>JACBWW010000019.1:1966119-2113386 GCA_020086605.1 Lanius collurio | reverse complement strand
AAGATTTCACATGCCAGTAGTTCTGGGATTGACACAACTGTTGCCCAGTGCATGGTGTAGTTCCTGGTATGTGTTTTGTCCCAGATGGTGTTTCAGTGTCAACAATTTTGTCCAGAGGAGGACCAGGGTCCTGCTTCCCCAAACATTCGCCAGACACCTGCAAACTGTCAGGACAAAATTGTTGACACTGAAACACCATCTGGGACAAAACACATACCAGGAACTACACCATGCACTGGGCAACAGTTGTGTCAATCCCAGAACTACTGGCATGTGAAATCTTAGAGTAATGGATGGGAATTTTTATGACATTTTCAGTGGAGAGAGAGGCAAAATGAGCCAGAAGCTGTTTCCCACCCTGACAGCAGAACCAGCCAGGGAGACCTGTGGACATGACTTGGAATGTCCCACATCTTCATCCCCATTACCCTAGACCAGCAGCCAGTGGAGATGCCCCAAGGTCTGCACCCCAGAAATGCCCTCCTGGCCCTGGGGGCACCCTGAGTGATTTTTTTTCCAAAGCTACACCAAGAAGATGCTGCTATTAGAAGTCTTTCTGGGTCTACAATGTGAATCCTCAGCTGCAGCCAGACAGCTCATCTTGGGTTCAGCTGAAACCCCTCCATGCCAGGCTGCCGCAGTCACCAGGAGAAGAGAAACGTTTGCCATATGCTGAGGGATTACTGTATAAAACTGAGATGCTTGGCTGCATGCCAAGACACAGGGTTTCCAAATAGAGTCTGAATCCTGGACAGAAAAGTTCCAACTAAATATAGACATGACAGCCTCAGAGTTGACTTATTTTTTTTTTTCTTTTTTTTTTTAGGTTTGAGTTCAGTTAAAATAGCGTGTTGAGGGTTTTTTTGTGCCCTGCTGAGGGGGCAGGTAGAGGCATGTTTACAAACACAGTTACAAACCCAAGGACATGGTGGGATGGGAACCTCATCCTTCCTCCTGCCCACCCTTGAATGTCCTGAGGGTAGAGCGGATGCAGGTGCAGAGCACGCAGGCTGCCTCCAGCCCTTGAGGAAAAACCAGGAGAGGTGTTCTCTTCCTCACACCCTGCCCAGAAAGGTCTATCAGCCTAAAAACAGGGAGTCAAAAAATTTGGGGCCCATGATGACATGGGACATGACAAGTGTGTGGCACCTGTGGAAACTCACTTGCACATGGCTCAGCAAGGAGAAGCTTTGCTGGGTGGTTTCAGAAGAGCCAGTCCTGCTGCTGGGAGTCAGGAGTGATGGAAAGCTGAGAAAAATTCAGCAAGGAGATGGTGCTTTCACTTGGAAAAGGCGGTGTGGATTTTCTGAGCTGCCATCCCTGCTCACACCTTTTGGAGATGTGGGCTGGATTACTCAGCCATAGAACTACTGGCAAGTGCAGCAACAAAATCAAAGCCCAGCACCAGGATGGAGCAAGGGATCTCAGAAGCTTTGGGATGCAGCTGCTGCAGGTGCAGCAAGTGAAATACTTTTGCAAAAGCCCATAGAAAAAGCAACAGAGCCTAAATATCTGGAATGGAAAAGCAGGTGTTGGATGTGCTCCTCACACCCAGCATGGAGCGCTGGGAAGAAGCATTGGAGGGGAAGTGGAGAGAACTCATGCTCATGAGCCAGCCACATGTGCTTGAGGCAGTGGGATGCTGGAAGCTCTTTAAAGGGTTGGGGGAGAAAAATCCCAGAAAGCTGGAAGTCATTGGCTGTCTAACATCATATATGTGTATATATATATATATATGAGAAAATATTGGTAATAGGCTTGATGACAGAAAGGAGGTGAGACAAGCCCCTGCATGCATGTTGGCTTGCACAGTATCTGCAAATCTGCCTAATACCTTTGCATTCCAAGCAGGAATTTATTTAAGGGACCACAGCTCCTAGGACAGCTGATAGGGATAAAAATTAGGCAGATGGCTGAGACATGAGGGTGGCCCTACAAAACATAGCATGTCTTAGTATCGAATAATCAGTTGCCCAAGAGGGAAAAAAAGAGGATTTAAACTAATATAAAAAGGCAGAAAAGTGGCTGAGGTGGGATCCCACTCCAGCAGAGGAGCTGCCAGGAGGAAGAAGTCTGGCTCTGTAAAATTCCTATTCTTAAACAATGGTGCTGGGAAGGTCAGTGACACAGGGGAGGTAGGGCTAATAATAACAAATACTGTTAGAGTTATACCTTACATAGAGAAAACTGCACTGGAACTGGCTTTCCAAGAGCCCGGCAAAACGCTTTTGTTTAATTTATGGGGCTCAGGCTATTTTTAGCTGGCAGATCCTTGGGGTTTTATCTGGGATCGCTGCTCTGAGCCAGCAGCTGGAACATTTTAATTGTTTGCTCTGGATTTAGGGTGGGGTTTTTTCTAAACGGAGAAAGAGCAAAGCAGGTGCTGGGGTCTGACCTTGCTGGTCTCCCGATATCCTTGGCAGCACCTTCCAGAGTGGGGAGAGGAAATGGGCCTTGGAGCAGCTCTCTGCCTCCTGGGAGACTTTTTGGGGTGGTGCTGGGGGGTCATCAGATGAACCCCTATCCTCCAGTCCAGTCAGGACCCAGCCCCAGCCCCTGCCACAGGCCAGCAGCCAGCAGGTGAGAGTGGCGGGGGGAACACCGTGTCTCCCCATCCTCTGGTTGCTATGGAGGTCTAAAAATAGCCTGGGCAGTCCAACAAGGAGAGAGCATCCCCTTCTTCCAGGAAAGCCAGAAGAGCTCCAGGCCTGCGTGCGGCAGTGCTTTATTTGTCAGGAAAGCCCTTTGGTATCTGCCTGGAGCATGGATGTGAGAGGAGCCATCAGGAGGTGTTTACGCCAGCCCGGGCAGACACGGGCTCGTCCCGGCTCCCATCTCGCTGCTGGCACCTCCGCCCTGCTCGGAGACCGGCCCCGGTGATGAAGGCAGACTCTGTTTATGAAAACACAAGCTCTGGGAGCTCCCAGGGCAGCTCAGAAATCCATCCTGGCTGACGAGAGCTGGCATGGTGGGGTGACAGCGGGACTAGGGGCAGGGGGCACGGTGGGTGTCCCTGCCGTGCGGAGCACTGGGAATGCCGGCATCCTCTCCGGAGCTGTGCCCCAGTGCTGAGCACAGTGCAGCCAGAGGAGCCTGGGTGGGCAGGGGGCTGCAGGGGCTGCTGGGCTGGAGCTGATGGCAGAACCACTGGCCTTGTAGGCAATCCTGGTGTGGGGACACCACAGCACAACAGGGTATTTTGGGGTTTCCTGCTCCACTGCCTACGCTCAGGGCTGCAGGCAGACACCTCTCCCTGTGCTCAAGAGATGTTGGTGAGTTGACGAGACAGAAAGGAGGCAATTAAAAGCAGAGCAAAACACCTCGGCCTTGGACATGCTCCCAGGAGAGGATGAGGTACTCTAAGACCACCCCCCCATCCGCACTGACCCCAGACGACATGGAATTTGAATTAAAGGGAAAACTTCAAAGAAGGGAAAAAAAGTACAAGTTTTCAACCTTACTTCCCCCTCCCTCCCCCCTTTTTTGTTTTTCATTTTTGTCTTCCTGCAGAGTAAATCTTTTTCATTTGGATCCCGCTGACACAAATAACCACAGGTTTTGGGTTGAAACATCAGCAATCACCTCTTTCCATTGCTGGCCTGCATGACAAGCTAATTTTAACCTCCCAAGCTCCCTCCCATCTCCTGGAGGTTGTCCTGTTGCAGCCAGGGAGTGCTAGAAAATAGTGCATCGCCCACTCATCCAGCCTCCTTCAAGGGAAATATTTATATGATGCCAAAGAGAGGGTTTCCATGGCAGTGATGACTCTAGCACTGTCGCCTTGGAAACCACTTGAGGCCATCTTGAAGGGTTTGAAAATCCCCTTCAGAGACAAATAAGGAGAGGGAGAGGAAAGGCCACTGGGATCAGAGTGGCATTACAGTTCTCCCCTGGCTTTCCTGTCAGGTCCTTGCTGGCTCCCGCTGCCTGGCTCCCTGCCCATGCCACTGGGATGATTTGTAGCCCAGGTGTTGCTTCATGGACAGACCAGAACAAAGGAATGAGGTGCTTTGCAAACAGCTGATGCTTCCTCCTGCTTCCCAAACCATCCAGCAGTGACTCTGGTGTCAGGGCACTGCTCAGCCCCAGAGGGGGCTTCAGGGAGACTCCCCTGCACCAGTGAACGCCAAGGTGATTATTAGTGCCTGCCCAACTTCAAGCACCAGCTGCTTTTGGAGCAGCAAATGCACAGGTTCTGTGTCTTTGACAGCCCAAGTCCTCATCACACGTGAAGAGCCCCGTGTTTCTCCTGAGGAGCTGCCAAAATCTGAACCACAGGCAAGAGACGGCTGCTGGCATCAGAGCGCTCGCCTGTGGCGGTGGAAGGAACGCACCTCCGTGTCACACACACATCCCAGGCTCAGCCCCCGCATGCCGGGATTCAGCTCCCACATCCCGGGGTTCAGCCAACCGAGCACCTTTGGCCACTTATGCTCCCAGCATGCAGGAGCTCTGTCACCAGCAGCCAGTCCATCTGGCCCTCAAGGACACCAAGAACATGGCAGGGAGAGCAAAGCTTTCTGAGCAGATGGATGATGAGCTCCACGATGCAGCTGGTGGCAGCAGGGGTGGCCAGTGTTGCTGCTTGTTCCAGCTATGGGATCACTTTCTTTGGGGTTTTGCTGAAGAATATTAACTATCATCTTCATTTTGTTTAGGGCAATCTAAAATATTTTCTTTCTCCCTGAGCTGCCTCTGTGCCAAGGAGTCAGTGATTCTCCAAGCCAGAGCTCTTCCCCTGGCACCCACACTTTGCTCTTCAGAGCTGCCTCCCACCCCCACCTCTGGGTACCTTCACGCCACCCCCCACCCCACACTTGCCCTCGGAAACCCAGCCAGCTTTCCCACACAGAAACACCCGTGCAGAGCTTTGTCCCTCCACCGAAACCAAGGGAGTATCTGGCCACAGTGCCAGTACCAGGTTAACTCAGGTCTCCATCCCTCTGCCTATGCCAGGCTGCCTGCTCCTGCCTGCCCCTCAAAGGGGTCAGGGGGCATTTGGGGGTGCCAAGGGAGCACCCAGTCCACTCTTGACCTATAGCATGTGAAAATCCTCATTTATATTGATGCAGCTTCTCATGTCTTGAATGTTGAAGCACGTGAGCGTGAGGCCAGGGGTGTTTGGCTCTGCCCAGGAGGGAGCTCTTAGCATGCTGTGTGTCATGCCTGGCCCATGCTGACCCAGGTGCCAGGTTGGGATGCAAAGCACGGAGTTACAAGTGTAAATATTTATTCATGGGTATGAGATGTCCCGGCCACATCAGGGCACACAGATATGGTTCTTTATGAGGTTCTTACATCCAGGAAGCACTCGGGTACAACACAATTTGACTGAGCACCGACTCCCACACAAACAGATCTCCAACCACAGTAAAACTTGGCCTCTGTTTCTGCTTGTCTATGGATCCAGGTGCCCTTGAGTCCCTCTGGCTGCAGTGACTGACCTGTGACACCAGACGAGGCTGGGAGCGTCTCAGAGCCTGGGATGCTGTGGCACCTTGGTCATGCCAGGGATAAAGCTGTTCTTTACTTCTCAGGGACCGCTCTGAGCCTTCCAAAAGCAAAGTTCTTCTCTCCAGGGCCGGGCTGTTTGTTTTACTTCAGCACGAACAATACCAAAGTCTTCAATAAAACTCCACTACCTCATCACATCGCGCTGTGTCACGAGAACTAATATGTATTTTACCTTTAACGTCTTTCCGTGCTATAAAGATTGATGAACCGGTGCTGGAAGGGACGTGGGAGCCTTTGGGGTCGGTTTGCGCAGGGGCAGGCTGTGAGTCTATTAGGGAGATTAACCCGCGGAGGTTGTGGAAAAGCCGGTTCTCTCCCCTTCCTCCCGCGGGGGTCTGGCCCCCTCCTGCGGGCGGACGCGAAGCTGCGCGGGGGCGGCGGGGGGGACGCTCCGGCAGCTCCGGGGGTCTCTCCGCCCGGCACAGCCGCCCCACCCGCCGCCCCCCAAGCCCTTACACCGCCGGCGGCTCGGGACGGCAGCCTCGCTGCCCCTCCGAGGGGCCGCCCCCGGCCCGCCCCCGGCCGGCCATGCACAGCGGCGGTGCCGCCCACATCCCGGCCCGCTCCGCCATGGCCCCGGCGCTCCGGCTCTGCGCCCTGGCCCTGGCCCTGCTGCCCGCTGCCGTCGCCGCGCAGGACGTGGCCGGAGGTAAGCGGTGACCGCGGCCCCGCCATGGGACTGGGAGGTCCGGACGGCCGGCGCTCCTCGCGCAGCACCCCAAAATCGCGGCTTTGCACCCTGTTTTGTGCGGGGTGGCTGGTGCGCGAAGGAGGCGGGTACCCCGTGGGCTCCGTGCCGGCACCCACTGGGTGCGGGTGGCCACTGGCCAGGGCGCTGTGGCCACTCAGAATGGGGCCGGGCAGTGCGGGGTGGGAGGGAAGGCCCTGTGCCTGCCTCGCTGGGAGTTCCGCAGAGTGGGGTCCGGCGCAGCGTGGTGTTTCCTTTCGAGTTTGGGAAGGTTGAGTGGGTGCTGGAAGTGGAGCTTTGCTCGCCGCTTTTCCAGCTTCCACTGCAATGGAACTTCCATACCCAGAGGAGCTCTGGTTGCCCCATCCCTGGAAGTGCTCAAGGCCAAGTTGAACGGGGCTTGGAGCAACCTGGGCTAGTGGAAGATGTCCCTGCCCATGGCAGAGGGTGGAACAAGATGGGCTTAAAGCCCTTCCTACCCAAACCATTCTATGGTTCCATGATCAGTGATGATAATGGCTCAGGTGAGAGAGCTGGTTACCTACCCTGACCAGGGGACACTCACTGGGCAGCCAGGCTCCTGCTGGTGGCTCTTTGGAGGAGAATTTCCTTCAGGACAGGGGAGACTGGCTGGGGCAGCCTCAGACCAGGAAGAAGACGGGTGTTGTCAGATTGGCATGGGTGGGGAACAGTGGGTGTCCAGCTGCTCCCCCTTCGTGGGTGGAGGATGGAGCATAGGCCCCACGGGTGCTGCACCAGGTGGAGAAGAAGCTGTAGCAAAGCGTGAGGAGGACTGCCTTCAGAGTTTTCTAAAAGTCTGCCTGCTCTTCCAAGCCAGGAGCTGTTCTCCATGTGATGACACCTGCATGGTGGCTCTAGCAGGGAGGAGATTAAGGACCAGCACGTTTTGCTTTTCCTTCCACCTCAAGCCATTCACTTCACTCCTCTTGTAGCCAACTATCAAAAGCATTATCTAGGTAGCTTCTAGCACAGCAAGAGCTGCTGTCCCATCTCGGTCCCTGAGGACTACAGTGCTTCCTGTGCCATCCCTTGTGAGCTGGCTGGTCACCTGAGATGGGGCATTTGGACAGAACAAATCCTGGAGGGCTGCGGTGTCCTGGCAGCAGCCCATTCCCAAACAGCTGTAAAGTGGGTGGCTTTGACTTAATAACTTGGAGGATGATCCCCAGCTGGGGGTGCCAGGGGAAAGCAGAGCCTGGTTAAAACCACAGGTCCTGCTTTTGCCCACTGCTGGCCTCCTGTGATGTGGGAGGGTGTTTCGTGACTCTGGTAAGGAAACAGTCCCGAGGCAGCACAGGAACTGTTGTGCTTTTCCTGCCTCAGTTGAAGAAATGGAGAAGATGCAACTTCACAGAGTGTTTAAAATCTGCAATCTCAGCCTCTCCGGGTGTGTAAACAGCCTTATCTGAGCTATGTTAATCAATTGCCCAGTTGTTTGGAGGGCTGCACAGAGCATGTGACTGCTGACAGTGGGTCATAGCTGAGGGTTCTTGCCAGCTGGAGGGAGAAAACGAAGCTTTGCTGATTGTGAGGGTGGAAAACAAGCACCTCTGGGATTGATTTTTTTCCTATTACGACACTGCAAAGCAGTGATCCTTCATCCAGCAGTCAGTGGTCAGGCAAATTGGTTTGAGTTTTCCTTGTTTTTTTTAAAACACTGTCAAACAGGCTGGTGCTTAGACTCTTAAGCAGAGGTGAGTTTTAAATGGCTCACACATTTCCCACATCTGGGGAAACACATCAATGAATTGAAGGTGAATATTCTGTAGGAGGACTTTCTCCAAGAGCACTCCTGTGAGCTGTAGCTGAGTCCAGAAGGGGGCTGGACTGGGCCAGCCTGTCCTGTGTCTTCCCGTTCAGACCTTATCCATTCTCCTGCCCAGCTGGATGCATCCCATGGGGATGCCATCATCCATGGTGGCACTGGTCCTGAGAGCCACCTGTGTCTACAGAACTGGAGTCTTCCTCTGTCAGATGGGGGTGGAAACAGGTTCTGAACGTGGGCACAGATTTTGGCTGCAGTGCTGCTCCCATTGCCTGGACTGTGTCCTGCTGAAGGAAGATTTGGATGAACTGGCTGTGGTAGGGCATGGTCCTTGTGTGCAGCAGGAGGCCTCCTGCAGGATCTGCAGCTGTACGTGTCCCCGTGTGCTCCCCTGTGTCTCCTGGTAGTAACTTCCACGTCTGGGGCTTGTTTGTTCAAGCTGCTCCATCATCTGGTGCTGCAGGACTGTACCACCTACCTAGTGCTTGCCCTCATCCTCATAGGGTCCCTCCAGACTGACCCCAGCTTTGGCTGCCCTACTGCCAAAGCAGATGCTCAGGCTTTTAGGGAAATAAAACCCAAGAGAGGAACTCACAGCTCAGTGGTTTGTCAGTAGAGCAAGGCAGATGAACTTCCATTTGCATTTGGGCCTCCCACTGTGACATAGAGCGCGTGCTGAAGCTGCAACTCTTGCAGCAGCATTCATTGCTGTTGGTCCTGTGGTGGGTAGGAGCAGGCTTGGAGGAGCCCAGAGTTTTAAACCACTGAAGATCTTCAAAGCTCTGAGGTGTCTTTTGTCCTTCCTGCAGATTGTCGCCAGTATACGAACAGGAGCTGTGAAGAGTGCCTGAAAAATGTCACTGTGAGTAGCAACAGTAAGACTCCCAACCCCTCACAATGCCTGAAAACGTAATGCTCTTACGGAGCAGTTTCCCTCCTGAAAGGGGCGTTGGTCCCCTGCCCTTGTCCCAGACATGTTGCAAATTCCACCCACCTATGAGGGTGAGAGGGCAATCCCTCTCTGGTGCTCTGGCAGGAGGTTGCTAGAAACTGGGTGGGTTTTGTTGCATGCTTTTTTATTAGAGTAATGGAATTGCTGGGCTGCTTCCTCATGGATGGGTGACATGCTTGGGGAAGGGACTGAATGAGCTGGACTGGCTGGTCAAGATGCCCCTCCACCAGTCTGTCTGTGCTGTGGCACTGGGTGGATGCAGGATGTGTACTGGTGTCCTGCCAGTCTCCGCTGCCTTATCTCGGGTATCAGCAAACTTGAACTTGAGTCAGATCTTGCAGCTGATGTAGCCAGAACCAGTTGGACCAAACCCTACTGAATGCTGGGGTTGGGGGTTGGAGCCAGCAGGAGAGGAGCGTGTAAAGCCCTGCAGATAGCCTGGAAGTGGCTGGGCTCACACACCCCTCTCCTGCTCATCAGCTTTGTGTGTGTGGAGTGCTTTGCCTCAAAGGCTTTCTTCTTATCCCAAAAATAAATGTAAAGGATTTGGTTATTAATTGTGCAAGCCATGGTGGGATTCTTAAGGCTGTCCTGGCCAGGGCCAGTAGCTGACTTAATGATCCTTGTGAGTCCCTTCCAATTCAGGATAGTCTACGATTCGAAGCGAGGAGAAGGATTCTCAGCATCTTTACTTACTCTAGAACTCTGTGCTTCCCTCGCCTGCCTCTCCTGGTGCAGTCTGTGCTGACACAGCTCTTACTCCTGAGCACCCTGTTGCTGCTGGGTGCTATCTGCTTCTCGTGAGCCGGCAGCAGTGGCACCGTGCTGCAGCTCCCAAAGCAGAGCGTGGCTCGCTGGCAGCAGGGCTGTGCCCCAGTAACGCTGTGCTGCCTGGTTCCTATGTTGCAGTGCCTGTGGTGTGCCAGCAGCAAGAGGTGCGTGGAATACCCTGTCCGAAGAATCCTTCCCCCGGCTGACCTGTGTGAGCTCCGCTCTGCGCGCTGGGGAGTCTGCTGGGGTAAGTGCCAGCCTGGGGTGGTGACTGTGTGAGTGCTTGCTGCTGGTGGGAGGTTTCCCTGCCTCCCCATCTCTCTGCCAGTGTAGCAATGACAGGCTGAAGTCAGTCAGGGTTCTGCAAACTTCCTGAACGTGGGTGGGGAAGCAGAGTATGAGCAGTTCCCTGCCTTCTGGCAAGTAGGACCCGTGAGGATTTAGCTACTCCAAAATACATCCCTTATGCTTTGGTGTGATGGAGGCTCCAGACGTGGCTAGCGCCTGGGAACAGGAGTGTAAGGTGCTCTGGGGGCCTGTGCAGCCCTTCCCGGTGTCTGAATCCCAGAAGCTCTCTCCTCTGCAGCTGGCATCTCACTGTCTGCACCGCTTCTGGCTCTTCACATGGCTGCTGTCCCAGGTGGGTTCCTGGAATCAGAAGTATGGTGACTTCTCTGGGGGCCTTTGTGTGCTTCTAGTGCTGGGTGTACTGTAGTCCTGCTCAGCTCTTACCCATCTGAGAAAAAAACTCTTCCAAAACTACCCTTGCTCATGCAGGTCTCCTCTGTGAGCTTTTTCTGGTGGACAGCTGGCTCTTGGCTGCCTCTCCTCCCTGCTGCTCTGATTTCTGAAGGATTTCTGGAGAGATTGGTGCCTCATTTTGTTTAGACCAAGCTTAGGGCATGTTCATGCTTAGGCAGGACCCAGCTTTTGGGGGCTGGAGCAGAAAGGGAAGCAAGCTGGGGCTTGGTTGCTGTCACCCAACTCCTTGATGAGGAGTCTGCAGCTGAGCTGTCATTGCCTGTCATCTGTTGTGCTTGAGGCGGGGCTCTCTTGTCTGCCCACAAGAGTTCAAACTGCCCTATGCTTGTGGAGGAAGAATCTCCTCTTTGTGAGCCCTGTGGTATGCTTTTCTGCTGTAAGACCTTGAAATACTAGTTGTGATGTAAGAAGCTTCACAAAAGGTTTCATTATAGAAGAACACATTCCTTAGCTTGCAAAACTTGCTTTAGAGAAGATTAGTCCTGTGGGAGATTAGCTTACGTGAGTCTGCATTTTTGATATGTGTGACTTGGCCTCTGTGAATCAGCTGGAGGAGTGCCTGGTGCTCTGTCCCAGACCTCTCTGTGTGGGAAGGGGGGAGCTGAACCCCAGGCTCACCCTGAACCCCTGAAAGGGTTTCAGAAGCACTGATGCTGCTGCAGGCTTTGGAAACAAGACCAGTGGTGCAGTCAGCTGAGCCTTGAGTACCTAAAAGAGGATCTATTTAGAACAGATGAAAGGAAGTTTTTTTACAATGAAGGTGATGAGGCACTGGCACAGGTTGCCCAGAGAGATGGTGAGTGCCCCATCCCTGGAAATGTTCAAGGTCTGGTTGGATGGGACTGTGAGCAAACTGATCTAGTGAAAGATATCCCTGCCCATGGCAGGAAGTTGCACTAAATGATCTTCAGAAGTGCTCTGAGCAGGCTCAGGTGCACTGGGATTTCTATAACCTGGCTGTTGTGTGCAAAGTGGCTCCTAAACAAATATTTCCACAGGCTCAAGTCCCTGAACAGTCTGAATCATACTTGGAAGAAACTCCTCTTTGTTGTTGCCTGAAATCCTTGGCATCTAGATGTGTCAGTTTTGGCTGGTGTCTCTACTGCCATCACTGCAGGAGCTGAGTAGGATGAGCAGGGCCCAGGGCTCATGGCTGCTGCTTCACCACCATGTTCCAGCAGGTTTTGTTCTGCATGTGGGCAAGCAGATTCCCCCAGCCCTGGGGAGACATGGCAGTGAGGTGCAGGAAGCAGCACTTGGCCTTCAGCTGCTGCAGCAGCACTGCTGGCTCCAAGCTGATAAATCCCAACAGATCTTGTTTCTGTTGATTTCTTGCCCAAGGACTTCAGATACCTGTCAGCTCATCTCATCAGAGGTGACTTCTGAGGCTGGCTCCTATGGGTAGTAATTCCTCCCTGTCAGAGGTTGTTCCTTAGCCTTGAAGACTTCAGTTGTTGGGGTTTTTTTTCCTTGGTGGTTACTTTTTATCTGGATTAGTGATTAAGGTAGCTTTTTCTGCTGGAGGAGTTTGACCTGAGTCTGTTTTTTCTTGCCTTTCTTCATAGCCAGTAACTGAGCACTCCTGTTAGCAGCTGCACACACTCAGCTGGTGTGTATTTGTGGGTACCAACACTGTATATCTACCAACAGCTGTATGACTACAGCTAACAATGTCAGTTTGCTTTCCCAGATGGTTACATGTCTCCATCCCAGTGACTGAAGCTGCTGGTGACAGTGGTTGTATGTTCATAAATAAGACAAGAGGAAATTGCTGTAGGACAAGAGGAAACGGCCTCAAGTTTCACCAGGGGAGGTTTAGGTTGGATATTAAGGAAAAAATTCTTCACTCAGAGGGTGGTCAGACAGTGGCCCAGGGCAGTGGTGGAGTCACCATCCCTGGAAGCGTTCAAAAAACTTGTAGCTGTTGCACTTGGGGATGTGGTTTACTGGAGGATCTGGCAGGGCTGGGGGAACAATTGGACTTGATGATCTTAGAGTGCTTTCCCAACTTTAATGATTCTGTGATCTTATGATGCTGTATTGTAACTCCAGGCAGCTGTGTCTGTGTGTGCTAAATGTGTTTCATTAAATCCTTCAGTGAACTTTGAAGCCCTGATCATTGCAATGTCCGTAGTGGGAGGAACGCTCCTGATCGCGCTGGGGGTCTGCTGCTGCTGCTGCTGTTGCAAGAAAAAGACCAAAAGGCAAGTATTGGGCATGACACCTGATTGTGTGGAGCAGCTCAGATGCAGCCACAGGCTGCTGCAGAACTGAGTGCTCTAAAGGACTTTTCTGTCTGCCAGGCCAGACAAGGATGACGAGAGAGCAGCCAGGGAGCGGGAGAAGAGGCGGGTGCGGCAGGAGGAGAGGTGAGTTTGTACCACAGGCCCTCAGGCTGCAGAATGACTTGGCTCCTGTCTATGCTGTCAAACACAATGCCAGGAGGCACGTGGGGCTCAGCACGTGCAGTCAGTGGCTGCTTCAGCCCTAGCTCACACACAAGCCTTATGAGGATGTCATGCTGCAGCTACTCGTGGGCGTAGCATCCACAAGTGTTGTGCATGCAAGTCCTCAAGGGCTGCTGACGTGTGTGGGCTCTGGTGGTCCCCAGTACCCCCAGGAGGTAGGAGGCTGAGCAAACCTGCCAGCCTGGAGCTCCCTTGGGTGGGAATAAGCAAGGAGCTGTGGCGCTTTTTGTTTGGTTCTGTATCACCAGTTACTGACTCATGGCTTTTCTGTTTGCTTCTTGCAGGAGAGCAGAGATGAAATCACGGCATGATGAAATCCGAAGAAAATACGGTACAGTGCTGACATGAGTTATTCAAACTAAGCTTTAGATGAAGCAGCCTCACTAAATGTGCTCCTTGCCGTGGTTACATCTGTAGATGAGACCTGGCCAGCAGGGAAATCATGGTCCCTGCTTCTCTTGGCTCAGTGAATTGCTCTCTGAAAGCAAGTGTAGAGATGCTGGGGTCGTGGTGGTTGAGGCCACAGAAGGGCTATTCTTGCTGGGCAGGGAAGAGGAAGTGTGTAATGTTCCCCAGAACCTGTGTCCTCCAAGCTTGCTATGTGGGAGAAGCTGATGGAGCTTGACTGGAAGGGAGAAGCAGAAGCTGGCAGACAGCACCACCATAATGCTGTTACCCTTCAGGCACAGCCCTCCAGTAGCCCTGTGGCAAGCAAGTGGCTGGGGAGCCAGCAGCCTGGGGTGTGGGCCAGATAAGAATCAGAATGCCTATAGCTGCAGGAGCACAGAGCAGGCACCAGTCCCACCCCACTGCTGGCAGCAGTTCCCCAGGAGGTGTCTCAGTCCCCTGGGAATGGGAGTGCACAGCCTCCCTCCTGGGCTGGACTGTCCCTCAGGTGAGTCCCATGGACCTAGGCCAGGTCTGGACCTACCTGAGGGGAACATCAGCTTGGAAGGAAGCAGAGAACAGCCAGTTGCTCTGTGCAGGGGAAGGTCCCTCTAGCCTGCCCAATGGGGCTGCCGGGGGCTTTGCCAGTGTCCTACTGGAGAGCTTATGCTTGGGCTTATGTTGGGTTTATGCAGGCTGCATTTGGTGGTCTCTGTCGTTGGGGGAGCTCTAGGGAAAGCTAAAGGCCTTTCCTCTGTCTGCAGCTGCTGCCTCCTGCAGGTCCAGGGTAGGCAGGAGATCCCAGGGCCTCTGGATGTGTTGGCTCCCCTGGGGAAGAAAGAGCAGGCAAAGCTGTGCCTGAAGGAGCTCTTGGTGGGGGAAGCACCTGCCTGTGGAAGAGCTGTGTTTGGGAACTGTCTTGCAATGTCAGGGCTCTGTCTTGCTGCAGCCTGACCCCAGAGTTTGCAATCCTTGTCCTTTCTGGCTATTATTCAAAACTGTTTGGGAAAGCAGCAAGCAGCATGGCACATGGCTCGTTGCCAGCAAGCAGCATGGCACATGGCTCGTTGCTAGCCCAGAACTCAGCCCCATACCCTGCCTTGCTGTCTCCCAGTCTCGATGCAGGAGCAGGGAAGCAAGTCTTAAGTTTTAATTTAATTTGAGTCTGGGATCTCGGCTTGTAAATCTAATCTGACAGAAGGGGTGTGCAGAGGGAGGGCTCTGGAAGATCAGCCAGGCTGCTTTACCTGCACTGTACATGGACTGCCTGGGAGAGAAGTTTGTGATTAGGTCAAGCTTCTCAATAGATGTCTCCTCTGGTCCAGAAGGGGAGAGGAAAACAGTGCTGACCGTGGGCACAGCTCAGGTAGGAGCAGGTGTTTTGGGAGGACTGCAGCCAGGAGGCTGGAGGATGCTCAAATGACAAAGAGTTGTTTCCAAGGACTGGTTTCCTTGCTGGCCGTGACCAGTGTAGGAGCTGCTGTCTGAACAAATCTCTCTTCTCTTTCTAGGCTTGTTCAAAGAAGAGAACCCTTATGCAAAATTTGAGAATTAGCATCTCCAGACCCATCCACCCACCCTGGTGAACAGTGCCTTCTGAAGAGCCAAAAGTCTCCAGGCTTCCCCCCACCACCATGGTGCCACTTCATCTGCCACAGAGGATGAGCCAAATGCTTGGTGACACCATTGTCTCCACTCCAGATGCTTGGTTTGGCCAGAGCTTTGCTCTTGCCCTGCTGGTGCAAGAAACCATGGCGGCAATACTGGAGGATGGCACATTTCTTCTCACTCACCCTTGGGGTGGTTGGGGTCCAAAGCAGTGCACGTAAGAGTCCTTTTCCCAGCCAAGGGTGAAAGCAATGTCACACATTTCCCTCACCAAGAACACTTCATGCACACAGAACTAGGCTCTTCTGCCCCACACCCCCCCTCCTTTTTTTTTTCTTTTAGTATATGCAAAATCCAGCAAGAGCTTCCTGACACATGGGTCAGCCAGCAGGAGGTTTTGGCTGTCACTCCAGGTGCCTGCACTTATCCCAGCACATTAGCAGTCCTCTCAAAGAGCACAAGTTTCTGGTGATCTGGTGCTTCCAGGAGGAAGGTCTTATGTGCACCTTCTCACTTGCAACTAATCTGGGGAAAGGCCCCAACTCTCCTACCTCTCTGTGCCTTTCTAGAAAGGTGGTCTTGGGCTCAATGGCCACATCTGTTAGCAATACTGTAAGTTTCAAGTGCATTTACAATATGCTGACTGTATATTAAACTGATTCAATTACTCTTGTGGTCTGGAAGAGTTCAATTATGCTTCTACTGCAGGCACAGGTTGGCAGTGGTGGCTGATGGAGTTGCTCTGGCTCTGACTCATCAGGGGGTAGCTGGGGGAGGCAGAAGCAAGGCTACCTTGGGTTCTTGCTGGGCTTGAAAGGAGGAGTCTGTTCCCAGAGGTGTTCAGGTGTTAGGAAGAGCTTGGGCTGGAGGTAAGGCTGCTCTCTAAGGAAGGAGCTGGGTGTTCTGGCAAGAGCTTGGCCTGTTCTGCCCTGGCACCTCTAGGAGGGAGCCCTCGTGTATGTGGGGTGGCCTGGGGGCTCACACTGAGCTGTGGGGGAGCTGGGGTGAGGAAGGAGGATGGAGCTGCCTGCTCTGGCGGGGTCTGATGCCTGCCCAGGCCTGGCTGTGCCCACAGCCCCTGTGCAGGGACTGGGAGAGTCTGGGCTGAGGAAAGCTGCCTGTGGCTCCTGCCAGGCAGGGAGACTCCCCAGGCTGCCGTGGGCTCGGATCAAATGCTCCCTCTGCACGGACGGGCCTGTGGAGCTCAGCACAAGCTGCTCCAGCTGCACCCGAGGAGCTGAGGTGGCCGGGAGCCCTCATCGCTGCCTGGGCTGCGCCGGTGCCAGGCCTGGCTGCTGCCAGGATGCTTCAGGGGCAGGACTTGCAGGTGGCTTTTAATTCAGACTGTCTCTGACTGCTGCCAGAAGAGACTCGAGTGGGAGGAACAAAGGGATGGACTCTGCCAAGCTCTTGTGGTGGCTGCTCTCCCACCTTCTGTCCGAGGCAGCTGGGCTGTCCGGGCAGGGGCTGCATTCCAGTGCTGCCAGCGCCGTGTGCATGGCAGGGCGATGATGATTCAAAGAGATCCATCCCCGTGTGGCTTGAATCTCCTTGTGCACGGAAGATGAACTGTGGAGCCTTGTAAAGAGAAGGGAAAGCGCTGATGAGGGTCCTGGTTGTGCCCTGGGCTTTCCTGCATGCACTGGCCCAAACTGGGCCAACCAAAGGTACAGGGGAAGCTGTGGGGGCTTTGTTTGAGAGCCAGCAACAGCCAGGGACAGCTGGTGCTAAAGCCTTTGGAGCTGCCTTTCCCCTGCGGGGCTGCACCAGGCTCCAGGCCCTATCCTGCCCTAGGACTGGGGTCAATATAATCATTTTGGGTTCTCTGAGTGCTTCCACGGGTCCCACTCCCAGCCCTAAGGGGTGGTGCCTCCAAGCCCATCAAGGATGGGGGACTCCTGCAAGCAAGTTCTGCTTCCTGAGATCCCACTTGTGACTGGCTCTGTCCTCTGCTGAGCCAGGGCAGCAGAGAGACCTGCTGGGAGCCAGGCCCTGCCTGGGTGGAACGTAGCCGTGCCCTGGGGACAAGCAGAGGCCATGCCATGCTGCCAGGGCAGCACCCAGGGTCCCAGGGCAGAGGCACTGTGTCCTCTGCTCTCATCCTGAGCTCATCCTGGGCTCCAGCATCCTCCTCCCTGGGGCTGCCTCCCATAGTCTGGGATGGAGCTGCTCCTGATGTTTCTAATTCCTCCTGTGAAGGTTGCTGTGTGCAGGGATCGTGTGGCTGATGCACAGCAAAGCTGGTCAAGCCTTTGGCTTGGCTGGGCCATGGCAGGGAGCTGTGTCCTTGCGTGGCCAAGGTGCCTGCTCAGGTCTGGGAAGAAGCATCTGCAGTGTAACTGAGAGCAGAACCTGGCAGCTAAAAAGACATTTCATGAGGATTAACTGGTCCTTTGCAAGGCTGCCACGATGGAAAGCTCTCTTGACTGGGGTGGGGGAGCAGATAGCAATTGGGGACACCACAGCTGTGGAGTGGGACAGTGCCCCACCACATATGCAATGGGCACTAGGAGGGAGCACAAGGGAACTTGGAAAGAAGAGGTTAATGAGATGGAACAGGGAGCTTGGCTTCAAGCCACAGAAGAGTTCAACAGCCCTGCACAGAAAGGCCACAAAAAGCTGGCAGGGCCAATTTCAACAATGTCATTGGAAAGGTGGGACACAGAGCCAACACTCTTGAGAGGTGAAATTCCTGGGACAGATTGAGCGGTGACCACAGGCCTCCCAGCTGCAGGTGGAGAACTGTGCTGGGGTGGCCTGTTGCCATCACAGCCTTTTCCATTATGTTCGCAGTGGAGCTGTGCTGGCAGGGGTGGAGGCAGCAGCATCAAGGCCCTGGAGGTGCTGGAGAGTCTCTGCCAAACAACCTCAGAGTCCTGCAGTGCTTTTGGTGTGTAGCGCTACAATGGCATTTTCAGGAAAAGTGGAGGAAGAGGCAAACAATTGAACAGATTCTACATTGTATTCCAAAGCTGCTGTATTTGAAGGGGAGGATGCTCACTGGGGCTGATAAATGATCACCCAGACATTTCTCATGAGTTTGGAGAAAGCAGGAGGCTTGGGGAAGGTGGAACTTTGCAAACTGGCTGTGCCTATTCTTATTAGGAAGTGATTTTACCCATTGATCCTCCGGGTTTTTCAGTAGAGGGTGTTGATCAGCAGCATGAAGCTGAGGTGGAGGCCGATCAGCAGCAGTGTTGTTATGATCCGGTTTAAGCCCAGAAGACCAATGAAAAATTATGTCTCTCTGTATACACCAGAAAAAACTTGAAAAGTTCAAAATATACCCAAAAACGAGATTAAAAGCAAATGAGGTTAGATGTTGGCACCAAAAAGTCGATGCATTTTATTTAATAGTAAAAGAGACGTAGAGAAAAAAGAAAGAAATACAAGAAGTGCATGGGGGTTAGGGGGAACAGGGAGAGAGGTGACAGGGGTTAGGAAGCATATCACTCTTCCAGAGTCCCAATGACGTCTCGTTGCTCCCTTCCATCTGGTCTCATTGGTGATGAGGGTCCCCTGGCGCTGTGGCCACACCGTACCACGCTGCACCCCGCTGCCATGCGCCAGAGAGAACAGAATCCCACGGGTTAATATCTGCTTTGGGCCAGGTGGGAATGCCCACGTGCCTCCCTTGCAGGGGCCAGTTTGACACTGTCCCTCGCAACACTGTGGATTTGTTGCGTCATCTCTGGTGTAAGGTCTGAGGACCCCTTTGGGGGCATTTGATGGGCCATGACACCCCCTCTGCTGTCCTTCACATGGATGTGGCTTTTCCCCGGCTGGAGGGGCCCCTCAGCTGGGCTCCTCTGCACAGTGGAGGATGGGAGGTCACTGTGCCTCTGACCAGAGGCTTTTCCAACACACACCCAGAGCCTCTCTCCCTGCACCCTTTGGTGCAGGGGCTCTGAGAGCCTGGCAGCTGATAGCCCTGGGGCTGTGGTCTCCACCTTGGAGGTGTTAAGCTTGTGCTTTGTGAATGTCCCCAGCCCGGAGTTGTTATTTGTCTTATCTCCATCAGTGAGTAGTGATGGGCCTCTCAGAGCCCCATTCAGGGTGTGGTAGTCTTCTCTGCAGTTTTTGGAATACAGTTTTGAAAGTCCTTCATGAAAACGTTTCAGTCATAAACTATAATATTTCATTCTCTGACATGTGTAACCCAAGCATCGGTACTGGGACTTCCTTCTTGACAGTGGCCTGAATAATGGGGCCCAGGGCACCCTCAGCAAGTTTGCTGAATTTCCTACAGTGGGAGGAGCTGCAGAGACACCAGAGGATGACTCTGCACCCACAAGGACCTCAACAAGCTGGAGAAATGGGCTGATGGAACCTCCTGAAGTTCAACCAAGAGCTATGCAGGGTCCTGCCCCTGGGGAGGTGCAGCCCCAGGCACCAGGGCACACCATGGAAAGCAGCTCTGCAGAGCAGGTCCTGCAGAGTGTGACTGGCACAGCCCCAGCCCAGCAGGGACTGCCTGGAAGGGAGCTGGGTGAACACTGAGCCCACTGCCAGGTCGGCTTTGTGCCACAGGGTCTGTCTCCATGGTTGGGGGAGCTCCTGGGTGTGCCCCTTAGAGTCCTGTGATGTCACCAGTCACGATCACTGTGACATCACCTGCAGTGGGTAGGTAACTCTAGACACCAGCGCTGGGTAGGGCCACAGCACTCAGACTGTGACCCACAGCAGCTGAGGAGCTTCTGAGTGCTGCCACTGTCTGAGGAGCCCCTGAGTCCTGCCAGTGACCAAGGAACATCTGAGTCCTGCCAGTGAGTGAGGACCCTCCAAGTGCTGACAGTGACCAAGGAACCTCTGAGTGCTGCCAGTGACCGAGGAGCTTCTGAGTCCCACGAGAGGCCGAGGAACATCAGTGCCACACGTGCAAGCCAAGCCTTCGAGTCCTGACAGCAGCTGAGAGAGGTCAAGCCCGGAGCAGCAATGGAGGAGGCCAGGCAAGAGCCAGCAGCGCCCCGAGCCGTCAGGATCTGCCGCATCTGCGTGGATCCCCTGCAAAGCCCCGCTGCCGTGGAGCCCTGCGGACACGTGTTCTGCCATGCCTGCATCCAGCCCCGGGCTGCCCCCGAGGCCCCTGCCACCTGCCCCATCTGCCAGGAGCCCATTGGGGCCATCCGCCTGCTGCAGGGGCAGGACAACAACCGTGCCGGGCTGGCCCCACGTCGCCGCCGCCGCGGCCTCCATCCCTTCGTGGCACGGTGGCGACAGCGGCGGCAGCAGGAGCAGCAGGAGGAGGCAGCTGCTGGAGGTGGCCGGCGCCGAAGATTGGCTGATGGGGATAGGCCGCCGAGCCCTGTGCCCCGCCAGCGTGCCCGCAGAGAGCTGCAGGAGATGGACAGAAACGGGCAGGAGGAGAGCATGCGGCGGCTGACGGAACGTGAAGCGCTGGCCGGAGGGGACAACGGGCGCCGCCCCGCCGTGGTCCCCAGCTGATGGGCGGCCTCCATGGCCTGTCTGAACCGAAAGCCTGGATGTCGAGAAGCGCTTCGCCTGGTTTCTTCTGCCTGCTTGTAAATTACTGCCAGACTGAGGGAGTGGGAGCTGTGGGAGGGAAAGCATATAGTTGTAGGAAATTGGGTAGAGAGTAGGCTATTGTTACTGAAATTAGCTGTAAATAAACTTTCTTTTTCAATTTCAAACATTAGAAAGCAGGCATTCTTTATCAGCACTGGACACATGGAATACTATCTCCTTTAATCCGATGTCCATGGAGAAACCTCCTAACAGGGTCCGTTGTTATCCCATCCTGATCACATATATCCATTCCAATGTGCCTCCCAGCTAATACACGAACACCACTTTCCTAGAACTAATTTGCATGCATTTGCCTTCTACTGGAAGTCCTTTTTTGGTCCTGGAGGTCATCTAAAGGGGTGTCTGGTGGTTGTATTCACCGAATGCTTCAATATTACAGACAACACCAAGGTCAGTGAAAAGGAAGAGTGGGAGGAGGTGCTCCAGGAGTCAGAGTCGAGATCTCTCTGCAAGCTGTGGTGAGGACTGTAACACAACAGTTTCCCTATAATCCATGAAGTGTATGGGGGGATGCCGAGATCCACTCACAACCCATGAGAAAAAGCGCTCATGCTGGAGCAGATGGATGCTAAAAAGCTGTAATCCAGTGGGAAATTCGAGCAGAGAGAGAAGACCCCGTGCTTCTAGAGAGAGAGAAAGAGAGCTTTTGCTTCAAAACCAGAACAGCTTATCCTTAAAAGACTCCACCCTGTGAAAAACGGGTTCAGGATTGAGCTTTAAAATAAATTTATTAGCCAGAAATAAAAAGACAATAAGAGACCACTTGTGGCGATTTGCCTCACACAAGACAAGGGGAGCAGCACCGGGACCTTGACCTGGGACAGAGCAGATCAGAGACTCCTCTCCCAGCCTCGGGTGACACATTTTATCCCCCAGTCTCCGTCTCCCGGCCACCCCTTTCCCCGCCCAGCCAGAGCATCCCGATTTGCTCCCTGATGTCTGGAGTCCTTTGGTTGCCTCGTTGTCCTCTGGCTGTTGTCTGGGCTCTGCTGACTGCTCCGGGCTACATCCAGTAAAAGTCCTTCTTTCCCACCCTTATGTAGATAAGGCCTGAAGCCCTCCCTTTTGATTACCCATAGGTGTGGGGGACCTCCCTCTTTGGTTACCTCATAGAGGTTCTGGACCATTCTCCAGTTCCCCATTTTGTATCACAATCCCTATAATGATTAACAATAAATATCATTAACACAGTAACTAATAACTTTTAACCTTGAATAAGTTACAACAATTAAAACCTGATCAATGCACAACTACTCAACTGTAGACACCCTCAACAAACTCATTAACAACTTTCTTTATCCCCTAATTACCAATTTTTATGTCAACAATGAACCAACAACTTTGTGAAAGCCAGCTTTTCCTAACTCTGATCATAACAACCCCATGAACTAAACGACCATGCTATGCAGTTTTGGGAAGACTGCTTTGCCCATGGGAGGGACTCACGTTACAGTAGGTAGGGCGTGACTGCTACTTGTGAAAGTTAGAACCACGCTAGAAAAGGTCACAGACAACTGTCTCCCGTGGGAAGGACCTCACGGCACGGCAGAAAAAGAAACTTCTTTCCCTAAGCGAACTGAAGAAAGATTTCTCGAGTGAGAAACTGACCAAAACTCTCCTGTCCTGTCTCCCTGTGTGTTGGTGGGAAGGAGGGAGGGACTGGGGGGGAAAAGGTGTTCAAAAGGCTTGTTTTATTCCTCATTATCCTCCTCTGACTCTGTTAAGAGTAATACATTTTCTTTATACTGTTTAAGTTTTGAACCTGTTTTGCCCTTCAGGTGTTTTTCTACTAATCCGAATCTCAACTCACGGACCCTTCCTTACGATTCTCGTGGGTGCCTGGCTTTTAGCCAAACCACGACACGGTGACTGCCACAAATGCATTTCATAGCAGTCTCCAGTTTGGCGGCCATGAAGTAAGACAATCCCAGCAAGAAGAATGTTCTTCTTTCTGCCGCCCTTCTACTGCTCTTTCTGCTGAGGTGATTCCTGACTGTTGGATTTCAAACCCATCACTGATGTAAGGTCAACATTCCTGTCCTGTAATAGCACCCACTTTCCTTTGGCTTGCAAGCAGATAATCTAAGGCCGTGAGGTTTTGTAGAGCCACCATTCATGTTTCTTGGAGCTCACAGGATGTGCTATTTGATATTTTAATAGTATCAATACGGCTGAAGAACTGGTAGAGGTGGACGAATGTGGATGTTGCAATCGGAAGAGAGGGACCATTCCTGCTTGCTTCTGTGCCACTTTGCTCATCTCTGAGGGGATGCAGCCAGGAAAGGGAATGGAAAAGGGAAAATCCCTTAAGACTCTGAGCATATTCTGAAGGGACCGGTACCTGCTTTCCTCATGGCCAGGGTGAGGACAGAGGCTGAGATGGAGGTTTGGGGCAGAACCTCCTCCTCTCTCCTGGCCCCACAACGCCGCTCTGCTGGGAAAGTCTGCGAGCCCAGGGAGGCCCTCCAGGCTGGAGGAGGCAGCCCTGGCACAGCCAGCAGCTGAAAGCACTGCCTGTGGGAGAAGTGGACTCAGGCGGGACGGACCTCATATTTAGGGGGTCTCCTCTGAAGAAGCCCAGAGCCCTTTCTGCCCCTACCCGCAAGGGCACCTCTGGCAGCACCAACCTCCTGCCCTGCTGCCTCCTCTCACCTGGCCTCATGTAGCGAATGAGTAAAAAGTAAGGAATGTGTCTTCATTGCCTCTTCGAAGATTGAACTGTGAAAATTAATGTTTTAATCTGCCTGTAATAAAAACTTTTGTTCCTGCTTTCTTTTGGGAAATAAACCCTGTTTGAAGTGATGAACAGAGCTCGTAGTTGATACATCAGGAGACCAAGCAGCAAAGCTTTGATACGTGAGAAAAGCAAGCAATAAACTTTTTGATAGGTCAGGCAAACTTCGGCTGGATTCCAACGAGCAGCCAATGAACTTCAAGGCAGCAAAGATGAATCTGCCCACGGATGTGCTGCTGATTTGAGGCGGACATGACGTTGCCACTCTCAAAAGCCTATAATGAAGTGCCTAGCCTGCCACAGAAGCTGCTGAATCTACTGAGTGTCGGAGTCTTGGCTGTCTGTGCTGTCCTCGGCTGCCCGCTGCTCCTGTGAGGCTGCTCGTGCCTTCCCACAGCGCTGGCCCTGCTGCCTGGCTCCGCTTCCTTGCTGGGAGCTGTCAGAGGGACTTTGCCAGGGAAAGACCCATTGCGCCCTATAAGCTAGGGCTGGCCCCATGGTGGTGGTAACCCCTTTCCTGTGCTCCATGTCTATATTCTTGGCATTTTCCCCCTTTTCAATCTTCTTTAGTTTCTCTTTTATGGAAAAATAAAATTAAATTTTTTTTTAAGAGGAATAAAAAAGGGGAAATATCTCTTCAGATCCCAACGTTTAACCTCGTTTGTGTTTTAATCTCGCTTTCGGTTATGTTTAGAATCCTTTCCACAACTGTGGATTGAGGCAAACTTTCCTCCCTTTCAGGGGATCTGAACACCCCAGCACCAGCTGTTCTGGGGTGTCTCAGGTGTGTTCAGACAGGGGTCCTGGGGCTGTACTGGGCCTGTCCAGGGGCTGTTCTGGGCTCTTCAGGCGCTGTCCTGGGCGGTCCAGGGGATCTCCTGGGTTGTCCAGGGGCACCCAGGGTCTGTTCTGGGTTGTCCTGGGACTGTCCAGGGCTGTCCTGGAGCTGTCCCGGGGCTGTCCTAGGGGCTGTCCCGGGGCTGACCAGGGGCTGTCCTGGGGTTGTCTGGGGCTGTCCAGGGGCTGTCTGGGGCTGTCCTGGGGCTGTCTGGGCTGTCCAGGGCTGTCCAGAGCTGTCCTGGGGCTGTCCAGGGCTGTCCCGGGGCTTTTCAGGGGCTGTCCTGTGGCTGTCAGGGCTGTCACGGGGCTGTCAGGGATGTCCAGAGGATGTCCAGAGGCTGTCCAGGGCTGTTCTGGGCTGTCCCGGGGCTGTCCTGGGCTGTCCCAGGGTTGTCCTGTGGCTTTCCAGGGCTGTCCCGGGGCTGTCCTGTGGCTGTCCTGTGGCTGTCCAGGGCTGTCCCAGGGCTGTCAGGGCTGTCCTGGGGCTTTCCAGGGCTATCTCAGTGCTGTCCAGTGCTGTCCTGGGGCTGTCCAGGGCTGTCAGGGCTGTCCTGGGGCTGTCCAGAGCTGTCCAGGGGCTGTCCAGGGCTGTCCAGGGGCTGTCCAGGGCTGTCCTGGGGCTGTCCAGGGCTGTCCAGGGGCTGTCAGGGCTGTCCTGGGGCTGTCCAGGGCTGTCCAGTGCTGTCCTGGGGCTGTCCAGGGCTGTCAGGGCTGTCCTGGGGCTGTCCAGGGCTGTTCAGGGCTGTCCAGGGCTGTCGAGGGGCTGTCCAGGGCTGTCCTGGGGCTGTCCAGGGCTGTTTAGGGCTGTCCTGGTGCTGTCCACGGCTGTCCAGGGGCTGTCCAGGGCTGTCCTGGTGCTGTCCAGGGCTGTCCAGGGGCTGTCAGGGCTGTCCTGGTGCTGTCCAGGGCTGTCAGGGCTGTCCTGGTGCTGTCCAGGGCTGTCCAGGGCTGTCCTGGGGCTGTCCAGGGGCTGTCAGGGCTGTCCTGGTGCTGTCCGGTGCTGTCCAGGGCTGTCCAGGGCTGTCCAGGGCTGTCCTGGGGCTGTCCAGGGCTGTCCTGGGCTGTCTAGGGCTGTCAGGGCTGTCCTGGTGCTGTCCACGGCTGTCCAGGGGCTGTTCAGGGCTGTCCAGGGGCTGTCCAGGGGCTGTCCAGGGGCTGTCAGGGCTGTTCAGGGCTGTCAGGGCTGTCCAGGGCTGTCAGGGCTGTCCTGGTGCTGTCCAGGGCTGTCCAGGGGCTGTCAGGGCTGTCCTGGTGCTGTCCAGGGCTGTCCTGGTGCTGTCCAGGGCTGTCAGGGCTGTCCAGGGCTGTCCAGGGCCTGTCCAGGGCTGTCAGGGCTGTCCTGGGGCTGTCCAGGGGCTGTCCTGGGGCTGTCCAGGGCTGTTCAGGGCTGTTCAGGGCTGTCCAGGGCACCCCCTTCACGCTGCTCCCGCGCCGGAGCACAGCGCCCCCGTGCGGCTCAGCGGGGACGCCCCTGCACGCGGCCCCGCCGCGCCCCTTGGCCGTTGCCCGCGCCCCGCAGCTCGAGACCCCCCCTGTTACCTCCTCAGCCATGTCGGAGGAGAAGCCCAAAGTGAGGAGGGGAGAGGAGCGGGAGGAGCCGGAGGGAGGGAAGGGGCCGGAGGGGGGAGAGGAGGGGAAGGAGGAGCGGCCACCCCTCCGTGTCCCGGGACGCGGCTGCGGTGCGGCCCCGCCCCGCCCGCGGCGCGAGGTGTCCCGGCCGGGGGGAGCAGGAGCGGGGCCGGCCGAGGAGGTGGCGGGTGGTGTCCGGCCCGAGCGGGACCCCGGGGCTCACCCGGCCGGGCTCTGACCCGCCGCATCCTGCAGCTTTCCGTCCAGGAAGGCGTGAAAGCGGAGAACGAGTACATCGACCTGAAAGTTGCCGGACAGGACGGCTCCGTGGTGCAGTTCAGAATAAAGCGGCACACCCCGCTCAGCAAGCTCATGAAGGCGTACTGCTGCCGAATGGTAGGCGCGGGCACCTGCGGCCCGCGGCCCCAAAGGTCTCCTGTTCCCCGCACTACAATAGTCTCCCCCGGCCGTCCCGCTCTCCCTGGGGAAGCATCCCCGTGCTGATGGAACCGTCCTGCTTCTCTGCCGCGGTCGCGGAATATGCTTGTGGGCAGGGTGTGGACATCCAGGTGTGGGGGAGAGTGAGGAACTGGGATGCTGGCAACTCCTCGGTGTGGAGTTCTCATCGGTGCATGGAAGCTGCCTCTTCTCAGGTGCTCCCGTGACAGTTACCAGAATTCCTTCTCCTCAGATGCTCCCGTGACAGTTACCAAAATTCCTCCAGTTCAAATCCTGGCTCTGACACAATTCACTCTCAGTCCTGTCATGTCCAAAAACTTCATCAACTTGGAGTGCATTTTCCGTTTGGAAAACGGCACAAAATAAATTCTTCTGTGCCACAGCTTCCTTCTGGATTTTTTCCTCCTCCCGTCCTGTGTTTCCTGCTGCCTTTTGCACAGTTGTGACCGCTGTGTTCCATAGGTGTTCACTGGCTGCTCGGTGTCACAGGCTGTTCCTCAGTGCCCTCCTGAACTGAACAGGAGAAGGATGTATCCCCACAGCTCAGCTCCTGAGCCTGAACTCCCGATGCCTTTGCTTTATGCAGAGCAAAGCATGGGCATGTGAACGGCTTTGGAAACGGAGTCAGATTTTGTTTGCTGGTATTTCCCCTGGTCTGTTACTTGCAGGAGCCTTTCTTGCTTATTCAAACTTTACACTCTGCACTGCTCTGTGCCTGCTGTACCTTGACACCTCTCTGGGTTTTTGGAGAGGTACAGGGAACATTCCTCTGTGTGACAGAAGTAAAAATTACATAGATTTTGAAGGATTTTAGAGGGCAGAGCAAGGTCCTCAATCCCTGATGCAGGGAATAAAGACTTCCTCATGTGATTAAACCTTGTCAGAACAGGACTCAGTCGTGTGATAACTCAGGTTTTAAGGGCAACGTAAAGTTACCAGCATTTGACCTTCCTCAGTGTAGACAACAAGACCTCAGTGTCCTGATAGTTAAATCTTAGTCAAAGAATCCCAGAATGGTTTGGGGTTAGAACAGAATTTAAAGCCCGTCTTGTTCCATCCCTGCTATGGGCAGGGACACCTTTTGCTATCCCAGGTTGCTCCAAGCCCCGTCCAACCTGGCCTTGAACACTTCCAGGGATCCAGGGGCAGCCACAGCTTCTCTGGGCAACCTGTGCCAGGGCCTCCCCACCCTCACAGGGAACAATTTCATCCTATTACCTAATCTAAATCTATCTTTTGAGAGTTAATTTTGTTAACATGTGTTCTGACATTCTGTAAATCCATGAATACTTAGTTTGGATTCAGAAACACAAGTGTAGTTTCTCATATTAATGACTTTGAACTTGCAGGGCTTCACGGTGAGGCAGATTATGTTCCTGTTTGAAGGTCAACCAATTAAAGAAGCAGACACGCCTGCACAGGTATGAAAAACACTCTTACTGCAAATTGCTACACAGATATTCGGATGTCTGAGTGATGATCAAAGGGTCTTGAAATTAAAATAATCCTGAAATAGCTGCTGTGAGTTTAGCATGTTCTAACAAATTTGTTAAGGGTGACTGAAAGTGTTTCATGTGTTAGTTAATTAAAGTTATTCCTGAAGTACTCTATGGTTCTATGAGCAGAGAGACAAGTGCTTTAGACACCAAGTGTCTTTGAAGTTTTCTCTATTACTTATCATTTCTGTATTTTTAAAACATTAAAATAATTCCTTTGTTATTCCCACAGCTGGAGATGGAAGACAAAGACACGATTGAAGTGTATCAGCAGCAGACAGGTGGAGGGTGCTAAGACACAGCATCTTTTGGAGAACAGTTTAAGGATGCTCATCACACCTCACTCTCTCATCTGTCCTTGGATTTGCTGTTTCATTAGTGAACAAATGAACATGCCAGTCACACAGGGTTCTTCAAAACTTCAACCAAAGTTGCTTGTTGTCTTTGACATTCTGCTTGCACTAGTCAAAACTGTATCAGGAGGGATTGAGCTGTGTCTGAATTGAACCATTTTAAATGGAGATTAAGTTGTGTTGTATCTCTGTTGTTAGCCTTTTTAAAAAACTTAATGTTTGTATTATCTTTTTATTTTTTCTTCTTCTTTAACCCTGTGCCCTAAGCATTCATCCATGTGTCGGGACATGGAGTGTTCATTTCTGGCTCTAGTTGGTCTTGCCCTTCTGTTTTAACTCAAATGATGTAAATAATTCAGTGTATTTTCATGCCAGCTGTGAGCATAAAAGATGTGCCTGAGAGAAGGAATAGATACAGGTTTTAAGTTTTTAGCTTGTGTTGCAAATTCAGTCAATCCCTTGGGCAGCCCTTGACATGGGGCCAGAACACGATACAGTGCTTAGGGTAGGGTTTAAATACTTTAGGTTTACATGTATTTTTTCATATTATGATAAAGTTGCCCAAAATATACTTTTTTAATGCAAAAATTGGATTATTTTTGTCCTGTACTATTGCAGAATTGGAGGTAGCAGGGCAGCTGGTCCAAAAACTTAATGCTTATGATAGAGTAGCTGTGATTTTTTTGTTGTGCAAGCTTGTAAAAATCCCATTACTGAAATTGCAGCTGTTTGCTGAGGGCTGGGCAGCATGTGTCCCTTCATCCTGCTCCCTTAACTTCAGCTCTTTCTCTGTGGGTACTGGAAGTCTGTGGCCTCAGCTTTCTTTTTAGTACTTCCTTTTGGTAGATAAACTTGGTAAATGAGGGGGGAAATGCCTTTTAATATCACCAAAATGTGCAGAAGAGCTAGTAAGTCAGGAGAGACAATTGGGTGTTTTCAAAATAATAATAATAATAAACTGCTCTTCTGCCTCTCCAACCTTGCTGAGGAGGTTTAATGATTTGTGTGATGGTTTGGGCTCCATGAAGCCTGTTCCAGAGGAATTTTAACTCAGGCTGTCCTGCTGATCCATGGAATCACAATCATCCTTTTCTCTTTCCATTTGTTCACATTAGATATGCTCCTGCTTGCTGAAATCTCGCTGGAAAGGCCCCTATTTTTCTTTTGCATGTTCTCGGTGAGCCCGGCCCAGGTTGGACGGGGCTTGGAGCAAGCTGGGCTAGTGGAAGGTGTCCCTGTCCATGGCAAGGCGTGGAACTGGATGAGCTTTAGGATCTCCTCCTACTCGAACAATTGTGGAATTCCCGTGAAGTCCTTAAAGGGGTGGGATATCCCGCGGATCCCATTGTGTGTTCCCAGATTTAGACATCCACGTGCCGCCCCTTGGTGTTGCCCACAGCAAATCCAGTTCGGGGCTGGGGCTCCTGCTTCGCGCTCTCTGTGGCCCATCCCTGCAGGAAAGGCGGTGTGGGAGCGGCTGCTCCAGGGAATCCAAAGGGTGTGGCCCAGCTCCAAACCCGCACAGCTCCCGCTCCGTGGGGCATTTTGCCGGACAATACAGCATTTTGCGTATTCTCCTCTGTCCTCCCACCGCGGCGGAGCAGCTGCCCTGTTCCCGTCATTTCCCACAGCGAATTTCCGGTGCGTTCCTACCACGCGTGGTGCCGGCCGGAGGACTGGGCGCTACCATAGAGGAGAAGCCGGCGGGATAGAGCGCCGCTCTCCACTCCGTGCCAGCCGGCGGCCGCTCTGGCCGCGCACCCGGAAGCGGCGGCGGGGCCGCGCCATGGCGGGGACGGCGCTGAAGCGGCTCATGGCCGAGTACAAGCGTAAGTCGGACTCCCCGGGCCCCTCGCTCTCCCTTCCTGGCAAGATCGCTGCCAAAGTCCGGGAGGGCCCGCGGGCCAGGCGGAGCTGTGGCAGCTGGGGGGCGGGGCAGGCCAGGCCAGGCCAGGCCGCAGGCCTCCCTCTCGGCGCCCGGGGCAGCTCCCCGTGCCCCGCCGGCCGCTGTTCCCTCCCCCGCCGGCTGCAGGGTCCTCTCTGCGTCCGGATAGAGCTCTCTGGGGCGGGGGTGAGGGTCACTGGGCGGGTACGGGGCACTGCCGGCTTTGAGGAGGCTGTGAGAAGGGGGTCCTGCCCAGAGCCCTCCCTCTGAGACGCCGAGGGGAGGGCGGTGTGCAGGTGACACCTCTGGGATTCCGTGGCTCCGGGAGCTTAGTCAAGGGGGAGGCTGGGAACCCTGGGCAAATGGCCAGTTATTGTGATGTTTTTCCCCGTTAAGTTTTCCAGATGGAACAGAATACATGTATGGAAATCTGTTGCAGAGCTCTGTTACGTCAAAAATAATTAGGGCTGTTTATCAGGACAAATACCTTCTGGTTGTGGCCGCCCCATCCTTGGAAGTGTCCAGGACGGGGTTGGACGGGGCATGGAGCAAGCTGGGCTAGTGGAAGGTGTCCTTGCCCACGGCAAGGTGTGTAACGAGATGAGCTTTCAGGTCTCTTCCAGCTTGAACAATTCTGTAATTCTGTGAAGTCCTTCATGAAAGCAGAGTGGTTAGTAAGAGGATTTAAATTCAGATTTAGTAACCAAGGACATAGACTTTTTTGTTTAAAAACCAGTGTGAGATGTGACTGCAGGGGGTAGCGAGCAGTGATCCTCACCAGTCCCACCACAGGGAGCAGAGACCTGCTGCAGTGGGCTGGGGCCCTCTGAGAATCCCAGTTCCTCTGGGGTGGCTCATCTGTTCCCTGATGAGTTTGAGGGGTGTCCAAAGGTGCCTTTTGTTGGCAAACAATATTTGTTTGTTTACTTAGGTGCTTTTGGGCTTTGTTGCTCTAGATTTTATTTACAGTGAGGAAGTAGAATGGAGAAAAGAAATATTTGGGGGGCTGGAGGGAGCTGGGCTCTAAGACCTGGCCTTCTGCTTCAGGGAAGGTCACTTACTGTGCTCCCCAGGCTGTCTAGGGATGGGGAGTTGTTTCCCTCTGTCATCATTTAGTGGAAGACTCCAGCCTGTGTAAAAGAGAGTATTTATAGACACACATTTCCTGCCAACACTGTGCCTATTCTCAGGCTGCTCTGCAGAGCACAGCTCTCTAAGCTGAACTGTCACACAGGTGTTTGGGTGGCCAGGGCCCCGCACCCAGTGCTTGGGGCTGCTGCCACTGACAGCTGGGGGTGGTGAGCGAGCCCTGCGGCTGTGCGGGTGAAGTTTGTGCTGACAGAGTGTGTCCTAGAAATCTGCATTTTCCCTTGTAATCCAGAGGCAGTGACCTGAAAAGCAACCACAGAAAGACTTGGCACTGCTTCTGTCCTCTCATATCTATCCCCTAAGTCTCAAAAAAGCATTTATGATCCTTTGTTGTTGAGGAGCACAGATATCTTACTGGAGTGTCTTGTATGAATGAAATCTTTAGGAAAAACGATATTAAATTACCTCAGAAAGATTTTGACTTAATGCCACAGGCAGACATGAGGTGACTCTCCTCTCCCTGGTTTCCCAGGGTAACACTAGTCATGAACAGAGATAACGTTTTGTCTGTGATCTGCTTTCAACAAACGCTTTCCCACGTCCAATAAAACACAGTATTGTGAGAAATGAGTGTAACTCGCAGTGGCTAATTGCACAGTGCTTTCTGGAAACCTGAGCTGCAGCAGTGCAGTAAGCCAGACATTTTGGTGTCCCTGGATTCCCCTCTGCTCCACATCCAGCTTTGTTATTTTCCTTTACACATCAGACCTTGCTACAAACCTGACTTAAAACCCTTCCCTAATGTTTCACTAAAGACTGATAGTTGTAGCTCTTCAGAAGCTCTTAGCCCTGTAGAGATTTTCAGCAAAAGTTACTTTGAAAAATAGAAGTAGCTCCTGGTTGTAGGTAGTTCTGCTGCCTCTTTTTGCAGAAAAAGAGCAAGTCCTGCCTTGGGGCAGGGCTGGAGTCTGAGGTTCAGCTCAGTGTGAAGTTTCTCCCTCCTGGTGATGTGTGTTGCTGGTGTGGATGTGGGCACTGCGAGGCCCTGGGTGAATATGGGCATGGAAATGGTTTTCAGTGACCTGCTCCTGACTGCCGACCTTGGATGAAATCTTGTACGTGTTATGTACAAAGTTGTGGGAACAACCTTTTTTCTTTACTTTCCCTCTTCTCCTATGTCTCTTCCCTTTCTAGTCATGACAGTGGTGTTTGGCAGTCCTTGCTGGTGGATGTATTTTCCTTACTAGACTTCTAATTCTTTCTCTTTTTTTCTTTTTCAATTTTTGTCTTTGATTTTTTTCTGTGCATGTGCGCACACATATCTAATTCTTTATTTAAACATTTGTCGTTTCCTTCTGTGAAAAACTCTTGACATTGTGAGGAGTTTCTACCTGTTGGAGCCCAGATATATTACTGCATATTGGGAGAGGCTGTGAAATTGCACTGGTTTTCTTTCCTTTTGAAGAAGGAAGGGAAGGTGGCTGTGGACATCCAGATGACACCCATTGGGTTTTTTGTCCTCATTTAGATCTTTGCATGTTTGACTTTTTGCTTCCTCAGATTTATTACATACTCTGCCAGAACTGGTTTGGCTAAAGCTTAAAAAAAAAAAATAAAAAATCAGGTATAAAAAAGGGCATCATTTTTATTAGAGCATGTATGTGTCTGTTGTTAATTCTAGAAGTATAATAGTACTGAGACCTGACATAAGTCTTTCAGTAGCTTATATTTGTGAGAGTTAGGAGATGGAAACCTTTTTTCCTGTGTTTACTGTTTCTTGATGCAAGATCTTTAAGATGTCTTATGCTAGCTGAAATTTCGAATCTAAAATGGGGTACCCTGAAAGAATTAAATCTCTATAGACCCGAGAATTGTAGTGCTTGAATTGTATGCACTGTATTTCCTTTCTCGTACAAACAGGCAACAGAGCAGAGCAGTGGATTGTGATGCCAACAGGTTTCTTTGGAAGTGCTTTTCAGTTGGGAAATAAGAGATTTATGTTATTTGTGAGATTTGGGAAGTCACAGAAATAATAAACCTTCTGAACCTGGCAGTGCTTCAGTGGGTACTTCCCATCCTTACTGCCTGGGGGAGAGTTGTGTGGAGTCAGAAGAAAACTGACTGTTTTCAGGAGTCTCAGTCCAGATGCTGTCAGATTCTGCAGGGACCATGTGCCCATAATATTTCCTGAGCCCTGGGCTTTTAATCCCCATGGAAGTTTGCTAAATGGCTGCAGTGTTTAGGAAGCATATTGTTGAACTTCTCTTTTAAGGATGATCTTTTCAGTCTCTTCAGTGCTTTAACAAGAAGGTGTGTTTTCAGTTCTGAGAACCATCTCCAAAGTGTAATTGGCTGATAATGACTCCACAAAGAGCAGTGAAATGGAAAGGAAGGCATTGATCGAGTGTGTGCAGCAAATCTGCCCCAAATTCCTCATAGAATCATCACACTTGTCTAGTGCCAGCTCTGTTTTAGGCTTACAAGCAAGACTTAAGAGACTTTTCCTGGCCTTCCCCTTTACCTCCTTCAGACTTGATTCCTCTACTAGTTTGCTGCTTTATTCTTTTTTTCCAAATTAACTGTTTGTCCTTCTGCCTTTTGGAACCCCTTAATAAGATGTTGCTGCTCATGCATTTGCTCTGTAGGAATGTCCCCAAAAATCCAGAATAAAACTCCTTAACACCAATGTAGTATTCAGAAGCAGGCATTACTTTATTCCAGCACTGGATTCACAGGGAATAATTCCACTTTTAGCATGAATGCATGGCTCAAGATGGTATGTTAGCCAGAAACACACATACTGATGCGGGGCTGGTTTCACCTTGATGTCTTCTTGGGGGTCTTTAGGGACCAGATATGGGGTGGTTTTTTGCCCTGGTTATGTAAAGCTGCACACACAACACATTTCTGAACAGGCTGGGTCAGGCTGTTTGCCTTGTTATGGAGCTCTCCACGTTCCACTGAGGTTCCACGGACTGTTAACCTCTGGTAAGCTGTTTCCAACAGGAGCTATCTGGATATTCTCTCTGCTCATCATGGGCAGAGGGCTCAGCTCCTTGCTGTTCAAAGAAGGGTAATGGAGCTTGGGAAGGGGCTGGAGCACTAGGAGCAACTGAGGGAGCTGGGGGTGCTTTGCAGCTCCCTGACAGGGGAGTGGAGCCGGGTGGAGGTCTGGCTCTGCTCCCAGGGAACAAATAAAAAGTTGCACCAGGAGAGGTTTAGATTGGCTTTTAGGGAAAATTTCTTCACCAAGTGGGACTGTTTGGCCTATCTGGTCTGTCAGAGTCGCTCTGCATGTGATCAGAGCATTGATTTTAGCCTTTCACTGCTTTCTGCTTCTCACTTGTAAATACGTGGACACCCCCTCCTCTAACATTCTGTTAAAGTGACCCTGTTTTGGAGGCTCTGGTGAGCTGTGTCAGCTGATGCTGTGTCAGCTCCCAGCAGTTCGCATTGTGCCTCTCTGAAAGCTGAGCTCACAGTTTCCTTTTGAGCAGCTCTAGAGAAGTCACAGGGTAGGAAGTTATCATCACTATTCAAAAGGGTTTTTTTCTTTCTCAGTGACCAGCAGCCACTCAAAATCAAAGCTGCTGTGTCTCTGAATGCCCAGTTTCCACTTTACCTGATCCTTAAGGGTGGAAACCTCTTTCTCTGAGGAGAGAGCTGAGCAAGGAAGTGGAGAATTGACCCTCTGTCCTCTTGAAGACCCTTTGCCCTGTGGGCTTTGTCTGTTTCTTCCTGTTGCCCCTGTTCTCCTTGGAGCAGAGTGCTGTATGACATACTTCCATGTGGCTGCCCACTGCAGGGGATACACAGGGACTGCTGCCAGCATTTCCAGGGAAATCGTGGGAAACATCGGAGGGATCCTCTTCTTAGAGCCACAAGATGGAGCAAAATGATTCCAGGAGCTCCTGTGTTTGACATCTCCCTCTTTCTGTCTAAAAACATCAACAAGAAAAGCTATTGGAGACCTACTGTGAAGCTGGAAAAACCTGTTATGGAATGCCAGGAAAACCGTAAGGGTGGGTTTCAGTCTGCTGCTGGGATTTGGAACTTCAGAGAGAGTTGTGCCAAGGTTAAGGGCACCCTGAGCAAACAGAAGAGTTTCATGATCTCTCCTGGCAATGCATCTTAGCATCATCTTAGAATCCTGCAGTAAAGGAGCTGTTTTAAGACAGAAATCTGTTCTTCGCAGCTATACCCACAATTTTCATCTACAGCCTAAACAGGAACTAGGTCAAGTGTCTCATTTATTGGTTTGTGACTTCACATATTCCCTGGGTCCGTGTTCCTGCTTGTTTTCCTGCATGAGGATGTGTGTGGTGGTTCTTGTGGCTGTGTTATATGTGTGTGTTACTGGCCACCAGTGTTCCAGAGGCCAGTTGTTAGGAAACACTGTGCTGGAGAAGCCGCTGAGAGTGTCACCTCCTGCCACCAGTTCCAGTGGCTGCCCTATGGCTCACTCAGAGCCTTGGGGCTGCTGTTGAGCCCCTAGGACTGCTGGCCCATTGGTTGCATGTTAGCAGCTAAACTGTGCCTCAGCTGCTGCTGCCTCCCTGCAGAACATCAGAAACTAGAAATTGGTGATCAGTCCACTAGATAGGAGAAAATCTGGTTCTTTATCAGCACATGATGTACCGGCCTTCACCAGCTTGAAATAAGGGGCTGATGCTGAAGGTTATTTCATGAATTTGGAATTGTATCTGTTTCCTAGAGAAAGTGAGGATTGATGGATCCAAAGTTGCTGTGGGCAGCCATGGCTGTTTTATTGCTGCTTTTTTTTTTTTACTCACATTTTCCATGCCACACAGGAGGAGTTGGATAGAATTTGGAGAATTGAGCTGCCTGTGAAATCTCTCATGTGTCTGCTTCACCTGTTTTTGTGTTGTTCTGGGTTTTGCACTGAGGTGCATCAAGCCTGATTGGGTGTAGAGAGGTTATAGGAATACAAACTTCAGGCTGTTATGGTATCCAGCAGATGCCAAAGAGGTGCAAGAGAAGAGTGTTTCCCAGGCTTTGTGAAAAGAGTTTTTGTCTTCCTTCTCAGGTTTAAATTACTGCCTCTATGAAGATGGGGGACTCGATGATCCTAGTGGTCTTTTCCAGCCTAAACAATTCTGTGACTCCAAGGCTAGTTATAGGAGCCTGAAAAACCCCAAAGTGCCAAATAATTTTGTCTAGAACACTGTCCTGCATTAAGCAATGGTGATGGGGCCCCTCTGCTAAGCCATGGCCACTCAAACCCGCCTTGAAATGCTTGGGCTCGCAGGTCACCTCAATCTTCCTTGTGTTTCTGTTTTTGCAGAGCTGACCCTGAACCCGCCAGAAGGGATTGTGGCAGGTGAGGAGCTGAGCAGGGGTTGTGCACTCTGGAGCTGTAACCTTGTGTTCAGGTAGCACTGAGCATTGTTCTGGTTTATTTCACAGGTCCCATGAATGAAGAGAACTTCTTCGAATGGGAAGCCCTGATCATGTGAGTTAGTACTGTTTGGTGTCTGAAATCAGCAGTTGCTGTGATGAGCTTCTAGGAGAGCAAGAATGTAAAAAAGTACTATCAGTTCTGCATGACATCAGCATTGGCCTGCCTTGGGCTGGAAACTCCTCTGATCCAAACATTTGGACTTTAAACACCGTGACAGAGGCAGCACTGGTGATGTGTACAACTTGTTAGGATAACTTTTTGTACAGGTGTCATAATAATAAGCTTGCAAATCTGTCAGGAATCATTTGGGCTCCCTTGGATATACATTACATCTACAAACAGTTGTTTGTAGATCATACAGACCTGTTGGAACACTGCCTAACTGCAAATGCAAGACAGCTTTTAAGTGGAGCAAAATACACAGATTATTACTGACAGGAGAAAAAAATCAATGTCTAAAATTAGTTTACCTATTATTCAATTTTTTCCAGAAAAATTGAAAGGTTTTGATCAGAAAAGGCATTAAAATTTAAGCAAAAATTCTTTTGAGGTTCTTTACACTTCATTAATTGGTTGTTGTTGTTAAGAGTTGGATGCAGTGGTTTTGGTAGAGATTCACTCTTCTGTTGGTAAATAGCTCTGATCTGCTGTGTTTTGGGGGTGATGAAGACTCCTTTACAAAGCTGTGTTCTCTCTCTTCCACTCCCCAACTGATGGGTGTGGTTGGTGGTGGCAAAATTTGCCGTGAAAAGACAAAATCTTTTTGCCCAGCCATCTTACAGGTTATCTTCTCCCTTGCTTATGCTCTTATTCATGCTGTACCTTCTTTGGGAACTTTGAGTACATGGAATAATGGTGATTTTTTATAAAGTAAAGTTCTAAAATGGTAGGGAAGAGGAAAAGAGACATTTGTCACTCACATCTGACAGTTTATGCAAATACTGCATAATTAAAATGTGAAGAAGCTCCAGACCACCAAGTCCATCTTGAAGCTGGTGGTCTGTTGTTTGGGTAGATCCTGGCTCTGTATTTCAGAATTCCTTTGGTAAGAATCAGTGATTTCCTTTCCTGAAGCCAGGGCTGGGTTGTCCCGGGGGACTCTGGGGACAGCAGGCAGTGGCTGTGGCCCCGCTCCCTCTGTACCCTCTGTGATCTGGGCAGGTTTTCCCTGCAACCACCAGTGCTGACTGATGAGATTCTCAGCTGGCGTGGGTGGCAGAGTTTTCCTAGCTTGGTTTGCTTGGAATATGTTGTCTAGGGATGAAAAACAAGATTTCTGTCTCTTGGGCTCAGGCATGCAACCAATACAAAAGCATGGGGAGCTGTAGCGAATTCCCTATTCCACACACGCCGGCTGTGTGGGTGATCCTGCTGCACGGCAAGCGAGAGCCTCCGAGTTATTTTAGACCTTGCTAAGTGGAGGTTGGGGTTACCACTGCTTGTTTGCTCAGTGATGGCAAGAGTTGGCAAATGTCTCTGCTTATGTGCAGTGATTTCTCCAGGGATAACAGGTTGTGCTTCCTGGTAGCTCAGTCGCTTGGAAATAAACACTTAGCATGGAAATAGGTTGTTGGCTGCAGGGTCTTATGCTTTCTGTGAGAGGCATAGTCAGCACATGTGCTTCGGGATGGGCCAGATTTTGGGTCAGACAGCTGTGATTGCTGGGAGTGTGGAAATCCCAGGGGGTTTAGTGCACTTATTGGAATATGGAAGGAAATTCCTGCTTATTGGTACTTCCTCACAGCAGGGGTTGTGTGGCTGAGTAGAGGTTTCCTGAGGGACACTCAGAACTACTTCTGAATTGCCTAGAAAATACCTTTTCTGATGTTTCCCATCACATCCTTAAAGAACAGAGGAGCTGCTTGCAGACTTGAAAGCTCTTTAAAGTGCTGAGTGTTGAGCTTCAGGTCTTTGTCAGCGTAAAATGAGAGGCGGAGGTGCTTTAATTTTGGTTTCTGTATTGCGTGTGTGTCATAATAAAGTTAAATTTTAAGATCTGCTCAATTTGGAAGCTGTGATACAATAGAAGCATGTTTGCCCTAAACACATTTGGTTACTTTCATCCCTTTAGAAACCCTGTTAGTAGCAGTGTTTGCAATACCTTTGAATAAAGCAAGTTACATGACTTGTTTGTATTTGTCTGTGGTGATCTTCTCCAGTGTTTTGTAATCTCACATGTGCTTGTGAGATTCGGGGAATGAGGTGTGCAGATGAGAAAATGAGAGTAAAGCTGCCTTCAAAATTTTAGATAGATGAAGTGCAAAAGGTAACTAACATAATTGTGAAAAGAACAGGGCACTTTTCCTTCACCCAATTTATATAAAGCTAGGGCACATATAATGGCACTTAACTTTAAAAAAAAAGAGACTTAAGGGAAAAAAGACATCTCTCATTTATCAGTTCAGAGGTAGGCTGGGTAATGTTACACAGATTGATACAAGGACTTGGCTTAGAGATAAAATAATGCATTTTTATATAATGGAAATAACAATCTGTATCTCTAGTCTTCTTGCCCGCTGCAGCAATGCTGGAGGAATGTGACACATACAAATGTTATGGCTGTAGTAACATCTCTAAAGGAGAGAACAGATCTTACACTCACAAAGTGAGTGTAATGGGCCCATAACTGAAAATACCATAGGAAAACCTTTCTGAAGACCAGAGGTGGGGAGCATTCTTGAAAGCCAGATCTTTGCAACATCATTTCAGGAGAGTTTGCCTTGTGTTGCTCAATTCCCTAGCACTGCATGAGGTCCTTCAGGCTGTGTTGTGTTCATGGATTTAACATTTCAAGGCCAACTTTTGCCCTCTTTAGTTGGCATGTGAGAGTATGTGTTGCTATTAAAGTTTATCCCCAAAAGACACAAAAGCGATGGTTAAGAACTTTATTAGCCCAAAGATTGCTTGAAAACTAAACAGTATAAATTGAAGTCAACATATCACAAAGCTGTTTAGAAAGGTAATTAGATCTATAATTAAGCTTATAACTTTTGTTTCTATTCCCCTTTTGGGCATCTGATGATTGTGGGGTTTGGTGTTTTTCCAGCATCTTTTTACAAATAAGCCATTTGCAGATGTATGTGGAGCTGTGATTATAGAATTAGAATCACAGAATCATTAAGGTGGGAAAAGACCTCTGAGACCATTAAATCCAACCATTTGCTAAGCACTGCCAAATCCACCACTAAACCATGTCCCCCAGGTGCCACATTCACATGCTTTTTGAATGCTTTCAGGGATGGTGACTCCACCACTGCCCTGGGCAGCCGGTGCCAAGACTGAACAACCCTTTCAGGGAAGAAATTTTTCCCAAATCCAACCTACACCTCCCCTGTTGTAACTTGAGGCCATTTCCTCTTGACCTATCTCTTGTTCTCTGGGAGCAGAGCCCGACCCCCACCTGGCTACACCCTCCAGTCAGGGAGCTGTAGGAGAAGGTCCCCCCTGAGGAGCCTTTTCTCCAAACTAAACAACTCCCATTAGCTGTCCTTCTCAAGGTACTTCTCTTTTCTCTTTGGCAGATATCCACAGCTCTTCTCTGCCCCTTGCATGAGTAATAGCCAGCTCCTGGAGGTCAGAGCTTCTCATTTTTATGCTTTTCTGTCAGCTTTGAAATCGCTTCAGAGCTGCCATGCTCTTACCTCCCTGGCCCTGCCAATGTCCTTTGTGAGCTAAAAGTGATGCTGTCAAGTTCAAATGCTGAGTGTTTTGTAGTTGCAAATGCTGTCTTGGATTAACTTTAATAATTTCTTTGAAGTTGATCCTGGCAGTGCTGAGTGGCTAAAACAAAAGCATTTTGCTCGCATAATGCGGGGCCTAAAATGGAGTATGTTGGGCTGAATGTATTTGACAGAAGAGCCCTTAAGGCTGTGGGTTTGCTCTCAAAACAGAACATAGACACCCACCAGCTTTTCAATGCCTGTATGTACATACTCTCAGAAGTTCAACAATAAGCCTTTAAAATGCAGCTGGAATTAAAATGGTCATGAAAAAATGCATTCCGTTTACTCTCAGATGTGAGTTGAATCCTGACTAAATTTAGGGAAAAGGCCAGAAGGGGAACGAAGTAGTTGAGATGGTTTAGCTTTCATTCTTAGAGGATGTTGATGCATTTCTCTTAGCTTACCTGCCAGTGTCAATATTCATGTTTAAATCACATAATTCTTGTGTTTATCTGCCAGCCAAGTCTTTTGAATCCCAAAGTTTGGGAGAGTAAGTCTTCTAGGGCTTTAGGATTTTCTGCTCTCCAACTTTAATGTTCTTTCTGGCATAGAGAATGGCGACTGGGAGGAGGAGGCATGAATATATTCCTAACCCTTATTTCCCAGACAGTAGAACCTTCATTTGAAGGGCTTTTTACTAAATACATGAGGTTTCCTTGGCTATGATTTGCAGTGCTGAAGCTTTTTTCATCATCTTTCCAATCAAGGGAAATCATGTTTGTGTTACAACTTCCAGATGGTTCATCACATTGGAATAAATCATGGCTAATAAACTTGTTTTTTGCTCACTTTCCGCAAGTGTTTTATATAGGCAGGGTAAAATAATTGTCTTTATGTTCTCAACTCAATTGCACTTTGAACTAGATTCTGAACACAATAAGGAAATGTTCCTACAAGAACCCTGATGAAGCCATTTGTTCTCCACCTGCACTTGAGTGAGGGCAGACTCAATACCTGAAGTCTGCAAAGACACACTGTTGTCTTGCATCTCCTCTGACAATTATGGTCTCTGAGCTGTGTTTTTATTTTTACAAACCTTTGCTGTGTTTTCTGCATCAGACAGTGATAAGTGTTTGTGTGGTTGTGCTAGATGCTGGCAGTTGGGATCTCTGTGGGGCTTATAAATTAATTTTGAGCTCCAGCATTTGACATCTCTGTCTTGCAGAGCATAACAGTATCTTCAAAGGCACAGGAGTCCCACACCTGCCTCTGCTTTCGCTTGACGTGCAGACACTCAAATCCTGGAACATGCCTTGGAGCCAGATACTCCAATTATATCCAGACACACCCTGCTAATTAAATAGTGTTGTGACCTTCCTAGTAATTTAGTGTGCAAGCTTTGATTTCCCCCTTGCCTCCCAAGCCTCATATTTGGATTTAAGTTTGTGAGGTGTGGGGTAAGAACACCTTAACTCTTTGTTTCCTGGAGAAGATGATATAACCCATGCCTCACAGGTCTCATTAGACAAGAAATTGGATGAAAGAGCTGTTTAAAACTTTGGTGAATAACATTTTATCTGTTTCTAGGGGTCCTGAAGACACCTGTTTCGAGTATGGGGTTTTCCCTGCTATCCTGAGTTTTCCTCTTGACTACCCGTTGAGTCCTCCAAAGATGAGGTTCACGTGCGAGATGTTCCATCCCAACAGTGAGTCTGATGCAGCAGGATGCACGGGGGAGTGGGTTGCTTGTGCAACTTAAAAAGCAGCTTTTGCAGCAGGAGAGCTGGCATCCTTCCTGAGGGTGGTTCTCTCCCTTTCCAACCCTGAGCATACAGGACGAGTGTTCAGCTGCCCAGCAGTTTACCTCTGTCTTGGGGTCCTTTTCTCTTTATCCTATTATTCCCCATAAACCTTTTGCTCATAAAGAGTCCAACAAGGATTCCAGCAAATTCCATGCTTTTAAATCTTCCGTACAGGATGTGAGACTTGGTGAATTAATACAGGCTCTTTCCAGACACAGAGTCATACAATATTGCTGAGTTTGGAGGGACCCATCAGGATCACAGTGTTCAGTGCAGGACACACCAAGAATCCCACCGTGTGCCTGGGAGCGTTGGTTCCCAACACACCATGAACCCAGTCTTACTCTATGGCTTGTATTTAGGTATTTTGGTGTTATTTTAATGACTGAAAAGTTGTTCATGGGTGCAGCTTTATTAGGCAGCATGGCTTTTCCCCCATGAAACCTCACATTTGTTTTACATTTCTGTAAGGGGAACTCTCAAGTGCTCTGTCCAAGCAAACACATTTGCAGGTGTTAGTATTAAAACTTTGCTGGCCTTTGCTCTGAAATACTGATTAAGTTGTACTCCATGATCATAAAGATCTTTTACAACCTTAGTGAATTTATGATGGTGACATTATTATTCAGTGGGAGTAATTGCATGACAAGAAGTACAGCTAACAGATTTGAGCCTTGGATGAGAAAACCATAAAGTCCCTGTTTGCAGCCTGGACTGATACTTTCTGGAATCAGCCTTGGAATTCTGTGTAAAATCATTGGTTTTGACATCTGCTGAATCAACATGGATTGTGCAAAGTTTGTTTATTACTACTCAGGTTTGATGGGTTGGGTCTGTGTTCAGGCTGTCAGGTCTCTGACTCTCAAGAGCAGGAAAAGGCAAAAACTCTGTGCTCCTGCCTAGTGCTTCCTCTTCAGCTGGCATTCTTGCTCCTGGAAGACACGGGTCATAATCTCATCTGGGAATCAATTTATTTCATTCTATATACAAGGAATTTTGCAGTTTCTCTTATTCCCTTCTGGAAGCACTGCCTGTGGAGGTTCTTTCCCATTTAATCCACATCTTTCTGTTCTCCTGTGGAAAACACCTGCATGTCACAGCACAGAACTGTGTGGACATGGCCAGGGCAGTGTGGCATCACCTCTGGAGCTCTGATGTTCACAGCAGGGCAGCGTTTGGCACTTGGAAGTAGTTGTAGCCATGTCAGCACCTTGCTCCAGCTGGACTAATTTACCCAAACTTCTTGCCAGGACTGGTCTCCCTGAGCAAATCCTTGTGCTTGCAGCTCCAGCTATGGCCTTGGCTTGAGGTTCACTGCTCGCAGCTGTGTTGTGTGCAGCACTGCCAGGGGAGTGGGGTGTGGAGAAGCACAAATTGCCTGACTCTTGTGCTAAAGAGTGGCTTTATACATGGGTGTTTCTTCCATGGCATAATTGGAACATACTGGATGGTCAGCTCAGCTCTTTAGAGTCCTGTTACTTGGAGTCTTCTTAACCTGAAGCTGAGATCACTGAAGTAGACACTTGAATCTTTTTTCTTAGCTGGGGTTGTGGTGGGCTGGTTCTACCCAGTAAGGCTGCAGAAAGGGGTGGCTGGGCTGTGCTTTTTCTGTTTTTTTCCTCTCCCTGTGAGGAATCGCAGTGAAAATGTTTGAAAAGTCTGGTGTGTTCTCTCATCTTTGCAGTTTGTGTTATGCGGAGGGGGAATCGAGATACCACAGAACTGTCTTCTCTTAAAGTAAAATGACCTTCTTGGATGTTCTGGTGAAAATAACTGAGTAGTGATTAATGGCACTGCTTGCATTGGTACTGAACATCAATGTGAAGAGATCATAGGATCATAGGTGGTTTGGGAGGGATTGTTGGAAGGGACATTAAAACCCATCCCATTCCACCCCCTGCCATGGGCAGGGACACCTTCCACTATTCCAGGTTGTTCCAAGCCTGTCCAACCTGGTCTTGGACACTTCCAGGGATCCAGGGGCAGCCACAGCTTCTCTGGGCACCCTGTGCCAGGTTCCCACTACCTTCTCAGGGAACAGTTTCTTCACAATATTCCATCTAACCCTGGCCACTGGAAGTGTGCAGCCACTGCCCCTTATCCAAAGTCCCTCTTCGGCTCTCTTGGAGCCCCTTTAGATACTGGAAGGGACTCTGAGGTCTCTGTGGAGCTTTCTCTTCTCCAGGCTGAACGCTCCCAGCTCTCCCAGCCTGTTGCCAGAGCATCTCTCTGTGGCCTCCTTTGGACTCGTTCCAACAGCTCCATGTCCTTAGGTTGGGGGCCCCACAGCTGGACAGGGGTAGGTCTCACCTGAGCAGAGGGAGAGAAGATCCATACGTCTTCCTGGAATCAGCCTTTGATGTCTCGGCTGTGCCGCTGTGTTCCAGCTGTTTTAAATGAGGCACTGCACAGAAACAGGAGACTCCCTCACCACTGAAATGCCTCCTACCAGTGGGTTCCTGACTTGCAAGAAGTGCTGATTCAGCACCCACTGTTTTCACCTCTTCCAGCTACGGTTAGACCAGCTCCAGTCCCCAGCCTTGGGCTGCAGGAAGGACTGTATATAAAAGTCCTCCACAGTGCTTACATGCTTGGGCAGACATAGCTGGGTTAATGGAAGGAACTGGGAATGAGCACAGCTGCTTCCAGCAGTCATTCTCACTTTGTTTTGTCTTGCTTTCCTGGCAGTGGCACCAGTTTGGTCACCTGAGGAACAGAAGCCCTGAAATGATTGCGCTAAAGTTGTCATTCCTCAGGAGGCTGAGGAAATCACCACCTTGCTAGAGCAGCCTTTTCTTTTGTGGTGCCTTTTCAGCCTTTGTTTGGTTTCATTACCAAGTCAGTAGAGTCCAGTCTCTATGAAGACAATTTGTGCTGTTGCAGACACATTGCTTATGCTAAAGTGGGAGGGGAAGCACCTGGATCCTTAATTCATAGGTTTCCTTGTTTCCAGGTGCTTTAATGCATCTGAGCTTTAAGAAAAAAAAAAAAAAAAGTGGGAATTCTTCTGGTTGCACCTCAGTAATGTTCAAAAAAAAGATCAATTTTACTGTTCATTATATATTTAACCTAACACTTTATTTTTTCTCATGTTTATAATGTATATAACATAACACTTTTCTGTCCTTTGTGCAGTTCTTTTCATGGTCACAGTCCAGTGCATTCATTTCCATTTAAGTAGGACTGGTTACCTGCTTGGAGCTGTGTCTGTGCATAAATTCTTGCCTTATTCCACCAGGCTGCATCATGCATTTTTCCCATGGAGCCTATCACTGATTATTAAATGACGCAAGTGCTCACAGCAGATTTCTGTTGGGGAAGGAGTTTGTTAGATTTACTTACAGAAGCTTTTTCCTATGTTTTTGTCTTTCAGATTTTGTGTCCTCTTGCCTAAAGAGGAAATTTAAACCTGGATTTAGTTTTAGTCATAGAAAAGCCAAGTCTCAAGGCTGATTTATGCTTAAGACTGATTTGAATATGCTGAGCATTTCCACTGAGTAACAACCATTCCTCTGTACTTTTTTTGCAGTTTACCCAGATGGGAGGGTCTGCATCTCTATCCTTCATGCTCCTGGGGATGATCCCATGGGATATGAGAGCAGCGCGGAGCGGTGGAGTCCCGTGCAGAGTGTGGAGAAGATCCTCTTGTCTGTCGTTAGCATGCTGGCAGGTGAGCACTGCTGTCCTGTCTGTACTTCCTGAGTGAGCTAGAACTGCCTTCTGCTTCTTGCTTTGTTCACTAAGCAAAGCACATGGAAAGCTGCTCAGCAGCAACCACAGTTCTTGAAGCCCTGGTATTGATTTGTGTATGTATGTATTAGTAAACCAGTGCTCTGAGAAGAGTTGGAAAAAATGCAGCTGAATTAGTAACAGGTGTTCCTGTTTGGGGGTGACTGCAAGGCTTTCTTTCCAGTAATGATGGGTCAGGTGGGTCTAGAGGCTCAGCTGGTTCCTTGCTCCTGGACAAAACCCTCTCTGTATTTGCTGTGCTGTCCATTCAGCTTTTAAAGCTGTGGATTACAGCCTGTGTTGGATTTGGCTTTGGCAGCTGAAGGGTTATCAGACCTAACCAGTACAGTACACTGGAGTCCATGGCCTCTGATTCAGAAGCCAGCACACTCCGTTTCTCTTTGTTATTGCCAGCTTGGGAATGTGCCCCACTCTGCCATCTCTGATTCAGAGGAAGGCTTCTTGAGAAGAAACCTGGGACCTCCACTTTTTGTGGAGTCTTTTCAGATGGTTTTCCCTAAATCTAACAAGGACTGTGGATCAGCTCTATCATGTACAGCTCTCTGAAAGATGAATCATTTTCCACACTGTGGACAGAGCCACTGAACTGCCTGAAGAGGGCAGAGCCATGTCCCTTAGAACTGGTTTTGAAGGATAAATGGGTTTAGAAGCTGCAACGTTGACCAAAGAGCAAGCAACAGATTCCTGCCTGAGACTGTTTTAGCTTTGGAATGGTAACTTGCTGTTGGGAAGCTGTGCAGGCAAATATCACCCCATGGGCTTTCCATGGCTTCCAAGAGCTTGGTTCGTGGTGCAGCCTTACCTGGACTGATAAGTGTGGGAGTCACCTGGTTTCATTCTCTGCTTGTGCATCCTATTTTCCCATGGCTTTTGGAGGAATTAGGCTAAAGCACCAGTGGTCAGCTTCTTTCAGGGTACCGGAAAACTCTCAGCCCTGACTCTGCAGGTAATGTAAGCCCAAGTTTACCAGACTGGGTGACCTGCACATCTGCTGGTTTTTAAGGTGGACCATCAGGATTATGTGGAGAAGGATGGGAGCCCAAGATATGTGTCATGAACTGGGCCAGGGTGGGTGAGGATTGGTGTTTCAAGGGAAGTGGGTAGAGTGTGTTAGAGCCTTGTGGAACCCTGGGACAGCATCTTGCTGTGTGCTCCCCACAGACCTGGTGAATCCTGGGTTTCAACTCACCTTCATACAAAATGGGGAGCCCCTGGGACTGCAGCACTTCCTGTGCTTTGGAAAGCATTCCGAAATCATCAGATGAAAGATGTTGCAGAAATGAAAGCATGTTCTGTGGGTTTCCTGGGATTGTTTTGTTGGTTTCTAATAGAACAAGCTATCCCAACAAGTGACAGCCTGTTTGGGTAGCCTGCTTGGAGGGGCTTTGTGTCTGAGAAGCTGGAGAAGAAAAGAAAAAAAGTTCTGCAGGGAGAAACATGCGGTTCTAAAAGCCCTTGACAGCACTGGGGGTGCCACATTGTGCTGGCCATGTGCATGGTGGGGCTCCACTGCTGAAAGCACAAACAAAAGAAAGTCCTGCTCCTGTGCCACTTGTTTCTTGCCTAAACTTGACCTTGTTGTGATATCCTTTCTCTTGTGGTCAGCTAAATCAGAGCCTTTGGGGAATCTAGGAGCTGTCATTGGATTTGCTTTAGCGGTGTTTCTGTAGTCTCAAGGAGGAGAAGTGTATCAAAGCCTTGGGGAAATGGCATTCTTGAAGAAACAAGAAGCTCCATTGCCCACCTGCCTTTGTCTTTCTCGTTTCAGAGCCAAATGATGAAAGTGGAGCAAATGTAGACGCCTCCAAGATGTGGCGGGAAGACAGAGAACAATTTAACAGAATTGCCAAGCAGATTGTGCAGAAGTCTCTTGGACTTTAAGCTCACAGAGAGACTGAAGTGTTTTACATTTCTCTCCACCTGGAAACGAGCAGTGCTCAGTGCTGGTACCAAAAAGGAAAACTTTGCAAAACTATTGGCCTAGTTCTTACAATTTGTTATTTATTTACCATCTCTTTTCTTCCACTGCTCCAGAGAAGCCTCTAGTTCACTCACTAAATTGTGTGGAAAAGGGATTTAATGGTAGAGAAAAATACAGAGAGGATGCTGGTTCAAAGGCTGCTTGTTGCTGCCTTACTTTGTGGTGCGGAAAGCCTGGAGACTTGGCAATCTGCAGCCCTCCCTCACCCATCTGCTGTTGGAGAGCAGTGCTGGTTTGGATCATCTGCTGGAAGAATTAGTTGTGTTTTTGTAGGTAGCATTGCATCTGGAGCAGCAGTAGACAGGAAATAATCTCTCCATTCTATGATATTTGTTAGGTTAAGGGCAGCAGTTGCAATCAGATCTGATTTGAAGAGTATAGTTAGCAGGAGAGGCTGTAAAGTAGGGTTGTAGTCAGGGTGTGTTAGCAAAGAAAGGAACTTTGGGGAGTGAACTGTGAGGACTGGCTGGGGGTCTGGAATAGGCTGGTGTTCCCCTGTAACACTATAAGCTTGTACTGAGCCTTTGAGTCAGTGTTGGCTTGGCAGAAATCCCAAGAGCTGCTTTATTACTCCTTGAAGACAGTTGTAAACTCTACACTCAGCTAGAAGCACAAGTTGTGAAGGCTGGATTGTTAAACACTTTGGTCCAAGTTCACCTGGGCAAGGCAGGTCATTGGCAGTTGGAAAATCCATTGAGGATATGTTTGCTCTGCTGGGCATGTTCATAGCTCTGCAGGAATATCAGCTCACTCTGGTGACACACGAGTGTTGGGAAGATTTGGCACTGCTTTGCCATTACAGCCTCGCCACACATTTTCAGGTGACCGAGCCAAGATGAGCATGATGGACTTACAAAAATTTCCTGTGACACTCTACACTGAGTGCTCTTGTGTGTCAAATAGCCAGAGGAGACGGGCTGTTTGCTGGAGGATGGTACAACGTGTGTTTAGGACTGCAGTGTTGTAGCCATTGTGAAGGGTGCAGGAAATACCAGCTGGTCCCTTCCCAAAACTGCTGAGGGGCCTCTGCTGACCTTGCTGCTGTGCAAGCCAATCTCAAGTGTAGGTCCAAACTTCTCCAGTTTACTACAAGCAATAACATGCCCATTTATAGCACACTGAATCCAATTTTGTTGGCAGCTTTAAACGGGCTAAATTTGACAAGGGCTGTTTTTTGTTTTTAAATGTGAAAGAAACGTGTGACATGGAAGGAGTCACACCATGAGGAAAGCTTTACAGAGGTGATCGTGTGTATGTGCGTGGTACAACTGTTGAGCATTTCTGTCTTGCTGTCTGTGCTGCAGATCGCACTTGGCCGTTGTTCTGCACCTCTGAAGAGTTGTATTGCTACAACCTGCTGATTTTACCTCCTTGTAGAAGTAATTGTGGCTTTGATGTAAGGGTGGGAGTGGGACTGGACATAGCTTGGGAGCAGAGATGATGAAATAGTGTTGTACCTAACTAGTATTTCAAGGCATACAGGAAAATGTAGCACTTTACAAACACTGGGAGTGTTTTTTGAGTTGGAGGAGAGGGAGGATTGCTCCTGGAGTGCTGCAGCCAGAGAGCTGCGAGAGCCCCTGCAGAAACCCATGGCAAAAGTGGGGTTTGCTAAAGTGCAGAGTGTTTTTTTCATGTGTGCTTGCTCGTTATCTTGGTTTTATGGTGGGATTTAGTCTGTATATTGAAAATAAAGTGATTCTATTTTCTCCTTTTATAGTTGTACACAAATGTATTGCAATGAGTGTTGTATATGGGTAACCACCCAGCCAAGAGACTTGCTCCAGAGGAGTGGAGGGGTTTATTCTAACCCAGTTAAAACTTGGGAAACTTTAGGAGGAGTGGAAGAGCTGACATTATTGAATGGACTTCTCAGGCAAACGTCTTTCCTCTAATGCTGGCAATGGGTGGGTAATTCAACGAAAACTGTAAAAAGTCTGACAGTGGGCAGATGTGATGTAGTTTGCTCCTTACAATCATTATTATATCCATGTGCTTGGCCTTGGAAGTTCTTGTGAACATACAACAGGTGAATTCATTCAGAATGGGCTGATATCAGCCCTTGGATTTGAGGAGGACATGTAGATCATAGAATCACTGAAGTTTTAATGGGAAGGGACCTTAAAGACCATCTCATTCCAACCCCCTGCCATGCACAGGGACACCTTCCACTCGATCAAGTTTCTCAGATGTCCAGTTCCTACTCAAAGTTTCCATAATCCCCAAATCTCTGTTTGGAAATACAAATCCTTTATTTTTCAGTGGCTGACGTGTAGTGGGCTTGCTGATGGGCATTTGAAGCCACCCAGTGACCATATCTACCTTGCAGTCTTGAAGGTGACAAAATGTAGGCAGAAGTTCACCTCAGAGGACTAAAACTTGGTGTTGACATGAGAACTGTCCTAATTGCTGGCTATTTACTCAGCTGAAGCCAGTGGTGAGCATTTGTGTTCATCAAAAGAAATTCGTTGTTCATTGTGTTCATTTTGGAAGGAATTCTTCCCTGTGAGGGTGCTGAGGCCCTGGCACAGGGTGCCCAGAGAAGCTGTGGCTGCCTCTGGATCCCTGGAAGTGTCCAAGGCCAGGTTGGATGGGGCTTGGAGCAGCCTGGGACAGTGGAAGGTGTCCCTGCCCGTGGCAGGGATGGGACTGGATAATCTTTAAGTTCCCTTCTGACTCAAACCATTCTGGGATTCTGTGAAGAGTTTAAAGGTGGCAGTGTGCTTGGCGTGTTAGATTCCTGTTTCTATTTCCCAGAAAGAACTAAAATGGAATCCTTGCATAAAGCATGAGGATTCAGCTCATGCAGTGGAGGTGTGTGGGCTCCTGCTGTGACCAGCTGCGAGGGTCTCATGGCACAGGCACCTTCCTGCAGGTGGGGAACACCTGAAAGGTAAAGCTTGTAAAGCTGGTGTGTGGATCCTGGGATAGACTTCCCTGAAAGACTTCATTGTGTCCCTTCCTGAATGAACACCCATGTTGGCAGGATGTGCTGTCCTGGCCATTAGCAATGTTTTTCTGAGCAGTTGTCATTTTTCAGCCTGAAACACTTACAATAAAACATGTTCCTTGGGGAATGTCAGAGCTCTACAGGTGTTATGCATGTAGGTAAAGTATTAAAGATTTTTTAAAAATCCTTTTCTCTGGATTATATTTGCTTTGGACTTTTGTATTAAAAGAAGAACCCCAACAAAACCCTTCAACAAAGCTGTAAAAATGCAAGCAATGTCCTTTTTAAAGCCTTCACATATACACACATCCACACACGCTCGCTGTTGTTTTTCCTTGGCAGAGGGGCTGTGTCAGAACACACACAGTGGGCTGTGAGACATCCATTAGCTGGGTTGGTGTGCCTTTGAAAGTGTGAGAAGCGTTGGAGCCACATGAAACGGCTGCAGCTCGGGGGCAGAGCCAGCCCCGGGCTCCCTGCCAGCTTTTTTTTTTGCCTTTCTGGAGCGATATCTTGAATGGAAGGTGGTGCTCTGCATTGGGATGGATGCAACAGGGAAGCTCTGTGCCTTGGCAAGGTCCTTGCTGTCTTCCTGAAGTTGTGTCTTGGTGAGGATGCTCTGTGTGTTTTACCCCTGTGAGAATGGAAAGGAGAAGCAGCCTGGATCTGAAATGTCCATCTCCAACGCCAGCTGTGCTGCTGTTCCTGGGATTGTCTCGGATGTAGGGTTGGTGCAGCAGCCTCCCCGGTCCCGTGGTGTGGTGCGAGGGCAGGGGCAGGGGTGGAGGCTGAGCATGGGAGGCCCTCACAGTACCCTGGCAAGACACAGCACAGGTCACACATCCCATGTGCCTTCTCTTTCAGACTTCCCTGACTCGGGGGAAGAAGAAAATCCCTGCATTTCAGGAAGGAGGAGTGTGAGGGAAGAGATGCTGGGGGTCTTGCTGCCAGCTGGAGACAGGGTTGGGGGTAGCACAGGAAGGGGAAGGTGCAGGAATCTGGAGAATTCCTCTAGCATCTGAGGGCCTGCACTGCCAGCCCCAGTGAGGGTTCCTGGTGTCCCTTCTCCTGCTGCCAGATGCCACCCGATGTCTTGGATGCCAAAAGTACTGTGCCAGGCTCTCTGCTGCTGCAGGGGTGAAACCCATTGCTGAGGAGGGAATTGTTCAAGCCATTGAACATTTGGTGGTCCTGCCTGGTGCTCTCATGGGAGCATGGGATAGCTGGGAGGTCTGTGCCTTCCCCTTGACTCCAGTCCTGCTGATCTTCCTGCCTATTCCAGCCTGCTCCAATGGATCTTCTCCCAGGGCAGGTGGTGTAAGAGCCCCAGGAGAACCAGCCAGGTGGCTTTTGAAGGTGGCTCACACCCCCCGAGTTGGGACTGGGCTGTAGGTAAGATGATGGGGTACGTTAATCCATAATTAATAGCAGTGACACAGCCTGTGGGTTATTACAGGGAGAACAGTGTGTGTGAGCTCTTGGGAGGGATTTGGGAGCGGGTCTGTCTGGTCATGTCCCTCAAGGGCACAGGGGGAGATAAGCTAAATCCTGGCCTGAGTCCCCTTCCTCTGTGCATGGGGCATCCTGAGTAGGGAACGAGGCTGTGGCTCTGTCACAGCTCTGACCGGAGGCTGGTGTCCCCGGCTGGAGGGACTGCAGGAGGTGGCCAGGAAGGGGTGTCCTGGGACAGGGCTCACTGAGGAGCAAAGGCAAATCCCCCTGCTGCAGCCAGGAACTGCAGGATGACACCGGAGGTGGGTTCAAAGCAGCAGAAATGCAGGATGCAACACGCCAGGGGGTGGGGGGCACCCACGCGCTTGGATGCAGGGCCCGGCATGGGGAGGCTGTCCACCCACGGCTGGGATGGGAGTTTGGGCCCAACACAGTTTTTCCCCATGCCAAAATAATTTGGCAGATTGAACCCAACTAGGGTGGCATGAGGATGTTGAATGAGTCAGGGTTTCTTTGCTAAGTCTGCCTTGGATGGGCTCACACAGACTCCTAGTGTGGTGCTTCACCAGGATCCCTGTCTTCTACTCCCAGTCAGACCCCTCAGAGGTCAGATCCCTCCAAGCTTGGTCAGCAGGTCAGGTGCTGGGGGATCTCCCTCCTTGAGACAGATGTGTTAGAGACATGCCCACATCTCCAATCTGAAAATGACCTGCAGAGCTCATCTCCAGGGATGCTTTGCTTCCCCTTGCATTCCCATTCTTCTGGGAGCTAGGAAATGGTGAGATATGGAGTGGATTGAATCAGGTGAACTTGTTTTGAAGCAAAAACCTCTGGGGTTGGAGATCCTTCCTTGGTATCTCTAGGCTTGCTGTGAGGGTGGCTACAGAGGGGCCTCGCTCAGCCAGAGCTCGGCTTTTCTCATCAGTTCTTGCAGTGGAGGAGGATGCCAGGCAGGCAGGCTGGAGTCCAGGTGTTTTCAAACCCACTCTGTCTGGAGAGGCAGTTAGAAGTTGAGCTTTGTCCTTGGCCAGATCCTGCTTTGAATTGGGATCTTCTCCTTGGAGCCTAGGCCTTGGTGGGAGGGCTGGGGTTTGTGGGCTGTAGGGAGCTCTTAAGGCTCTGTATGACGAGTGGTTTTGCAAAAACATCAGTATTATAGGAGAAGCCACTTGTCCACAGTGTCCCCATCCAGCCTCACTTAGCATTTGATACTTTCAGCATCTGTCCCTGGAACACCCAGTCAGTGACCAGGGGCTGTTTGATTTCTTTTATCCATTGATCCCCATCCAACAAGACTTGTAGGTTGAATTCTCTCTCACATGTTAGATGCCTTCTTCTTTGCTCAGAGCAGAAGCTGGGGCTGCCCCATCCCTGGAAGTGTCCAAGGCCAAGGTGGACAGGGTTTGTAGCAACCTGGGATAGTGAAAGGTGTCCCTGCCCAAGGCAGGGGATGGAATAAGATGGGCTTTGAGGTCCCTTCCCACCCAAGCCATCCTATGATTCTTCTGTAGATGCTCCTGTTCTCCCTTGGAGACCCATGGAAGTGATCCTTCACTCTGAGCCCAGGCTGACCTCACCCCTTCCCCACCACAGGCATTGTGCCTTGGCTGGTTACAGGAACCTGGGTGTCAGCATCGTTTATTTGGGAAAGACCTCAAAGATCATGGAGAGAAACCATTAACGCAGCACTGCCATATTCCCATGCCTGAGCATCTCAGTGAGCCCGATGGTACTGGGGAGTAGGACAGAAGCTGTGGTGAGCGGGATAACCCTTCCGAGAATGCTGTCTCTGTGCTAGTGGAGACCAGGCTCTGAGGGTTGGGTGGCAGGGAAACCATGTCCCCACTGTCCCCAGTGGCATCTACACAGCTACAAGCGCAGGGGGCCGTGGTGCTGCAGCTGGAGTGACTGGGCTGCAGCATTGCACTGGAAGAACTGCCCTGAAGAAAGTAATGGAAAACAATGGGAATTGTTCTCTGCCTTTGTTCCCTTTCCTTCCCGGATGTCGGAGGAGATGGAGCCACGCTCGGCTGCCGGCGGGTGGGCAGAGCGAGCGTGGCTGCTGGCGCTCCCGCCTTGGCACCCGGGGAGCTGCCGAGCCCACTGCCCGCTCTGCCGCCTGCCAGCTCCTCTAGAGCTGGAATCATCGCTCGTAGAATAATTAAAGCTTGACACTGTCATACGAGTGAGCGATAAAATTGGCCAGCGATTCTCTTTGTCAGGGGGCAGGAGGTTTTCTTATGGCTGCAGAGCAGAACGATGCTAAAGCTGCTGTTTGCTACAGGCACCTCAGCCCATGATCACAGCCCAGGTTTGCTGCTAGCACTGGGGAAGGAATTGTGGTGACCACACCTTCCCGGGGCAGGTGGTCTGAGGTGAGCTTGTGGCAGAGAAGTTGCTGACTGCTCTCTAACCTTGGAGCCATAGGACCATTTCGGTCCAAGCAGCACTGTACTTCCTGTTTTCTGTACCTGCCAGTCCTCAATGGGCCTGAGCATGTGGGGGCAAATCCCTGGGTTTCCCTGCTGTGGCTCTTTGTGCTGCTTACCACCATCTGCCTGTTGAGAGCTAGTGTGTGTGGTCACTACCCAGATCAAAGAGCTACAAGCAAAGGCGGAGGAGGGTTTCCCCCAGCACTGCCAAGGGAGATTCCTCTCCCTATGCCAGAGATAGCCCTGGGGCTCAGGTGTTACTCCAAGGCAGCCTACAGAAAGAGATCACAGAATCAGAATCCCCAAATAGTTTGTGTTGGAAGGGATATTAAAGCTTACCTCGCTCCAATCCCCTGCCATGGGCAGGCACACCTTCCACTAGCCCAGGTTGCTCCAAGCCCCATCCAACCTGGCCTTGGACATTTGCAGGGGTGGAGAGTCCACAACATCTCTGGACAACACTCAGCATGAGGCACTTGGCATGGGCTTTGCCTGGCCAAGCTGGCAGTTCCCCACACAAAGCCCCCAGGTGTGATTGTTCAGCCTGGTGAGCTGCTGATCCTGATGCAGGAAAGCACGGATGTTTCCAAACCCCCAGCTGCTCTGCACAACCCTAGGCTGTTGGGACAAGAGCTGTTGCAGAAGGAGATTAAAGCATAGGCAGTAAGCATGGAACAGGAATGTTGCCTCCTTCCCCTTGGCCTCAGGAACTCTGTTTATTCCCTTTGCAGAGAGATCTCAGCTGAACTCAAAGCCAAGCAGAATTTTCCCATTGCAGGTGGAGCAGGGTGTCCAGGCAGAGCTCCCGGATCTCCTGCACCACCACCAAGCTCCTCTCCTGCTCTTTTGCTTCCATGTAGACCTGAGATCTACAGAAAATACCTAGAGCACTGTTCCCATAGTCGGCATGCTCGTGGCTGCCTGGGTTGGATGCCGTCCATCAATACAGAGCTGCCCTACTGGAAAGTGGTGAGTCTGGGGATCCTGCATCTGCAGGGAGGTGGTTCAGCCTCTTCAACAGGCTTGGGCACACTGGGGGAAGGTGACAAACATTAAACCAACTCTATCAACAAGGGACAGGCAATAGTGAAGGGCTATTGGTCACAGGCAAGGGTGAACCGAGGGGAGATGCAGCTGTAGGTGCTGCACAGCCCCATCCAAAACAGCTCCGGTGTGGAAGCGTGGTCCCAAAGCCTGGCTTCCCTTGGACTGGTGAAAGTTAAGTGTCTGCTTTCTGGAGCCCTTTCAGAGCCTGCCAGCTCAGCTGCCATGTGTCCTCCAAATGCGGGGCAGGATGCTCAGCTTGCTCCTGGCTGCCTGGATGGGGACATGGGCTGCAACCCACTGCCTGCTGCTGCGGCCAAAGCAGGCTGGGGGCTCCCGGCTCCTTTGCTCCCTGAGGCTGGCAGTGGGTGTGGGGACATGGAGGGCTCTGGGACATGAGCGATGCTGGTGGCTCGCCACTGCCTGGCAGGGATTGCTCCCAAAGGCAGCTCCATGCTGGGAAGCTGGCAGCAGGACTTGCTGCATTGGGGTGGCTTTGTGCTTTTTTTTTTGGTGGTTTTCCTAAAAACGGTGCCTTTTGCAATCCTCCCAGTCTTTCACAAAACTTTTCCTGGCAGAACCTCTCCAAAACTTCTGGGAATTCAGCTTTTGAAAAGCATTGGGGTTAAAGACATTTGTGCTTCTGTACAATGCTGACAGGTTTCCTGGTGTGGAGATTTCTCGCCGGAACTCTGCATTATGATGGTGGGTTGGACTCAGGGGGCTGAAGTTGCTCCAGGAAACACAGGGAAGATTTTCAGCCTGGGAAAAAGGGCAGAGGTGACAAAGGGAGGAGCCTTGGAAATGGCTGAGGATGGAGACCATCCCACCATCCTGGGGAAGGTGTTCCAGTTGCCGAACCCAAACTGTGGTTTGGGGAACTGCGATCTGTGATGTCACTGTGAGAACCATCCCCTTCATAACTGATCCCGAAGGGCTGATCTCCACCCTGCTGCTCACACAGGTGAGACCAGCTCTATGTGCTCGCCACTGACCTCCAGCTCTACCCCTGTGGTTGTGAGTGTGGCAGGCTCTGCTGGCCCTTCTGGTGCAGGCAGGAGAGTGGACAAAGGCTGGGGGAACCATGAGATGGGCATTTGTCTGTCAGTTACTTATGGGGTCCCTCAAAGCTTTGCCTTTGCTGATGCCTTCGCTGTGTTTCAGGGAAAAATACTTGATGAATTTAGAGGTCTTTTCCAACCTAAAGGATTCTCTGATTATATACAGATGTTAGGAATAAAGACTGAAATGAGTAAGGCATGAAGCCCTGAAACACGACTTTGTGTCTGCAAATAATAAGGAATGAGTTACAGCCTTGGAAGAGCAAGAACATTCCCCCGTGTGCAGGGTCCAGCCGGTCCCTGGCGTCGATGAGGTGCCCACCTCGCACCATCCCCTGCGTGAAAGCTCTGCTTGCAGTGGATTGCCTACAGATGGGTTTCTCAACCTTTCCTAACACAGGGATGGCCAAACCTTTCTGGTGAACATCCAAGGATCATTTTGTTCGGAGCCACCACATGGTTTTGTTTATGTTCCATGCGAATTAGGCAAACGTCTCACTGTTTGTCTCTTTTATTTCATCCCCTCGTGCTTGCTTCTGCACACAGGAATGTGTGCCTGTGTGCTTAGGAACTATTTTGCAGACCACTTCCGACTGTCCTTGGGACACGGAGCAGGTCCTGGACCCAGTGTGGTAGCAGGGAGCGATGTGTCCCTGTCCTTACTTCACATCACAGCTTGATTCCCCAGGCAGGGAGGAAAGCGCCAGGCACTGCCCAAGCCACTCCACCATCTTCTGCCATGCCAGCATCCCCAGCCCAGCAATGGGGAAAACCCTTCAACATCCCTGTCCTGACCAGAAGACTGTTCCTTAACGTGGCTGAACAGCAGCCTGAGCCCACCACATCCTCTGTGCTCTTTGGTGGAGGCTTCAGTCCCTCCACCTCCTGCCTGGAAGTCCACAGCTCTCCCTGCGTCTGGAGGGGACACCCAGAGCTGTGTCCTTGGCTCTGAAGATGTCCCCACTGATTATTTTTTTGGCCAAGGAAGCACTCAAAGGTGGCTGCATCCCCTTCGGTAAACCAATCAACTCGGAATCTCTGCCAGGACTTTCCCCTCCCTCCCCGGACCCTCGCAGAGCCTCGGCAGGAGCCTTCCCCAAATCCATCCCCTGCTCAGGGCGGTGCTGGCAGCTCCCAAAGCCACACTTAACTTGACACATGTGTGCAGCCCTGGGAAATGTGGTGACTCTGATTCTTATTTGTGATGCCTTCCCCAGTTCCAACCTGACGGGAGCCTCCCCTCCAATGCACCACCTCTCTGCCAGACATGCTTGGAACACCAGTCTCCCTCTTGCCATGGCTTGGGGTTCCAGTGATGGGGCTGCTCCCAGTCCCAGCCCTGGTGGATGTCCTCAAGGCTGCGGGGAGAACCAGGAGGGACTGTGCCTGTTAGGGGAGATGGGATGGTTTGTGCTTCTGTATCCTTTGGGTTCACCTCCTGCAGCTGCCATTTGGGACCCCCAGATTTGGTTATGACTCTGCCATTGGACACCATCCCTAGCATGAGGATGAGGAAGATGAGGAGACAGCAGTGCCTCACCTCTGTAACTCTCTCTTGCAGAGAGGTTAAGCTCTGTTTAAACAGGATCCTGGAACAACCCTAATTTGGGGGATGCCCAAAGGGAGGCTGTTTGGAGAGGGGGAGCTCCACGCAGCCCCACTAGGGCTGTTGTACAGGCACACAGCCACTCTCCAGGCTCTGGGACAGAGGAACCAGCGTTCTGGTGTTTCAGTACAGCTCCTCTTGGGATTAGGGACCGAGGTGCATGCATGGTGCTGTGCTCCAGCACAGGTTGCATTCCTTGGGCTGCACTCTCAGTCCCAGCATGGCTGATTTCGGGGTGTGGACAGACTGGCAGTGAACACGGCCATGGGTCCGGCTCTGGCTGTTCCTCGCTGACAAAACCCCCAGTTTGCGACGCAATTTTTGGCGTTTGGTCCTCGCCATCCGCTTTCTATTCCAGCGCTTGCCTTGTGGGAAGGCTTTGGGGACGAGGGGGGTGGGAGCCTGTTTCAATTGTTTGGGGAATGGAAGAGACTCGTTCTGTGGCTGGAGGAGCCCAAGAGTGCTCACTGTGTGCAGGGAGCTTTCCCACTGCTGATGCTCCCCTTGGAACAGCAGAACTTGGAGGGTTTCTGAATCGGTGGCATTTTTGTGGCTGGCCCTTGGGATGGAGCCTTGTCTGGGGCATGGGATGTGCATCACCTGCCTGGAACAATACTGGGGGAGAAACATGCAGGTTTTGGGATCAGGATTATTTTTGGGCATGGTGGAGTTGTCCAGAGGGGTCAGAGGGTCTCTCATCCAATACAAGCTGAACACCAATGCGTTTAGGGGCAGGAGGGTTCCCACCCAGGTGTCTCCAAGCAGGGGCGAATCTCCCACCTACTCTCACGTGAGCCCAGGAAAATGAGTCACCAAAAATGAAAGGAAGCAAAGAAAGCAAGCAAAAAAATAATGATTAAAAAAATCCCTCCCCAAAGCCGCCTTCCAGAGGGTTGGGCAAAAGATAAAAGCTCTCGGAGGAGCCGGGACTCCTCCTCTCCCACCACCGACCTCTCATTTAAATGTCTGTGTGCAGGCTGCAGCCGGCACTGCCTCGGCGGCCGCCCCGGGAGACCCCCGCCAGCCCCCGGGGGCGATGCCCACGCAGAGCACCGGCAGAGAGCCGGGATTTGGCAGCCTGGGGTGACACGGCCCCGGGGAGCACGGAGCGGGGCCGGGGTCTCTGGGGGGTCCCACCGGAGCATGCGAGAGCCCCCGGGGCGCTGAGCAAGGACAGCGGGGGGGTCCCAGTGGATGGACCCCCTAAAGGCAGGCCCCCGATGTCGGCGCCACTGCTGCTCTGGGTCATTCTCCTCCGCTGGGCCGGCGGCGGGGGCTCCGTGCGGGGAGGGCGGACGTGGCAGCACTGCACAGGTAGGAGCGGAGGGCGGGCGGGCTGCACAGGTGCTAACCCTGCTGGGAAACGGGCTGGGACTGCTGTGCTCCTGTGGGTGGGCTGCTGGCCACTCTGCCAGGGCAGAGCCCAGAAGGCGTGCTCTCTTTTGGGGGGCATGCCCCATTGTGGGTCAGCCTCTCGCTGGCAGCCCAGCCCCGGTTTGGGTACTCACTGTCCACCTAAGTGGCCCGAGTGACAGTGATGCCTCAGGTGCTGCCAGCGCCCTGCCAGCACCCACGGACAGCAGGGTGTGGGGTCATTCCTGTGCCTGCAGCCCCCAAAATGCCAACCGTGGAGCAACCAGCCCTCTCAGAGCTCTGAGGAGAGCTGTGTGTCTGTCCCTGTGGCACAAGCGTTGTCCCAGGCTCTGCTGGAGGCAAGACGGGAGGGGAGGGGAAGGACGGGAAGGAGGAGAAGAGAGGCATGAAGTCCTCTTGGAAAGTCCCTCCTGCCCCGCACTCTTCTGTGCTCTGACAGGCACCACCTCCGCCCTCCCGGCAGACAAAGTTCCCGTCCCACCGTTCCCAGCCGAGGAGCTGTCAGCTCCAGTGGCATTTCAGAGACGAGGATCCCCATGCCCTGGCTCTGCCGTCCCATCCCCATGCCTGAGCTGTGTGGGCAGCAAAGCCTGAGCTCAGTTTTCGGGGCTGCTTGGGCCAAGGCTGTGCGTGCTTAAGGCTTGTCCCCAGTTAGGTGGCAACTGTATTTGCGTTTTGTTACAGCCCAGATGATGTGAGAGATGGAAGAATTTCTGCTCACTGCCTTCTCCCCGAGGTGCCCCAGTCTCTCTGGGCATGTCCTCTCTGTCCCCAAGCAACATCGGCTGGAGGGATCCTGGGGATGCCAAGGGCCCAGCATCATCCTGGGGACCCCAGCACAAGGTCCCCTGACACCACTTGTGCTGCCCAAGCTCGGCTGGAGCACCCCAGCTGCTCTCCCAGCTTTAGCAGTGATGGATGTGGGAGGCAGACTGGGATGCAGATCTTTGGATTTAGTGATTTGGGTTTGGTCTTAGGACTTGGCCCCCTCCTGGCCCACAACCTCCAGCCGCAGCTGAGCTCTGGCCCAGCTCATCCTCATCATCTCAGGGGCAACTGGGGGCTCCTAAACCCTTCTGCAAATCCAAGCCTGAGTTCAGCTTGTACTTTTTGCTGGGATAAACAGGAACTGGCCATTCCCTGAGTGATGAATTTCTGAAATAAGCTGTTGCAGTTAAAACTCCCCTGTCAAGACTTTGCTTTAGGAGCAGCTTAAACCAGCAGTGGGGCAGGCAGGGGGCACACAGAGCTGCCAGAGTGGGAAGGACCTCACTGATCTCCCTGCTCTGGGCTGGATGGAGCCGCATGAGCAGATTCCTTCTTGCTCCTGCCCACCTGGAACTGGGCTGGCCAAGCGTGTCCGGAGGAAGCGCTTCCCTTCTCCAGCTGGTTTGGATTCAGACACACAGCCCAGCTTTGCTCCCAACTCCCTCCTTCCCAACTCTCCCGCTGTGCCCCGGCAGCCCAGATTTATTAGTACAAATTGGAACTAAAAGCCAGGTCTCAGCAGGGTAGGATGGAATCAGGGATGTTTCAGTGTAGCCAAGTGCTGCTTCATCTCTTGGGCATCATCTTTCTCTGCCAGTGAACCATTCAAAAATAAAAACAGGATGGTCCAAGGCCAGGAAGGTTGGAGAAGTCCCCACAGGCCTTCCAGTGCTGAGACATTGGACCTGGCACTGTTCTGTGGGGTGGCACGTTGTGGTGCTGTTGTGCTGTGTGTTCTCACCGGGGTGATGCCCTGGGGCTGGGCACGGCGTTTTCTTCTCTGGGGAGAGGGTAATTATTTATAATGAGTGGTTTTGGTGCCTGCTGGGAGAGTGCATGTGCGTGTGTGCAATTAGGGCTGGGTTGGGAGAGCCTGAACCAGGACTGCAGGGGCAGAGCTGTCCCCATTGCCCTGTGGACAGAGATGGGGATGAGTGGCTGCCCTGCGAGCAGATCTGTGCTAGCGGATCCTTGCCTGCTCTCCTGGCTCCGGCTGTGGTTGCTGATGGCTGGCAAGTCCCAGCTCCAGCGTCATCATTCAGAGTTGCATCAGTGAGATGGTTCTGCACTCTTGGTGTTCCTGCTGTGGTGATGGAGATGCCAACCTCGTGTCTGAACCACAAATCTTGCCTCTGGCCCCGGACCAGGGGCTCGGGGCAGACCCCAAGCAAGGGCCAGCAGGCCACGGTGGCGCGCCAGGCCATGCCGCTGCTGTGGAGCACCTCATCCAGAGCCGTGGCACCCCCATCCCACAGCGGGACAGGGTGGGATGGCTTCCCCCGTCGTGACGTGCTCTGTCTCTCGGCACAGACCTGCGCCCGCTGGACATCCTGTCGGAGGCGGTGCCGCCTGGGGGGCTGGCCCGCGGCATGCGGGTGTTCCAGGTGCAGGGGGTGCGCGGCTTCCAGCTCTCCGCCTCGCGGCCCCGCGCCCTGGGCTTCCCCGCCTCGCGGCTCTTCATCCACTGCGACCGCTTCCCCGAGGAGTTCTCCATCATCGTCACGCTGCGGGCGCTCCGCGGCCCCGCCAAGGTAAGCGCGGCCGGCGGGCACGGCGCGGGCACGGCCCGGCCCCGCAGGTGAGAGCCCGTCCCTCCCGCAGAGGAACGAGTACATCTTCACGCTGATGGTGGAGGAGAGCCCCAGCGTGCTGGTGGGGCTGCGCTACGCCCCCGACAAGCTGCACTTCCTCTTCTGGAGCCAGGAGCGCGCCGGCGGCTGGCAGACCCGCGTAACCTTCCCCAACGTGTCCCTGTCCGACAACCAGTGGCACACGCTCGTCCTGGCTGTGTCCGGCCAGTCCTTCTCCTTGACGGTGGACTGCAGTATCCCCAAGGATGTGTAGGTTGGGGGCAGCGGTGGAGGGCTCAGCAGGGTGGGCAGGGTGATGTTCCTCCCCCAGCATCTCCTCCAGCCACCAGCAGATGCTGTGAAATTGTCCTCTACCTCTTCTCCCCATCCCCAGGGTGGTGGAGACGCCATTTCCAGCCTCGCTGTCGGTGAGGAGAGCCAGCTTCTACCTGGGCAACAGACGGAGAAGGAAAGGCGTGTTCACGGTAGGTGCCCCGTGGTGTGGCATGGCCGGGGGTACCCAGGCGTGCCCGGGGTGCTCCTGGTGGCAGTGGAGTGACCCACAGCCCTCTCTCAGTCCCCTACACTGGCAGGGCTTGGGCCGTGGCACAGGAAGCAGAGGTGACTGTGGGTCCTTCTCATGTGGAGGCAGTGAAAGGCAGCTGCAGCTCCAAGCCCTGTGTTGGTGCTCCCTTCACATCAGCTGTTAGATTGCCCCAGCTGGGCATCTGGGGTCGGATAAATGCTGAATCCCACGGACACTTCTGCATCCCAGGAGGGGGGACAACAAGCGGAAGGCAGGCAGGGAATCCAAGGCATGAATTCCCGGCAGTTCCCCTTCTGTGATCTGGCTGGACTTGGTCTCCATCCCTCTGCTCCCACTTTCCCAGGGCTTGCTGAGACAGCTTGTCCTGCTACCAGGAGCCGATGCCACCCCTCGGATATGCCACGCCGTGAACTTCAAAGTAGCAACGCTCTCTGTCCCCACTGTCCTCCAGGATGTCCCTGCACAGCCAGTGAGCAACGAGGTGCTCAAATACCCCTATGGTCAGTGCCCCTATGGTCAGGGCCCCTATGGTCAGTGCCCTCGGGCACAGCCTCTGTTGGCTGCCTCTGTGAGGAAGGGTCTTTGCATGGGGCTGGGAACGAAGCAGGAGCAGAGGGGAAGAGGGTGTTCCCAGCACCCTCTGTTTCTCAGTGAGTGTGTGTGTTGGGATCACTGTCCAAAATCTCCCCAAAAAGATGGGGTGACCCTGCCTGGGTCCCTTGACAGAGCTAAGCTCATGTCAGTGGCCCCACACGGGGTTTTCCCAGTCTGTGGCTTCCTAGATTTGTGCTGAGATTCCATTTCCCCCACTGCCTGGTGCCCATCATCAGGATGAGACCAGGACATTCGCCCCTCCTGCCTCTCTGCTCCTGCACTGTGTGGACTAAGAGGCTCCTGCCTCACTCCTCTCTGTGCCCAGAGACCGACATGAAGGTGACCCTGGGGGCCCGTCCCCGCTGCACCAAGCAGGAGAAGGCGCAGTTCTGGTTCAATGCCTCCCGAAGAGGGCTGTACCTCTGCAATGGCAGCACCTGGCTCTCCATGCTGGAAGGTACTGGTGGGGAGGGAAGGAGGCCTTTGCAGCAGAGCAGGAGCTGAGATTTGCCCTTGAGACCACTTTGGGATGGGAATCAGCAGCAGGGTGAGGGGCTGGGGTGTCCCCCTGTCTCTCCCCTGCTTGGCCAGGCTTTGCTTTGCTCTCAGTGTCCATGAAACTTCCAGAGCAGCTCTGGATTCAAGTGCCTCTGTGGTCCCTCCACCTTCTCCACATTATCTGTCCCTCCTGGGGATTTTCTGAGCAGGATGAGCTCCTGACCTCTCTGAGCAGGACAGCTCACCCCATGGAGAGCCATGCTCGTGAGTTGGAGTGCTCCCTTCTGTGGGTTTCCAAGGGCACTGGTGCTCCTGGTGCTGAAGCATTTGTGGGATGGATAAGGGGAAACAAAGAGACCCATCAGCTTCCAGAAGTACTGGGGGGGATTGGGAGGGTGGCAGACACAGGTCTCCGTGTCATCTGGGTTCTGGTGGGACACTTTGTAAGGAAAACAGTGGGAGTACCAAGGTGGGAAAGGCAACCAGAGCCTGGCTTGGATGGGTATTCTTCAGTGATAATGGATTTCATCCACTGGCACTCTCCCACTCACTCCCGGCTGTCTGCCCAGGATCCCTGGAGAAGACATGGAGGATGGGATATGGCCGTAACTGAACTGGCCTTCCCTTCCCTCCTCTCTCAGCATTTTTCTTCTGCTGATACACACAGGGTGGGTTTGGATGAGCCATTTGTTCCCCACAGGAGCTAGCAGGTCCAGCTAGCTGAACCTCCTATCCTTCCCTACCTCTGGAAGTCAGCAGATTGGCACTGTGTCCTTGTTTCCTCAAGGAGAATTCATGCTGGGATCTTAGTGACCTGAGCCCCTTGGTGTCACGAACACTGGCCCTTCTCCTGCCATTTGTCCCTTCCAGTGCCCATCCATCTGCCATCGGGGCCGCTCTGGAGGTTTCTGCTCCAATTTCTAGCATTAATTCTGTCTTAGTCTTCTCCAACATCTCCTCCTGTCATCTCCTCCTTGCTCTCTTGAGGATAAATATATCCAAGCGAGAGAAATACGTGGGATGGGGTTCTTTCCTGCTCCCAAAGGACACACTCTGCTCCCCGCTGGAGAGCAGGCAGGGCTGGATGGGGCTGGATGTGCTGCCTGCCAAGGTGGAATCAGCCTCTTACCACCCCTTGGTTTGGCCCTTCACCCCCAGTGACACCAGGACCTTCATTTGCTGCACAAAGCTCTGCAAAGCAGCAAGTGCCACCAAGCCAGCCCTCAGGGGGCCCCTGTCCAGCTAAAATCACCTGATTTTAACCTCAACCCTCTCTTTTGTGGGCTCCCAGTCCAACACAAGCTGGACTACGTGGAGGAATACCAGAACCTGGTGACCAACTCAGAGACAATGGGCATTGAGATCTTCACCATCCCAGAGGTGGGACTGTTTGCAGCCATGGCCAACCGGATCACGCCCCCGGGATCGGCCATCTACAGGTGGACCGACGGGAAGTTCGTGCACTACCAGAACATCCCCACCTACCAAGCTCAGTCATGGAAGTATTTCACCATTGGGAAGAAGGTGAGTCTGCCAGGAAAATGCCCCCACATTTCAGGATATTAAATTGCAGTTGCCCAGCCCTGGCTTCTCTGAAGCCCAGCGTCCTGGGCGTGGTTTAGGGGTGAATCTCCCTCTCTCTCTGCTGTCTTTGGTGGGGTCATGCTGATACACATCATCCAGGGCTCTCCAGGGGCTGCTGGCTCACCTGTGGGCTGCCTGCTGTGTTTTATTGCATTACTGAGATTCATCTACATCCACCCAGGCCACTGCCAGTACCTGGCACAGTAGGTAACTGCATCTCAGAGATCTACCTGTGGCCTTAAAGAGCCACCAGAGCCTGCAGTTCCCTCTTGAAACCCACTGAGTCCAACCTGCTGCATTTTTAAACTTGCTTGGTTTTAAATTATTCCAGGACTTTGGAGCCTCCTCTCCTCCCCTGGGCAATCTGCCTTGGGACTTGAGTAGAGGATCTGCCTGGTTCCTCTCCCTGGGAATCTACTTAGAACTTTGGAGGAGCCCCAGGAAAGCCATCTGCTGAGAGCCAGCGCTGTCCAGGGCTCCCAGGGAAGCTGGGATCGTTCCCCCTCTGTCGTGATCCATCCTGGCTTTGTCCTCAGGGCAGCTGCAGGGCTCCCCCATTGCCAGCCACATGCTCCAGGGTACAGAGAGGTGGGCAAAACTGCTGCCTCCAGGCTTGGTGACACCGACAGCCCTGCTGGCTGGGTACAAACAGGCCATGTCCCCTGTTGCTGGGCACCATCTCTGAAAGAGGACGTGGTGGTGGGAACTGTCCCTGATGCTGGGGGTTCTGCAGAAGGCCTGAAAGTGCAGCTGTGTTGCGGTGCTGGCTTTGGGCTGGGAATGTGCCTGACATCCCCAGCATTGCTCCCTGGCACTCCAGCTGCACCCTCACATGTAGGAGATGGGAACTCCGGAGAGTCTCAAGGTGGTTCCCATCAGCTTGGCGCATCTTCACGGAGTTGGTGGCCAAAGAGGTGCTACACCAGCAGCACCCCCGGTACTGGTGATTCCAGTGTCCCAGGCTCTGCTCACATGGGGCAGGTGGGATGCACCTCTGTGGGTGGCAGCACCTCACTACTGCACTGGGATCTGCTGCTGCTCCACCGGGGTGGGGGCCCCTGGTGGTCCCTGTTGGTGCAGGCCAGGAGACTTGAGATTCCTGGGTTGTGGGGCTAGATCCAGGTGTTTCTCTTCCCACTGAAGCTGTTTCTGGAGATGCCCCAAAGGGGCTCCCTGGACTGGTGCTTGCTGAGAGAGCAGAGCTGGGGATTCACCTTCTGTGAGGGGACAGGGGGACCCAGCACAGTCCTGTCCTTGGCTGAACAAAGCCCCAGGCTGGTGCTGGCAGGGTCCTGTGCAGGCCAGGAGGCAGGAGACATCCCCACTGACTCTTTCCTCTTTGTGGGCTGTGGCCCTGTGCTTCTTTGTGGACCAAATTGGGGCATAATCTCTGCTACTCCATCTGAAGGACACTGGAGTGGTGCAGAGCCAGCACGACAGAGCTTGGATGTGCTCCCTGCCTTGCACTTGGCCACCTCTGCTGCACCACGCTTGTCTCTTACACTTGAACGGGGGTTTCTTGGTCTGGAAGATGTTTTGCCTCAGGGAATTGCTATCATTATTATCACTGTTATCATTTTCATACCTGTCTTTTTATGTTCTGAACCACCTTTCCTTACAGGAGGGTTTGTGAGATGAACCTCTCTCCTTCCCCAGTGCATTTCGTGTCCATGCTCCCCATTCCTGGGGCTGGAGGGGCTCAGCTCTCCCTCCCCCATCTAAGAGACTGCTGGCTCCAGCTGTGCCCCTGCCATGTGCAAAACCCCCATGGACCACTGGATCCCTGTCCCCTCTTTGTGTTTCCTGGGGACTGCTCAGGGACCCCAGCCAGAGCCATCTTGTCCCACACCAGCCACTTCCATCCCTTGCCCTCCATCCCACCTTGCCCTGTGTTTTCTTGCCCCTGATCCTTTGAGAGGAGAAAACCAAGCTGTCCTGGCTTTTCCTTTTTGAGATCTTCCTGGCAGTGGCAAATTTTGAGCAGAACGAGAGGGGCCAGGAGTTCTCTGTGATATACAAGTGGAGCCGCAGGAAAGCGAAGTTCATCGCCTACCAGCGGATCACCACGCACAGCGCCAGGGACTGGGAGGCCTTTGTCATCGAGGGAGAGGCTTTCCTTGCTGTGGTCAACCACAGAGAAGGTACCCAGCCCTCAATATTCGCTCCAGGCCCTGGGGTGATATGTGGGACCCTGGCAGGTGCCCTGCTCAGAGTACGGTCCCTGTGCATCCTCTGGAGGAATGGAGTGCAGGGCAAAGCCAGGGAGGTGTGCACACAGCTGCGAGCGTGGGGTCTTTCAGGACACCCGAAGCCTTGCACGGGACAGAAAAGCCTTTGGGGAAGTGGCACAGTCACCCTCTGGATTTCTGACTGCAGGGGACAAGTACAGGAGTGGGGATGGTGTCTGTGCTGGATCTCTGCTTCTTTTCATTTTTATCTCCAGTAATGCATCACCTGGTAGCACCCTAGGCTGAGCCTTTTGTGAAGCCAGATTCTTGTGGGCACATAGGAAACTGAGTGAGAGCCTACTGACATTCCTCCCTGGATACCCTGCAGACATGAGCCAGCCTTATTCCCCTCCTGGGCCATGAGTTGTTCTGGGTTGGGATGTGCAGAGGACGAATGGGTTGATGGCACAGCTCTGGCTCTCTCTAGGTGCTCCCAGCTGGGTGCAGATGATGGGCCAGTGACTTCCTTCCCTGCCATCAGGGCTGGCTCAGGGGGCACCAGCTCCTCTGGCACCAGGCTCAGCTGGCAGCAGGCTTCTTGGGCACCTGTGAACTGGCTGGAACCTCCCTGTGTCACCTGTTGGGCTCCATCAGGGCCAGTCTGGGTGAGACCTGCCCTCGTGGCAGTGTGGTCCCTTTGGCAGCCATGCACACCACACAGGGGCCAAGACCACCATGGCCAAGCCAAACTGGGAATGTTTCCCTCAGAGGAGGCTGCAGGTCAGTCCCTGAAGGAGCTGCCACTTATCCCTGTGGCCATTCCCATTCTTTCTGCAGCCTTTCTTTGCCCAAGTCCCCGTTGCAATGAGGGTTTAAAGGCAGCTGGGTCCCACACAGACATGAGGTTGAGATGCTCAAGCAGAGCCCAGGAGCTGGATGGAGCTTGTGCTTTAGGGCTGGGGGGAAGCCCCTGATGTTGGGAGCTTAGGGACACAGCTAGGACTGGCCCCACATAGGGCCACCCTATGGGACAGCCAGCAGAGCTCATCCACCCTGGGATGCTGCCACAGTGCCTCTGGAGTGCTGCTTGTGTGGGAATAAAGCACCTGCCTGTCCCTTCTCTGCCAGGGCTGCCACAAAGCCACCACCACTCACTCGGGACAAGCTGTTAGTGTGTTCCATGGGATGGAGGCTCTAGGTCGGGATGGAGGCTCTAGGAATAGAGACACTAGGTAGAGAGGGGGTATTTAGGTAGGGATGGAGGCTGTAGAATCTCCTTGGCTACTTCTTGGGGAGCAGTAGGTCGCTTGCGAACAGCCTCATGACCTGCTGGCAAATATTCATGTAGCCTGCTTCTGGGTCTTGTTTCTTACACAAACCAGGAGTTGCTTTCCCTCACAGTGCACATTTGTCCATCTGTCTCCCCCAGGGAACAACCACAATATAGACAGTGTGATATACAGGTGGAACCCCAGGACAGGGCTGTTTGAAACTAACCAGACCATTCCTACCTCTGGAGCCTACGACTGGGAATTTTTCACCATCGGACCGTATTCCTTCCTGGCGGTGGCTAACACGTTCAATGGCACATCCACTAAGATCTACTCACACATCTACATCTGGCTCAGTGGCTCTTTCCAGCTCTTCCAGTCTATCCTGGTAAGGCTTGGCCACAGCTCCTCAGTCCCCGCTCTGTGTTTAGGCAGGGCAGCCACATCCAGCTTCCCATGGGCCTCCTTCCCCACAGACATTCGGTGCTGCCGACTGGGAGGTTTTTCATATTGGGGACAGAGTCTTTCTGGCTGTTGCCAACAGCCACAGCTATGACAGCGGAATGCCAGCACCCTCCAACTTCTATGCCATCAACTCCTCCATCTATGAGCTGAACATCACGGCCCAGATGTTTGTTAAATTCCAGGACCTTCTCACCTACAGGTACCTGTGCCAGGACTCAGGGTGCTCCTCAGTCCATGTCCTTCCCCTGAGCAACCCAGAGGTCTTATAGAATCCCAGACTGGTTTGGGTGGGAAGGGACCTTAAAGTCCATCCAGTCCCATTCCTGCCATGGGCAGGGACACCTTCCACTACCCCAGGCTGCTCCAAGCCCTGTCCAACCTGGCCTTGGACACTTCCAGGGATCCAGAGGCAGCCACAGCCTCTCTGGGCACCCTGTGCCAGGGCCTCTCCTCTTTTAGTTTAAAACTGTACTCACTTGTCTCCTGGAGGGCTCCTGCAGGCTTCACACTCCCAGGGACTGAGGCTGGTAGGGAGGGTGATGGGTGATGGCTCCTTGGCACCAAATCTCCGTAGGAGCTGGGAGAAGGCCCTAGATTTGGGAATGAGGGTGGATTTCTTTCAGGAATGGCCTGGGAAGAGCAGGGTTTTGTGTGTGTCATCAGGGTGTCAGAGACTGGGGTGGGGTGGGCTCAGCCCCATGGACCCACAGCCCCTCCTTCAACTGGCCACACAGGGGTCACCTCACCTGCTCCTCTGCTCCTTTCATCCCCAGTGCCCTGGACTGGGAGTTCTTCTCGGTGGGAGACGACTCTTTTCTGGTGGTAGCAAACTCCTTTGATGGCTTCACCTTCTCTGTTAACAGCATCATCTACAGGTACTGCAGAGGGCAGGCCTGGGGGGCTCGGGGGCTGTTCTGAGCAGGAACAACCCTGCATGGGCACAGCCTGCTGCATCTGCCCGGGGAGGATGGATAGGACTGATCCCTATTCTGAGGCGGGAGTGGGAAGCCCCAGTGAGGGACATCCCACCCTGAACTGCAGCAGGGAGATGGGAGATGCCAGCCCCATGGCTCAGCTTCCCTGCCCTTCCCAGGTGCCCAGCTCATGCCCCAGGAGCTAACTGCCTTCCCTGTGCAGGTGGCAAGGCTATGAAGGCTTCGTGGCAGCCCACCACCTCCCCACTGTGGGCTGTAGAGACTGGGAGGCATTTCACACCGCTGAGGGCTCCTACCTGTTCTACTCCAGTGCCAAGGAGCCACTTTCCAAGGTGCTCAAGCTGAAAACCACTTGAGGCAGCTGAGACACGCTCAGCTCATCGCCAGCATCAGGGCAAGCTGGGCACCCAGGTGAAGATGGACCAGGAATGGCTGCAGCATCATCTAGGCAGTGGCTGGCTGCATGCTCTGCAGGAAGAGGGGAGGAGGAGGAAGAGAGTGGGGCTCCAGGGCTCCCTGCAGCCTTGTCCAGGGGCTGGCAAAGGGGCTGTTTCTCCTGGGAAAGCTCTGCCACCATGCTCCAGAGCCGTATCCTACCCAAGGTTCCTGGAGCCCAGGTGCATCCCCTGGCTTACCAGGACCACATCACTTGGCAACTTCCAGTCCCCTGGAGGGACCCAGAGCTGCCAGTAGCTGTGGCCAAAGCTTGCACAAAGCCAGGGAACGAAGAGACGGAGCAGAGCATGAGCTGCTGGGGTGGGTGCATGGCAGAGGGGAGTAAACCTGTGAGAAATTGCAGAAAAAGGTGGGTCCAGGCTTAGCTCTGTCTGCCTGGGGCTGTGATGTTCCTGAGGACCATCTGGTTTGACATTGCAGCTGTTCTTCATGTCATCTTTGGTGGCCTCGCCATCCCATGCTGCTGCCACAGGTGCCTGCCCACCCTCCCACTCTGCCATGGCTGGTTTGGGTCTCCCTCAATGGGTGTTGTGTGTGTTGTTCAGACCTATTGGGGTGTTCAAGGAGCAGTGCTGGTCCTTGCTGGTCCATGCACCTTCGCGTGGGGTTGGCAGCTCCTGACAAAAGCTGCTTTGCATTTGGACCAATCCAGCTACTACGGGCATAGGAAAAACCCAAAAACTGCTTCAGATGAAACTGTGGCCTCTTTTCTTTTCCTTGCCTTTGGTGGGGGACTCTTTTGCTTAACCAGAGCTCTAATAAACTGTGTGCACCCAGCCTTTCTCCCACATGGGTAACCTAGCTGCTCTGCCCATGGCAGAGGCATCCCTTCACCCAGCAAATCACCCCCAAATGTCCACAGCCGTCGGTGGCCCAGAGAGGACAAGGCGGCCCTGAGCACAGCAATGTGCCAGGGTGAGGGTGCCCCTCTGTTCCCCTCACCCAGGACCCACTGCCTCACCTTGAGTGTCCCAGAGCATCTCTCGGCCTTCCCCATACCCAGGTGTCCTGCTGAGCTGGGCCGCCCACCCTGGCACTGGGGAGGACTCAGGAGGTGCCAGCCCCATTGAGAAGGGCTGGCAGGTCACAGCCTGAGCCTTCCTAGGGTCCAGACCTGCAGGGTAAGCCTCTGCATCCCTCCCTCATCTGCCTGTTGGGTGCAGCTGCAGCTGGCTCTGCCAGGAAGGACCATTTCTGCCTTGTGAGAAAAGGCAGAATTTGATTTGCTTCCATCACTGAGCTGTGAGCGGCAGCTCTAATTCAGCCTTGGCAACTCTAATTCAGCCTCAAGGAAGGGCAAGATAAGGTGAAATAAGGCAAGACCAGATGTATTTGGGCAGCTGGTTGCTGCTCGAGGCAGACTGAGCTGAGGGTGGAGGAGGTGGCACCTAATGGGGGTTGTGCTGGTACATTGAATTTAGGTGGGTGTGCTTTGGGAGAGATTGAATTGGAACAAGACTCCCAGGCACCACAAGCACCACCACCCTCCCTGGACACTCAGCTCCCAGTGCAGCACAAACCCTGAGGGCTTTTCCTAAGTGCAGGGCTTTATTGAGGAAACAAGTAAAAAAACGGTTTTGGAGTTCCCCCCGGGTTGCTGGAGGCAGGCAGAGGCTGCCAAGATATCAAGGGGCCTTGGAGAGGATGGCCTGCCCTCAGCAAGGCTGGTCTCTCACTGGAGCCAGGATGGGGTGACCCCTCTGCAGTGACCCTCTGCATCCCAGGGACGTCCTGGCCCCACAACCCATCTGTTCCCCCATCTCTCTGTGCCAGGTACTTGTTCTCTCCAAATCACAAAGTATATGACTGGGGCTGCATTCCTTGTGAGCCCAGCTCTGGTAGGGAGAAAGGGTCTGGCTGGGGATGTTCATCCCCAGGAACCTGATCTCCATGGACAGGGCTGCATGGGGTGTCCCTGGCATCCCTCCCCATGTCATTTGCTCATGCTCAGTCTGGTGTCACTGGGGAGGGGAGATTGGTGGCACTTGTCTGAAGAAGGCCCTGGATAATCCCACCAAAAGCTTTGATGCCCACCAGGTGGCCACTGGCTCCCTGCAAAGAAGCTGGAAGGTGGCACCCCAGTCCTGCACTACAGGGCGGTGCTGGTGGTCTCTGTGTGGGCCTGGGTGCTCGGCAGGGAGGACTTCAGGTAATGTCCGTGCTTGCTGGCGTCCTCCTGGTTGTGCCGGACGTAGCAGATCACGTAGATGATGACCATGGCGAACCAGCCAAACATGGTGATGAACATGGCCACGTCCATGGTCCTCTGGCGCACACTGCAGAAGTTGACGCCAGCATCCAGGACCTGGAGCAGTGGCTTGCCCACGTACTCCTCCCTTGGGGCTGTGTGGCAGGTGATGTCCTGGACGGTGTCGAGGTCCAGCCGTGCCTCCCACAGCACCTCCTGCAAGGCACACTCACAATGCCAAGGGTTGTTGGCCAGATGGAGCTTGGCATTGAGTGCCAGCAAGGCCTCCTTGGGAATGCTGCGGATGCGATTGCTGGAGAGGTCAAGGGTCCGCAGCCCAGCTGCCACGCCTTTGAAAGCTGCCCTGTCGATCTTCTCAATGGCGTTCCTGGAGAGGTCGATTTCCTCCAGGTGGGACAGGTGCCTGAAGGCATTGCTGGGGATCCTGGTTATGCTGTTGGCATCCAGCTTGAGGAACACTGCATCTCTGGGGATGTCCTTGGGGATCTCCTCCAGGTGCTGGGAGCTGCAGAGGACAGCCTTTGCTCCTGCCCGCTCCGTGCACTGGCAGCTGGGTGGGCAGGAGCTGCCCCAGGGGATGCAGAGCAGGAGGCAGAAAGCCTGGGCCACACAGGTGGCTGGCATGGTGGTGGTGAGGGTCATCTTGCCACCAGCCAGCTCAGCATGGCTGCTGGCTGCTCCCTGGGGGTGGCAGCAGCTCCTGGGCAGCAGGACAGCCCCTTGGTGTCCCTGCAAGGCCTCTCTCATCACGGAAGGGAAGCTGTGGGTGGAGGGGATATGACACAGCATTATTTCCTGTAACACAGGGTATGGCTCATGTATGGCATGCCCTGGCAAAGGGGTGAGAGGCTGGGCTCGGGAGACTGGAAGACAAGGGTGGAGTGGCACTGTCTATCTTTTCCAGGACAGCTTGATTTGGTTTAATTAGACATAGAGCTGTGGAGATTGAAACCCCAGCACCCCCACCCCTATCTGTGCAGAGACCACCCAGGTGGACAAAGGGAGTGGTTCGGTGGAGGTGTGGAGATGGGCCTGGGAGCCTCTGCCCCATCCTATTTACCAGTTTCCAGAGGATGTGTGGTAGTTTGCTGCTGGAGAACAGCAGAGGTAAAAGCCTACCTCACCAACCCTGAGTGTTTTAAAAAAAATGATGAGTCAGACTCTGAGGATCTTCAGACTGGCTTAATCACCACCAGGATTTTAAATAACAATATGTAGAGCTCTTTTGTTTTCCTTTCCCTTCCTTTCTGGTCTGTGAGTTGGTACAAGTCATGTTTCCCAGGGTTTCACCAAAGAAGTGCTTGGAGGTGAGTTTGCTTCTTAAAGTAAACAGAGTATGGTTTGATAGCCTGACTCTGGGGGCTGGAGGTGAAGAGAGGAGCCACTGCCTAGCACAGTAAAAGTGGTGATGTAGGAACCCGAAAGGACACCCCACTGTTGCCAGGGGCGAGACAGGAGGTGAAGCAGGTGGGACATCTTTCCTCTGCCTTTTGTGCTGCTCAAGGCCCTCCTGCTGCCTTGGTCAGCCTGGGAGAAGAGAGCCCCATGGACAGGAGATGTGGGAGGCCATGGGAACCTTTTTCATGGGAATTAAATGGCCCATGTGATGTCATTATGGGCACCAAGTTGTCCCTCTGATACCAGCACCCTTCTGCTAATGGCATTCCCCTGGTAAGAGCAACATCCCTCAGGTATGACCATTCTCAGGGCACCACAGAGGGGTGCTCACACCTGAGGGATGCTCACACCTGAAGGATGCTGTCTGTAGCTTTGCCCACGGTCCTGCCCAGAGCTGTGAATTCTGCCCCAGGAGATGAAGTTCAGCTTCTCAGGAATCCTTCTGGCCCTGCAAAATGTACTGGGCTCTGACAGCTCTGGCAGCTCCGTCTCTCCAGGGGAACAAGGACGGGTGACGCGATGCCGGTTCCCACCTCGTGGAAGGGCTCCGAGGGGCTCTCAGGAATCCGGGGGTGTGTGGGGGTGATGCCCCGACCCGCCAGGCAGCCGGGACCCCTCCGCGCAGCACGACCGACCCTCACCGCCCCCCGCTGCACCGGCGCCCGGGAATCCCTTACCGGCTCGGCCAGGGCAGCTGTGCTTCGCTCCGGCTCCGGCCATAGGTGCAGTGCGCGGTGCGCGGGTGCGGTGCTGTGCAGATGCGGATGCGAATGCTGCGCGGTGCTGTGTGGGTGCGGTGCGTGGTGCGCGGTGCTGTGCGGGTGCGGTGCTGTCCGGGTGCGGTGCTGTGCGGGTGCTGTGCGTGGTGCGCGGTGCTGTGCGGGTGCTGTGCGTGGTGCGCGGTGCTGTGCGGGTGCGGTGCGTGGTGCGCGGTGCTGTGCGGGTGCGGTGCTGTGCGGGTGCGGTGCTGTGCGGGTGCTGTGCGTGGTGCGCGGTGCTGTGCGGGTGCGGTGCTGTCCGGGTGCGGTGCTGTGCGGGTGCGGTGCGCGGTGCTGTGCGTGGCAGTCCGGCCGCGATCGCGCTGGCCCCACCTGTTGCTGGGCTGGGCGGTCCCGCCGCGGCGGCACCGGGCGGTGCGGGGGCGGTGCGGGGGCCGGGGGCGGGGGGACGAGGGGACCAGGGTGATGGGACAGCCAGGCAGCACCCCCTCGGGGCTGCGGGAGAGTGGCCGCGGGGAGCCCCGATGTGCAGAAATTAAGTGCTGCTAATGAGATTTCAGCAATTTTTCGGTCCAGGCTGCGGGTCTAGAAGCTTCATCAGCTGCTGTACTGCACGATCTTCCCTACCTGGCCATGGCCTGGCCTGCACCTCCCCAGGCCCACGTGGGCTCCTAGCAGATGGTCTCCTGTCTCTCTCGGTGACGAGAGGTCAGGAGCACACATGGAACAGTATGGAGCGATGGCAGAAGGTGCTGTGCCATCACTTTGGAGCACAGCTTCCATACCAGCTCTAAATGGATCAATTCATCTCCAGCACCCTGGTCTGCTGCAGGGTGTTCCTGCCCATGGCAAGGGCCTTGGAATGAAATGATCGTTAAAGTCCCTTCCAACCCAAACCATTCTGTGATTCAGCCATCACTGGGGGTCCGTCTACAGGCAAAGTGAGTTTGTACAACAAGATTGGGTTGGGAATTGGGCTTATCCTGGAAGTGAGCCCCAAGTGTGGCCTCCACAAACAGCCTGCGTGGCCTCCAAGAACAGCTCCTGGATAAACAACCAGACTGCAGTTGTTTAGTACATGGTTTATTGAGCTGGGTTGAATACATTGCCAGACTGAGCCCCCTCCCCTTGCCAAACCCCAGTGAGTCCCTGATGAAACTGCAGCTGTGCTGTGGTGGCCACCAGTGTGGGATGAGCAGCCTTGGCTGGCCAGTGTCTCATCCACTGGGAGAAGGTGGGGGAACCGAAATCCCTTCCTGAGCAGTCCCAAGCATAACATGCCACCATGGGGGCTCTTCTGGATGATCAAAAAATGTGTCCACTGTGCTTTGTTCTCCCCATGGCAGGCAACAGAAAATATGAGTGAAAGACCTCTTACAGCAGAGATGTCTGGGACTGACACACTGATGTCCCCTCTTCTGTCCCTGCCTGCCCAAGGAACCACAGGACATGGATCACCCGTGTCCCAGCAAGCTGCTCCTTTCTATCCATGTTCACAAGGAGATGGGGACAGGCAGGTGATGTTTAGCTAGGGCCTTGGCTCAGAGGGAGGGAGGAAGTTTAGCCACAAGCCAATGCTCAGCATACAGACGCAGGATCACATATCAGTTTGGGACATGGCAGGTGGGCCTGTGCAGAGCTATGAAACCATAGGTATATAAGCCAAGAGCTGCTCACACTTTGAGAAGTGCTGGGTCACAGCTCAGGACCATGTTGTTGGGTCTGAGGCAACCAGAGATATGGGTATAGTGGCCACAGGAGCGACTCCAAGCCTTCTCCAGAGCAATCCTTTGGGATCTGTGGCAGTGGCGCTGCCAGGGCTCAGAGCAGGAGCAGGCAGCAGTGATGGATATTCTGGCTGAGGGATAGCTGGGATGGGTGCTCGGTGCCCATCCCAAAGCCAAGAGCAGGTTGGAGTGGACAGAAGGACTATGTCACAGCAAAAGCCCTGTGGCTCTGTGAGGCCCAAGCTCCGGGCTGGTGCTGTGGGCTGATGTGGAAGCACCAAGACACAAACTGGGGCTGAGCTTGGTGGCTCAGGTGACTGGGATGCACTGCCCAGGCAGCCCCTGCCCAGGCAGCCCCTGCCCCCAGGGAGGGGACACTTTTCCTCCCAGGAACCTGCATATACATTCACGGAGGTACCCAGAGTACCTCAACACCAGCAGCTCCCACATTCTCACAGGTGAGCTGGGGTGGAGCTGTAGGTTCCATCCAGAAGCTGCTCTGGGGCAGCAGGAGCCCTGGCCGGTGCATGAGGCCTCAGTAGTAGGCACTGAGGAGGGTTGAGACCTTGTGCAGGAGCTCCTTGTGGTTGGCATGCAGGGGGATCCTCTTGTCCAGCACCTGCCAGCGGATGCACAGCTCTGGGTCACAGCCCTGGAGGAACTGAAAGGGGACAGATATCAGGCATGTGCTGCCAGCAAGCAGCCATGCCAGCCATGTTCAACAGCACCTCTAGTCCCCAGCCTCCTGCCCGTTCTTTTCAGGGCACACACTGAGGTGCCACCCCACATTCATCCCCATGTTCTTCCCCCACTGCATGCAGCCAAAGAATCCCAGTCCTGTGGAGAGCTGGGTCTGGAGATCTGGCTGCTGTGCCCCAGGCCTGCTGTGAGCCAGGTCAGGGAGCCCTCAGGGTTGACAGCCCTGTACCGAATTCAGCCGCTTCATCTCCACATCGTTCTGGGTGTCAAAGTGCACGCTGATGGCGACCGTCTCCACCCAGGCGTTATCTGTGTTGCGTGGGTCGTCGAGGTACCCCTTGTGTACCTGTGCATGGAGATGCCACATGAGCAGAGCCCTCATCACCTCTCTGAGGGCACCCTGGGGGCCCTGGGGGTGGGTGAGGCATTGCCCTGCAGCTCTTCTGCCCCGCTGAAGACCAGAGCCCCATTCCCACTGCAGCTGGAGCCATGGGGAGTCACTGCAGCAGGCACAGACACTGGTGTGGCAGCCTTCCCCTGGGGTCTCTGGGCTGCTCCCTGACCCCCACACGTGCATTATGGCATGTCTTCACCTCCCCCAGCCCTTCCTCTGGAGGGATCTGCTGGCAAGAGGTGATGCACCCTGCTCCTGAACCCTGGGCCACCCTCTTGGCCCTGTGACACCATGATGTCCGCATGTCCCCATGCCATGGTGATGTCCCCATGTGCCTGTATGACCATGACAGCTGTGTGTCCCTGTGCCAGGGTGATGCTCATGTGCCCCTGTACCCCAGAACCGACCTGTGACCCCATACCACAGGGACACCTGTGTGCCACCCACCTCAGTGCCTTGTTTCAGCAGGTTCTGGAACTGGGGCCAGAACTCCCGGCGCAGAATCCACTTGAGCTTCAGTGGCAGTGTCTCACCCGGCTCCAGTGACCCCTGTGCCAAAGCAGATGTCAGCTATGGGGCCTGCCATCAGCACAGCCCAGCCTCCCTCCCTGCCACCAGCTTGGCCATCAGGCAGTGGCCTACCACCACTGCAGAAGATACCACGAGGCCTCCCATCCTCCCTCTCCTGCCCAAAGTCCTCCACTCTGCCCAAGTGGATGTCTGAGTTTGCCTGATCCAATGTCTGCCAAAGGTTGCTTTGCCAATGGCTTAACAGGCTCACATGAAGGACATGTGAGGATTGAAGCTGTGGAGGGGGAGCAGGGAGAGGCAGGAGACAGCAGGTCAGGGTGGGGGAGTGTGTGTAGGGAGCGCCCCAGACACACAGAGGCTCTGCAGGAGGGGTAGAGGTGCCTCCTCAGCCACGGCTGCCACACACCTGTGATGCCCCCTTTCTGTGGGGCTTTCTTCCTCCCTCCCTCCCTCTCTCTCTCCCATCTTCTCAGCTCCCTCTGCACTATCTCTGCTTTCCACCAGCTCTTACCCCAGGCAGAGCCCAGACATCTGACAGCGGGTATTGGGCCACCAGGACTTCCAGCATCTTCTTCAGGCTCTTCCTTATAATGGACCCATCCAAATTTCTCCTCCAGCTATGAGAGAGGCCCCTGTCATGCTGCAGCTGGACTTGGCTCTCCTCTGCCCAGCACTGGTCATGTTGGCCATATGGGGTTTAGCCAGGTTTCTGAGGTGACCCCATGCCCCCCTTTTCCACCCCATGTCCTCAGCCCCGTGCTGGAGCAGGACACACTCACCGGGTCACAATGGGGTGCAGGGCATGGTTGGGCCCAAAGCAGTGCAGCCTCCCACGGCCTCTCAGCCCCGTCCTGCCCATGGGGTTCCTGCCAGAGTGAGAGTGAGGGGGCCGGGGCAGCACCAGGCTCCCTCTGTGCACCCCTATAACACATCCCTGCCACTGCACCCCAATCTTTTAGGGTGTTTTCTTTGGGGTCAGCCCTAAGGACAATGCATGAGATTATCTCTGCCCCACCACTAGCTGTAGGAAAGTGGGAATGGGATGGATGTGCCCAGGCAGTCCTGGGCTCTCTATGTCCCAGTGTATTGCCTCCCCCCCAGCTCCCAACGACCCCGTGGGGGTGGCACTCACAGTGGCAGCCCGTCCTGCACGGTGTAGAGCCCGTGGAAGCTCTGCCGGTCGATCAGCCCATCCATGGTGTTGTAGTTGATCTTCAGGAGAGACTCCAAGGAGCTGGAGGGTAGGAGGCAGCCCGGCAGGGAGGTCTGGCTGTGCCACCCAGGGAAGGAGTGGAGGACTGGGGAGCCGTGGGGGAAGACTCACAGGCTGAAGGGGTCCTGCACAGCCATGTCCTTGTGGTCAGCTGAGTAGGCAGGGGGGTCGTAGAGCGGGAAATCCACCTGCACAACACATGGCTGTGTCAGCCCCCAGCTTGTGCCCCTGCTCTCACAGCAGATGCGGACTGGGACCCCGGGAACACCTTATGCCCCAAGTCTCTTCCTCTGCCCAGCTTGTGGCACCACTCCCCAAGTGATGCTCCAGGCTCTGCTGAGGGCTGAACCTTGACTGGAGCCTTGGCTGGAGGGCTCACATCCCCATGGGAGACAGTGCTAGATCCTGTCCTGGACCCTGGCCCTGAGCCAGCTGTGCTTCAGGAAATGCAGAGGTGGGTGGTTGTACCCTCTGTGTCCAGCCAAGCATCCCCAGACACTCCTAGCACTGCAGATCCTTGCAGGAATGATTCCCTTTGGGGGAGCCTCAAGCAGTAGCTCCAGGAAGCCAATGGTCCCAGGGCTGGGAAGAACAGGAGTTCTCAAATGGGATGATGGGCTCCTCTTCCCACCACTGCCAGAATATGCCTCAAGCCTCCTCCTCTCAGCCCCATTGCCCAGCGTCACAGCTCCTACCTCCCAGGGCACCTTCTCATCTGGCACAGGGAAGCGGAGAGTGTGAGACCCTGGGTACAGGAGGTTTCGGGCAAGCACGTGGTACGGGGGATGGCTCTCCTCGGGTTTCCCATCCAGGTCGATCTCCTTGGTGTCCAAGGCTTTGGAGGAGCCTGTGAGGCAGACACAGACAGCAGGGTGCCACAAAGCAGGGCACCAAGTCCAGCACTGTGGACCAGGGCTCTGCTGAGGGGGCTGGCTGGGTGTCGGATGCTGATGTCCCCAGGGGACGTGGACCCTGGCTTCTCAGGGAGGATCAGAATGCACTCAGAAGGGGCTGGATGACCTCATGGAGATGCCAAAGCCCCCAGAACCAAAGGAACCCCTGCCTCACTGCTCAACAGAGGGGTGCGAGGGGCTGCTCGGCCCCCATCCATGGCCCAGGGCTTCCCTGGTGCTGCTGGGGAGGAGTTGGGCCCCGCTTACCCACGGGTGGCACATCCTCGCCCGGGCTGAAGCCATTGCCCCGCAGCGCCTGCATCATCCACCTCAGGGCCTGGGCACTCTGATGCACCTGCAGGGCACAGGGGAGGGTCAGCCTCAGCCCTGCTGCCCCCAAACACAGCGGGATTCAGCCCTGTCAGCAGGCAGGCAATGCTGTCCTTGGCACTGGCTTGGCAGCAGTGGTCCTGCCTGCGTCCTGATGTTTGCTTTGGAAAACCTTCTCCAGGGAAACACTTTTACAAAGCAGGTGGAAAGGGAAATGGAAACAGGATATGCCAGGGCTGGGCTGGCTCCCTGGGCACACCACTGCTCATGCAGCTCCAAAGGGAGGGGACAGAGAGTCTGTGTCTCCAGGAGGTCTGGAGGGTCCTCTCAGGCCAAGGAGAAGAGCTGAGTCAGCTCTAACTGTTTGGGTGGCTAGTGGAGGCAGTGGCCCATCCCACCACACGCGACCTGCATCCTGTTTGCTTTGGAGTCAGTCAGAACTATTCCTATAAACCTTTTCCCCTCAGATGCTAATGGCAATGAAACTCGAACTGTCTCAGAGGGTATTGATTCAGAGAGATTTTGTGCTCTGGTTCAATTGACTCAGCCCTTGGAAAAACTTCACCTTTTTTGTGTAGTTGCCCTGGTTTTGCCTCACCTGGTCCTCTAGAGAGCCCAGTCTTTGCTCCACTATCCCCGTCCTCTTCACCCGGTCCAAGTCCAGCAGCTCTGCCAGTACATCAACCCTGGAGGGACAGGGCTGGTTGGAACACCCTCAACAGCCACTGATCCCAACTCTACCCTGCCCAGGACACTGAAGGACAGAAAGAACTTCCTTTTTCAGGAGCAACAGTACCTCTGTGCAATGTCCCGAATCATCTGCTCCGTGTTCTGCTTCTCCTGGCACTGCTGGTGCTGCAGGTAGTTCTCCTTCAGGTACATCTCCCATGAGAGAAGGGCAGCTTCTTCATTCTTCTCCAGCTTCTCCTCTGGCAAAGGAAGAGGATGGCGGTGCTGTCATATCTCTGGACATCCCAAACCCCAGGACCACAGCCTGTGTGCCCAGCCTTTTGCCTCAGGACATGGTACCATGTCCTGAGCTGGGGGCAAAGGGAAGGAGTGGGACACTGGTGCTCACTGAGCTTGTGGTGCGTGGCCGGCCGGCGGAGCAAGCCACGCTGGACCAGGAGCTGCAGGTGGTTGAGCAGGATGAGGGGTGGGGGCGCAGGTGGGCGGCCGTGGTACTCCTCAATTAGGTCGTGCCGCTGGAACTTCCAGATCTGGTCCGTGTGCTCCTGGACCTGCTGGAAGGTGTAGCTGGGGCAGAGCCCAGGTGTCAGGTGTGCCGTGGGGAATGAGGGGGCACATCGTGTCTGAATGGTGTCCCAGTTCCACCCACCTCCCTGATCAGCCCTGACCTGCCATGACCTCCACCACATCTATGTCTCCCAAGGGGGAATCCCACTACTTCCACCACATCTAGAGCCCCCCAGACTCACTTGAACATGGCGATGAGGAGGTTGAGGAGGAGGATGTTGGTGAAGAGCAGGTACAGGCACAGCAAGATGACCGTCAGCCATTCTGGGAAGATGGGTTTCTTGTTGTCTGCATTTGTCTCTGGGCACTTGGGCTTGTAGGGGTCAGTCCCATTGGGGCTGCACTGGTCGATGTTGAAGTTCACCCCTGTGGGAGAGCACAGCGTGACTCTGTGGTGGCCAGACCTCAGGTGTCTTGGGGAGCACGTTCTACTCTCAGAAAGTAGCCATCATCCAGGGAGCTTAGCGCCAGGCAAGGATTTGACCTCCATCTGCGTCATCCTGGTGCTCTGTTCACTGTGTGGGACTTCCATGGGCGATAAGTTTGGTACATCAGCTTTGTCACAGCCACCCTGCTCGTGCCATGCACTGTCACAGGCCAGTGTCCCTTACCGTCGATGTAGGAGGGAATCTGCCCGAAGATGGTCAGGTAGGAGTGATAGACCACACCACGGAAAAGCCACTCCACGCGTTCCTCGTTGTGGATCAGGATAGCCTGCTTGGCCACCCCAAAGGACACCACCCACACTGCCAGCAGGAAGAGAAAGAAGAAGACATCCTTCATCTGCAAAGACAGAGCGGAAGGATAGCTGTGTCCTGGAGCAAGCCCCTCTCTGGGGCGGGATAACTTGGGTGGCATATCCAGCTGCTCTAGCAGGATGGTCCAGCATCACCCCAGCGTGACAGAGGGGAGCTCTCACCATGCGCTTCACAATGATGATCTTGGGCCCCAGTGTTTTACTGACTGTGAAAATGTGCATCAGGCGCAGGCAGAAAATGATAAAAGCCAGGGACAGTACGATGCGCCCAGGATATAATGTTGATGGGATCAGCCTGGAAATGGAAGAGAGGAAAGGAAACACCTCAGTGCCACCATAGAACCATATAGAATCATTTGGGTTAGAATTACTGTGAAGGATGGCACAGGTTGCCCAGAGAAGCTGTGGCTGCCCTGGAATCCCTGGAAGCCAGGTTGGACAGGGCTTGGAGCAGCCTGGGACAGTGGAAGGTGTCCCTGCCCATGGCAGGGGGTGGAATGGAATGGGGTTTAAGGTCCCATCCAGCCCAAACTCTTTTGAGATTCCATGATTCTATGAAAATACTGAGCTCTGCAGCTCACCTACAAGTCAGCCCTGCAATAAAGACTAGAATGGCGCAGATGTCCAGCTTGTTCCAGAAGTCCTTGATGTACAGGGATGCCATTTTCACTACCCCGAGTCCATCTGGATCATACAACAGCTGTTGGGAAGAGAGGAAGGGCTGGGTGTAAGATACATCTGACCATCACTGGTCACTCTCGCTGACCCGAAGGTAACTTGAACTTATGAGATTTTCTGTAGGGGCATGGGAGGAGCATGGTGACACCTGGGAAGGAGCATGGGGACACCTGAGACACTGGAGTTCTTCAGGCTGGAGGGGAAAGGCACTGAGATGTTGAAGCAAAAGCCAAAAAACCTCAAATGTCAAGCAAAGCCTGGAAATTCTGCTGGGAATTCACCCAAAGAAGTGCTCTTTCCATCTCCTGACATTCCCAAAACAGACACCAGACACCTCCTGGGCAAAGCCCACCAGACCTACAGCATTTTCTTCTGCAAATATGCAGGGCCAAGCCAGATTCAGCTAAGGAGAATCCCTGGCCTCAGAGCTGGCGGGGTCTGGTGGCCCTATGTGCCAGAACCTCTCTGACCTGGTGGTGACATGAGAAGCAGCATGGGAACATGAGCTGTGTGCGAACTCCCAGGAGCACCCAGAGGGGTGTCTCTCCTCCTCTGCCACCTCCCAGCCTCAGCTCTGCCTGCCCACACCTGGCGGGTCTCCTCGCACACCAGGGAGAAGAGCCAGAAGTAGATGAGGTATTCCCGCCAGGACGGCATCGGCTGGAAGTCAACCATCAGGACGTATGCGAAGAGCAGCAGGAAGGTGAAGTAGGAGAGGATGTTCATGAGGAAGATGACGATGGGCGCTGTGAAGAAGGCTCGGAGGCGCATCAGGCAGCCCATGGGCTGCAGCCTCTTCTCCCTGCTGAGAGTGGGGATGGATGTGGGCTCAGCTGCCCAGGGAGATGCTGCGGCATCTTTCCCCCAGCCAGCTGTGGGGTGAGGCTGGAGGAAATCCCTGCTGCCAGGACTACCTGAAGGTGATGAGGTTGGTGTAGAGCAGGGGGAAGAACAGCATGCACGTAATCACCCGCCAAAGTCCGTTGTCCACACACAGCTTCCCCCACCAGACCTTAGTTAGAAAAGCCTGTGAAGAGGGAGAAAGAGGAGTGCTGGTTACAGAGGCCAAAGGGCAGAGTCCCACTACTGCCCACGAGGAACTCTGGATCTTGGAGACATTTGTGCACATTCCCTCCAAGGACTCCTGCTGGGAACCCACCTGGACACCCCCATGGGACACAAAATTCATGTTCTTGGCCTCCAACGCCAGCTGCAGACAAGTTGTCTTTCCCCAGGCTTCAGAGACACGGGTGAGAAGCTTCTGGGCTCTCTCTTCATCCTTGCGGTAGCAGTCTGTGAACACGCCTGGACGAGCCGGTACCGGAAAGACAAGGCTGAGCTCCGGGGCCAGACACCCACAGAGTCACCCTTGTGAGCAGGATCAGGACATTGCACCACACATGGTACTCTCTGCACTCCCACCACCATGCAGGCACAGCCTTTGGAGCATCACGGCCCTGACTGTGAGGAAGGGACCCTCATTTATCACCCCCCAGACATCTCCTGGGTAAAGCTCACCAACCCTGTGGGGTGCAAGAGCAGCTCTGGGGTGCAGGAGCAGCTCTGGGGTGCTGGTGCCCTCCCACTCACCGATTGCCTTGTGCTCGTACTCCTCAGCCAGGGCCAGCATGTCATCGGTGGTGTCTGTGTCCTCTTCCTCCTTGGCCAGCTCCTTCAGGATTTTGCTGCAGGCCAGTGCAGCCGCCATGCAGTCCTGGCTCTGGCACAGAAGAGGATAAGGAAAGCATGGATGCTCTGTCTGTCAAGTCCCAGAAGTCCTGACAAGCCCTACCCAGCTCCCACAGGAGGGAAGGAGGGTGTCCCAAACATACTGGTGCTCAGGATGGACAGCTTGCCACAACAAGGGCTGAGGCAAGTTCACCTCTGGATAGTGCACTGCCACGAGGAATTTGGGGGATGCCTTGGCTGATGGGACAGAGTGACTCCTTGGCATGTTCACTGTGCCACCAGCTACACTGCCTCTTGTCCTGGAATGCTCTTCCTGGGTGGAAGCCTTCTCCACCCTAGCTGCTGTGTCCCTGTGTGTTCTCTCAGGCTGACTAGCCCACTTCTGGCCCAACTCATCCCCTCTACCTGTTTTGGCTAGGAAGGGAGGGACCTGGTCTCATTGTGTGGCTGGGGATGGACACCAAGTGCCCTCAGGCTGGCTGTCTGGCCCCTGTTTGGCTGGGATCAGGCTCAGTGCAGCTCTCCCACTATCCCAATTCCCAGCAGGTTCCACTGTTCCCCTTGGGGCTGGGAGGTTTGGCTCCATATGAGCTCCTCAGCCACGACAGGAGCTCTGGGCTGTGATACCTGGGCCCAGATGATTTCTGCCAGCTCCTTGCGGTTCTGGACCACAGCCCAGATGAGCAGGTCCCGGACGGGGTCCATGGTGAAGGTGACCCGGCCAGCAGAGCGCTTGTAGAGGGACCGGAGACTTGACCCCTGCACCTGCAAGATGTGCAGTGCTCAGACTTGCTCCCTCAGCACAAAGCCACCCAAACCCTGGGTGCTGCTTCCACCAGCCATAGAAAAGACTTTGCCCAGATAGAGGGGTAGCCAAGACTGGACTCATTCTGGGAATTCCACTTTTTCTAGGGCTGGGATCATGTGGAGCTGTGCACCCACCCCACTGGGTCCTGCCCACCAGCATCACACAACCAAGCAGCGCTACGGCTGCAAGAAGGTGGGAGTTGCACCTGGAATGCAGGGCAGATGACTTGGGCAGGGATTTAAGGCACTTTTGGTAGGATTACTGAGCAGATAAGAGCACAGGGACCCAGCTACAACCCCCCAGGACAGCTCCCTGAGGCAATGTCCCCTCCCTGCTGTGACCCTACTGCCAGGTAACCTGGAGATGCGTACGTTCAGCTTGATGTGTGGGACGGGGATGGAGAGCCGGGGCCGCTCCGTGTGCTTGGGCTTGGGGTAGAGTGGCTGTGTGGAGCAGCCCAGCAGCTCCCGCAGCACCTGGGAGACGTGGTGCATCTGGAGCCTTGGTGTTTTGGAGCCAGCTGTGTGCTCTCTCTCCTCCAGCAGCACCTTCTGCAGCTTGCTGTGGAACAGGCAGGACGGTGCCAGGTTGTCGTAGAGGTAAACCAGGGCGTCCCAGGTGACAAACTCCTTGAGACGCACTCCCTGCTCCAGGAACAGCTTCACAAACTCTGGCTTGTTGGAAATCAGGGCAGCTGCCATCACAGGGTGGAGATCTGAGGGCTGGCAGGCCAGAGGCAGAGGTGAGGGGCTCTGTGGTCTCAGAGCAGGACCCTACCTGGCTCCTCACTTGGGGGGGAGATTTTATCCCTGAGCACACAAGGAGTCTCTGGATGTGGAAGAGAATCTGGGATGCATTAAAACTCTTGGGACATTCCCAGGGAGTTAGAAGAGGGCACTCTTCTCTGGCAGTGGAGCCCTCTGCCCCCTTGGCTGCTGGGCAGAGGGATGGGTAGGGGAGAAACCACCTATCCCAAGTTTATGAATATCACAAAATCACAGGATGGTTTGGGTTGGAAGTTCATCTCATTCCAATCCCTGGCCAGGGGCAGGGACACTTTGCAGGTGTCCAGGTTGCTAGCCTGACCTTCAACTTTTCCAGGGATGGGGTATATATCCTCAAATGCTTCACTTTTGAGTTCCTAGTTCCCACCAGCCATTCCCAGTCCTATCAAAGGTATGTGAGCTGGGGGAACCCAAACCGCTGACTGAAATAGGAAAATCCCTTCCAAGTCCCACAGCCCCATCAGAAAGGACAGACAACCATGCTCAGCCCCGACTTCCCAACAGCAGGATCAGAGCTTGCCCCGGCCCCACTCTGTAGTAAGGTATGAGCAGGGAAGCACCAGGCTGGGTGAGATTTTAGAGACAAATTGCTATTTGAGCAGTGACGACAGGGCAGAGCTGTCAAGAGGTATTTTAAGTTCTACAGAGGTCTTTAAAAACACTGGTTTTGAACAAAATACCAATTGTCTTTGTGTGTGTTTAGCTCTGCTTTGGCGGTTTGAGAGCATTTTTGAAGAATATCCCCAGTTAATGCACTGGGAGTTCAGGGTCCAAGAGAAATCCCTTTAAGACTCTCCCCAGGCACGGCCAAGGTGAGAAGTGCCTTCTGTATCCACAAGCCTGACAAGCTGTAAGCCTGACCACACAAGCAGCACAGGTACAACCTTACCTTCCAGTCGTGATCATCTGTGAAGATCTCACTTCGGGCAATGTCCACCCTGTTCCAGGCCACAGCCAGCTTCAGCTGGTGGTCCCAGTTCTCACGACCAAAGTGGTCCTGGTTTCGGGATGCTGCACGCAAAGTGCCCATGTTAGAACAGAGGATCATCCCACAAGAAGCCTCCTTGGAGGTGTGACCCTTTGGATAAGCAACTCTCCCCAGTAAAAAGGTTTGGGCACTTCTTTGGTGACCCCATAAGTCAAGTAGCAGTAAGGAGGTGACTTCACCGCCATCCTGTTCACCTTCCCCATCCTCCCAGGAAGGGTCCCCCCACTCACCTTTGAAGAGGGCCTGGAGAATGGCCACATCCACGTCCTGCTGGCCATATTTGCCCTCTCTGAAGATGGTCAGGAGCTGCCGGCTCCGCACTATGTCCTGGATCTACAAGGACATCCGTGGGCAAGCAATGAGCAGCAGCAGCTCCTTGCTGCTGCTTCCCACAGGCCCCTGAACTGTGCAGAGCAATTCCTCACTCCCCTCCATGGCCTGCAGAAACCCTGTGCTGTGTCCTCTTCATGGCAGGGGCTGGTCACAAACACTCCCTCTCTGCCCAAAGGCAGCAGGCAGTGGAGGAGCAGAGCTTGAGCCCTTGGGGTGCCCATCAGGACAATGATGAGGATGGCTGGGGGCAGATGAGCCTTAAACTTCCTGCTGGAACCCTTGCTGCTCATGGGCCAGGACCCCTGGGACCCCTTTGGTCTAAAGCTCAGAGGAGCCTGCAAGGGACTCACCTTCTTGGTCCACTCCACCAGTTTGCTCTCAGTGAAGAGCTCGTAGGTGTCATGGAAGAGGATGCTCAGTTTCTTCTGGATCAAGGCGATGGTTATCTTGGCCACGGGGAGGTTGGCCACCTGGGCAATGACATCGGCCACACGGCCAGACCCTTCCACAATCACACAGGGGGTCCCGTTGGTGATGGCATTGTAGATGGTCTGCAACAGAGCGGGGAGGTTGGTCCTGGTCCCACCCGGACACCAGCAGACCCTCTCTGAGCTTGGGTCCCCAGTGCTGGTCCCAGCACTCCTGCCAGTGTGCCACCACTGAGAGCAGCACCCTGGGAAGGAGCTGTTCCTCCTCCACCCCCTCCTCAGCTTGCCACAAGCAGTTCCTTACATCAAGAGTCCCAGGGCCTCCTTCCAGCACCACACACACGATGGGGATCTTGATGGCCACGCCTTCAGGGAAGCAAAATCCAGGGTCACCTTCTCATGGGGGACAATTCCCCCCATACAGTCTCCTCTGAGTGGTGGAGTGTGAAAGGCAAGGTGGGAGCACTGTCCCTGACATGTCAGGCTTCAGGAGAGGGGAGGAAAACCATGCCCAGTGATTGTCTGGCAGGGCAGGTCAGAGATGCGGGGTGGGGTTTGGGGGTGTTCTGTGCAGGGCCAGAAGTTGGACTTGGGGATCCTTATGAGTCTCTTCCAGCTGAGGGGATTCTATGAGCACATGTGTGCATGTCTTATAACAGGAGATCCGTTGCACAGTGAGAAGATGATGCCTGGAAGCTCCTTTGGGACCTGGCCCTTTGGGAGAAATTACTCTCCCTGATCAGCTCAGCATCACAAGGTTTGGGGACTCCTTTAGTGATCCCAGAAGGCTTGCAAAGAAAGGTCCTTTGACCTGTGTCACTGAGGAACCAGGTTCCACATTTATCATGGCAATCCTCTCAGACCCTGTGCCTGGATCCTCTGGGGAAGCCACAGCCTCTTGCTGGAACTCAGGAAGGACACCATTCCAGGGGGAGGGCCCATCCCTGCCTCAGGCCAGGCTGTGTGTTGCCATTACCTCCTTTCACCTTGGTCTGCTCTGAAATGAACTTCTCCAGCTTGGTCCTCAGGGGGATTTCCACCCCATACCTCCCGTGGGTGCCGTCATCCACCAGGATGAAGTGGGAATGGTTGCTGTCCAGGCACGACAGGCTGCCTTGGTTTTCCTCATCCAGCACATACTCAGCAGGAAAGCCCCCCTGTAAGGTGCAGGAGGAGACACTCTGGGAGAAGCCTGGCAGACGACCACCAGATAGCCAAAGTGACCAGCACGTGGGGACAGGAATGGGTCAGCATGTGGGGCCAAACAGTCCCTGTGCCCCCACAGTGCTCACGTCAGCCTTGACCCATGCTCCACTGGCCCTCACACCCACAAGAGTCCTCCCAGGAGAAACACAGAACCTACTCAAGACACTGGGTAGGGTGGAGGTGCTTCTCAGCAAATACCGGCTTGGGACCATCCCTGGAAGAGTTTGAGGCCAGGTTGGATGGCTCTTGGAGCAGCTGGTCTAATTAAGGGTTCCCTGCCTGTGTCAGGGGGGGAACAAGGCGAGCCTTAAGGTTCCTTCCAACCCAAACCATTCGGAAGTTCTGTGACCATCACTTCTGATATAGCTGGGTTTTCCACAGCTGCCAGCCACAGTGACATCTTGAAGCACCTGTTCCCACCACAGCCCTTGGCAGGACTTCCCTGGGAGCCCAGGCACAGGCAAAGCAGTCCCCTCTCCAGCCCCATCTGGCTCACCATGGGGCAGATGAGGCTGTCGCGGTTGTACACGGTCCCCCAGGTGGCAATGCCGATGGTGACAATGTCGCCCTCCTTGTGGCTGCAGCTCAGGATGAAGTCTCGCACTGCCTCTCCCACCTGTTTCATCACACCAGCATGGGACCCCCCTGTGATGATCCAGGCTCCTGGGGGTCACAGAGGGGCATGGGAAGGGAGAGGCTCTGCCCACAGCGATCTCCCAGCTTCCTCTATATGGCTATGTGTCCTTGGGGATGCACCATCCCCCAGAAGATGTCTCTTCCCTGCCATAGCAGCACAGGCAATGCCTTCTTCAACACCTCTCTGAGTCCAGCTCCTTTTGAGCCTCTTGGCAGTGACTGAGCAGGAGTAGCCCATCCCTGGTGGTTGTGGTCCAGGTAAGGGATCTACAGGTCTCCTGAAACAGCTCAGCATCACAAGCACAGCCCAACTTACTGGACCTGGCATGGCCAGGTACAATCACAGGGAGACCCTCTGCATCCAGATGACCTTTAGAAGTCCCTTTCAATCCGAACTATTCTATGTTTCTGTGATTTTATAATCCTATGGTCTCTTACCTGTGGTCTGGGCCACCTTGACTAGCCCTTGCCGGAAGATGTTCTTCAGCCTTGGTTTCATGACAAAGTTTTTGGCTCCCCCAGTGACTGAGATGAGCAGGTTGGGTGCATCGAGGCCCCAGTGCTGTGTCATGAGGTGGTAGATGACCCGTGGAGGGGTATCCGAGGAGACACGCACATACTGCAAAAAAATGGATCATGCACACGTTTTGGGCATAAACACCAGGGTCAGGGTACCAGGACACCCCCACCACAATTCCTCCTGTCCCACCAAAGAACCAGAGGCTTCCCAACACCATTCCGCAGCAGAGTCATGCTGCCACTGGTCCAGGTCTTTGTCCATGACCCTATTCCCATTCACTTCCCTGGGAACAAACATTGCCCAGACAAAGCTAAGGATGAGGACAGACAACAGCCACTCCTTGAATCATGAGTTCTGTGGTTTCAGAAAGGGTCTAAGGCTGAGAGGAGGGGTCCTGTCTCAATCCCTCCATTGCTTGAATTGCCTTTGGGGCAATTCCACACTTTCCCATCCTCCTCTCACTCGGGAGGAAAATGCTCCCACGCCATCTGCCATGGCAAGACCCAAACAGTGGCTCCCCATGCACCCAAAGATGGGACAAACAAATCACCTTCCCTGTCTTCTGTCCCAGGCCTGTGAAGCGGATGTCGCCGAAGGCATCCGTTGGCATTTCCTGGATGTGCCTGCTGGGATCCCATTCCTTCCCCAGGAAGATGGGAGGTTTGGCAGCATCGTCCAGATGCTGTTCCCTGAGATAGCCGCACTCGCAAACAATCCTCCTGAAATACACACCAGCAACTTGGTTGGCAACAGCTGAAACCCAAAAAGTGCAGCCCAATCTCAGCTGGGCGGAGATGCTGTCCACATTTCCCACCCAGCTGCTCCTCCAGCTCAGAACTTGTGCAGAAACAAAGGCATTGTCTGGGGGGAAATCAAGGAAAAAAAATCTCCACTGGTAGAGAGATTTACAACAGAAATATTTAGGATGGAAATGACTGCCTGCAAAAGCATTGGAAAGGTTTTTCTCTGGACGCAGAATCTCAGCCATGTGATGACTCACCACATGGTGAAGAACCCGTTAAAAGAGGGGTTTTAAATCCCTGTGACAGAAAGATGGGATTTTCTGGTGCTGTAGCTTTGTCACCAACCCTCACTTCTGCTCTTCTGGCAGGATAGGGAAGGAGGGACTGTCTCACTTACCCAGAATCTGATGTCTGGGAGCTTTCTACAAAATAGGTACATTCCTTCTTACGGATGTTTTCAGGAATCCAAGAGATGAGATTTTCCTGATGGAGCAAGAAAAGCAGCAAGGGGTCAGGGTTTCTGGAAAGAGCCAGAAGTTATGCCGGGGGCCAAACACCGTGGTGATGGGAGCACATCTGGGTGCTTCTTTGGGTTTGAAGGATGAAAGCTCCATTACTGTCCGCAAGGACAAAGCCAGATGTACTACGAGGAGAGGGGATGTAAGTGCTGACCATGTACCTCAGATGTTTGGAGGTTTCCTGTCTGTCCCTGAAACTAACCTGATTGGTTATTAATGCTCTTGTTAGTGAGCCACTCATTAACACTATTTCATATGTGTGCCCACCTGTCCCCTCTTCCAGCACCTCTTGAACTTGCCTTTTCATTGCTGCCAGTGGGGAAGTGCGCCTTCCGCCTGCTCTTGGAGACGCTGCTACTGCTCTGCTGCAGGTTGGGGACCACCTCGAAGTCGCTCATCTTCCTGGGGTGTGTGGCAGGGTCATCTCCTCTCTCGGGGCACACCTTGTTCAGTTCGGAGGGGAGCACCTTGGCACACCGGCCACGCGCGGACATGGCTCCTCTGCCTTGTGCCTCTCAGCCTCCTCCCTCCTGTTCCTAGGCTGGGAGCTCCTGAACAACCCCATCCTAAGGACAGCAGAAAAGAATCAGAGAGTACCAGAATGGCTTGGATTGGGAAGGGCCTTAGAGTTCATCTCATTCCACCGTCCTGCCATGGGCAGGGACCCCTTCCCCTAGACCAGGTTGCTCCAAGCCCCGTCCAACCTGGGCTTCAAAGAAAAAGGATGCCAATGAACCAAGAGCAATGAGGTGCCCCATCCATTGTTCCCTGGGTGGAGATTGGCCCATGGGAAACCTGCCATCCCCTCGCCACAATCCTGACACAGGGGCCACGTGTGTGGTGACCAGCCTCAGCATGCACCACGCTTCCCCAGGGAAGCCCATCAATGTCCACCAAGTGGCCCCGCCACTTTCAGCCTGCCAGTCTGTAGATCTCCTCACCTGCTCTCCACTGCAGGCAGCTGGGATATTTCTGGCAGCAGGGAGAGCAGAAACTAGGTCTCTTGTATGAGCAGCCTGATCATGGCCCTGCATGGAAAATCTGGGAATATGGACACTCTGGCTGCAGAGACCAGGTGCTCCTCTGTGGAGGGGTCGTGTGTCCTCTGCAAAGGTGCCCTGAGACCCCCAAGAGGCACATGGGCTTGCTGCAAGTAGGGGCTGAAAAACTCCTGAACCCCTCTGAACACTCGCAGCCCCCTTTGCTGAGATGGGAGAGCTGCTGGAGCAAAGGTGGAAATGCTCCTGGGAGTCTCTGGAACCCGAAGGGGAATGGTGTCCTCTCAGGAGAGCTGGGATTAGGTAAAGGAGGAAGGACCAGGCTCTGGTGATGCTCTGGTCAAGCTGTGGGGTCTGTGTTTAAGGAGGATTTTGTCTGCTTTCTTCAAGCCAAATTCTCCATTTCACTCAAGGGTGGGGAGTCCTTGTGGGGACAAGGGAGCGCTGATGCAAAACCATGGAGCAGCAAGGAAAAGCTATTTTATCAGCCTCCCTCTAGGGATCTACACAGCCCCACTGACCTTGGAAGGCAGATTTTGTCAGACTGGCTTTCCACATCAGCACAACCCCCAGCAGATCTGATTTTTGGAGAAAGAGCAGTTGAAAGAAGGTCAAATACATCCTTAATTCCTGTTTGTGGCCCCACAAGACAGACAGGCTCGTGGGGGCTCGGGGCACGGCCACAAGCAGTTCAGAAGCCCATGCAGAAAGGGCTCCCACGCCAGGTCCTCCAGCACCTGGAATCCCTATCCTGAAGGGCTCGGGGACAAGGACAGAGCCTCTCCCGCGGCACACGCTGCCTTCCCCGCCCCCCAATCCCCCCAGTTTGAGGGGGTCAGGTCGTCCCTCCGTCGCACGGGGTGGTCACAGCACCTACCAGGACGGGGTGCGAGGCTGAATCCTTCCTGTGAACCCGCCCGTCCCGCTGCCCCTCCGCCGGCACGACCCTGCCCGTACCTTTCCTGCCGCATCCTCCGGCCGCATCGCCGGCTCCTCCGCTCCGTGCCCTGGCACAGGGATTCAGCCCCGCGTCCCTCTAGTCCGGCGGGTCATTTTGTCACTGGAGACACAGGCGATGAGCAGAGAACAGGGCAGAGCTGCCTGCAGAGGGGAGGAGGAGGTGGCAGTCGGCTGGCAGCTCCCCAGCAAATCAGGCTGCAGAAGCGATCCCTGCCGAGGAGCTGCAGCGCCCAGGCAAGTCCCGAGTTTGCTGGAGAGGCTGAGTCACTCTCGCACTGCCCGCAGTCCGTCAGCCACACGAGGGGCAAGAACCTCGCAGCCGAAGCCCTCCGGGCAGAGCTGATGAGCAGAGGATGCTCGGGGCTGGGTGCTGCCGGGAAGGAGAGGCAGCCCAGCAGCGCTGATGGAGGCCCAGGTGCGCTGCAGGCTTGGCAAATGTGATGAAAAATCCCTTCCCTAACTGTCAAGCATCCTTTTTATTACAAAAGTATATTGGCTTTATGTATATATATACACTATATATTAATTAAACACTGTGATGTAAAGAAGCAGTGGAGTTTTACTGAAGACTTTGGTATTGTTCATGCTGAAGTAAAACAAACAGCCCAGCCCTGGAGAGAAGGACTTTGCTTTTGGGAGGCTTAGAGTGGTCCCTGAGGGGTAAAGAACAGCTTTATCCCTGGCATGACCAAGGTACCACAGCATCCCAGCCTCATCTGGTGTCACAGGTCAGTCACTGCAGCCAGAGGGACTCAAGGGCACCTGGATCGATGGACAAGCAGGAACAGAGGCCAAGTTTTACTGTGGTTGGAGATCTGTTTGTGTGGGAGTCAGTGCTCAGTCAAATTGTGTTGTACCCGAGTGCTTCCTGGATGTAAGAACCTCATAAAGAACCATATCTGTGTGCCCTGATGTGGCCGGGACATCTCATACCCATGAATAAATATTTACACTTGTAACTCCATGCTTTGCATCCTAACCTGGCACCTGGGTCAGCACGGGCCACATGTGAATTTTAATAGAGGAACATTTTATTGAGGAATTTTTATTTCATTCATGTCCCACCCGAGGCAACAAAAGCCTTTTGGATGGTGCTTCCCACCTCCCCATTCCAGGTACTCTCTTCCTCCTGTTATGTGCCCTAAATGAACTGGCTTCTCCAGTGGATTTGCAGCCACTGAACTTGCATTTGCTACAACACTGAGTTAACAAACCCAGCATCCGTTCTCCTTGGGAGATGTGCTGAGCAGCAAAGCCAGGCCAGGACAGCAGCCAAGGCAGTGGATGCTGCAGCAGTGATTTGTGGTTCAGCAGCAGCAGCACACTGGGGAGCCTGGACAACTGCGGCTCTGAGCGAGCAGAGGGTCCTGCAGCACCAGGCCCAGTCATCCCCTGGCTCCTGCTGGAGAAGAGAGCTGTGTCCAGAGAAGGAAACAGAGATGTGAAGGGTCTGCAGCACACATCTTACAAGGAATGGCTGAGGGAGATGGGGGGCTTGGCCTGGAGAAAAGGAGGATCAGGAGGGACCTTCTTGCTGTCGACAGCTCCCTGACAGGAGAGGGCAGACAGGGGGGGTCAGGATCTGTTCCCAGGGACAAAAGGAAACAGCCTCAAGCTGCACCAGGGGAGGTTTAAGCTGGATATTAGGGAAATATTCTTCCCTGAAAGCATTGTTAAGCATTTCAACAGTCTGCCCTGGGCAGTAGTGGAGTCCCCATCCCTGGAAGTGTTCAAAAATATGTGTGGATGTGGCACTTTGAGGACATGGTTTAGTGGCGGAACACAGTGGAGGTGCTGGATTGATAGCTGGACTTGATGATCTCAGAGGGCTTTTCCAGCCTTGACAATTCCATGATTCAACGATTCTGTGATTTTCTGGTGGTAAAACATTGTGGGGCAGTGCTGGGAGACAGGTGGAGAGAGAAATGCTGCTGGATCTCAAACACAGTCTCCAGGTTTGGGGTGAAGATCTGTGCCCTCTTCATGTTGTGCTGGGTTCAGGTGCTGGGGACAGGCACCAAACCAACAAGCAGGGTCAAAATGCAACCCCAGTGGTGCACTCACCTCCCCCAGCCCACTTTCCAGCCCAAGGGTGTGAGTTAGCACGGACCATCCACACAATGAGTTCCACTGGTTTCCCCGAGCAAGAGCAAACAGCTGAGCCACTTCACTGGGAGTACAGATGCCACTAATAAGGCAGAAAATAAATCCATGTGCAACACTTTACAGTCGGGTTGTAATTACCTCTGCACTGCCAAAAGAGCCGACGCCGGAGCTGCACACTAATGACACATTAATGGGAGCGCTCATCCGCTCTCGGCTGGCTGGCTCCCCAGAGACCGGGGCTTTTATTTCATTTCTGCACATGCCAAAACCACCATGGTCTGGTGGGACTTGCCTGGAGCCAGCATTGGGGTGGTTCCCACTGCTCCTCCCAAAAGCTCAGCTAAAAAGCAGCAAGGCTGAGAGCAATTCCCAGCAAGTTAACATCCATTTGCAGCAGCAGGAGGACGGAAGTGGGAGCATGGAGGAGTTTGGCTGCACGCCGGGGGCTGTGCCTGCACACGCCCCATGCCCCAGGTCACATTCAGCCATACTGATGCTTGTGATCCAGGATGCTTTTTACAGCCAAAAAGAGCAGCAAACCTCCTGCCAGCACTGCAGGACCTCCACTGGGATCAGCCTCTCACTCCAAGCCTCTCTCATCTGTGACCCCTCTCCAGACAGAGCTCGACCCTCCCAGAAGCCATCGTGATGCTGGGTGCTGCTGGCTGTCCTGTGTCCCCACGAAGGAACCTCGCTGCAGAGCATGGACCATGCCCCTCTCCTCAGGGGAGAAGGCATTCCAGTGCCCTGGCAAGGGAGGACCCGTCCCTCCTGCCTCTTTCCCCCAATCCCAAAGACATCTTTGGAGCCCTGTCTCTGAGCAGTCCCCATGAAGGATGCTTCCTTCCAAGGGATCTGTTACAGACAGCCTTGGGCCTCCAACAGGAGGGTGCTGCTTGGGGGGAGCCGCTGGGCAGTACCAAAGAGCCACCTCCTGCTTGCCAGGGTTTTCCCACTTACACCTCCATGAGATCTCCATCTCTCTCCAGGGCAGAAGGCACCGTGAGGCTGTGGTCACCCCGAGCAGCCTCACCCTGAGCTCGGATGCCCTGGATGGGGCAGGCTCAGCCCCCAACACTCTCGACACTGATATTTGGGGGACATTCCTGGGAAACAAGGTCTGCCAAGGCAGCAGGAAGGGCTGGGCAAAAGTTCAGCCCCAATGCCAGGAGCTTTGCAGCCCCCTGGGTTGTGGAAGGGGATGGAGCAGGGTGGCAGTGAGGTTCTGGAGCCCTTTAGGACACATCCTTTGGCCACCACATAGCTCCTGGGGGTGCCCCAGAACGGCGAAGGACTCTGGGCTGCTTCAGAGGAGACCCCTTGAATAGGTCTATCCCAGCTGGGGCCACTTCTCCCACAGGCAGTGCTTTCCACTTTCAACAGCCACATTCATCCCTCTCCACCAGTTCTTCAGCCATATCCCGCCCTCTACCCAAGATCCCACAATTGTATCCCTCCCTCTCCCACAGCTCGCACTCCCCCAGTGCTGCAGAAATGAGCAAACAAGCAGAAGAAACCAGGCAAGGCCCTTCTCAGCATCCCAATTTTCATTTCAGAGGGGCCATGGGGGCTCCACTTCAAATGGGACCAAGGGGAGGAGGTGCTGGTGGTCCCCTGAGGCCAGCTCTTCTCCCCTGCGCCCTCAGCAGCCACAATGGACCGTCCTGCCCCAGCCCATTTCTATCCAGCTCCTCCAACACTCTCTGGACATGCTGCTGGGGCACAGGGGGGCTCTGCTCCCCATCCCCACTGGAGAATCTCTGGTGCTGGTGACCTCCAGGAGCTGCCTCCTCCTGCTGCTCCTGCTGCTCCTGCTGTTGCCGCTGTTGCCACCACACCACAAAGGGATGGAGGCCATGGTGACGTGGGGCCAGCCCGGCACGGTTGTTGTCCTGCCCCTGCAGCAGGCGGATGGCCCCAATGGGCTCCTGGCAGATGGGGCAGGTGGCAGGGGCGTCGGGGGCAGCCCGGGGCTGGATGCAGGCATGGCAGAACACGTGTCCGCAGGGCTCCACGGCAGCGGGGCTTTGCAGGGGATCCACGCAGATGCGGCAGATCCTGACGGCTCGGGGCGCTGCTGGCTCTTGCCTGGCCTCCTCCATTGCTGCTCCGGGCTTGACCCCTCTCAGCTGCTGGCAGGACTCGAAGGCTTGGCTTCCACGTGTGGCACTTGGAGGCTCCTCAGTCACCGGTGTCATTCAGAGGTTTCTCAGACACTGGCTCTTGGGGTTATTAGCTGTCCCCTGCTTAATTTTTGTGGTGCGCTTGCCTCTTTATGTCTTGGAATATCCTTAGACCATTCACAAACAGCCTAGATATCCCTCGACTGCGCAGCCCCACATAAGCCACTGTTTGTTGACAGCTACCACCAGAAGCAGAAGTTGAGAAGAGAAATATAGCTCCTACCTCTTTTGATGTTAAGTCATTTATTCCCTCTGTCCTGGAGGGGGGACAGAGCATCCGACCTGGGCAGAGTCGGCAAGGTAAGAGGGCGGGGCTTTCCATCCTGCTGATTTTATCACAGACAGGGGGGAAAGGGGATACCAGGGGAGGAGATGGGACAACCAACCAAGCAGATCAGAGCCCGGGCGGCTCGAACCTAAGGTAGACCTGACTCAGTCACATGACAGGGACCCGGCCGGGGGGGGTAGGGGTGGGCCCAGGGGGATCCACCGCAACAACTGGCAGTGGTCGGAAGCTCCTCAGCTGCTGTGGGTCACAGTCTGAGTGCTGTGGCACTACCCAGCGCTGGTGTTTAGAGTTACCTACCCACTGCAGGTGATGTCACTGGTGACATCACAGGGCTCTAAGGGGCACACCCAGGAGCTCCCCCCTCCATGGAGGCAGACCCTCTGGCACAAAGCCGACCTGGCAGTGGGCTCAGTGTTCACCCAGCTCCCTTCCAGGCAGTCCCTGCTGTGCTACCATTACACTCCCAGAGTGACTGAGGGTGGCAGGGACCTCCAGAGGTCGTCTGGTCCAAGCCCCTGCTGAAGAGTCTCCACTAAAGGCCAACAGCGATGCAAGGCCTTTGCCTCCCTCATTGCTCAGGGGCTCAGTGACAGATTTCTTGAAGGTCAAAGGCTGCATCCTGATTCCAGAGTTGGAAATTGCCGAGATCAAGCCCCACTGTTTGCAGTTTCTCTTCTGTTTGTTGGTTCATGGTTGTCCCCCAAACTCTTGCAATATTCTGCACTGAAGTCTGGCCCTGACCTCCAGCCCTGCAGCAATTCCCTTCAAACTGCTGGACAGCACTGTTGGGATGGGGGCCTGAGATAGTTTCCTCTATCCCAGAGGAAGATGTAGGTACTCCCTCCCGATAATTAAGCCAAGTTTTACTGGACAGGCTCTGGAGTTCCAAGGTCTTTCCTGCAGTGCAAATCCATTCCAGAACCTGTGACTCCCCCAAAGTTATCCAGGTTGTCCAGGAGGCTGGATCTCCAATCCAACACCTACTAATGAACAGGGAGCACAAAGCCCCTGTGCAGGTGCTGCTGAGCAGCAGGAGGCACACACCACCCTGCAATCACGCCAAAGACACAGCCATAAAAATAAAAGCTTTTTATTTATTTTTTTTATATACCATTACAGAAACATCTGAGTAACATTCTCAACAGGACAAGCAGCTCTGGGGCCCAGGGGACGAGCGCAGGCAGCCAGTTCCAGGGTCTGCCATGCCGTCCGTGCTCCTGAACTGCTGCTGCTCTTGGTGCACCATGTCCTGCTCCTTGCCCTCAGTGAGAAGACCTGGCACTCCTGGCATCACGGCATCACCTTCTTGTAGGTAATGTGGAAGTGCTGAGTCATGGGCTGCGTAGTGGTTGCCATTGAGACAGTTTGTTCGAGTTTCCCATCGGAATTGAGCCTGAATTTTCTGGTAATCTAAAGCAGGGGTAGGAAAAGAAATAAGGAAATCAAGCAACCAGCATCCACAAGCTAAATCCCTTACACCTGTGCTTTCTGTCCTTTGCCATCCATATGGCTGCTGTCAACACCAACACCAAGGAAGGATATCCTCACTACAGCAGGCAAATAAACAAGGAGTTTTCTCTCCTTAAAGAAAGCAGCCCTCTCCACAATACCAGCTCCAAGCCCCTTATCCATGGAACAAGGCAGGTTCACGGAATCACAGAATTAACAGAGTTGGAAAAGACCTTTGAGATCATCAAGTCCAATCTATGACCTAACATCACCTTATCAACTAAACCTCAGCGCCATATCCAGACTTTTCCCTGGAACACCTCCAGGGACGGTGACTCCACCCCTTCCCTGGACAGCCCATTCCAGTGCCTAATCATGATTTCTGTGAAGAATTTTTCCTTATTTCCAACCTAAACTTCCCCTGGTGCAGCTTAAGGCTGTGTCCTCTTGTCCTGTCACTGGTTGCCTGGAAGAAGAGACCAGCCTCCCCCATCCACACCCCCCTTTCAGGGAGTTACAGAGAGTGATGAGGTCTCCCCTCAGCCTCCTCTTCTCCAGGCTAAACAATCCCAGCTCCCTCAGCTGCTCCTCACAGGACTTGTGTTCCAGACCCTTCACCAGCCTTGTTGCCCTTTTCTGGATGTGTCCAAGCATCTCAATGTCCTTTCTAAATTGAGGGGCCCAGAACTGGACACAGCACTTGATGTGCAGCCTCACCAGTGCGGAGCACAGGGGAAGAATGACTTCCCTGGTCCTGCTGGCCACTCCATTCTTGATCCAGGACAGGAGCCACTGGCCTTGGCCACCTGGGCTCACTGCTGGCTCATGTTCAGCTGCTGTTGACCAGTACCCCTATGTCCCCCTTCTGCCTGGCCACTGTCCAGCCACTCTGTCCCCAGCCTGCAGCGCTTCAGGGGGGTTGTTGTGGCCGAAGTGCAGGACCTGAGACGTGGACTTGTTAAACTTCACATTGCTGGACTCTGCTCATCTATCCAGCCTGTCCAAGTCCCTATGCAGAGCCCTCCTATCCTCCAGCAGATCCACACTTGCACCCAGCTGGGTGTCATCTGCAAATTTGCTGCTTGTCCAGATTATCAATGAAGATATTAAACAGCACTAGCCCCAACACTGATCCCTGGGGGACACCACTGGTGACTGGCTGCCAGCTGGATGCAGCACCATCCCCACCACTCTCTGGGCCCAGACATCCAGCCAGTTCTTAACGCAGCAAAGAGTGCTCCTGTCCAAGCCATGGGCTGCAGCTTTTCCAGGGAATGCTGCAGGACACAGTGTCAAAGGCTTTGCCAAAGTCCAGGTAGACTCATCCACAGCCTTCCCTGCATCCACCAGGCAGGTCACCTAGTCATAAAAGGAGATCAGGTTGGTCAGGGAGGACCTGCCCCTCCTAAATCCACGCTAGCTGGGTCTGAGCCCCTGGCTGTCCTGTAGGTGCCATGTGATGGCAGTCAGGATGTTCTGTTCCATAATCTTGCTGGGCACTGAGGCCAGGCTGACAGGCCTGGAGTTTCCCAGATCCTCCTTATATGGATAGGGTCACACTGGCACCTCCAGTCCTCTGGGGCCTCCCCAGTGAGCCAGGACTGACAATAAATGATGGAGAGCAGCTTTGCAAACTCATCCACCAGCTCCCTCATCCCCCTAGGACAGATCCCCTCTGGTCCCAGAGACTTGTAAGCATCTAAGTGACTCAGCAGGTCTTTAACTGCTTCCTCCTGGATTACAGGGTGGCTATTCTGTTCCCTGTCCCCATCTACCCACTCCAGAGGCCAGTTGTCCTGAGGATGACCTGTCTTACTGATGAAAAATGAGGCAAAGGTGTTGAATACCTCTGCCTTTTCCTCATCTTCAGTTACTATATTCCCTCCGCATCCAATAAAGAATGGAGGTTTTCCTCACCCCTCCTTTTGCCATTAATGTATTTATAAAAACATTTCAGATTATCCTTCACAGAAGTGGCCAGATTAAATTGTAATTGGGCTTTTGCGTCCCTAATTTTCTTCCTACATGACCTAGTGACATCCTGAAACACCTCCTGAGGTACCTGCCCCTGCCCTGTCCACCACATGCCTCCACCAGAAGGATGGCTCCTGGTTGGCAGCTCAGGGAGATGGATGAGGCAACATTCATCAAGGCTTTTTGAACCTCAGGTGCTGTTTCAGAAGGATGCAGGGTGTTACTCCAGCTGCCCAGCCCAGCAGGAAAATGGCCACGACACCACGTGGATGACACCAGGGCATGGCAGCTGCAAGCATGACTCCTTCATAGTCACTTCAATCAGCCCCGTTCAGCAATTCCTAAAATATAGAGGTTTTTCCAAACTCTTCACTCCTTCAGGTCACTCAAGGGCACATCCATGAGCTATTGCCAGTCTGTGTGCTCCATCCTCTCTGTTAACAGAGCCATTGCTATGGGCACAGTGTGCCCTCCAAGCCCATATCCAACACCTGCTCCTTCCGGAAGCAGAGCTACACAAGGCTGTGGAGGACACGTTGTCATTCCAACATCCACAGGGCAACATGAACAAGGTCACACACAAATGATGTCTGGATTCCTATACAGTGATTGTAATGCATCAGTGTTCTTCAAATCCCCGAAGAATGAAAACGCAGCTAAAAGGAATATAAAAGTCACCCGTCTTTAACATGTGTGACTTTAGCTCAGGGCTCCTGAATGGCCCATTTTTTCCTGAATGGACCATTGCAGATCAGGCAATAAAATCCTAAATGCAAATGGAGGAAATAAAAAGAACTGGGTAAAAATGAAGAGGGATATTTTTGTCTTAAAAGTAAGCTGCAGGTAAAGGCTGGCTGGTGGAAAACTGTGAGGCCAAGCTCTGTGTACAGCCAAGACACATGGGGAAACTTCCCACATTGGAGAGGAAACATGAAGCACTGGGAAACAGACATGGGAAATGGGTGAATTCAAGGGAAGCAACACCCACTGCTCACTCCTTGTCCACAAATCCAGTCCTTTCTTCTCAGAAGTCAACCAGATCAGCCAGGCACCATTGGTCGTGGTAAAACCACACTCACTGTGTGTGGTGACACTGACCTTCTCCTCCACCTGAGGATGCTGAGATCTCCAGGAGGTGAAGTGAGGTTGAGCAACTGGACCTCTCCAGCCTGATGTTCAGGCACTTCCCATGTGCCATGGGTCTCCAGCCCCCAGGAAATGCCACTAATCTCCACCACCTTTCACGGGTAACACAGCAGCCCTGCAGGTGCATCAGCCAGTGCCCACAGTACCCACAGCAAGGACTGTCTTGAGCTCTAAAGGTATTTGAAAACGGGCTGGTCCTCCTCATCACAAACCCAGTGACTCAACGTGAGGGTCTCCCTTACTCCTTGTATTTGTCCCTTTAAACATAATCCACTGACCAAGCCTGGGACCAAGACTGGACTCTGCTACACCTGAGCTCCATCAGGAGCCTAGAAAGCAAGACAGTCCTCTTAGAACCCTGTGACTCAGTGGGAGGGTCTCCCTTACCCTTTGTGTCTTCAGTCTCCATGTAAATCATTCTAAATTGATTCAAATCCACTTTTTCCTCTAAATGTTTAATCTATGAGTAGTAACAGAAGGAACCTTGCCATCAAATTTTGTTAAGCTGTGCTTTCCCAAATTTGTATTAAATCTGCATTGATCACACCTTTAAAGGTGATTCTTCAAGCAACCTAAACTGCTCATGACACAGTCTGGTGCAGGAAATGGGCCTTTCTGCCTCAGTGACAGCTCAGCCGAGCCACAGCCACCCTGAATCACTTCTCACCAGGAATGCAACAGTATGGTGAAGTTTTCTCAAAATAAGCAACTACTGCAGCAGCACACGTGCCCTTCTCACAAACCTGTAACCTCTTTGTTTCCACAGGCAATTTAAGCTGCTCTTGGTGAAGGAGAAAAGGCACTGGAAGCTGGTTCCTGGACAACCTCTCTCATTCCACACCCTCCTTCACCAGCAAGGGCCTCCCACATACTCACTAGGACCTGAGCTTCCCTCAGGTGCCAGATGAGAGCGGACCTCCAGCTCCAGAACTTCCTTCTTCCAGTTGAGGTTGGAGCCCTCAACTTGAAAGAGATCTTCTGGCTTTCTGTGCTTTCCCCTCTCCTCCTGCCAGTCTATCTGCCTACAGTTCAGGCAATGACTCAAAGAGGACAGTCCCTTTTATTTAAATGTTTGCAATTAAGAGCTCTGCTCCCCTGCTGACATCCACAGTATCTCATGGCTTTACTTCTGCTACAGGAAGGAGGCAATAGAGCTGTTCCTGGGAAAGGGGAAACCCAGCAACTGAAAACATGCATCCAAAGGCAAGGAAGTTGGGACTTTCCAAAGTTAGGACACTCACTATCTGTGTAGGAAAGTAAAATTTTTGTCTACATCTGCACAAACTTGTGCTCTCTGTTGTCTAAGGGTCAGTTTTATAGCACACAAAAACCAGGTGGTGAGAGCTTGTTCAGCCTCGCTGTCTCTCAGCTGCTGCTCAGCCACAACAGCTTCAGATGTGACAGTGACCTCAGTGACCACACTGACTTCAGCAGTGCCCCTGTACTCACAGCTGGCTGTACCCCTACCAGCTGTATCAACAAACCCCCTGCTACACACTCAAAAAAGTCAACCCCCCAAAAGCAGCCAAAGGTGGAGCTGACAGCAAGTGCCAGCCCCACCCTGCAGCCACAGACAGGAAAAGAGAGCAGAGCAAGGTGTGAGTGCTCTGAAAAGCAAGTGAGCAAGATCTGCAGGTGTTCCTGAAATAGCCTCATATGGCCCAATACTGACTGAATGTGCATCCTCATACTGCAACCAATCCCGAAAACCAGCATTAATAACTAATCCCAGTGCCATCAAAGAGTATTTAGCCAAGACTTTCCTATTTTCTTCCCTAAGGACCTGCTACTGGCCACTGCTGGAGACAGGATTCTGGGTTAGCTGGTCTGAGGCAGCCTGTAAGTTTTTACCATCACGATCCCTCTGGGTCTCATAATGTACAAAGTACCTTCTGAAGGCTCTTACAGAAAGAATAAACCAGGATCCCATGCAGTATTTCCAAGAACTCCTAATGGCATTCTGTAATTAAAGCATGCTAAATAACATATCCTCTCAATTAGACTCCTTCTGGGGAAAGCAATGCTACGGGACTGGCTCCCTCTGCGTGCACTCACCTGCTCTACATGGGGCTTCTTGGCAAAGGAGATCCTGGCTATGGAGTGAGAAGCTATAGACAGCTCTTGTCCATTCACCTCCCCTTCCTCCACCTCCACCAGACCTAGGGAAAAGCAAGGGCATACATATTATTAGGCTGCAAAAGTATGTCACAATTATTATTTTGGCCTTTCAGTATTTAAAGCAGGGCTTATAAAAAAGAGGAAGAGGGACTTCTTACACATGCACACAAGGATAGGATAAAAAGAAAGGTTTTAATCTATAAGAGGAGAAATTTAGGTTAGATATTAGGAAGAAATTCTTCCCCATGAGGGTGGGGAGGCCCTGGCACAGGCTGCCAAGAAAAGCTGTAGCTGCCCCATCCCTGGCAGTGTCCAAGACCAGGTTCGAATAACCTGGGATAGTGGAAGGTGTCCCTGACCAAGACACGGAGGTGGAACAAGATGGGCTTTAAGATCCCTTCCAACCCAAACCATTCCATGACCTACTAGGCTGTGTAACAGACCAGCACTCCCTATGAAGAATGGTTTTATTTGCCCTAGCACTGTTGACAACTGCAGATCCACACAACCTCAGACATGGAATGCAGCTCAGAAAAATCCAGCCAGACTTATTCACACTGTGTGGGGATGAGTATCACAGCACAACTGGCACTCTTCCCTTCAGCACCTGCCATTTTAGACGCAAATTTAAGCATCAACTGGGGTTTAACACTTGCACTTATAATAACTGAGATGTGGTTCTTTCTCATTGAGTCCCCATAAGGTAAGGAGTACCAAGGTGCTATGTGCACACACCGGGAAGTTCTCCTAGTTGAGGAACCACCATGGGTCCAGCACCAAAGAGCAGCGATTCTGACAGGGAAAATTAATTAAATAACACTGAGAGAGGTGAGAGAGCTCTCTGAAAAAGTGATGGAATGGCCCAGCAGGGTAAGGATGTCTTCTTTTCCCCAGTGTGGGTATCAGGTGTGTACCTGTGTTCTGGGCACTGATGAAAGCCACTTTATTAGTGTCAGGTTTGAGGCGGATGAATCCACATTCCCGGTGCATGGGCTTCCTGGTATCCGGGTGGAAGGCGTTGAACCTGAGGGGAAATCAGAGCACAAAAGCTGATGTGCTTCACACTCAAAAGACACTTTTTGGCCTGGTTTCCTCTTACTTAACCACATGAGTGCTTGCAGTACTCTTTGAAGAGTAAAAGACTGACAATGCTTCACAGCTGAGAGATGTAAACCTGGAAAAATATGGTTACTTTACAGAGGCACAGGTATTTCTTAGAGCTGGAGTTAAGTCTTTAAGTTCAGGCTTTAGATTTTCCATAGTCTCTGGGTTTTTCTAAGAACTAGCTCAGAAACCCCTCAGGAACTCAGACGGTTCACAGATGCTGAAGCCACATGTGTCTCAAAAACTTCCTTTTCTCAAGTAAAAATTTGGAATTATTGTATCATTGTAATTTAGTTTTTACACCTAGTGAGTTGGTTTTTCTGTGTATTCTTTGCTGTAGGCAGCATGGGAGCAGACATATTTCTCCCATCACCCTCTTCAAAAAGATAAAAAGTTCAGCTCAGATCCTTAGGTATTCTTAAGGAGGCCTTAATAACTGTAGGCTTGGTCACCCATAACATGGGTGATTATATGGATCAAAGGAGAAACAAACTCAAATCAGGCAGCTCTCAATGTTTTGAGTATTTAAGGGATACAGGGACCATGTTTAACAGCCTCTGACTGCTCCAAGAGCCAGGAAAGCACAGAGTCTCTGTCCTCCAAGCCTGATGCCTATTTTCCTGGCACTTCCCAAAGCTCAACAGTTCACAGCTGTGTAATTCCTTGGGACAAAGAAAAGAAGGTGTGTGGGGGGAAAAAAGGTGACTCAAATAAGCAACTGTTCATAAGCTGGGGAGGGAGGTGCAGCCAGAGTACGACTGTCAGAGCTTTGTTTCTTTTGGATATCGGACTAAAGCAGTCAAAGGCTGAGCTGGCAGCTCCATTACACTCCAGGAACACAGGGCATCTCTCACACAGCATTTCCATCTTGTAATTCTTCTTTTCTTGGTTTTCAAAGCAACACACTTCCCAACTCACCCCTCCCAAACGAGCACTGGAGCAGTACTGAGCAGTAGCCAACTTGTCACTTCCCTCCCTCTGTATTTCTTTTGATTTCTCTTAGAACAATCACTTGCAGCCAAAACAAGTAGTTAAGCTACCTGCCTCCTATCTCATATGGTTTAATAAGCACTAATTTTTTCTCAGATTTTCACAGTGTCAAAGACTGAGGACAACACCTTAAAATGGACAAATTTGGTAGCCACACCATAGCTCCTTCATTTATTCTGAGACTTTCACAAAAAATGCCAATTAATCACAAGTTTTCAAGGAAAATGAAAGTCAGACCATGCAGCCACATACCACAACATCATTTTGTTTAGTAGTTGAAAATTTGTCTAATTTGCCATTGGAAAAGAAACCAAACCAAGAAATCACCCTGGAGCCATGCCTGCTGCAGTCCAACAGCTGCTGCCAACACAGACAGACCCCTCGACTTACGAGAAGTTCAGCATGGGCTGCCCCACATGAGAGATGTGCACTTCTTCCAGGTACTGGAAAGGCTTCATTGTAGGGAAGGTGCCATCTCCTGGTGGGTCCGAGAGCCAGGTGCCCAGCATCCAGGACAGGGGTTCCATTACAGGGTTCAGCTGGGGAGTCTCTGTGGAGGAAAGAAGGAAGAAAGAACACTCAGGGATCTGTGCTCTGCAGGTTGTTGTGACTTGCTTCCAGCTGGCTGGAGGTGAATACGAAACACCTGAGAAACGGCTCAACACCACAGCAATGCTTTTCTTCAGAGCAGTGCCAGCTCCAAGGTGGGAGATGGGGAAAAATGAACAGTCATGGAAAGTGGGTCTGCTCCCAAACCAGCTATTAGCTATATATAGAGCACTCTCTTCCAGGTGGTCCATTTCTGACTCCTCTCTGTAGCTTGATCTGAAAGATCTACATGCAGGGAGGAAGACGACTGAAATCTCAGCATAAAGAATAATCATTAAATGATAGTGAAACCCCTAATGCTCTGGGCTAATCTTTCTCAAGCACTGAGTGCATACCATTCCTGCTTGTTTCAGAGGCCAAGGAAACAAGTCCTCACATTAAAAGAAAATTAGGCTGTGTATATTTCAAGATCAAAGTTTGGCTCTAGTATTTTTTTTTAAGAGGTTAACAATGACCTGAACTTGTAAAAAGAGACAAGCAGGGACCATTCAGAAGCTATACTGCTTGGGCTCTGGACTAAAACAAACATTTTAAAAAGTTCCTGTAAGGTAAAGAGTAAATGGAAGAGAAAGATACTTCCCTTTGTCACTGCAGTTATTAAAAAGCAACCAAGGTCTGTTTCACAAAGTTAAAACTTCTTTAACAAATCATTTTACAGAACCACAGAATCAGCTGAGCTGGAAGGAACCCACAAAGGTCATCAAGTCAAACTCCTGGCCCTGCACAGGGCCATCCCAAAGAGTCACACCATGTGCCTGACAGTGTTGTGCAAATGCTTCTTGAACTCTGTCAGGCTTCGTGCTGTAGGAGAGCTTTGATAAACACGTTTGCATTTTACTTTCAGAGATTGTGACCTGAAAAAATACATCAGGAAAATGGAGACAATTTAAAGCCACGTGAACAGCAGAGCAGATCCATTACTAAGGTGTAAGTAGGGAAAGCAAAGCTTCACCCTATGGGATGTTGGGAAAGATGGATTCCCACAAACCCCTACAAAAGTAGGGTGCCCGCTACTCTCAGTGTCTGTTATGCAGATAAATATGACTGAAGTGTGCTTAAAACATGTCCTCCTCCCCCTCATGGGATAAATGCTTTGAACTGGCAAGGTGGGCGTTCCAGGGGGGTGTTTTCCACACCCTAGTGAGATCAAGAATACAAGAACAAGCTGCCTGGCTGGCTGGTCTAAAAGGCACAGACTCAACTGCAGGGAGAAATCATGACCTAAAAGAGTAAGGCTGTGGTCAAAATTCGCTTGACCAGTCTGAGTTTTGCTGTGCTCTTTACGAAATGTCAGGCTAAAAGACTGAGCAAGGGGGAAGAACAGATAGTCCACACCTGAAATGCCAAAAGAGAAGGAACAGCAGCTTTCCTGGGTAAAAGAGACCACTTGTGGTACTAATTCTCCCACAGACAGGTTTTAAAAGCCAGCCCATATCAGCAAAGTGCTGCTACTTTCTCTGCTTTAACCTGAAGTATTCTACAAGGGAAGCAACACGAGGAAACAGGAGAGCTCACTAGGAAATAGGTGATAAAAGTCTACAGCATCAGAGCCAGGATCTGTAGAACATCCTGTCAGATTGTGCCTTCCCCAGCAGCTTACCCAGCACTTAGAAAGGAGTTGCCACAATCTGTACAGCAGTGTCAGTGTACTGGACAGTATTTTCTTGTACTCACCTTTCCAGGTCCATGAGGAGAGCACACAGTTCTGTGGGTAAGGAGTGTACTGCTCCTCCCTCTAACTGGTGTTTGCCTTTCACTCACCACTACATTTCTTTCCAAGCTTTTTGCAGGCTCATCTCCCATGACTGAAGCGAAAAGCAAAGCTTGCAGAAGCTGCAGAAGCCTGCAGCCTGGGCTGCTGCTGCCCTCTCCTGGGTCAGCATCCCAGGAGCAGGATGGTTTCTGCCACTACAGTGCGTTCATAGGGCACCTCCTTTGCTTCTGCTTGCATTTCAGTAAAAAGCAGCAAAACAACAGATGAAAGGAATGGCTTTAGCTATTCCCACTCTTTAGACTTGATTATAAACCAAGAGAAGCCAAGTGATCGTTCCCAGCACCCCCAGCTTGATCCCACCGCCCTGTTGTGCAGCCTCCAGCCTGGCTAGTGGTGCCTGACCTGGTGAGCTGGTCTCAATTCCAAAGAGCTGGAATTCCAGGCAGCTGAAAAGCAAAGATCCTGAAGTCTCTGGCACCTGGGCAAACACCACGGCCAAGTGACCATTATTACTTTTCCAAACTACCTAGATGGCAGCAAAGCCAACGAGTTCTTTAGTTCTCACGTGGCTTGAAGTTGAGAGCACCAGTAGTGAATAAGGACCAGGGACTCAGTGAAGTGTTGGTGAGTACAGACATCCTGATCTCATTCCGTGCAGTGCTCTTCTTACCTTCAGTGTTGGTCTCTGCCTGGTGCACTAAGACTTTTTTCCTTCCTGGCAGCCTTCTGTGATGGAAGGCTGGGCTGGGAGAGTGGAAAAGCAAGAGGGAGGCAGACAGGAGAGAATCTGACTGAATCCATCAAAATAAAAAGTAGCTATTTGAAAAGAAATTTGTTTCTTTATGCCATGGCTGGGGCAGGTAAATGCAAGACTTGTAGCAACAAGAAGTTCTTTGCTGAGCTACTTTGTTTCAAACTTCAGGTTTATAGATACAGTCACTGTCAAGAGAAACTTTTCTGACACTGATGAAGGAGCCTGTACATCCCTTTTTAAAGGTCTTAACTCCTGGCATATCATTTTTACAAAAAAACCACTAATGTGGCTTAAAAAGTAAACATTTGATGATATCAAGAACACAAATGACACCTGAGAATTTGCAGCGCAAGAGACCCTGGTCACCCTTGTGTATGCTTAAAGCTTCACACTCAGAGGAGGTTCTCTTAATGTTGATTCTCTTGCATTCATATGCATAGCTCCTCTTTTACCTAATAACAGGGAAGTTCTCCCTGTATCCTCTTTCTTAACAAGGACATTCCTGGAGTCACCATCTCCTACCAAATGACACACCTTCTGGAAGCCATGAGGGATCCAGCATCTCCAAGACCCCGTTACACCACAACCTGGTGTAGTGGAAGGTGTCCCTGCCCATGGCAGGGGGTTGGAATGAGATGACCTTTAAGGTCTCTTCAACCCAAACCATCCCATGGTTCTACAAAATCTCACTGAAATCAGCCACAACACTCATGAGTTGTAACAGTTTGGGAGACAAAACCACACACCCATAGCAGCCTGATCACCTTGGTCTCTTTCCTTCACGAAGACACTCAGGTCACAACCACCATGCCCAGGCCCTGAGCACACAGGTCAGTTCCATTTCACCACCTGACCCCACTCCATCCCTCCAAACTCACAGACAGACTGTTTCTACATCTTTTCCATTCCCGGAGGGTTTACAGGTCAAATCCCACCCTGCACTGTAACACAGTCAGCCTGGAACTGGCTGTCCAGGCTTTGCAACAGGAGATACAGAGTTCTCCCTACTACGAGACAAACCAGACAGAGCAGCTGGACAGCCCCCTCAGGCCATGTCTACACAGCCGGCGTGGCTCTCAAGTGGGATCCCTGGCACAGAAAGCTACACTGGCACAAATTCCTACACAGCTTTATCAGTAAAGCCGCAGCGAGCGGCCAGCTGGCTGCTAACAAGGCAGCTAACCCACTTCCTTGAGCTGGGGAACACTTCAAGCAGAAAACTTGAGAAAAACACCCATACAAACAATAAAAAGAAACATCCCACCAAAAAAACCCAAAACAAATCCCCAAAGAAAACCCAAATGAATTCCCAGTCTTCAAAGTGTGGGGCCTGCAGCATCAACTGGGTAGTTCCCTGCATATCTTCCTTCAGCACAGTTGCTCACTGGGTTTAAATCATTATCATCATCAAGGTTCTGGTAATTAAGGAGCAGCCTCGTTCAGCATATTCTGTCTGTATTTAAGTACAGAAGGTGGCTCTAGACTCTGCTGCTCTGCCCTGAGAGTTGCACCCCTCTGGGCACTTTGCTGATGCTCTCCCAGCAAACCAGTAAAACACTTCTGGCACTGATGTGCTCTAGCTCCATCACAGAATATCCTTGAGTTGGAAGGGACCTGGCAGGACCGAGTACAACTCCTGGTCCTGCACCAGACACCCCAAGAATGACAGTGTGTGCTGGAGAGCATTATCTAAACACTTCTTGAACTCAGACAGGCTTGGTGCTGTGAGACTTCCTTGGGGAGCATGTTCCAGTGCTCAGCCATCCTCTGGATGAAAAACCTTTTCCTAATATCTGACCTAAGCCTCCCCAACTCAGTTTCACACCATTTCCTCGAGTTCTGTCACTGGTCACAAGAGCGAAGAGGTCAGTACCTGCCCCTCCACTTTCCTGTGTGAGGATGTTAAGAGCACAGTGAGCTCTGACCTCAGTCTCCTCTTCCCCAGCTTAAACAAACCAAGTGCCCTCAGCCACTCCCTTGTAGGCCTCTCTGGACCCTTCCCCATCCTTGTGGCCTCCCAGAGGCAACCCCAGTGCAGGAACAGAGCAGGGCAATCCCCTCCCTGGCCCATCTGGCAGTGCTGATGTGCCCTGGGATGTCTCTCCTGGCTGCCAGGACACTGCTGACTCATACTGAACTTGCCACAGACCAGGACCCTCAGGTTCCTTCCCAGAGCTGCTCTCCAGCCCTACCCCTAACCCAGTCCATACACACAGTCAGGGTGGCTCTGTCCCAGATGCAGAATCCAGCACTTGCCCTTGTTAAACCCCACATGGTTGGTGATTGCCTATCTCTGGTTTTCAAGGGCTCTCCACCCTTGAGGGAGTCAACAGCTCCTCCCAGTGTGGTGATGGCTGCAAACTCACTCCATATTCCTTCAAGTCCTGTGTCCAAGTTGTTAATGAGGACGTTGAAGAGAATAAGGCCGAGGATGGAGAACTGTGGGACTCCACCAGTGACCAGTGCCAGCCTAGTGTCACCCCAGTCACTGTCACCTGTTGTGCCCGACCCAGTGAGCCAGCTGCTCACTCATCACATAACATAGTTATCCAGCTGTGGGCTGGACATTTTGTCCAGCAGGATCCTGTAAGAGACAGTATCAAAAGCTTTGCTGAAGTCTAGAAGGATTCCACCTCCCAGCTTTCCTGGATCAACCAGGCGGGTTACCCCATCATAGAAGAAAATCAGGTTCAACAAGCAGGACTTTCCCCTCATGAAGCTGTGCTGGCTGTGACTGATACCTCCATTGCCCTCTAGGTATTTTTCAATGCTTCCCAGAATAATCTTTTCCATGATTTTACCAGACACTGAATTGAGACTGATAGGCCTGTTGTCTCTGGAGTCCTCCTTCTTGCCCTTCCTGAAAAGACAACACTCATCAGCTTCCAGTCAACCTCTGTGGATTCCCAAGACTGCTCAAAAATCAATCATTGAAAGAGGCATTGCAATAACATCAGCAGCTCCTTCAAGATTCTTGGATGAATCCCATCAGGTTCCACAGATTTGTAGTGATCCAGCTGGAGCAGCAGATCCCACACAACTTCTAGGTCAACTGGGAGTTGATCATTCTCACAGTCATGGTCCTCCAGCTCACGGCACTGAGACCCTCCATCCATGTTGAAAAGAGAAGCAAAGAAAGCATTAAAAACCTTTGCCCTGTCCCTGTTTGTGAGGTGACCATCCTCATCCTGGAATGGGGCAATGTTACTTCTAAAACTGCTTTTTGCCATTTATATATTTGAAAAAAATATTTTTATTCTCCATATTTCTGGCAGCTTCAACTCCAATTTAGCTTTACCTGGATGAATTTTCTCCCAATGTGGGGAGCAGCATCTCTACGTTCTCCCCATGTCACCTGACCTTGCTACCACTGGGCACACACCTTCCTTTTCCAGCTTATTTCCAAGACAAGATCCCTGGTTAGCCAAGACAGCCTTCTGCCAGCCTGCTTGACTGCTGACATTTAGGAATTGCTGGTCCCGTGCCCTTAGGAGATGATGTTTAAAAGTGACCAGCAGTGATGGACCCCAGCATGTACAAAAAACATTTCCCGGGGACCTTCCTCACTAATTCTCTGAGCAGCCTGAGGTCTGCTCTCCTCATGGCCAGAGTTGAGGTTTTTCTGGCACTTTTCCTCCTGTCACCATAGATTTTAAACTTGATGGCTCCATGGTCGATGTGGCTCAGTTGGCCTCAATGTTCACTTTGCTCATGAGATCCTCTCCGCTGACAAGCAGGAGATCAAGATCACCTTTCCAAGTCAGCTCCCTGAGGAGCTGTTCCATAAAGTTGTGATGCAGGTGTTTTAGGAACCTTCTGGCCTGGGTTGTATCAGCTGTGTGATGATCCCAGTTAATTTCTGGCAGGTTGAAGTCCCCCGGGGCAGTTGACTTGGAACCATCCCTTAGTTCCTCAAAGAATAATTTGTCAGTGTTATCATCCTGGCTGGGAGGTCCAGAGTAGACTCCCACAGTGACATCTGCATTATTTGTCTGCCCCTTGACTCTTATCCAAAAATATGCTTATCTTGACTGTGCCATTGCCAGCTGTGAGCTCCAGACACTGCAACCCTTCCATTACACACAGCACCACCCCTCTGCCTCTCTTGCCCTGCCCATCCCTCCTGAAGCGCCTGGAACTGTCCATCAGGGTACTCCCATCACAGGACTCACCCCACCTGGCTTCACTTATGCCAGTGATGTCAGATCTCTGGGACTGGGCCAAAGCTTCGAGGTCCTCATAAGGTCCCTCATGCTGGGTGCACTAATGCAGAGACATTTCAAGAGTGGCACACTGAAGCCAACACCTGGTGAAGCAGGTTGAGGGATCCTATTAGTGCTCCTTTCCTCAGATTTAGGCACTGTAACCCACTGCTCACCACTGGTGACCCTGGCTTTGTCCCTTTCCCAGCTAGTTTAAGGCCCTATCAACAAGCCCTGCCAGCCCCTGTGCTAGTACTGTTTTTCCCCCTGAGAAAGGTGCATCCCACCAGGTGTCAGCAGACCAGCTGTTGAACAGATCCATCTCTGCTCCAAAAGCTGGGAATGTGGTTATGCTCACAAATTTTCATGTTATAGACTCAGTAATTAATTTCATAGCCAAGTGCCAAGGTGGTACTGCCTCTGTGGTAAAAGCTCCAGTGCCTGTAGTCACTGCCAGAGTTCTGCTTTACACAATACAGAGAAAACTTTTTTAAAATCATACCCAACTATGAGAAACCAAACACCCTACCTGAGCTCAGTCTGACTTTCTTCTCGTGCTTTCCTTAGTTTGCTGTTTCATTGCTTACTAGCTGCAAAGCTGGGTTTTTGTTGGGAGTCACTGCCGACTCACTGCAAAATTAAACGCTTAATGCACAAACTCTATAGACTATTGGGGAAAAAAAAAACCAAAAAAACAAAAAAACAAACCCAACCTGGAAAGAACAAGACCATCCCACTGAAAAAAAAAAAAGCCCACAGCAGTGCAAAAAGTCTTGTTTCCTCCCAACTGCCTTTCTCTCCAAGGGAGAGGTCAAAGGGCCATCTTCCTCAATCAAGTCTCAAATCTGGCGTGCCTGCACACTACTTGCTGCCATGCTGAGCACAAAACAGTTCACCTCACAGGCCACAGTGAAGTCTTACCCAGCCCCTCTCAAGCCACCTTCTGCCATGGATTCAGCCCCACTCAGCCTATGCATACGTATTCCTACTCCTTATCTCATTCTGAGTTTCCTTTATAGCTCCCTTGTTCTCTGTAATGCCCACCCCACGTTCCAGCTTTCTACCCTGGACATTCCCACCCCGGACAGGGCACAAAAAAAATCACAAGCAGCACCTGCTGTCTCAGAACAAAAGCAGTTTTCTTCCAAAATCTAACTCCAAGTTAACATGCAACTGCCAGGCTAGCGGTGCCTGCCCTGGTGGAGGCAATATCCCTGACAGCACATCTCTGTGACCCATTAGACACATTTTGTTTTCAAGCTGAACTGGACACCAGCCTGTTGCTGGTCCAGTCCTCCTCAGACAGGTGAAAGCATAGCACCTCCATCCATGCACAACCCCACTTCTCACTGCCAGTGAGGATTGAGATTTTTGCTATTTGTTTTCTGCAAGATGAATGAAATCTGTTGCCACTGTGATGGGCAACACCACTTCAGGCCCCACAGACTAGGCATCAAGACTCTACCTCAGCACAAAACCAGGCATTAAGTGTTCAGTCCTTCTGCTTGCCCCAAAGTTCACTAACTGTGCTTCATTTGCATGTAAAAAGTATGGTAAATGACCCCATTTCTACACTGGCTTTGCACAAATATTCGAAGACAAATCCAAGCCAGATTTCCCACAGATTCCTAGCAGAGTTCTAATTTTTCATTTTCTCATTTTTCACATGAACTCATTTTGCAAACTCTCCTGCCTTTAATATGACCTTCATGAAAACAGACATGCAGCATGGAAGAGGCTCCTCATATGCCCCAGCAGCTGAATCCTAAGAGCTTTACCTCTCTGATGAACACAGAAACTCAAATCCCATGGAATCCTACCTGTGTCTGCTCCATGCCCAGCCATATTCGCAGATATTTTGCTATTTGTTCTACCTGCAGCCCCCCCTGCCCCCAAAAAGGGCTTTGCGCAGGGTGCTAAGATGGCTATGAGGGAAGTGAGCTCATGTTTGGGTAAGACACTGGTCCCGCTGCCTGCTGGGAGACGTAGTTTTACAACCGGACCAAAGTGGGGCACGGCAAGAGGAGGTGATGTTGTGGAAAGAGCAGCTGGGATCTCCTGTCTGAGCGAGCACACCTGATGCAGCAGAGCTGTGAGACCTTCACGCAAAACAAGATGGTCAGACAGCACTTGTGTAGCAGAGGACAGTGCTGTTAGAACAGCCATGCCTTCCCCAGGACACGTCCCTGGTTGCTTGCTGGCTCTCCCTCCTTTCTCCCAGTGCATCCTGTCATCCTCTAGAAGCTCCATCTAACTCTGTCCTGCCTGGACACACTGTGCCTAAGCACGCTTATCTGCCAACAGCATTCCTCAGCCTTCGGACCTCAGAAGTAGCCCACATAACACAAGGAAACATTTTCCTACCAAACAAGCGCCTAAATTCAATGTTTAGATGGAAAAGGCCACCACGGCAGCTGTGCTGTGCTAGAGACAGCCTGGAGCTTCTGCTAAACCAATGAGTCGATCCCCCTGGTAAGACAGGTTGGGAAACACGGCTCAAGCACATCGTGACAGCCGGAGTTGGGAGCCACTTGCCCAGGCTGAGTCACCCGGCCTCGAGCTTGGCTGGCAGGCACTGTTGTGCAGCAGTCCTGCAGAAACCTGCTCTTCCCAGCCGGCTGCAGCTTGGATACAGCCAGCAGAAATTTACTTGTCTCATTAGAGGCAAGTACGTGAGAACAAGCACCGAAATGAAGTTCTGCTGAGCAGGTGTGGGCCTAAAGTTTGTGTTTTGTGCTCAGGATTTTGTGGAAACAGCTAAATGTCAGGGATGCAGACAGGTAGCAACCTGCACGGTCAGTCCAGTCAGGTGCTTATGCTCAAGGAACTGCATTCAGCAGGAAAAAAAAAATGCAGGCTCAGCTTCACAGCTAAAACCATCACCTCAACCACACATCAGATGACTTGGGACAACTGAGATGGAGCTACTAACAAAGACTATTATTGACCTAAAGTGTTACCTGACTGTATTTTTATGAATACAAAAAGCCTTTCTTAACTCAGCTTCGCATCACAGTAAAACTCAGTGTCTGGGCATGAACCAGACTCTGCCTGGCAGCAGCTGGCTGCACTTCATCAGCTATTTTCACTGCCATTAACTATTGCTATGAGCAGACAGAAGAGACCAAAACACAAGAGCACCAAAATAAATCTAAAAAATAATAATAATAATAAAAAAGCCAGTCAGCCACCAGCAAACTCTTTAAAAACGTTCCCAACTAAAGGGTTCCAAACTTCCCATCATGCCAAGCTACAATTTCCAAAATGGTTCATTTTCACACACTGACCTCCAGTTTTGTTGATAAAAGATGGCAGAATGGGTAATGAATTGGTCAATTCATTAAGAAAAATTAGTTTTTCCCTTATAAAACAGAGTAGGTAACTCATATATTATCTTTTACAAGAACATAAAATTCTCACTTCTCAAAGACATATGTATAAAAACATTAATCTTGGGAAAAAGGAGAAAAATCATAGTGCTTACCAGAATAAAGAAAAACAGATACTCCTTCTGCAGTTAGTATCTTAGTGAAGGTAGTCCAACTAAGCTAGACACCTTCTTAAATATATATATAAATAAATATTTCATATATATATGAATGACAACTATGGAACCCTAAAATTGTATTTAGTGATTTTCCTTAGTTTGACACCTAAACAATAAAAAAACACAGACCAGAAGGTACAAACAAGACTATGCTGATTTCCCAGGGGAAAACTTGTCCCCCTCTACCCAAATCAAAGTGTGAGTTTTCCCATACTTTGGAAGATTAGATACATATGGGAAAAGTAGCACTGGGTGTCAACCTTCATGAATTTTGTTAGGGTCTACTTTCCTCTTCCAGTGAGAAAGTTGGCTGTGCTGTAACAGCCTGGAGAATGTGCCTGTCTATGCCAGCATCACCTTTCTGATTGTCCAACAGCTCCAGAGGAAGCCATGAAGTTTTTCTCCTATAGGAAAGGTGAGAATTAGCCATCAGGAGACACCTAACCCTCCACAGGGTGACTTCTCCAAGAAAGCCCTTCCACATCACAAATCCTTCCCAAGGCAACCCAATGTTTGCTCAGCAGCCACACACACACCACCATTAGATGGTCCTAAACTCTTGCCCTGAATTGCACCTTGCAACCACAAATTGTGCACAAATTGTACATTAAAAGACACTCTTTCTTGCAAGAAGAAGGGTTATGGTCCAATTTGACTTCTAGGTAACAAACTTTTTACATGACCTTACCCCTCACTGAGTTGCCCTATGCTTTCAGGTGCCTAATTATTATTTTTGTAATTGACAGAGAAGCATTCTCCATTACCCCCCGCTTTATTTTGTTTCCTGACTTCTTCTGCCTTCCTAGAGAGGAAAGGATCAAAGCAAACACAAACATTTGCTCACAAATCGTGACCTCAACAGGCAACACAACGTTGTCATATTTGAGACCTCCCACCCCACTTATATTTCCTGTATCCTGAGTGCAGCATATGAAATCCAAGATCAAAACTACTTGTTATGCAACTGAGAACAATAATGGCTTTCCTAGATACTTGCTGCTAGGACAGCTCATTAACACACCAAAAAAAAAGTAATAAAAATCACAGGACATGCTCCAAAGGAAGAAGGAAAATCCTAACAGGAGCTACTGGGTCACAAACAAGTTAAAATAATCCAGAAAGAAAAGAAAAGAAATTAAATTCATCACGAGACTTGCCTGCAACACCACAACCCAACCTCCCACGCCACACCTTGGAAAGGTTAGGGTTATAAGAGTTAACTTGTGTGCCCACTGAGCAAATTCTTGAATCTGTATCCATTGGTCTAACATGAGCTGCTACTTCTCCTTGCCAAAATGTCCCTTTCTCATACCTTTTCCCCATCACACCTTTACAGCCTCCAACTTAAACAGCCCCTAAGAAAACAGGGAATTCTGCCTCAGTGCAGCACCCCTGGGAATACTAACCACAGTCCTGGGATATGAGGCTGTTCAAGTAAGGGAAACTGTTCCGCTTCATCTCATCCAGCTTCTCCTTCAGCTTCCTGACTTGGCTGTCGGAGCGGCTGATCCTTTGCCGCAGAAGTTTCAGCTCTCCGTTCTTCTTCTCCACCTGTTCCCGCAAGCAGCACACCTGGCTCTTGCTCTGCCGGGAGGAGAAGCAGTACGAGTGCAGGGAGTCGATGAGCTTGCAGGCCCCCGAGGCCGACAAGATCACCTCGTTGATGGACATGGGGTTGGCGTCCGTGTCACCCTTCCGCCCCACCACGGCCTCGGTGGCTGGCCGAGGTGTCAGGTCTGCCGGGGATGCCGACAGGCCCTGGGAGGGTTTCTGGGGGGTGGCGGTGAGGGATGACGTTGGGGACACTTCTGCGACGGCCTTGTCGTGTCCCAGGAGGTGGCTGCTGCAGCTTGGTTCCACCTCTCTCTTTGGCCTTTTCCTTTCTAGCTGCTCTTTGGGGAGAGATGGCCTCTCCCTGGCGTGCTTGGAGGAAAAGCTGTACGAGTGGAGGGAGCCGATGAATTTGCAAGCACCAGAGGCAGGAGGGGTGAAGTCGTCCACCGACACACCACTTCTGTCTGCCACCCAGCTGCCCCTGGCACAGTCCTCCACAGGAGACCTCTCAGGCTTTGTCTGAGCTCCAGGCTTTGCACCCAAATTATCCCCTAACGTCCTTCTCCGAGGGCCGTCCAGCTGGCTGTGGAGGGCCCCATCCTCCTCGGACATCGATCTCATTTCCTCTTTCAGAGTGGCCTCCTCCATCTCTTTCGTCCCTTGCATCACCATGAAGTCCTGGCCAGAAGACGGGGCCCTCTGCGCTACCTCACCGCCTCCTTCCCGCAGGGCCTCCCCATCCCGCACCGGCACCTGCCTGGCTATTTTCCTTCGGCTCCTGACATAATCCAGCTTGTCGTGCTTCTTCTCCACAAGCTGGAAGATGGTAGGGACAGCAGTGGGCTTCAGCAACCGGTGCTGGTCTTCCAGCCGCTTGGAAAAACTGTCTTTGGTGAAGTGCTCACTGCAAAGAAAGGAATACTTGGTGGGAGTCCAGTTGTCTCTCTGAACAGCTTTCAGCCACTGAATCAAGCGCTTTGAATCCTTCAGAGGGAACCTAAAAAAAGGAACAGAGAAAACTCAGGAAAAAATAAGCTATGTTTTGGAAATCAGATGGGTTGGTCCTTTTAGAATCACAGAACCATGGAATCATAGAATTATTGAGGCTGGAAAAGACCTTTAAGATGACCAAGTCCAAGGCAATAGCTAGGATTAGAAGATTTTGAGCAAAGTTGTGTTTTGATAAATTACACTAATTTACAAATTAAATTACGTTCATTTAAGAATTATATCACTTTGGGCTGAAATAGTTGATATTCATTTGCTGCGTCAACAGCTCCACTTCACAAAAAGAGGAGGACTAAAAGGTGTTGTTTTCATTTTCATCAGCAATCGATCCATTATTCCACTCACCAGCCCCAGGAGGAACAGCCTGTCCACAAGGAAGGGGGATGTGACCACCACCAAAACACCCAGCTCAGCCAACACACTGCCCAGCGCTGCCTCCGTAACCTGGCTGCTGCTTACGCCGGGCGCGTTTAATAACATTTAATTAGGCGTAGAAATGCCTGGAGTGAAAGAAAGCCCCTGAGCAGAGGAACCAGGTTCCGTTTCCAATGGGACTCCTGAGACAGGGACTTTCCCCGGGACGCGCCGCCGGCAGCATCCTCGGCGAGGGATGAGGCGGAACACGGGCCGCGGGGGGCACAGACCAAGGGAGGGTCGGGGGGAACAGGCCAGGAAGGGCCCGGGCCCCGTGGCGAGGGGCGCTCCCGCTGCCCGGCCGGGGCTGGAGGATCCGGGAGCCCCGAGCCGGGTTCCCCTCAGGGAAACAAAGGGCAGCCGCTGCCGTGGGGGCCCGGCGGGGGGAGCGGAACCGGGGCGCCGGCGGCCCGGCCGCGGCACTTGCGGCGGGCCGGGCGGGCCGCCCTTACCTGTGGAAGGAGACGGTGCCGCGGCGCGCCTTGCCCTGCCGGTTGGAGCAGTTGGCGGCGGCGCAGCAGATCACCATCTCCGGCCGCCGCCGCCGCCCTCGGCCGGCCGGGCCCGCCCCGGCCCCCGCCCCGGCCCCGCCGCGCCGCCGTACGGCAAGATGGCGGAGCCGGGTCACCCCGGCGCCCCTCGCCGCTGGGGAAGGGGTTTCTGTACGGCACAACATGGCGGCCGCCACACGGCCGCCGCCATTTTGGCAGAGCTGCAGCCGTACGGCGCGAGGCAGATGGGGAAAGGAGGGGGGGGGTTCGCTCCCGGTGCCTCTTCCTTGCCTCGTCGGCGCTGCTAGGCGTCCGCTTCCCGAAGAGCCTCTCGGTCCGTGGCAGCCAAACTGTGAAAGCCGTCTCCGAGTGTGGCGGGCATAGTGGAAGGGGGTTACTCTCACGGGTACTCTCGTGGACGGAGGGGCGGGGCTCAGCCGGCGCCGTATAATACGATGGCGGCGCCCTTTTATCACATCTTTCCTAAGTACACGTGTCACGGGGTACACCCGCCGGCGCTCCGCGCAAGGAGCGGAGATCTCACACTCCACGCCGCCCTCTAGCCCCAGCCCCAGCCCTGGCCCCACCGCCGGCCCGCTGCCTCCCCACGCTCCGCGTCGCCCCTCTGTACGGCAACATGGCAGCTCCCATGCCCGGAGAGCGCGGCGCGTGGCGCCGAGCTGTGACGAGCGACAGCGACAGCCAATCGGCGCGGAGGCCGGCCGCGAGCGGCGCTTACATTGGCCGGGAGCCGCGCGTCGCACCAGCAGCCGCGCAGGACCGCGCCGGGCGTGAGTGGTGGCGGCGGCGGCCTCAGCGTCGGCGGGGCCGCCATGGACGCAGGTGGGTCCCGGGCGTGCCCTGCCCGCGGAGCAGCGGCCGCGCTTCCCCTCGGGACTCCCCAGCTCTGCCTGGCCCGGTGGCCGCTCGAGGTCCGCGGCCGCCCGGCGCGGCTTCCCCGACGGGTGGCGGGGAAGGCGCTGTTTTCCGCCTTGAGCACGGCCCTGGGAGCCGCGGCCCTCCGGGGCCCGGCCGCCACCACCACCCCCGCGGGGCGAAGGGGAAGGCGGTGGCTGCGTGGCCGCCGGGGTGGGCCGGCGCAGGCCGGAGCTGGGCGGCGAGTCTCTCCTGTCCTCCCGAGCCCTGCTGCGGCCGTCGTTCCTCGAAGGCTCGGAGCTTGGCCCACGGGTCGGGTCTGCCCGGGAGGGGAAGCGGAGCGGGGAGGTGTCGCTGTGCCCCACTCACCACAGGGCTCAAGGGGCGAGAAGGCAGCTTGGGGGCTCGAAGGTGACTTTCCAGAAGTGAGAAGGTGTCGTCGGGGAGTAAGGAGGCGACTCAGCTACTCGGCACCCTCACTGAGGGCTCTAGCAAAGCTGGTTGCGGTAGAGATTTTGGGTTCGTGCAGGGAAAAGTAAAAATAAGTGTTTGGCACTTGTGTTGGGACCCGCTTCCCTCCAGCCTTAGCGTAGTAGCAGCTCCCACCCCCTCCGAAGAGATATGTGTTGTTCCATGATAACAAATGCTTCCGTAATAACAAACGCTTCCTCCGCATCGCCGAGCACGGGTGTGCCGGGGATCCGCGGCTCCCGTCCCTCCTGGGGACTGTCCTGACTTGTTTTGGCCTTCGTGCCCCAGCGTGGTCCGGCTGAGAGCGTCCCGACTCTGCGGGAGCGTCCTGGGGATCCAGTGTCACGCCTGGGGACCGGAGGCGTTCCACTGAGTGAACCCGCACTCCCTGACCCGGGAGATGTGTTTGCTTTCCCTCCGTGCGAGCCGTGCGAGGGAAGAAAAACTTCTGGTGGATGGTGGGGCTGGATCTCCTCCACCAGGAGAGGAGGAGGAGAATCTCTGGGCTCAAGCCCCTCTTCATGTCCATCTGCACTCCTGAGATTGTCGGGGACCTGACAGCAAAACTTGGAACTGCTTGCTCCAGGCCTTCAAGAAAGCACCACACTCCAGCAGCCTGCCTTTCCTTGCTGTCTGTCTCTTAACTCCTCGTTGGCGCTCAGATAATAAGGATTTGTCTTGTTCGAAAGGTCATGGGGGAAGGAAAAGGTTTAATCTTTGTTCTGCACGGGGCAGAAGTAAGGGTTTGAGCTGTTTGGTGTTTTCCAGCAATGCGTTTTACTAAAGTACTAAATTTACCTTCTCTTCTTGACTCCCTTTGAAATGGTTCACATCCAACTGCATTCCTCCTTTGCCTTTGGTGAGGTACCTGTATCAGCCAGAGGAGAGATCATCCACCTCATTTCTGATCCTTCTGTGGTTGCCTTAGTTGGAGGCTAAAAGATTTGGGGAGGCATGAGAGCCAGGTGTTTTCAGAGAATGGAGAAGCTCCAGGACCAATTTGGGAAGGGAGCTATGGTAAAGCCTGGCTTTGCTTCAAAGCTCTGCTTCAGTATTTTGTATGAGAAGTTTTTGAGCAGGCAGACTGACTGAGGTGGTTGGTGCTGGGAAAATCACCTGCCATGTTTCTGTTTGCGTCACTCAAGCCTTTGCTTGTTGTTTTTTGTTTCCCAGTGTTGATGGGGAAACAAATGGCTCTGGTTGTGGTATGGGAGATGAAGTTAGTGTCTGTCACAGGCTGTGGCAGGTCTGGCCTCCAGCACATTTGCTAAGTGACAGCAGCACTTAAGGGCTGCTCCCAGCACCCAGCTGTGCCTCTAGGTGTGTTTGTTACAAGGTGGGATAATGTTTTTATCTCCAGTATTTTGTTGTGCTCATTAAGAATATGAGAACCTTCTACCCTAATTCTGTGTATTTAGATTTGTTCTTGGGTCAAGATGTTGGAGCATGTCTCCTATGAGGAAAGGCTGGGAGAGAGAGAGGTGTTCAGCCTGAAGAAGAGAAGGCTTTGGGGAGAGCTGGGAGCTGCTTCCAGTGCCTAAATGGGATCCAGGAGAGCTGGAGAGGGACTTTGGACAAGGGCCTGGAGTGACAAGGCAAGGGGGAATGGCTTCCCACTGCCAGAGGGCAGGGTTAGATGGGATATCGAGGAGGAAGTTCCCTGTGAGGGAGGGGAGGCCCTGGCACAGAGAAGCTGTGGCTGCCCCAACCCTGGAAGATTCAAGGCCGCCAGGTTGGATGGGGCTTGGAGCAGCCTGGTCTATTGGAAGGTGTCCTTGCCCATGGCAAGGGGTGGAATGAGATGAGCCTTAAGGTTCCTTCCAGCCCAAACCATTCTGGGATTCTGTTGTGGCATGTACAAAGCTTTGCCTTTTTGCTTGAGGCTATCTGGGATGAAGTGTTCTTCAGGTCCCATGGAAGGTGTGCCCATGGGACAGTGCTCCAGCCAGCCTCCCCTCATTCCCAGTGTGTCCAAGGCTCCTGGAAAGCGAGGCTGCCTTTCTCAGGGTGAGCTGTGCAGGGCTGACACTCTGCTTTTTAAGTCTAAAACCATGTGAAGCTGAGCTGTCGTGTTTTGATGTGCAGAGACCGCACATCCTTCTCTGCAGAAACTGCTGCTCCGCTGTCCTGGATGCTCAGAGGTCGGTAATTAAAATAGACCGAGGGCTTTCTGAAGGTGAAGTTTTGGAGCACTGCCTGAGAAATGTGCTGATCTCACCCGGCTTCTGCGGCTCTGAGAGGAGCAGCTTCAAACAGGATTTCTGCTTGGTGGATTTCCAGATGTATTTCTTTTTTTTGTCTCTGGCTATAAGAAGGAGAGAAAGGCTGCTGTGCAAGCTGTGACATTCTTCATGCCCTGCCTGAATTGTTTGGGTCCCACTGGACAATAGCACAGCAGATGGACTTTGGAAAAGTGCTGGAGCATATGAAGGTGGAGGCTTGTAGAGGAAACACTCAGAGACCTCAAGCCTTGTGGGGAGTTTACTGCTCCCATTGTAATATCCTTGATTCTAACTGGGAGCAGCCTCTTGGATTTTCCTCTCTGTGAAGGGAAGACCTGAACTCCTGCATTTAGTAGTTGTGCCTTTCAACTGTTTTCTCCCCAAATCCCAACACAAATGTCTGACCACCTCTTTGAGATGCACAGCTAGACACACAGGGCCTTGTATAGAACCAGATGTTGGGCATTCAGCTGACAGGCTGCAAGCCTGGGACTCTCCTCCCCAGTGTGCAGTGTCATGACACATGTGCTGCATTCCCTGAACACATGGCTGGTCCAGCTGGAGATCCCCCTCTGCCTGCTGATCCTTTCCTTTCCAAGCTTTGGTGGAAGGGGAAAGACTCCAGCAGCCCCTTTCCCACTGCTGATCCTTTCTGTGGAGTGTCCAGTTGCAAATCCTGTCTTTGCTGAAGACCTGGTGCCCTGCAAACTGGGGGACTGCAGACGTTGTGATATTTGAGCAGGTAGGGGAATGTTGCTGGGAAGGAGAAGGAGTGATTGTGGATAGCTTGATGTTCCTGTACAGCATCCTTTTTTCACTCATTTTCTTGAAGCTATTTGAGGCTCCTGATGGAGAGTTGGATACATAGCAGTCTTAGGAACTGACTAAATAAACCATAGTATATTCCTTGGAGCTTTAACACCTTCCTGAGAACTTCAGTTTTTATGTTAAGATCATATCTGTTACCTTTTCAAATCTGAGAATTGGCAAATTTGGGTAGTAGATGGGAAAGAAATCCTTCACTTCCCTGCTAAAGTCTGTTAGAGGAGAAGACTGCAGTAACTTGTTGGCGCATTTCTGTGCAAGCAGAATTGATTTGCTTAGCTTGCTGAGGAGTCACATCATGGAGTGGGAAAGGGAACATGTGAGGCCTATGCAATCCTAAAGGTGCCTGGAACAGTCTTAAGGACTAATTCACACAAGGAACATGCTTTAAATCTTGTGGACTGGAGTTAGGGCAGAGTCTGATTCAAAATTTGATTTAGAAGCCTGTTGTCATCTTTACTGCCAGGATTCCTGCTTAAACAGTAGTTGGTCTTAGTGATGGTGTCTGCTCCAGTATTTTCTTGGACATTTGGAATTGGAATTCCAGGTCAGGGAGCCCAGAATAGAAGGCTGAGATACTTCAGGAAGCCAAAGTGTCTTATGCAGCAGCAGGTGAGTCCAAAGAAGCCAAAAGCAAGGTGTGCCCCATGGAGGGGGGGTGACTTTTGCAGAGAACAGGGCTGACAGGAGCTTGTGGCCGTGGTCTCCTTTGCCCTGCTTTAAACTCACATCACATCACTACAGATTTTACTGCATTTGCTGTGAGAGATACTTTCAGTCGCTGCTTTAACAGTTACAGAACAGTCTGTCTTAGCACCGCTTTAAATTTTAGAGGTGATTTGTTACAGAATTGGAACCTGCAAAATCATGTGTGTCTTTTCCAGAATTCTCAGGTGACTTTAAAGTCTGTATTTCCAAACACAGATCTAGTGGAGCACAGCTCATCCAACTCCCCTGGTTTTTCCTCCCTGTTGCTTGTCCCCTGTGCACAGCAGCTTAAGCTACCCCGATCCAAGGGCAACCTGGGCTGCTGCGTTGTTCTGTTGTGGTCCTGGAAGGGGATGGATTTTTAGGCACCCATGGATGCCATGCTGTGAAGGGAGCCAGTGAAAGAGACTAAAGGTTTTGCCTGGCACCTGTGCGTGAGCACATCTGCACAGCTCTGTGTTCCTCACATTGTGAGGTGACACCTGTAAAGGCTTCTGCTGGGTTTGATGCCTCTCGAGGAGGGACTGAGCAAAATTTAGTTCCCATCTTAAGGTGATCTGTGTTTTGTGTGTTCTTCCCTCAAAATTTATGTCCTCTGCAAGAGGATTTTAACCACTCTGCTCAGTGGAAAAGAGGCCCTCAGTATCAATGCCATAGCTGATGATGGCCACAATGGTGCCTGTTCTGGGAAACGGTGTAGCTGCCAGCTGAAGTTTTAGGTGTTTTCTGCCCCAGGTAGAACCTGCAGCTGGCCTAACCTGGAAATCCCACTGCACTTCTGCCTGTGGAGCAGCTGGGAGCAAGCCAAGGCTGGGTCATCTCTGTGCCAGAGTTGGTGCATGCAGGGCCATTTTCTGCCAGCCCAGGGGCTTTGGGGGTGAGTGGGAGTCACTGGGCCACAGCAGCTCTCATTCTGTAGCTTTGTCTGGCTTTAAAGCAAAAGGAAGAGCTATTAAAGGTCTGTGATTTCTCCTTTCTTTCTAGCTACTCTTACCTACGACACCCTCAGGTTTGAGTATGAAGACTTCCCTGAGACCAAAGAACCCGTTTGGATTCTCGGCCGGAAATACAGTGTTTTTACAGGTATTTTGTGTGCACAATGCAATGTTCTGAGGCTCCAGAGGACTTTGTTAGTGTTGCACTTGTGTTTTAGCTGCCATGCTTCTGTCTGTCCGGCCATTTCCGTGGACTCTGGAATATTTTTGTGCAGAAAGTTACCATATGGAAGTTGTTGGGACATGGCATGAGGGCAGGATGGTGGAGGCAGGGAGTAGAATGATGGTTTGCTACTTCATAATTTGTCTGTGTCCATAGTGTCTTTAGGTTGATTGCAGCTATTGGCGGGGGGGTGGGGGGCAGAAAGGAAGTTCTTTGTGCACAGCAACACTGCCCTTTTCCTCAGCCAGAATCTGCCTCTCTGGGCCTGCAGAGTGTGAGGAGCAGAATTCCATTGTCCTGGGGGAGGGCGAGTGGGAGGTGGGTTTAGGTGTCTTGATGCCAACTTCATGTGTTTGCCTTTCCATGCTGAACACTTTGCAGAGAAGGAAGAGATCCTGTTGGATGTGACCTCTCGGCTTTGGTTCACCTACAGAAAGAACTTCCCTGCTATTGGTATGTACTCTGGAGGAGGCTAAAGGCATCCTGGAAATGATGATAATCCACTTATCCCTAATAAAACAGTCCTCACATGACATCATTTCCATTCATAAGAGTCTGAAATGTGCTTCATCTAATTGATCAGACAGACTTTTTTTTAATCTGATAATGAGAATTCCTCATCCCCTTGGGTAGGAGGGATAGCAGTGGTTTTCAAAAGGATGCAAGGAGGAGTTTGGGAAACCTGCTTCTTTTTTAGGCAAATGGGAGGATTTTTGCACTTCATCACATCCCACAGCAGTCTAGTGTGAAATATTATTGAATGATGGTCTTGGGCTTGAAGTGGATTAAAATGATGAAACCTAGAGAATGATACAGAAATTGCTGCCTTTGTGCATCTGCGCATCTGCTCCAGAATCTCTGTGGGAGTTTTGTTTGTCTGAGGGAAGTTAGATGCCTGAAGTGTCTGTTACATACAGGAGCTGTAGTGATAGAGGGAATATATCCCAGTGAACTTGAAGGAGGATGTCTTGGTTCCTTAAGATACTCTGCATGGCCTCTTCTGGGGTTTGGGTTTGTGTTCTGGGTGCAAGGTGTATCGGAGGAGATCTAAGAGCAGGTAAATGGGATTCCAAGGCTTACCCATGTTCCCCTTCTGTCATTGTCATCCCCAGCAGTCAGTGGGAAAGGAACATGGCTCAGATTTGGAAAAGAGACTTCTTCGTAACTGGTCCTTCTGGCTTGTGCTATTCTTTCCCTGCTGGGAAGCCCTCTGTCTCAGAAGCTCTGAGACGTCTTTGATGCAGTTTAATCCCTTTAAATTCATGTTTGTGCACCATAGTTAAACATATGTTTGAGACTGAAGGGTTAGCCCATGTTTAACTGGTTCACAGACACAATTTCAGTTTCCTTGTGAGTCATTAAAGGCTGTGGGGTGAAGACAGACCCCATGTTCTGAGTCATTTCCCGTTTAAACCATCGATATGATCTGCATGTCATACAGTAAACTTTCTTCAGTATTTTTTACTCCCAGTCACCCCTGTTACTGTTCCTCCCTTCCCTCTGTGCTAGCCCACTTAAATATTGTAAGGGTTAGAGGAACTGTCTAATGCTAATTTTGTAAAACATTATCACTTTTGCAATTTGTATGTGTTACAAATTACTGGTGAAATTATAGAAGACAACTGGTGGCCATCAAGCTGATTAAATAGTTCTCTAGGTGATTTTCTCCCTGTTTAGGACCAAAAGAAGAAAAGCAGCATTACAAATACTTGCAGAAGCTGTGCCCAGGGACAGATTACCTACTGGGATCACACTGAACATTTGATCTCTGTTATTTGTAGTAACAGCCAGAGCTGCAGTGGAGGAGCAGCAGTTTCCTTTGGAAGGTCTGTCAGGGAAATGCTTCCAGCCTTGTGTCCTTTGTCTTAGACTTTTCAGCATGAACTGATATCCAGCTTTCTCCAACAATATGTAGGATGTGTCTTTTTTTCACTGCTTTCGTAGGGTTTTTTTTGGCTGGTGCCTTTTTTTTTGGCCTGAGTACATTGTTCACTTTGCAATCTTATTCATAGCCACTTCTGATGTGGGAATTCCCTGGAACTGGTTTGTTCTGCATGATGAGTTGTCTCCTCAAGATGAGGATTACAAGAGTCATCTTTAACAAACCCCTTTGTGTAGAAATGTGTCTGAATTGGGCAGCCAGGCTTAAGGGCTGTTGTTCTCCTGAGAAATTCAGCTCTCTCTTGAGTTGTTTGGATTTCCCTTGGAATTTTTTTTCCCTTTCACTTAGTGCTGGAGGAGTTTGTTTGTTTTTAAGGGATGCCTCTAAGTTACTCATTGATAACCACATTTTTGGTTCTCAGCCTTGGGTGTATGAGCTAAGCTAGTCCTCCTTCCCTGCCCCATGTCTTGGTGAACCTGCTGGCCATTCATTCTTCTCCCTCTTGGCACTGTCTTACCATTCATTCCCTGTTTATTTTCCATCCTTTTTTCCAGGAGGAACCGGTCCCACCTCTGACACGGGCTGGGGCTGCATGCTGCGCTGTGGCCAGATGATCTTTGCTCAGGCCTTGGTCTGCAGGCATTTGGGAAGAGGTAAAGCAGTGCACAGCCCACACTGACTTCCAGGGCTATGTGCTTGCACGAGTGCAGCACTTGGAAGAACAGAGATAGCAAGGACACAGCTGGGAATAGCTGAGGGTTCTGTAATTTTTTCTTTAGTCTTCTCAAGGTCAAGGCTGTTGAGGGAATAGTCTACTGGGAACTCTTCAGGGATATTTGTATTTTCTGATTTTTTTTTGTTTGTTTATTTGCTTTTCTGTGGGTGATACTCCTTTATCCCAGCTATAGGAATGTTCTCTGTTATTTTAAAAATAACCTTTTACTGTTGGAAATGCCTCAGATGCTTAGTAATACTATAATGATGTGAATATTGAGCTGGTCAGTGGACAGGAAGAGAACTGCAGCTTGCAGCCTCTGGTTGCTAGTAAGTACCATGTTTATTTCATATATCCCTTGTCTGTCCTAGACTGGAGGTGGATAAAAGGGAAGAGGCAGATGGATAATTACTTCAACGTTCTTAATGCCTTCATTGACAAAAAAGACAGCTACTACTCCATTCACCAGATAGGTAAGAAGAAAGAAATGCTCAGATCTAGCAAATGGACTAAGGAAGGCTCTCACTTTGATATTAACTTCCCTGGAAAATAGAAGTAGCCTGTTCCAGTGTTTCCTGTGGGGTGCTAAGGCATAGATAGCTTCAGTGAACAGAACTGGTCTAGTGATCAAAGACTGAGTAAAGCTTCTTCTGAGGCAACACTGCCCTTTGAACTTCTGTGCTGCTGCATTTTGGGGAAAGGATCTGCTTTGCAGTCCTTCAGGATGTGCTTCTCACCCCCCATGAAACAGTAAATACTGCTGATTCTATAAAGTTTCCAAGTGAGAATTCTTCCCTTTTAAATACAAACCTGATCGTGAAGGGATGCAGTGTGGGTGAAATTACTGACTACATTATTTTGTTTTTTTGTTGTGGTGCAGCCCAGATGGGAGTCGGGGAGGGAAAATCCATAGGCCAGTGGTATGGACCAAACACGGTCGCGCAGGTGCTCAAGTAAGTGCTGCCCTTTTCCTTTCCTCTGTTCAGTCAGGCAGTGGGGCCAGCTGGTGTGTGGTACCTCCAAGCTGACAGAGTTCTGCCTACCTTTGGAGCATGGGCTGCCTTTAACAACACCTGCCCTCCTCTCACCATTCTCCTCTCTCGGGAGATGAGCACATGGCTCCCTGGAATAGGCTGGGATTGCCTAACAGCAGCTTTCCTAGGTCAAAGCACATTTCACATCATAATTGATAACACCAGTCTCTCCTAATCTGGTTTTTCCTCTCTGATACACCACCATCTTTGCCTTGTAGTTGTATTAATCCTTCATTACTTATTTGTTTTTGATTTTCCCATAGAAAACTTGCAACTTTTGATACGTGGAGTTCCCTGGCAGTACACATAGCCATGGACAACACAGTGGTAATGGAAGAAATCCGTAAGTATCATGTGGAGGTACAATGTGGTATATCCTTGGCATCAGGAGCCCAGAAAAAAGCTGTAGAGCACAATAAGCATGAAGTACATGTTTTGTCTTTGAGAAATTCCTCCCTGTGAGGGTGGTGAGGCCCTGGCACAGGTTGCCCAGAGAAGCTTTGGCTGCTCCATCCCTGGAAGTGTCCAAGGCCAGGTTGGACAGGACTTGGAGCAGCCTGGGCTAGTGGGAAGTGTCCCTGCCCATGGCAGGGGGTGGAACGGGATGAGCTTTAAGGTCCCTTCCAATGCTCGTGATCTGTGAAAGCTGTGTCCAGGTGTGCTAAAACAAGGTGAGAATTGTTCTAGGGCAACGAAGGGCCTTGTTTGACTTCATCTGGTGATGCCTGTGGATCTGGTGAGAAGGTTTCCTGACCTTCATATGGGAGCTGCTTGGTAGGCAGTGTCAGACTTGTTTGTGGCCACAAGGAGCAAGCAGTAAATGGATGGTTCCTCTCTCACATAATTGGTAGGAAGGTTTCTGCTGTTGGAAAGAGTAAGAAAGCTAGAACAGATCTGAAGAGGAAAAGGAACAAAATTGGCATGGGGATAGGAAGGGAATCCATCATTTATCATTTTAAGGAATATTCACTGGTGGGGTTTTTTTGGTTTTGTTTTTTTTTTTTTTTTTTTTTTTTGGGGGGGGCGGGGCATCCTGCCCACAGGCTGGCTCTGGGTGCTGAGCAGCAGAGCCTGCCTGCTTTGGCTGCAGCACTGCAGTAACCAAAGCTGAGCACCTGCACTGCTGGTTGCTGCAGCCCTGCATGGTCCTGGCTTTCCCATGGCTTGCTTTAGGCTAATTCCTGAGGCAGTGAGCCCACCCAGCACAAACCTTGCAGTGTTTCTGCTAGGGCAGTGCTCTCAATCAGCTGGTGTAGGGTTACAGGTGAGATGGTGGCAGGCACCATTTAGGCTGGCTTGGCTGCCACAGGGCCAAGATCAATAGCCAGGCAGTTTTTGCCTGGAGTGTAGGATGGTCACTTTACAAAGTCACATCTCTTGTCAGGTAATCTCAGTTGGATCTGACTGAGAAGAGTATGTGTCTAACCTTAGCTGAAGGTATGTGGTGATGCCCCTGGCTTAAACAAAGGCCAGATTTAAAACAGAAATTGGATTTATCTTTCATCTTTAGCCTGTAAATACCACTTTTAGAGCTGAAGCATGCTGGCCACAAGGCTTGAGTGTGCTGCAGGCTCTGGGTGTGTGGCACTGGCTGTTCAGCACTGATTCTGCTTCAAGTGATGTGTCCATAGAGCTTGTCATGGGCAAGGGCATGTGTGCTTGTTTTCCTCAAATATGGATCAAAATATACTTGTTCAGGGCCTGAAAGTCACTGTGTGAGTGGGTCTGATGTGTTACATGTCTGTAGGTTTGTGTTGGATACCTTGTGCCCCAAACATTGTGGAAAGAAGTAATGTTTCATACATCTGTTCACTCGGTCACTGATAGGGTTCAGCCAAAGGTTCAGAGGAAAGAAACAGTGAAGAAACATAAATCTTTATCCCTTCTGGGTCAGTGTTCCGTGAGAAAGGGCATCTCAGCTGGGCATTGGAGAATCACAAAGGTGGTAAGAATCCAAGACAATAAAGCCAGTACCTGCCAGCAGCAGCCTCAGCAGGAGAGGTGTTGTGTCAGATCTGTTGGAATATATGTGCAGTAAATGGTTTGGATCCAGCTGGGAAGCTTTAGGCAGTTCTGCTCTGCTGTGGCACCACAGAACTGCAAAGCCTGCCAGATACCAAGGTGAATTTAGTCTGTGCCAAGCTCTCTGCTGCTTAAACTGGAGGTAAATATGTTCATACACAGCGCAGGATTGCCACGTGCTTTGCCTGATGAGGAAACCTGCAGTGACACCCCATTCAGCAACAGCCCTGGCTTGGCAGCTGATTTCAGATCATCTGGACAGGTCGGCTACTGCAACAAAAAAACCCTGCTTTAACAGGAGAAATCACTACAGATAATGACTTTGAGTGTCCTCAGAACCTCTGGAAACTATGTCTGTGCATGAGATGCACACCTACACCTTCTCCCTTCTTGAGGATCAGTATAGGAAGGAACTGCAAACATCTGTGCAGGTTGTCCTTCCTCTTGAGGATTTAGATCAAAGTCCTGTTTCTTCTAAATTTGGGTACAATACCATCCTCATTGAGCTGGGTTTGAAGCTGTTGGTAGTGAACAAACATGCGGCTGAAATGGCTGATGATTGAGGTGTTGGTTTACATCATGTCCTGGCATTCGGTTTAGGCTGGGAATAAATTAAATGAGCCTCTGGCATTTTGTCTAATTGCCTTGGCTTCATGATTCTTTAATCATGCTGTGGGTTTCTTTGGGTTTTGCGTTGGTTTTTTTTTTTTTTTTTTCCCCCCACACCCAGCAAATAATTAAATTGGCCAGTGAGACAGGTAGGCTTGGAATTGTTTCTGGACCAGAATTTACATAACCTGGGTGCATTACAGCCTGACTGTGTGTTTGGCAAGCCTTTAGGATGAGGATGCAGAGTGCTTATGTCATATGTATGCCCTGAGGAGTTCTGCTGCCCCACATCTTAGAGGCAAAGCTTATGCTGAAATTGCAGAGTTCAAGGATCATACTGCTTTAGGTCTGTAAAGTAGCTTGTGAATGATCCTCAGTAAAATTTATGACATTTTTTGTGAACTTTAGGAAAATTATAGCTACTCTAGACAGATACCATGTTTGTATCTTGCTACACAGCACTTAATTACAGGTGAATATTTTCTGTGTTAACTCATAATGCTGTCCTCATTCAGTTCATTCATGTCCTCTCTGAACTTCTCCAGAGCTGGACACTCCAGAACTTTCCTCTTCCTGCCTACAAGTTTGTGAATTCAGGACAGTTGTCTCACCTTCTTATCAACTCGCCCAGCTTCGTTGGCACAGGTGGCTGCTCACCTTTCTGGAAGAATTTGCATTTTCACTGCCCACCTGTGTTATGGTATCCTGCAGTGGTAGGGAGGAGAAGAGAGATCCAGCAGGCAGAAGTTGTGCAGCAAGATTGATTGATTTAATTATTTTACCAACTCTTTTATAGGCTTTTATTCTTCACAGTCTAATTGGTCAAGGGACCAGCCACCCCTTGGAGTGATTGGCTAAGATCCTACAACATCCATTGTCAAAATATTTTCTATTGTACTATAAACAAAGGTTTACAAGGTTGCAGGTGCTCATAGTTTATAGAACTTTACCAATATCTTCTGTGAGAGAGAAAAATCTCTCACAGGACTGGAAAGAAGCAAGAATTTTTCTTGCTAGCAGCATATTTGTGTATATATATTTATATCCTTGCTAGCAGCTGTTGGTAGCTGTGAGTATGAGGGGCTGTGGCATAGGCTGGGTGTGAGCTGAGCTGAGGCTGAGCCCTGCAGCAGCTGTGCACACATCACACAGTCCCAGCACTTGACCTCTTCAAGCTCTTCTTAGCTTTAAATGCTGTAGGCTTTTGGTAAAAGGAGCAGTTGTTGATCAGAGAAACGATTCAAGGTCTGGAAACAGACTCCTGATGCTTTCTGCTCCTGTTCCCTCTCTGTAGGGCGGTTGTGCCAGTCCAATGTGCCGTGTGCTGGAGCTGCAGCGTGCCCTGCCCCGGAGTCAGATGTGCTCTATAACGGGTGTCCAGAGGACGTGGGGCTCAGAGAGAGGTTTTCCCCGTGGAAGCCACTGGTGCTGCTGATACCTCTCCGCCTTGGGCTCACAGAGATCAATGAAGCCTATATTGAAACACTAAAGGTAGGGAATCTGGAGCTGAATTCCTGCTGGGGTGATGCTTAAGGATCCTGTTGTGAATTAAGTAATTGCAAAAGGAAATTGTGTTTAGAGACAATCCTTGTCAGAGGTCAGGATATAGGTTCTTGCAAGCTGTAGTCAGGAAAATGGGGAGTTTGAAGGGTTGGGCCTTTTTTGGTTGTTCTTTTTTTTTTTTTTTATTTTGAAGATCTTACTTCACAGCTTAAATCTCAGCCCCTCTTTGTGTTCAGATGGTACCAACCTGCTGAAGCCTTTGTTCAACACAGCTGTACCTTGGTGGTAACCTGAGTGTTGGTTTATAGAGTGTTGCACACTCCCTGTGGCTCGGATGCTGAAGTTTGTGCCTGCAGACTGAGGCTGTCAGGTGGTTGCAGGCTGGAGTACTGAGAAGCTGCAGAATTTAGGATGTGCACAAGACAGGGTGCACAATGCTAGCAAGCTCTGAGCTTGGGTAAGAGACCTCCAGGTTCAGATTCGTGAGACGTTCTACTTTCCTTAACTCAGTAGATCATGCTTGGTGCTCCAGGTGGATAAGGAACTCAGACTGTTTCCTGAATGATTGTTCTCTCCTGAGAGCACTGTTGGAACCTGATGACAGCTCCAGGGATCTTGCTACTGATTGCAGCAGAGCCAGGACTTGCCCATAAGTCCTGGAGCAGTGCAGCTTCTTTCATTTGGTCCATCTGTCCATTCCTGTCAGCAGTTACAGTGTTTTTGAGCTGCTTCCATGCTCCTAGAAAGCCCTGTGTTGCAGCCTGATGGAGATTTTCTCCAGAAATGGCTGGTTTTGCTGCTAGAGTCGCTGATTTTCCGTGTCCCTGTCCCATCTTTCCCACTGCATTTTTGGTTGTTTGCCTTTGTTCCCACCTGCTGTTTCACTGTCTGTCAGCTGTGTGTTTTCTATGTTGCTTTTCCAGCACTGCTTCATGATGCCCCAGTCCCTGGGAGTGATCGGCGGGAAGCCAAACAGTGCTCACTACTTCATTGGCTATGTAGGTGAGTGCCCAGAGGACTGCAAAGACTGTCCAAAGAATCTCCCCCTGGCTAAAAAATGTTTTTGGGGTGGCACAGCTCTCCTGCTTGGCCTGTGGTGCATGCTGCAGGGTTTTGCTTTCCTGCTGGAAGCGTGGAAGGCTGCTGTGGGCTGAACCTCCCACCTGAGTAATGTAGATTTGAACTTCCCCTGTGTAACACTAAATCCTGTCTGTGAAGAGGAGTGCATAGAGCCTGCTTCCTGCATTCAGAGCTGACCTCCCTCTGTGGCTTGGCTGGATTTAACTGTCCTTTAGGTGTTCCTCAAACCCTACAAACTCTTGTTACTCTTCTCCTCCCCTCTGGTTTCCTCTCTGCCAGAGACCTCAGATTATTTGTGCTTCAGACTTCTGGGTTCCATTTGAGCTTATCCAGGAAGGGATGAGCAGGAACAATCCGCAAGTAGTGCCTGTGCCTCAGTCCCAGGGTGTTATAGTGGAGTGGCCACCATGGTTGTGCTGGCAGCTATGCCTGGCTGAGAAGCATTTGAGGAAGTGGCCGAAAGCAAGACATCCCTGGAATGTGGATTCCTCTGTGTGGTTATGAGACCTGGCTCTGCCATTGCTCTTCCTCCTCATTCTGTCTTTCCACTTCTCAACTTCTGGCGTGGTTCTTGCTGTTGATGTGTCCTTGCCTCTGTGCCCAGGTGAAGAGCTCATTTACCTGGATCCCCACACCACGCAGCCAGCGGTGGAGCCCAGTGAGAGCGGCTGCCTCCCCGACGAGAGCTTCCACTGCCAGCACCCTCCGTGCAGGATGAACATCGCCGAGCTCGACCCCTCCATTGCAGTGGTGTGTTCCTCTTCCCTGTCATGCCCAGGAGCAGTGCTGGGGTCCCTCTGTTCCACAGGGAGCTGGCAGAGGCAGTGGTGATGGGCTGGGTACTCTAGTGCTGCCCTGGGTTTCAGTGACACTGGTAAAGCAGCTCCTCATGCAGAGAGTGGCTTGTCTTAGGGAAGTTCCTTTTCATGGCAATTAAATACCATTCCTCATGGATCAGTGTCATTCTCTCAGGTTTAGTTTGGGCTTTGATTGCAGCTTTTTGATGGGCAGAGGTGAATCCATTCCTGAATCCATATGATGATGCACCATGGCTTGATTCCTCTTGAACCTGAGATGCCTGCCTTTTTTTTCCATAGGGTTTGTTCCTCCTGGCTTTCCTTCTGCAGTAAAGAAAATGTTGATGATTCCAGCACTTGGATAGCCTGATCACAACTGAACACTTTGTGGAGTGTTCAGTTTAACAGGGCCATGTGAGGCACATTTTTAAAGCGAGACAGTTGGGAGTAGTAACTGCTGCCAGTCCTGATCACATTATGTGCTGTTGACACAGGGCCTTAAGTCTGAAATGATCAGTCTAAAATATGGAAAGATAAAGTCTTTTTTCCTCTTTTTTTTCAGGGCTTTTTCTGCAACACAGAGGCAGACTTTAATGACTGGTGCCAGCAAATCAAAAAGGTTTGTGTTTATAGATCTGGTCAGACATTGGAATAGGCTGCCCAGGGAAGTGGCGGAGTCCCCATCCCAGGAAACGTTCACAAGGCATGTGGATGTGGCACTTTGGGACATAGATTAGTGGTGATGTTGGCAGTGCTGGGGGAATGGTTGGACTCAAAGATCTTGGAGTTATTTTCCAACTTTAATGAGTCTCTGATTCTCGAACATCAGGTATTGTCTTGTTTCCAAACCACTGCACAGAGACCATGTTCTCTGCAGCATGACCCCATTTTAAGGATATTAAAATAGTTTATTAAACTACCAGAAGGAGCATAGCTCTGAAATTCTGTTGGTGATGTGAGTCAAAAGCTTTGAAAAACATTTTCCAGCTACAGTGAAGTCCCAGTAGATCGGATTTCCCCTGAAGTGCACCAGTTGTGCAGAGCTGTTGGTTCTCACAGCTCTGCTCTGTCTCCACAGCTGTCCCTGGTCAGAGGAGCGCTGCCCATGTTTGAGCTGGTGGAACGCCAGCCCTCACACTTCTCCAACCCTGATGTCCTGAATCTCACACCAGGTGAGGCCATGCAGGGACGGAGAGCTGAGGGTGAGCTGGTGCCTCTGGGTTTCTGGAATTCACGTGGAATTACATGATGACTTCTAGTGTGTTCCTGTTCCACCTGGAATTTAATCTGGAGCTCTTGGGTCAGTTGATGCAGTTCTTTGGTGTTCAGCTAGAGGTTTACAGATCCCACACTGTCTCAGGATGATTTTTAGAATAATCTGTGAATGGTGGTGGTGACTGAGCAGAAGAAAAAACAAGCTCACAGGCTGTCACAGCAGTGTGATTCTGTGGTTTCTAAAGGAATGCTCAGAGGAATCAAAAGTGTCCATTGAAAAGGCTGAAAACAGTTTGTAGGTAATGAAAATGCTCCAGGTCAGGGCTGGTCACACTTAGTTCCAGTATAAGGCACTCCTTCCTGGCATGTACCACTACCAGTGGGAAAAAGGACAAGTGCTGGGCACTAATCTTGCCTGTAAGGCTCTGCTTATCACATTAATAACATGCACAAACATTGCAGGAGATAAAGCCATTGGCTGCTTCTGCCAAGAGTGGTGAGTTTGTGTGGGCAAGCCAACCCCATCACCAGGCACTGGGCAGCCTCCTGACAACCTGCACCCTGCACTTCCTGGTGTTTCTCTCTTTCTCTCCCCTTCATTAAAAGCTTATCCCACTGTCCGTTGCTGTTAAGGGTGCTCAATTCCCCTAAACTGTCAGTTGATCTTTGCCTGTCTTAAATTGCCTTAAATACTCTTTCCTACCCTTAAAAATGTTTCTGTAATGGACTCCTTGGCCTTCTCCCTCTTCCATGGCTTGTAGAGCTTCTCCCATCTGCCACAGCCATTCCATTTTTGTTAGTTCTGTCTCTCACTAAAAGGAGTGATTGAACTCTGAGCCCTTTTTAGGGCCTAAAGGCATTCCAAGAAAGCTCTAGAGGGCATGCAGTGAGAGGACAAGTGGGAATAACTTCCCATTGCCAGAGGGCAAGGATAGATGGGATATAGGGAAGGAACGCTTCCCTGTGAGGGTGGGGACACCCTGGCATAGGGTGCCCAGAGAAGCTGTGGCTGCCCCTGGATCCCTGGAAGTGTCCAAGGCCAGGTTGAATGTGGCTTGGAGCAGCCTGGGACAGTAGAAGGTGACCCTGCCCATGGCAGGAGGGTGGGACTGGATGGGCTTTAAGGTCCCCTCCAACCCAAACCATTCTGAGATTCTGTAACTGATAAATTTACTAGCCTGAACTAATGAAGGTTTCTCCTTTACTTTTCCCTTTGCTAAAGCTGCTTCCCCTTTAGGTGTGAGCTCCTTCCTCACCATATAGTTGGAAGGGTGGAGAGGTGGGATCAACTAACATTACCTTTCCTCACAAAGTGGACTGTACTAATTGCCTTTGGGAGAGTTCATGTTGTAATTACATTCCCTAACAGTTGCACCAAAAGCAACTATAGCAGAATGGATTCTCTAATAGATAGGGGTAAATGTATCTCAACTGGGACAGAAATCTTCATGGATATTAGTCTAGACCTGGACACATTCTCCTGTTTTGAGCCTCTTGAGACAGAACATCTCCTGCTAAGGCAGAGCTGGGGCACAGGAAGGTTGTACAGAATGGTGGCAGCAGAAATGTGTTTGGATCTCTGAAAGATGACACACTTCTGTGCTCCATGTAATTCTTTCCAGTGCATTCTTCATGCCACTGACATGTTCTTATCCTCCTCAGAGCCTTCACTCGGTTTTGTCACTGAGTCTTGGAACTTGTAGGCACTTGGCACTCAAATTGTGATGCCCTCCAGCTGCTGGTCTCGCTGACAGTCACAGCATCCCACTGAGGCAGCACTTTTTCTTCTCTTCCAGACTCCTCTGATGCTGACAGATTGGAAAGGTTCTTTGACTCAGAAGATGAAGACTTTGAAATCCTGTCCCTTTGAAAACAAATAGGAAAATGACTCTGCAAATTTGTGTATGTGTGGGGAGAAGGGGGGAGGGAAGCTCCTTCGAGAGCCTGGGGCTACCGGTTTTCATAGGCGCTTGCTGCCATCCCTGCCTCCTGTCCATCCTGGCATTCCGTGCAGCCTCGGAGCGGAGCACGCAGCGTCTGCGGCGGGATGAAGAACCGAGAGGATGTCACAGCCTTACTGGCTGCAGCTGGAATTTCTCAGCAGCAAACAGTTGCTGGAAGTGGATGCAGTGGTGCTTAGGATTTCAAAGCCTATCTGTCACATCAGCAGGTCAGCTGGGCCTTCCGGGGGAGGCACGGAAATCGTTAGAGTGCTGAATCCTTCCATGGGGACTCCCCTTCTGAAGCTTAAGTAGAGTCCACCCATCATTTAGCAGGAGAAACGTCCAGTTAATGCCTTTAGCAGCTTCCCTTCTCACTGGCCCACCTGGGCTGCAGCTCACAACGCCAGGGAACAGCAGCCACGTCCCACAGATAGCTGGGAAAGCTCAGGAGTGCAGGTCCCTACTGTACAACTCCTGTTCATGCTGTGCAGGACACTCAGCACTACCTCTCCTGTTCCCACCCCGTGGAAAGGGAACTGAGGGAACTTCTAAGTGACTAGGAATTCAATAAGTGAAGTGTGGAGCAGTGCTGTGCTGCTGGAGAGGAGCATCTCAATCCCAGTTTAAATAACAGAAGGAATGGAAGAATAGAAAATGTGTGTTGCTCAGTGAGCTTCTACAATGGAATAGTCTCTGCATTAAGTACCTTCAGGAAAGCTGCTTTGAACACAAAACTGGAAAAAGAGTTCAGAGCTGGGAGAGGTAGAACGGCAGCAGAGATCTGCCAGGCATGTGCCAGGCTTCTGCCTGTCCCCCAGTGTGCTGGCATGGTGACTAGGGAGTGATGTAGTCCTGCCAAAAACCTGAGCTGTAAAACCTCTTAAGGTGCCCTGGGTGGGTTGGTCAGCAGTTCCTCCAGCTACTCCTGTCAGACATTCCCTTTCCAAAGCAGAAGAGGTGCCTGAAGGTAGAGGTTTTCGAGTTCTGTTGGTACCTTGCCTCTGCCAGCTCCCCTCCCTGCAGAGTGTGCCCAGAGGTGCTGTAGGAGCTAACCTGAAGAATCCCTTGTCAGGTAACCATCCCAAGAAGGGCAGAATGCCTTGAGAAGGTCCAAATATACTGGAAATTTTAGCTACTTTAAGATGGTATCTCTGCCTAGGGCCCTTCACACAGACAAAGGTAAAAGTGGAGGAGAGCTGTCTCCATGCACACTGCAAGGGAAATTGCTGCCGTAGTTTTCCTTGGTGTGTGCTGCACACTGCAACCCTGTTACAAGGCTTTGGTTTGTGCATTCAGGTTTGGAACCTGTCAGATGACGGTGGTATGCCCAAGCGTGGTGCCACCAGGCTAGAAATGACCTGTTTCCCCTGTGACTGACCTACTGATGCTCTAACTGTCCCTGTGATACTCGAAAGCAGAGGTTGAAACTGGGAACCAAATGCTTCTGTCACTAAATTATTATTTGCTGCTTTCTGCCTGCTTCTCCTCTTCTCTCTTATAGTCAGGGGAAGAGGCAGCAGAGGAAGTGGGGCTGTGCTCCATTCATCTGCTTTCAATTTCTATCTGAATAAACAGATCTAAAATCTTTGCCTGTCCTGATGTCCTTGCACAGGTTGAAGGAGGTGGTGGGTAGTAGGCAGTACACGAGAAGAGTGCAGTGTGTAGAGGAGCTCCAAGAGAGCTGGAGAATGACTCTGAACAAGGGCCTCAGGGACAGGCCAAGAGGGAATGGCTTCCCACTGCCACAGGGCAGGGTTAGATGGGAAGAAATTGTTCCCTGTGAGGGTGCTGAGGCCCTGGTACAGGGTGCCCAGAGAACCTGTGGCTGCCCCTGGATCCCTGGAAGTGTCCAAGGCCAGGCTGGATGTGACTTGGAGCAGCCTGGACTAGTGGAAGGTGTCCCTGCCCATGGAAAAAAATGATCCTTAAGATCGCTTTCCAACCCAAATCAGTCTATGATTCTATTGTTTTATTTCATGTTCATGGTTTTATGTTTAAGGACAGCTCAGCCAGACAAGATTTTACCCAAGTGTTTACACAACCCAAATAATACAGCTAAGCTCAGCTGTCTTAGATCTTTAACAAGTATTTCTGGCTTTTCAGTGTGCTGTCTCATCCCAGTGTTACTGTCAGGGCCTGATGCAGCAGTGCAGGGGCTCACCTCCTTCACCAGGAGGGTGTGGCTGCCAGGTGCTGCACAGCTGTGGGGGACAGGCAGCAGCTTTTTCCATTGTAGCTGATGCTTTTATTAGCAATTTTGGTTTAAATATTTACCTTCCTCTCCCTGCTCATGAATCTGTTCAATCTTCCTCTCTCTGAGTTAGAGAGGATTTAGTCTGTGGAGATCAGAGCAGACCACCCTACTGGAAGGTGAGCTGAACATAAAGCAGAGAGACCTGAACTCTCCTGGCCATGCCCATCTCTCAGTGCCCCTTGCAAGTGATCAACACTCCAGTTTGTACTGGTGATTTAGGTGATTCATAGCAGGCCTGGTTTCAAACTGCACTGGTGTGTTTGCAGGAGCCACAGGTGACTGTTCCTCTCATGTTGGCCAGTCTAAAATAATTTATGTGCCACTTGCCCTCCAAACTGGCCTTGCTATGAGCTAATCCATCTATTTCATGCTCTTACCTGCTCACAGCTGTCCAGCACTACACAGCTGGGAAGAAGGCTTGAATTCACCTGTCCTTTTTTCCCACAGCTCTAGCACACGGCTTTCCTCGGATTTAGTGCCTGAACTGCAGCACTTTCACCTCCCATATATCCTTCTAGAAGATAAAGGATCATACTGAAAAAAATGTCCTGCGCCAAATGCTTAAAAGAATAATTTATTAGCAAGCCCTCTACAAACTGTTTTGAGCATGGAAGATGTATTTACTAGAGAGGAAGAATGATCAGACACATGGCACTTCCCCAAAAATAGGAACTCTGTCTGTCCAGGGATGGCCCTGGGTACCACACCCACATATGCACTCTAGGACTGGAGCTGGAACCCGAACTCCTGAGTGGGAGAGGGAGCTTTTTAGAAAGAATTTGATACATCCTCATGGCATACTCATTTAAGAATGCAGAAGGGACTATGCAGGATGGAGGGCAGGGGCAGATAGTTAACAAGCACAGCAGGAGCACGTTGGACCCAGGAGAACACACAGGATCTCAGCTGTAGCTGCTAGGATGTCACAGAATCATCCAAGTGCAGAGGATCCAAGAAGTGACTTTTCCCTTATTCTATTAGACCTGTATGAAGTTTTATTTCCAGAGTTCACCCAGAGGTTTATTTTGAACCTCCTGCATAGTTTTCTCTGCAATGGACTTGATTTCTCTGTGCAAGTCTTCAATGCTCTTTGAAGCATCCACTGTCTGTTTCCAAGACGAAAAAAAAATACAGGACACAGAGAATACAGAAATGTGTTACTGGACACCAACAAATGAGAAAAAGCTTGTTGTTAACATCTGCTCCCCCCATTACTCAATATTGTTACTCTTCCTCAGTAGTGAAATGAGCTAATTATACCTCCTTTCTGCAGTTTCTGGAGTGCATTTGGGAAAAACCAATCTATGGGTCAAAACAGACATTTAAGAAGTATACAGAAGAAGAGAACCAGAAGAAACTGCTGCTGCATGTTGTTTGCTGGCAGTTTTTGGGGTGTGTGAAAGAGGCAAGTAAGCTAGGGATTCATCCCAGGTGCACAAAGAACTGACCAGGGTGTCCTAGAACAGGGCAGTGCCCTCTCTGCCACATCTCACAGAGCCCTTGGCTGGTCCCCAATGTGTCCCGCTGAACAGAAGTGGGAAGGGGAAGCACAGGGATATGACAGGCAGAATTTGGGAGCTCTCATTAGAGATCCCCCACCCCGGTCCATGACAAGCCCATTAGAGTTACTTCCTCACCTTCCAGTTTAGGGTCTTGTCCTCCATTAGGCAATAGAAGGACTGGAGAACTTTCTCTTGGAAGGGGCTGGTCTCATACCGTTCGTGTCCAAAGTTCCCTCGTTCCGCTGCTTCTTCCGGGCTTAACTGGAGAAACAGGATCAGGTCTGGCTTTGGGAGTCCAACATCAGGCTGTTTGCACCAGTCCAGGCAGAAGTTCTGTTCCAAGCAAAGACAACCGAGTTTGAGGTGACACACACACAAAGATAAGAAAGCAGCAGGTTGACTGGAGAGTGGGAAAGGAACAGCCAAGGATGGCAGGAATCACAACCCAAAACACTCTGCACAGGCTAAAAACTGAAAAGGTGATTTCCCAGCTTACCATGTGGGAATTCAGTCCTGTTAATTTGGAGGCAAGCAGGTTTTGTCAGGTGTTCAGCACCTCTTGTGTCCATTTAAGTTGGACAGAGCAAAAGCTTTTCATGCCTCTTCTGCAGAGCCCATCTGAGCTCTAACAAGGCACACGCTGAGCCTCCGCAGAGCTGTTACCACTCCAAAATGTGCCCAGTCTTCAAGAAAGCTGCTCCCAAACACAAACACCACACAGCTGCAGTGCAGATCTCTCCGAGTCCATGGAGGCTCCTTTCCAATACTCACATACCCAGAAATTTCAGCCCAGACACAAGAGATGCAGTTTTCTCCAGCTTTTGGATTTTGTTGACACATCTGAAGACTTCCATCAGGGCATGTGAATCCATGATGTTGGTGAGACTACAGAGGCTTGTCCACTTACTGCTCATCCACATCTTAACTCCTTCTAAAAGGAGTAGGCACATCTGCCCTCCAGTTTCTCCCCAGATGTTCTGCATCTGGGTATTTTTTGGATTTATGTGCAGTAAGTTTTTCAATCCCATGAGGGGGGTAAGAGAGGCTGGAAGTGCCACATCTCAGGAGTGAGCTCTTGTGTTAGATATGGGCATCAACATCTCTCCTTCTTCTGGGAATGCTTCTTGAGTGAAAAACATGGCAAACTCCATTCTTTTAAGAAGCAGTGGAGGTCCCTTCCAGCAGCAAAGGATGCTGTCCCTGCTTCCCAAGGGTTGCATCCGCATACCTGAGGATGCAGGTCACCAGCTACTTTCAAAGAAATGTAGACACTTTTAAGACACCCTTTTCCCCCCACCAGAGAGTAGCAGAACATTCCTGTTTGTGCCTATGTGTATTTGGGATCATAATTTTGGGGTGACTCAGCTCATGTCACATGTCCTGGCTCCTAATTTGGGGCTTTTGCAGATACCTGCTTAGCACCTAAATGCTTCAGTGCATCTGTCTCAGGGTTAAGCCCTAAGCCACACAATGTCCAGGGAAGCAGGAGGGTGGAAGAAGATGCAGGTGAGGGTGCGGGGCCTGGGGGCCCAGGATCTCCTCAGTCCTTCCAGGAAGCAGGGAAATGCTTGGGCAAGAATGGATGTAGGTCACAGCTGATGCTGCAGGCATGGCTGGAGCTTCTGTGACCACAGGATACTCCTTGATGATTGATGGCTGCTCCGCAGGAATGGGACACATATGATGGAGACAAGATTGTGCAGAATGGCTCAAGGGACAGAGCTGCCTTGTCCTGAAAGCAGTGACAGGCCAAAAGGCAAAAGTGGGAATGCGAGAAATTCAGGCTAAATGAAGAAACTCACTTTTACTCTGAAGGTGAGCAGAGAAGAACCCATGGAGGAGTGGATACACATCCCTGGGGATACTCTAACCTTGGCTGGATGTAGGTCCAAGCAGCCTGCTGGAGGCTGGGCTTCATGAATTCCACAGGTCCCTTCTATTGTATGTAGTTCTGTTATGTTTCACAAATTTATGGGCCAGCATCCTGAGCAAGTACAGAGAGTCTTAAATAAACTCCCAGAATCATTCTCCAGAGTCACACAGGTCAGCTTGCAGTCCAGCAGTCTGTCCAGATTTACAAAAAGTCACCAAGTAAGTTTCTCTGTTTATTCTGGGGAAGGGTAGACCCATGCTAATACCTGAGCTGAAACTTCCCTCATTTCCAATCCTCATTTCCCAGAAGAAGAATGGCCCCATGGCTATTCACACCAACAGCCTGGAGCTGCTTTCCCAGAGAGAGGGGCAGAGGCTGCTGCAGGTCTCACTCACCCCTTTGGCACTTGTGAAGGCCACTCCAGAGAAGGCGTATCTGTCAACCACAACCGTGATCCCTTGATGTAGTTTCTCCTTCATCATCGGTCTGAAACCATATAGGAGAACAATAAAGTTCCATTCCTTTATAGTGACAGAAATGGAAGGAGTTCATCTAAAACTCCAAGTATGTCATCATTTTTGGAGATCACAGGCAGGGGGAGCTGCGATGCAGATGGCAGGGGAAGAGCTGTTTGTATTCTCCACCAGGCATTGACCAAATACCCTTTCATGACACCCAAATTCAGGGTGCCAAGCGCTGGGCACTGCTCTAGGCAGCTCCAGGGCTTACAGGAAAGATCACAGATTAATTATATTTACACGAACAGTTTAGTCCTCTTCCCTTTTTAGGAGGCACAGTAGATTTTGTGATACGCTCTGCCACCTTTATTCATGAGTTCTTCTCAGAGCTCACTTATCTGCCTTCTGTTCTCCCAGCTTAATTGGCACTGCCACTACAGCAGAGCCAGGAAAACTTTTCTGTAAAATGAGAACATTTTGAAATCTATGTTTCCAGGTAAAAACAACAGCCAACACTGATTTCCCCACCTC
>JACBWW010000019.1:1898608-1965725 GCA_020086605.1 Lanius collurio | reverse complement strand
GGGGCGTGAGGGGCGCGGCGCTGCGTGTACGTCGTCAGCCGGCGCCAGGCTGCGTCATCGCTGCGCGCTGGGCAGTGAAGATGTGGCGGCTGTGGGGGTCAGTGGCAGGGAGTATCGCTCCCTCTTCCCTCCCTGGGGTGCGGGTCCCACTCCCTCGGCTGGGCCACTGGTGCCGCGAAGGCCCCGAGGCAGGTGCTCAAGGTCTACTGAGGTGACCGGGCGGCTCATGGTACGTGACTCACAGAATGGGTTGGGTTGTTCCAGCTCCTGCCATAGGCAGGGGCACCTTCCATTGACAAGATTGCTCAGAGTACTTAGTAGCATTTCTCTTACAGGTATTGAGAATCTGCCGTGCGAACTGCAGAGGAACTTCCAGCTGATGCGGGAGCTGGATCAGAGAACTGAAGGTATGTGCAGGTATTTCAGCAAGCAAGGGCCAAGAGAGCCTGCCTGAAGGATGGGAAGAGCCCAGCGGAGGCGGGGCTTTGGAGGATGTGTCTCCCCTCTATTGCTGTTCCTTTTCTCACCCTGAGTGCTCTGCAATGTTTGTTTCTTTCCTGTGAGGATACAGCTCACATCACAGGGTTTGATTTTGTTTTCAGTTTAAATTCCCAGCTCTGCGATCACTGTACTCAGTGGCCACTTGGATGGCCTTCCTTACACTTATTTCCATACCAAGTTATAGATTCCTGTGTGCCTTGCAGGACCATTTTTTTCTTCCTTTTTGGAGCTTTTGTTGGTATCTGGCTGTACACTAGGGATTTTCATTTTGAACCATCAGAACAGTAAGTGACTGCACAACAAATAAAATGTTCTGCATGTGAGAAGAGAGGCTGAAATTTGTGAACCCATGAGTTCAGTTTCTGATCTTAACTGTGAATTAACTGTAAATTAACTTCTGAATTAGCAGTAGAACACTTGAGGAAGCAGGATCACACCACCAGTGTCAAAAGAGTGGATACCTTTAACTTAATTTGTTTTGTTTTTAAAAAGGACAACGCGTATGGGGATTGAGGGGGCTGTAAAAGCTCTCAGGAAGGGTCTCCTACATACCATGAGGAAGTAGAAAACCAAAACCACCTGCTTTGGCTGGCAGGTCTCTGACGTGTGTCTTGCATGTTTTTCAGACAAGAAGGCAGAGATCGACAGCCTGGCAGCAGCGTACATCGAGTCAGTGAAGAACATGTTACCTGAGGAGCGAGTGGAGCACCTCAAGAAGATCCAGAGTGCCTACAGCAAGTGCAAAGAGTACAGTGATGATAAAGTACAGCTGGCCATGCAGACCTACGAGATGGTGAGCCATGGAAAAATGTGTGTTCTCTGTAGTGGTGCACGTGGAGATACTTCACACTGTCAGCTTTCTCTGACTGTTGGGTTTTTTGGTTTTTTGTTTAAATATCTTACCAAAACAAATTGTGAGTCTTCAAGCGTATATTTCTCGCTGTTGCCATTCCCAAAAAGCCTTCTCCTGTGGCACCAGGTTTCTCTTTTGCTGAAGAATTAGTGAGTTTGTCCCCCTTGGAGGTGACTGTACCAGTAGTACTTGCCTGCTATGTGATAATGCCAGCAAATTTACCCCACTCCCTCTTCCTTGGCAGCTCTCTGTCACTGATAATTTATTTAGGGCTGGTCTTAGTTGAAAGCAAAATTGTTTTAAGCCAGCTTCTGTACTATGTTGTGGAGGAACAGCAGGAATTCTGCTCAACTGCCTTGGTTTATTGGATGTCAAAATTTCCTCAGTGGACCTTGTGAGAAAATCCCATTTCTTAAGATGCAGCTTTCCCATTTTTTTTCCTTCTGTCCCTTGAGTAATTCTTATCTCCATGTATTTTACCCCCTGGATGACACTTGAGTGAGGGGAATACTTTAGACTATGCTAAGTGTTTGTTGTCCAGCTTGTAGAGATGTTTTGGGTATTGCTACAGCTGTAGTAGATGTTTTATTGCCATCAACTACTGCAGAAAAGGAAATCATGTCCCAGTAATATCAGTGCCCTAGATAACTAATGAACTCATTTGATGACAAAATACTGCAGCAGCATAGTTTAGGGGTGATGGATTAAAATCCCTGTTCTGAAAGTCACTTTATTGCAACCAGAGTGGTTCAAGGTACTTAATTAATGTGTGTTGACTGGATATTGAGGATAGTCAGCCTCTGTATTTATTGCTAAACTTCTTTGATTCACATGACAGTGAAGTACCAGGGAAAAACTTGACACATTTCAGGGACTGTATTTGAATTTTGAAATTTGCAGGGACAAACCAGTTATTTCTAGCATCTCTCATCTTATTTTGTTCTGAAAATCATTAGTCTGAGTTGCTTTGACTCTCCTTTATGTTGCCTCCCTTTTCCTTCCTGTCTGCTCACTTGCAGAGGGGTTGGCTCCTCCTGCCTTTGCCTCCTTCATTCCCTTTGTGAGTGCCGTTTCCCTCTTCCCAGCCCGTACCCCTTCCATGCCTTGCTCTGTGGTACCGCACTCTGTTGGTGCTGATAACAGCCACTGTTTTAGCCCTTCCTGTTTTCGTTTGGGGCTTTCTCTTTTTTTTTTTTTTTTTTTTCTGTATTTCTTTGTAATTCAGTTTGTGGTTTCCTCTTGGTGCAGGTGGATAAGCACATCCGCCGGCTGGATGCAGACTTGGCGCGGTTTGAAGCTGATCTCAAAGATAAACTGGAAGGCAGTGACTTCGAAACCCCTGGATCTCGAAGCCTGAAAAGTGGGTAAATTTGATACAATTGAGAGCCCTTTCCAGCACTTGGAATATCAAACCAGGAAGGCTGAGATGTAAAATAAGCTCTTATTTCTGGAGGAAGGAAAGAAGTGCACCATTCTCTGCTTGTTTTTAATGCTCTTCAAAATGTTTACAGTGGGCAAGACATGAAGAGAAATGTGGTGCTGGGATCAAACTTAACTGTTTCACAAATCATCCTGAAGTTGTTACTGGCTCTAAGGAGAGTGCTGTGCCAAAACTGCACTGGTGTGTGTAACAGTTTCAGGAAAAATTAGGAGTTAAAGGAAGATACCAGTTTCTGTAGTGTATGCTGAAATATTGTGGGATTACAGTGACATTGGAATGTGGATACAGCAGCACAGCACAGCTTGATGCCTTTGAAATATGAAATAAAGGGGTGGGAGCAGGGAGGTGGAGATAAAAGTTATGTTAATTATTGAGTAACCTATTAACTGTGTTTGAGGATATACTGAGATTTTAAAAAAATACTGCATGTCTAATCAAGTGTGATGCTGTTTATGGCTTGGGCTGATGTACTGCAATGCTTTATTGTCAAAACTGCAAACACAAGAGTTTGGTGCTCAGTTGTACTTGTCAGTTAGGTGTATTTGGGGCTCAAAAATGCATTTCATTCAGTGTATTCAATTACACATATAATAAGAATTACTCAGTTACGTATGAAATGGGGATTTCAAGGCAGTAACTGCATCAAAAGAACAACAGCTGGGAATGTTTCTGGCACTCAAATAGGCTGAAACGATGGGGTTGTTTTTCCTTTCTAGAGGGACGAAGTCAGAAAGACAAAAGAAGCTCTCGTGGTCGAGGCAGGAGAACATCTGAAGAAGATACACCAAAGAAAAAGAAACTCAAAGGAGGGTAAGGCAGAGCCAGGCACAACTCCAGGGCCTTGGGCCTGACATTTCATGAATTTTCCACAAATTCGTGTTACCCTATTTATGACACATGTCTGGATGGCGAGCGATGTTAAGAGTGTTCTGGTCTTACTCCATTTCATTGATGTCCTGCTTAGGACAGGCTAGCATTGTTAATTACCTCCTTGGTTGGCATGTGGAAGCTCAGCATGCTTGGAACACTGACTGGAATGACAAGATCGGCCTCCTTGTTGCTGTTGGCAAGCTGGGAGAAAATAGCTTTGATTTTTGTCACAGGGCTATTTTTAACAGTTGCTTGTGGTCTTGATGGTAAAAGAAACTCACTTGTCCATCAGGACAGAAACTGATGTTGTGCTGCTGTTCTAGAAATCTTGGAGAATTTTGGGGGTTGTTTTCAAGGGATAGTGTCCTAGGTAGCCTTGAATAATCTGATTTGGTTTTGAGAGGCAAGGAGGAAAGCATGTCCCCTCTCTGAGATGGGATTTGTATTAAAGGGGTTGGTTTATTCTGATATTTTAAGCTGGCTAAATGGAGAGGCGGGAATCTTAAAAGTGGTTTCTATGGACTGCTACGCATGTCATCACATCCCTGTCAGGGTTAGAGGGTTCCCTCATGCCTGCCAATGAGAGAAAATGTCTATTAAAACAGACTGGGGAAAAGCCCCAAATGGGTTATTCTACCCACAACCAGGAGTGATCTGTATGATAATTTTGTTATTTTACGCATTACATCTACAAAGCCCTCTCTTAATTCTTTCTAGTCATACTGTGTTTGATCCAACCTACCTTATGATTTTAATTATTGGATTGTGGTAATGTAATATAAACTCTAAAACAGGGTCAGTGTGGTTTAGGGAAGATGCTGTAAAACACTAATTTTCCCAAGTAGGATTTAGATCTTGGAAACATCAAATCCTAGAATGGTTTGTGTTGGGAGGCACCTTAAAAACCATCCCATTCCAGCCCCTGCCATGGGCAGGGACACCTTCCACTAGCCTGGATTGTTCCAAGACTGGCCATGAACACTTCAGGGATGAAGCAGCCACAGCTTCTCTGGGCAACCTGTGCCAGGGCCTCCGTACCCTCACAGGGAACAATTCCTTCCCAATATCCCATCTAACCCTTTCCTCTGGCAGTGGGAAGCCGTCCCCTTGTAACACAGTGTTGTCTGAGTTGTTTTGTCCCGACTCTGTCCTTGCCCACAGGTCTGAGTTTGCCGATACCATCCTGTCAGTGCATCCCTCGGATGTCCTGGACATGCCAGTGGATCCCAACGAGCCCACCTACTGCCTGTGTCACCAGGTGTCCTATGGAGAGATGATTGGCTGTGACAACCCAGATGTAAGCATTTGAGAGAGGATTGGTTTTCAGATGTTTGTTGCCTCCCAGCCCTGTACAATCCGAGGAGGGGGTCGTTGCTCACTTAGCTCATACCAAATGATGGGAATGTTTGTGAATCACTAAGTATCTCCTCTGTGGGGTTTTCCTTTCTCTTTTGCAGTGCCCAATTGAGTGGTTCCACTTTGCGTGTGTGGACCTGACCACCAAACCAAAAGGGAAATGGTGAGTGGGACAACATTCAGCTTTGGGATTTTTATCAGGCTGCAGTTTGCCTCAACAAGAATTAAAACCCTGTTGTGAGCCTGGCAGAGGAGCTTTGCTCCTCTCATCAGAGGGTTTGAATCCTCTGTGGTTGGGGATTATGTTTGAGGGTAAAAAATACAAGATGAACCTTCTTAAAATCCATTTCCACAGAAGTCTTAGGTTCTGGTGGGAGCAGAAGTGCCCGATAAACAGAGCAGGTTTTTAACCTGAGGCTTGTGTAAACATGGACGTGTTCCATCTGAGGTTTGTTGTCTCTAGTTGTGGCTGTGCTTTAAACTGAGAGACAGATACCTCTTCATTTCACTTCTGGAGGCAAGTTTTGAAGACTTCTCAGGGTTTTACTTCTGTATATGCTCATCTTGGAAAGGACCACGGGCTTGTTTTTTTTATCTAATGGACCGTTTTAATCAAATTAACAAGTTGCCAGTCAGAAATAGGCTTATCTGTGCACAAATACTAAAAACAGTTCTTGGGCTCTGTGCTCTTAACTTCAGGAGCTAATTACTGCCTCTTTTTTCTTACAGGTTTTGTCCTCGTTGTGTTCAGGAAAGAAAGAAAAAGAAGTAAGGAGTAGAGGAGAATACACCACCGAGGCAAGAAGAATTTAATATATTCCTTCATTCATGTTGCAATATTACCTTTGATTATTTTTTGTTAATCTATCCTTCTTCTTTTTCTGGTATGGTATTTAATTATCCAGTGGCCAGTTGAAGTTCCTGTTCTTTCCTAAGACAATGACTTTGGGAGGGAGTCCAGAATCCCTTTGCCACGGAGATCTTATTTATGTTAATCTTGCACAATAATACTGAGAGAGGGTGTTGCCTTTTCTGGCTGTTTCCATTTCCCTGAAGATTCTTTAAGTACATCACTGTGAAGATGAAACCTACAGTATTCTTGGAGAGAGAGACAGAGAAGGTCAGATTTATTCACAAAACAAGATGAAGGCCTGAAGTGTTAGCTGTGATTGCCTGTGTGGCGCCTGGGTAAATCAGGAAATCAGGTTTTAGGGAAAGGCTCCACGAGGACACTCTTTGTTCCCATGTTGGAGTGGCTCTGCTGTTGAAGGCCATTCAGGAGTGTTCTAACAGGACTTCTTGTCTTTTTCTTAATGGGCCACATTTGCATGCTCTTGACTTGTTTAGCTGCTTTTCAGATGATGAATGTGAATCCACAGTGTCAGTGGCTGCAGCAGAAGGGAGAGAGGAAATCAGGAGTCAGAAAGCAAAAGTCTCTTGTTTTTTCCTTCCTCTGAGATATAGTGGATGCAGAAGTTGAGGGAAGAGCAGAGATAAGTCTTGCTTTCCTATCTGTCTCCTGCATCACAAGGCTTACCTGTCTACAATGAAAGATGTAGTGGGGAAAGGTGCCAGCAGGGTTTCCTCCCTGCTGGTGGAAGGAGGGGGAAAAAAAAGCTCCAAACTCATGAACTTTGCTGGCTCTGGTCCCTGATGGGGACTGTTGGTGGCAGTTCTGTGCAGGGCTGTGTGCTGCTTTCCCTACCGATGTGTAGGAGCTCTTGGTATAGACTGCTGGAAAGGCATAAAGAAACTTCTAGATAAACTTTTCTTCTGAATAAATAGGACAGAAGATTAAAAACACTTCTACTCAGATTCTGGCACCTGTTCTCAAAAGAAAGAAGGCTTTTCCTGTTGCACTGAGCCTCTTACTCATGTTTTGCAGTGAGGAGGAAGGAAAGTAGAACACGGCTCCTGCCACTTCCCCTTCCCTCTGTGGGGCTTTTTGCCTGCTGCTGACATAGAAGAAACCTCTTAATCGTGAGGCAGCTTTTCTGTGAACATTGATTTATGGCAGAAAAAAAGGATGGATTTTAGGAAAAAATCCCTGTCTTCAGGGTCCTGTTATTTCCAGTGTGATGTTGCACCTGTCTTTACTACATTGCATCACAGAGAGATGAAGTTTCCAGAGTTCTGTGCCTGAAAATGCACATTTGTGATGCACATTTGTCATTGCTGCCATGGAGTGGAAAGCAGGCAGGGAAATGAAAGCTGGAGGGAAGGAGGAGGAACAGCAGAGCCACACAGACCTGGAGTACAGCAAGCCTTGTTCTTCTGCCTCTTCATGAGAGCAGATTTGTGATACCTCATGAGCCAGCCCATAATCCAGTCACCAGTGGGTGAGAGCTGCTCCTCCTCCACCCTCTGCACTGGACTGAGTGGGAGCATTGCTGTGTCCTGACAACCCAGGTCGATGCTGTTCCAGGTTTTGTTTTCCCCTTCCATCCAGTGGTATTGTAGACAACTTCTTTTCCCTTTTTTTTTTTTTTCCTAAGGCTTTGTTAGTACTGGTATTGCCATGGATTAAGCATTTGATTTGAAACAATCTCAAAACTCCCATCTGGAGATCTTGCTGGACATGTGCCATGAGGGAAGAGAGCAGCTCTGGGTGAGCCAGTGTGGAGCTGACTTCCCTCAGCTCCAAAATTCTGGTCAGGTAGGATAACATTTTTAGAAGTACTTTTGGGGCTTCGAAGAGTATTTTCCACTTGAACCAGCAAAGCAAAAAGGAAAACAAGCCTCTAAAAGGTAGAACCCTTGGAAGAAAGGGTAATTTGCTAGGAATGATGAATGGTGTGAGGTACAACATTCTCCTCTTCTTTACAGCATCTGTGATGTGTAGAGCATCTGAGAGCTGATACCAGCAATAAACTCCCCCACTGGGAACATGACAGGGCAGGGTTTGGATGGGCTCAGGAGTGTCTGCTGCCCTCTTACACCTGTGGTTGTAGAGATTTTTTTATGACTTGTTGTAGACAGAAATACCAGCAGCCTTCATTTTTGCTTACTAAAGGATTTAAATCTTTTGACTTTTGAATGTACAGTGTTAAAATGTTTCCTGGAGAAGGGTGATCCCTAAAGGAATGTCCCACTAAACATTGCCCAAAAAGCCCTGCCAGGGGCCCAGCTTGACTGAAGTTTGTCCAAACTGGAGGTCGAAACCTGACTTTCACCCAATTACCCGAAACGAGAGGGGGGGGGAGGGAAAGGAATGTAAAGTTTAAAAAAACCCCAAAACATAAGAAATGTATATCTGTATTTTTGGATCTTGGAGATATTGGATTATATTATAAATAAAGTATTTTTGGGAATAAATGTGTGAGGATGGGGGGTGCGCTGTTGCAACCTCCGGCCGCCAGGGGGCGCGGGCGGGCGGCAGCGCCCCCTGGCGCCTCGGCGTGAGGCGCGCCGCGCGTTCCCGGCGCTTCCAGGCCACAGAGCGTCCTTGGCATCTCCTGTGCACCGGGATAATCCCGAATTCCCCCGCCCTCTCCGCGGTAAGCCCCCACGGCGAAGGCTGCGTGGCGCTGCGGTGTCCTGGGGCTTTGCGGTGGCAGCAGCGGAAGGGATTCTCTAAGGCGCTGCGCCAGCGGGTGCGCCTCCCCTCAGTGCTGAGGGGAGGGGTCAACAAACAAGGCCGCGGTTTTTTCGCATGGCTTGCTCAGCGCTGTGGAGGCGCGGGGCCGCCTGGCTCCGGAGCTGCCGCGGGACGGTCCTGCAGCGCGGCGGGAGCCGGGAACCCCCGGGCGTGCCCCGGGGCAGGGCCTGCGGCGGCTCCCGGGAGGTGGTGCCGACCTGCGAGCGCTACCCGGTGCGGCGGCTGCCCTTCGCCCGGCTGGCGGACGGCGACGTCGCCTTCTTCGAGCGCCTCATGCCCGGCAGGGTCGTAACCGGCGAGGAGGAGGTGAAGCCATTTAATGTGGACTGGCTGAAGTCGGTGCGAGGTAAGCGAGCTGCTTGTGCTCCGCTAGTGAAACCTCCTTCCTGCCTCTGGTAATTACCGGAGCAGTAAGTTTGCCAAAGGAAATCTTATCTTTATTTATGGCGGATCATATTTATACAGACTAATTGAGTGTTATCGAGTCCAACTCCTGGCCCTGCACAGACACCCCAATAATCCCAGGCCGTGCTTGGGAGCTCTGGCAAACGCTCTGGCAGCCTTGGAGCCGTGCCCATTCCCTGAGGAGCCTGTTCAGTGCCCGACCGCCCTCTGGAGGAAGAGCCTTTTCCTGATAGCCTCACCTGACACAATTCCACCTGTTCCCTAGGGTCCTGTCACTGGTCACCAGAGACCAGATGAGTATCTGCCTCTCTAAAATGAGTTTTTCTCATAAAAAATATTCATTTAAGAATTACCTGATACCTGGTAAACTTACTGGCTTTCATTAAAAAAAAAAATTAACTCTCTAAATTAATAATTAATTTTTTCCTGAGACAGATTGATTCACCTAAGAGTTTTGATTGAACCTTAGAGGAGAATATGAAAGCTTTTGGGAGACTTGATTGCAGCCTTCCAGTACCTTAAGGGGGCTTATAAAAAGGGGGGAGAGGGACTTTTCATACAGGCCTGGAGTGGCAGGACAAGGGGGAAGGGTTAGATGGGATATTGGGAAGAAATATCCCACTGCCAGAGGGAAGGGTTAGATGGGATATTGGGAAGAAATTGTACCCTGTGAGGGTGGGGAAGCCCTGGCACAGGGTGCCCAGAGAAGCTGTGGCTGCTCCATCCCTGGAAGTGTCCAAGGCCAGGTTGAATGTGGCTTGGAGCAGCCTGGGACAGTGGAAGGTGTCCCTGCCTGTGGAATGAGATGAGCTTTTAGGTCCCTTCCAACCCAAATCAGCCTGTGATTCTAAATCAAGCACTGTGAATTCTCTGTTGCTTCTGTCAAAGATTCCATGAGAATTTAAACCACTTCCCATTGCCCCCAGCAGCAGCCAAGCCTACCTATACATGCAAAGTTTTTGCAGGGCTTAAGGGGAAAGGCTGCTGTTGAAATGTTTGTTGTCAAAGTGGTTGAAATGCCTAACAGTGGAGGGAGCATTGTTATTTTCCACCTCATGCTTTCCCACCTGTTTCTTTCTGACCTGCAGAGCCACAGCTTGCCTTGAGAGTCCCTTGCTTTTGTTGCAGGCTGCAGCCAGCTGGTGTTGAAGCCACAGACAACGGCAGAGGTGTCTCAGGTTCTCAGGTAAGGTGCACCTTTTCTGCTGGGCTTGGTGCTGAGGAAACTTAGGTTGAGAAAGGGATGATCTGGCAGGTGAAGGGAACTTGTAGGTGTTCAGACACCAATTCCTTAAGCATTGGAGTTGCTGAGGAAGTTTTCTTCATGACTTTTCTGTTCTGATAAATGACTAAAATTAGCTATTGTACAGGTCCTCAGAAAGGAGAAGTTTTGTGAAAGATTTAGGAGGGTCTGTTTGAGAAGGTAAAGAAGGTTAGGGCAGTTCTGGGCAGTTTGAGGATCTGTTTTATCCTCATCCTGTGGTTCACTGGTGTGAGCACAGCTCTGGTTGGGCAGTACTGTGCCAGGTCACTGTTTGGATGAGGAGGTGAAAGCTGCAGGAGCCTGCTCCTGGCTCTGTTAAAACAGGGATGCAGAGTACAGGAGAGGCAGGCAGGGCTTCTCAAGGGACTCTGGTGCTGTGGGGCTCTGTGCCATCCCTTGTGCAGGAGCTGCTGTGAGCTCAGAGAGGATGTGGTGGGTGGTGCTTGGTGGGGATGTGGCAGGTGGAGCAGCTGAGGCACAGGTGTACATTTTGTTGCCTACAGGGCATTAATTTCTTGGAAGGAGGAGGGCAGTCATGTCTGAAACCACTGCCAGAGGCTGGCTGTCAGAGCCCACTGAGGAGCCCAGGCTGTTAGCACAGACTGCTGCAGAAACAACTTCTCTAGAAACATAAGCAGTGCTTTCCAGGAAGATGGTGTGTGCCACATGTGTAGATACACACAGGACTAACCCCAAGTGTTGGTTCTTTGCTCAGCACTGGGCTGAATTCAGACAGGAGTTGCACCTTCTCACTTTGTCATTGAAACTGTCTCCTTGCATCTGTGTAATCTTTCAGTGAAGTGCTGCTTTAATTTGAAGGAGCACTGTCACAACAGTAGACATTCCTGTAGAGGTGAAACTTCTCTGACACACTGATTATGGCCTTTAAATGCATAAAAATTCAGAAACCTCTTGTCTTCCAGGTACTGCCATGAGAAGAACCTGGCAGTGAACCCTCAGGGGGGTAACACGGGCCTTGTTGGGGGCAGCGTTCCTGTCTTTGATGAGATCATTCTCTCCACTGCTCTCATGAACCAGATCATCAGCTTTGACAAGGTGTCTGGTAAATATTCCAGAGATGTGAGGCACAGAAATGAGCCCCAGGCCCCAAAACAGGCATTTTCCTGCGAACAGATAACAGCAGGATCAGCAGGGTTCAGCCCAGCAGCATTGTAAGGAGGTTTGTTTGAACTGGGGGGATTAGGGGTCAGGCTGGTGTGAGTATCTCTGTTCAAAGAGAGAGGACAACAGGCTGAATTTAAACCATTTCCCATTGTCCCCAACAGCAGCCAAGTCTACCTATACATGCAAAGTTTTTGCAGGGCTTAAAGGGAAAGGCTGCTTTCCCTTTAAGGTAGAGACACACTTAATGTGGTTGTGTTTTACCAGTCCTGAGTTGTGGGTGACCAGATGTTGAGGCAATAGCAAAGCTCCCTGAGGCTTGAGGAGGGGTCAGTTCCCTGGAGCATTGAAGCTGAATCCCAGGAAGTTTTCAATGAAGAGGTGGTTGCGTCTGCTCATATTGCTCCTGCTTCTTGAGGAGGCACCTTCTTCTCAGCCATCAGCTTATAGCAGGGCATTTCTGTTGCAGGAATCCTCGTGTGCCAAGCAGGCTGTGTGTTGGAGAGACTCAATGAGTACTTGGAGGAGCAGGGATTTATCATGCCACTCGACCTGGGAGCCAAAGGCAGCTGTCACATCGGAGGGAATGTGGCCACCAATGCTGGAGGCTTGCGGCTCTTGAGATACGGCTCTCTGCGAGGGACGGTGCTGGGCCTGGAAGTGGTAAGGCGAGTACCTGGCAGTTCCTTTCTCTGCTTCTTACTGCTTCCTGTTCTTCTAACTATCCAGCACACAGCCAAGTTCCTCTCCAGGCTTCCACTCTTAACTTTTCCTTGTGGGGCCCTTTTGAGAAGGGGCAGCACGTGTCTTCATGTGTGTGTAGCATGTTATTGCTGCTTCAGTTTCCAGCTTCCTGACTTCCAGTGCTTGCTGACAGAGGAGGTGTTAGGTGGTTTTCTAGTCCAGACAAGTGAAAAAAAGGTAGGGAAAGATTGAGGAATCCCAGGTTATCTGGGAGTTGGTTCCTCTGAGCAGTGGGTCTCTGGAACACTCTTTTCTAGTGGCAGCTCACTCAGATTTTAATAGAATCATGGTATCACAAACTGGTTTGTGTTGGACAGGACTTTAAAAATCATCTTAAGGTTTAAAGCTCACCCCATAACAGAGCTGTCTGCTTTGGGTTCATTTGGCTGCTGGCTGTGTCCTAGAGTCTCTGCTGTTCCTCAGTCTTCCCCCTGTCCTACAGATGAGTGCCTTGGAGTGTAAAGGCTGGATTAGGGGTTATAAAAGTTTTCAGGGCTGGGGAACAAAGTATAAATGGGAAAAAATTTGGGCAGGGAACAAAAGCACTGCATGGTTTTACTGTGTAGGTTTAGAAAGAATAGCATTTGTCTCAGGTCAGTTTGTCTCTAGTGTCAAAATAGCCATGAATAACCTCTCTTGGAGATACTCAACCTTGATTTAAGGCTCAAGTGGCAGATGGTTTACTTCATTCTGCTCAACTGTTCACTGTTTCAAGTAGCTTTCCTTGTTTCTGCTGGATAATGGGAGCTAGGGCTGCAGAGAATGGCTGGTCTTCACCACTAGTAAGAAAAGCAGAGCAGACTGGATCTACTGTTTTTACTTGTCCTGATGGAAGGAGAGAAGCAGGAGGGAAATCTACTCTTTCGTACTCAGGTAGGATATAGAGGGGGGGAAGAGCTGGGACTGGAGGAGCAGTGTGGGCTGCAGCTGTGTCCTTTTCTCCAGGTGGATGACATTTCCCGTCAGCTTGGTCATAGGCAAGTTCATGAGAGCAGATTCCTACCCAGGTGCTCTGACAGGGCCCCTATGTTCCCACAGGTGCTGGCTGATGGCTCAGCTCTGGACTGTCTGACCTCTCTGCGCAAAGATAACACGGGCTATGACCTGAAGCAGCTCTTCATCGGATCCGAGGGGACCTTGGGAGTTATCACTGCTGTCTCCATACTCTGTCCTCAGAAGCCTAAGGCTGTGAATCTGGCATTCCTAGGTAGAAACTGATATTAATGATTTCACACCTGAATTCAGAGGCTGGGAATAGGAAGGAGAGGAAAAAGCACTGCTCAGCCTGCTGAACTGGACTGCCAGCATCAGCTGGTTTCTGGCTATTAGTGTAGGGCTCTGTGCTAAAATACCTGTGCAGCTATTTAATATCTGTTGAAATACCTGCAAGGGCAGGTTGTTCTCTAAGGAGAGTGGACCCAGGAGGTCAACAGGGTGAGGAGGCAGGCGGGACAGTCTCCTCACTAGTGAGAGCCTGGTCTGACAGGCTCAAGAGGTGAGCAGAGCAAGACTGTGACAGTAGGCAGAGGCGCCACCATCCAGGAGTCAGGTGGGCAACAAGGTGCCAAGGCAAGGCTGAGAAGTCACATCTGCAGGTCAGGCTCTGGATCAGCAGCGTACATGGCCAGGCAAAGCTGCTTCAAAGCTGCTTCAAAGCTGCTTAAAAGCTGCTTTTGGGTGTCCCTCAGTAGGTCCAAAGTTGTTTGTGGGGGAGCCTTTTCACTGAGAATTTACTTCTCAGAAACCTCCAAAAGGTTCGGGGTGGTGTCTGGTTTTGGTCCTGATTCCTGTCTGTGTTCTGTCTGAAGGGTGTCAGAGTTTTGCTAAGGTTCTGGAAACATTCACAACCTGCAGAGCCATGCTGGGTGAGATCCTGTCTGCCTATGAGTTCATGGATGAGAAGTGCATGGACTTGGTTGAGAGACATCTCAAGCTGTCCAGCCCAGTTACAGGTACCAGTGACATTCACACTGTAGAAAGGGGCACTGTACTTCTTGGGGATTTTTTAGACTAGTTTTAAACACTTTTTAAAAGTGACTCATTTTAAAAAGTTGATTGTGTGAGCATCCCTCATAATTTTTGTTTCTAGTTTATCCATTCCAACCACCTTTTCTCCTTAAAGATGAGACTTTTTACTTGTATGTGTCCTCACAAAACTGCTAACTTTCTAGAAAGTAGTGGCAAAATAAAAGATAAAGCATGTCAGTGAAGTGCCCTACAGACAAAAGACTGCCTTCTCTGGCACCAGAGAGTCTGGGCACATAACAGGTGGAGAAAGCTCCAAAACCTGCCCTGAGTTCCTCTGTTTTGCTCCAGGGTATCTGCTTACTTTGTTCTCCCTCATTCTCAGACAGCCCTTTTTATGTTTTAATTGAAACTTCGGGCTCCAACTCAACCCATGATGAGGAAAAATTGAACAACTTCCTAGAGCAGGCCATGGCATTTGGTTTGGTCACTGATGGAACTGTGGCGACGGACGACAAGAAAATAAAGGCAAGTCAGCATTTCCTCTTCCACAAATCTATTGACGTGGATTTGTATTTTATATAAGGAAGTGTTCAATCTGATGTTTGGTATATGCATGGAACCCAAGAGCTACTTGGTTTATATGGATTTCTGTGATCCTTGATTCCTCAGATGCTGTGGGGCCTGCGGGAGAGGATCACTGAGGCCCTCACTCACGAGGGTTATGTGTACAAGTATGACATCTCTCTGCCTGTGGGAAAGCTCTATGACCTCGTGACTGATATGAGGGCTCGTCTGGGCCAGAGTGCCAAAAATGTGGTGGGCTACGGCCACTTGGGTAAGTGGGGGTGCTGGGAAAAGAGGTGATGGCTCTTCTGTGCTGCAATTAGTGAGAGGCTTTAATAGAGGGCTGTGAAGAGGAGGGTGCATCAGGATCTTTGTGTTTGAATTTCACTGCTTTCAGATTGTTTTCCATACACTGATGGCAGGTTGCTGGCCAGTGAACCACAGAACTGGTCACCTGTGTCTTCTTGCTATGTACTTTCTATTTAAAGATATAATTTGTTCTGTTGGACCATCAGTTTGGTTGATGTCCTTAGACACGTTTGGCAGATAACCTCTTTCTTGTCCAAAGTGATTAATCCTCCTGGAAATCATTTTTTTGTGAGCCATTAACCCTCCAACAGAGAGTGATAATGATAAATGCACAGAAAGGCTGATAGATTTGTCAGCATGCTGGGAAGTTAATCTTATTTTACTAGCAGGTAAATCGGTCTCGTAGCAGAGCTGTTCTGTAACAAAAAGTCGTGGAACGCTCTTGAGCATACTTGATTAAGGATCATTTGAAGGACACGTTTCATAACAAAGGCTCCCTGTGGTAGCTCTTTGAGGACTAAGCTGTGTGTTGTGAGGGTTTGCTAGGATGCAGGAAGAGGTTCCGGCGGGAGCAGGATGAGTAAGTTGTGTTTATCTTTGTGTGTTTTGTCTTTTGGAGTACCCAGCAACTCTGTGCCTAATCAAATACTGTCACACGAAGCGGCAAAAGGAGAAATTGTTCTGCTTTCTTTGTTTCTGTTGACAGGGTGCCAAAGCGCATTTAGAGCATTGCACAAACACAATAGGGAGAGAAAAAGTGATGAAGGGCCACGTTAAAATCTAATGATCATTATGAAATGCCATTGGGGAAGTCTTTGTCATGGCATCACAGTGGTGGCACAATCATTAATGCAGTACAGTGGGAATTTTAAAATCACAGAAGTCAGAGTTTGAAAGTAGCTTAACTTGGAACCCTTCCTCAAATATTGCACTAGGAGCATGGAAAAGCAAAGATCCTATTTGAATTATTTGTGCACGGAGAGGCTGATGTTTGTAGGACAGTGAGCTTGTCCTTTTTGCACAGTTTGCAGACTAACAAAGGCCCTGTTGTTTGAGAATGTGGAGGAGCTAGGAATGAGTATCCATTGCAGGGTAACCAAGTTTTTCTCCCGAATCCACCTGTGCGATGTTTTCTTCCAGGAGATGGGAACCTGCACTTGAACATCACGGCAGAGTCCTACAGTCATTCCCTGCTGGATGCCATCGAGCCCTTTGTGTATGAGTGGACTGCAAGATGCAGTGGGAGCATCAGTGCAGAGCACGGGCTGGGCTTCAAGAAGAAGCAGTTCATTCAGTACAGCAAACCACGCGAGGCAGTGGTGCTCATGCAGCAGTTCAAAGCCATGCTGGACCCCAAGGGGATCCTCAACCCCTACAAGACGCTGCCCTTGGCTCTCGAGAGCAGCACATGCTGAGGAGCCAGCAGAGCAGGCCAGCTCCATACCTGCACTTAACCATAAACACGCTGGTGGATCAGCAAGAACATGAAGTGCTCCATGTTTGATTTTGTTGGTGGGATGGATGCGGTTGCTCTTTTCAGGGGTGCCTGCTCTTGCTGAAGAACACACTACTGGGTTTCCTATTTAGTCTGAACATTGAAACCAAACATGGAGATACTGTGTGTGTATGACTATTCCAACTGTCTTTCCCCTTAGGTTTGCTCTGATTTATCAGTGACAGCAGCCAAATGAAGTATTTTCTCACTTGGGGTGTGCAAGTGAAGCATCAGAGACACAGGAGAACCTGTGGATGCAAATCTTCCAAGTGAAGGTGTTGCTCTTCCTCCCTTGTTTTATCTAATACACTTGTCCCAAACCCCACAACAGCATCTGGTTATGGCCTCTTTAGTGATGCTACCCCCAGGCTGTCCCAAATAAGCATCAGTGTTGTCCCATGTACAGGTTTGCAGTGCTGGAAGGACTGGCCAGAGAAGAGAGAGTGCTGGAGATCCAGCTTCTGGATTTTATCAACTGGAGGAGAAATACCAGCAGCCAGGCTGAGGGAGAGGATCCCAGGACACCTGCCTGCCCGGGGCAGGCTCTAAGCATGCCACTATTTCTTGCTTCCTTGACTTCCAGACTGTTCTTCACAGCAAATCGTGATTTCCTCTCACAGAGAGGTGTAAAATTATCCCTCCCAGTCTGGCTGGTTAATATCTGGGATAACCCTGAGTGATAATACAAAAGGACAGGACTTGGAGCAACTTGGTCTAGTGGAAGGTGTCCCTGCCCATAGCAGAGAAGTAAAATGAGATGGGCTTTAAGGTCCCTTCCAACCCAAACCACTCTTACTCTGTGCTGGGAGTTCTATGGACTCTCTGGAGGGACAGGAGGCCTTGCAGAGGGATCTGGATAGATGCACCGTGAGGCAATTGCCAGTGGCACAGAATTACTAAATCCAAGTGCTGGATTCTGTGCCCGGCATGGAGCAACGCCGAGCACGAGCGAGAGGAGCGGCTGGGGAGCCCTGCTGACAGGATCTGGGGGTGCTGGGTGGCAGCAGCTCAGTAGGAACCATCACCAGGAGGGCAAATGGCATCCTGGGGGCACTGGCCACAGCGTGGCCAGCGGGTCAGGAGAGGGGATGGTCCGGCTGTGCCCAGCACTGGGCCGGCCTCACCCTGAGCGCTCCAGCATTAAAGATTATGGGAAGGTCCTTGAGTGTGTCCAGGAGAGGAGAACCACACCGGTGCTGGGCTGGAAGGCATGTCCTGGGAGGAGGCTGAGGGCTCTGGGTTTGTCTGGTTTGGAGAGGAGGAGGCTGAGGGACAACTTTATCCCCCTCAGCAGCTTCCTGAGGAGGGGGCATGGAGAGGGAAGTGCCGATCTCATGGGAATGCTGATCTCAAAGCAGGGCCAGGGGAGGTTCAGGCTGGGCATCAGGAAGTGTTTCTTTATAGACAGACACTTTCTATATAATCAAATACTGCACCAGGCTTCCTGCAGAGGTGGTTGATGCCTCAGACTGTCAGTGTTTAAGAGTCATTTGGGCAATAGTGTCACTTTAGGGCAGGCCTGAGCTGATCAGGCAGTTGGAGCAGATGGTTGTCGTAGGTCCCTTTCAGCAGAACTGTTCTGTTGTAACATGGAGGGTTTTGTTGGTTTTGGGGTTTGGTTTTATTTACTTCTACAAAGAGATTGTAATTTATGGTTTGTTGTACAATACCACATTGTCACCTTTCTTCTACAGAGGGCAGTGAGTCATTCATCTTCTGGCTTACTTGGTGTTTGCTAGTCATATCCGTGTTTACTGACACATGTCACTCTTAATCCAGGCTCTCTTGTATCTACATGAAGCAGGTGATGATTAGGAATAGCCAGGGGATTTGCCAAACGTAAATAGTGTCACTAACCTGACAACTTTTTACAACAAAAGGATGTTTTCTGTCAACGTGCAGTGAGCAGTGGATGTCAGCACCGCCTTTGATGCTCTTTCCCACAATCTTCTCCAGGCTGGGCAGGGATTTGAGCTGCCTGGTTCTAGTGGAAGATATCCCTTGCCCTTGGCAGGGGGTTGGAACAAGATGAGCTTCCAACCCAAAGCATCCTGTGATTCCATTATTCTCCTGGACTGCCTGCGTGGGCCACGAGACAGGTAATAAGCTGGCTCAGGCTGTGCTCAGAGGGTGCCAGCTGATGGCTTTCACTCAGGTGTATTGGTTTGGGAAGCTTTACTGGGTGTCACAAGAGTAGGAAAGGTGATGTCTTACGTAGTAGCCATCTTCTCCACTACCTGCTTTTCAGTGATATTGGCTCTTTGATAGAGCAGTGAAATAACTGTTCCATCCAGAACCTTGTTCTTCGAAGAAAAAACATCCTAAAGAGTGTTTTCTTCAGTTTTAAGGCAGAATACAATCTCTACAAGGCTGCATGCTGTCAGATTGCACTGAGTATGCTGGCTTGTGCTCAGCAACATGTTGCAACACCCTTCTCAGTACAGTTCCAAGATCACACCTCTCTCAGCTTGGCCACATGGATGCTTTTGACAGAAATACTTCCTTATGTTACATGGCCTGGCATTATCTAGTCCTGCTCTCCAGTCTTGTCCATTCAATCCTCTCTCCACTCCCCACCTCTCCCTTCATCCCTCAGGACCAGTCAGAGAGGAGCTGATCATCCTCTTCTGGGATGAAGTGAACAATGCCATCATTAGCAAAGAGGGAGAATTTTGTCATGGAAGCGGTGGTCAGGCATTGGAAGGGGCTGCCCAGGGAGATGGTGGAGTCTCCACTCCTGGAGCTGTTCAAGGAATGCCTGGATGTGGCACTCAGTGCTCTGGGCTGGTCACAATGTGGGGATTGGTCACAGGCTGAACTCCATGGTCTTGGAGGTCTCTTCCAACCCAAATGCTTCTGGAATTCTGTGGCTCTGTGAAAAGAGAAGACAGCCCATGCAACACAGCCTGTGCTGCTTGGGTGTGGGGTGATGCAAAAATACTGGAAGTCCATGATGTTGTTGGAAAAGAAATGTGCAGGATTTGCTTTCTGCCAGGATGGGCTGATGCTCGTTCTTTCTGGATCAGGCTGTTTATATTTTCTCCCCTTTTCCTACACCATTCTTTCTCTTTTTTCCCCTAAACTACTGACCATCACTGTTTAAAATGCAGGCTTTCCACATGATAGGCTGTTTTTGGGAAGCAGAACTTTCCATACTTCTCTTTTTCAGCCATGTGTGGAGAGGGTGCTCAGGAGGGACACACACAACTGTTCTGGCACAGCTCCATTTGACCATCTTCCTTACATGTGAAGTTCCTAAAGCTCCATGTAAGTTTTACTGTTTCACTAAACAATAGAGCAGTTCCCTGAGGGAATACAAGGGAGGAGTTAGCCTGGGGTTATTTTATAATATCTTTCCTAGACCTTACTTCTGTGTTCTCAGTGATGCTTTCACATAGTGGTGCACTGTTGTTTATAGGAGGGAGAGACAGAGTGGATACATGTACATGTATTTTTAGAAAGAATCATTGTGACAGGAATTTCTTGTCCAAAATTTTGATTTTTCTGAGGCAGACTTAAATACTAGAATGTTGTGGATGCTCCACAGTTAGAACCAGTGGTCTTCCGGCACAGTAAGAACTTGATTTTCTCTGTTGGTTTTGCCTCTCTCTGTTCTAGTTTATGGTGGGGATAGAGTTAATTTTCTTCACAGTGGCTGGTCTGGATCTGTGTTTGGATCAGTGATGGAAGCACAGGAATGTTGTAGCTGTTGCTGAGTGGTGCTTGCACAGCATCAAGGTCTTTCCCACTCCTCACTCTCCCCCATCAGCGAGGAGCTGGGAGGGGACACAGCTGACCCCGACTGACCACAGAGGTCTCCCACACCATAAGATGCCGTGCTCAGCAATAAAAGCTGGGGAGGAAGGAGGAAGGGGGGTATGCCCAAGTCACTGTTATGCATGATGGAGCCCAGCTTTCCTGGGGATGGTTGAACACCTGCCTGCAGCAGGAAGCAGGGAATGAATTCCTGTTGATTTGCTTGCATGTGCAGGTCTTGCTTTACCTGTTAAACTACCTTTATCGCAACCCACGAGTTTTTGCACTTCCACCTTCTGATTCTCCCCATCCCGCTGCATGGGGCTGACCTCCCCCAGGGCCTGACCCCCAACAGGAAGAAGAGGCAGGATGGAGGGATGAATCCAGCATTCTGCCCCAGCTCACTAATCCCGTGTCACCTGACTGACCTCCCCTGCCCTGGTCTCCGAGCAGCCCACCTCCACATGAAGACAAATATTTGTGCCTGGCACCATTTCTTCTTTTTGGCATAGCCAAAGCTGATGATTTGTGTACAACACCCCAGGAGAGAGCAATTAATCAATTGTAAAAGTGTAAAACATCGGCTTCTGTGATCTGTGGGCTCTACCAGCTCCTGAGTGAGAAATGGCACAGCTGACGTGTGTAATGTAACAGGAGAAAGAGGTCACTGAAATGTGCCCCCCTGCCAGCAGCAGCTGGTGCTAGGCCAGGAGTAACCTTAGAAATTCTCCATAAAAGAGCACATTGACTCAGGTTCTACCAAGAAACTCAAGAAAAGCAACCCTACACCTTGCTAATCTCTCCATCTTAGTGAGTACTGGATTTGAGGCTGGTGTGGGGAAGCTGTGATTTAAAAAGAAATGCTGTGTATTTGGGTGCTCTGGAAATGTGGCAACGTAGGTGAAGGATCCCAGAGTGCTGAGGATTTGGCTGTTGGTGGGGCATGTTGGGCCAACAGCATACTAGGTTTAGAAAGGTGACACTGTGTGTGGAGAGGGAAAGGAGACCACCAGGAGGTGCATGGAACACGGCGTGGCTGTAAAAGACCAAAAGCAACAACTCAATCCTCCCCCTAATCCAGGCTGGGAGGTGTGGGTACACTTTTTGTTGCCCAAATGAGAAGAGCATTGGCTTCATCCTGGTGCAGGGCGCAGGGAGATTACCACATTTCCAGACCTGCAGGGCAAATTCTGCTCTCCCAAGGCAAACTGCAACCATCAAACCCAGTTTGTGAAGTGCTGGTGTACAGCAGCCTCAGTGGAATCCAAAATTCCTGCACAATACAAATTGTAACAGTTTTTAATAACACCAGAAGCATAGTATAAAATAATGCCCCTTTAGGGGCAAGAGTTCTCCCTCCCAAGGCCTGGATACAGCCAAGTCTGTTAAGCTCTTAACCTCCGTCTACAGTAATTGCATTTTTACCAAAAAGCTTGAAGTCTGAATGTTTTAAGAGGAATTTTCCATAGGTAAACTCCATTCCTGTTTGGCTGTTGTCCCTAATTTGCTCTTGCCAAATGTATCTGGCAGGGAATTCCTGTCCTTACCCACTGAGCAAGAAGCAGAGAAAAGGGACCGTGGCCCCCGGTGGCGTGATGTTGTGCAGGATGATGAAGGTTCAATGCTCCTAGCGCCTCCCTCCTGCAGCCAGGAGAGAAAGGGATCCCCAGTAACAGAATCCCTGTTAAACTTTTCCTTCCCAGCAAAGTTGCTGTGAATGCCATGTCCCGAGGCACCTTTATACCTGTGTCCTGCCATACCAGTGCTTTTCATGGCTTATTAAATAACTCCCACCCACTTCTGGGAGCACCTGGCCACTCCCTTTGTCCTTTGTCCCTTTGTCACCTATCCCAGCCGTTTATAGCACTGAAGAGATGCTAGAAATAGAGACGTGGCCACTAAGAGCCAGAGGAGACAAACAGGCACTGGAGTCAATTTTCAAAGGAGACACTTCCCAGCTCGCAGCAGCATGAAAAGCCCTGGGTGCACTCCAAGGTAAGGGCAGAGGGAGCTGAGTGTTCGGGGTGCCGAATTCATACTTGCTTTGCAGGAAGGTCTGGCTCAAGTAATCCCTGGAAGTTGTTAATAAACTATAGAGTTAGTTACAGTGTGCTACAGGGAAAGGGATTCATTTTGCCATTAATGTTTCTTGACTGTCTTCCAGGTCTTTTAATTTGAAAGAATCTTGTTAGTTTGATGCAAATATCTGTTATTTTTGGCTGAAGCTAAAGGAATAAGAAGGAGGTCCCAAGCCTTAAAGCATCCATAGCTGTACCTCTAAGGAGGTAGTTTTCCGTGTTGTCTTCCCAGTGGGGAGATAGCACAGGCTGGAGAGCCAAGTGGAACCTCTGGCACCAGCCCTGCCAAGTGCTCCTTGGGTTTTTAGAGTTTTGTGTCTTAGCAGTCAGCTCCCAAGTGCCACAGGTCTCCCAGGCTCATTCAGGTAACTTCAGCACAACATTCAAGTTGGGGCTTTCTCTCTTGAGCTTTGCTTGGCCAGATCTTAGAGGTCTTTTCCAACTTAAGCAATTTGATTATGCTGTTCAGGTCAGAGACTTGCAGTGTTGTGACAAAGTGGGGTGTGTGACACTAAGGGCTTAAGGCTCTTACAGAGATGTGCCAGGGTGGTGGGTGCCAAGCAGGGGTGAGACCTTGGTGCAGACATAGAATATTCTGAGCTGGAAGGGATCCACAGAGATCATCGAGGGCAACTCCTGGTCCTGCTAAGGACAACCCCAAATATCACACAAAGTGTGTGAGAACATTGTCCAAATGCTTCTTGATATTGTCATAATTTCCATGACATGTATTTGAAACATAGAGAGCCTGAAATGTAATTGTTATTCTTGGCAGACTTTCAAGCAGTTGTCATGTCTTACTCATTCTGGAATGAATACTGGAAGCAAGGTCTGGTAGCAAATCCCACACTGCCCTGTGCTGCTGTCTGGGAGAACAGTCACGCTGTGTTCAAAACAGAGTGTGTGTGCTCCAGGTGAAGATCCTACACACTTTCAATCCGTAAAAACCCTGAAACATTTCAAGAGCTCATTTGTTTCCAAGCACAAGATCTGCAGAAATGATGGAAGCTTGTTGTAAGAGGAGGGAAAGGTGTTCAGTTTGCTCCGTGAGAGGTTTGTTTATTCAGCCACCTTATTCCCACAGTGTGTGTGGATGTCATAGCTCTGCGAGTGCAGCTGTGGGTGGCTGATCCCAGGGGGTGATGGGGACAGGACTCCATGAGTGCATTGACCTGCACCCTGTGTACCTGCAACCCTCCTCCCCCTGGTCTCCATTTTCCCACACTCCTCTCTGGGGATCTCCTCAATCCCTGCCCTTGGCTCTTCCCCTGGACACCTTCTTCACTCACTTTTGCTGGGCTGAGGTGCAGCAGAGTTCCCTCCATGTCACCACACCCTGCTTGCTCCCTGGGCTGGAAGGCAGACATCCATCCATCCATCCATCCATCCATCCATCCACCCACCCATCCATCCCAGGCACAGGAACAAGCACCATGCCATGATTATGCATTGTTTGTCATGCTTGGGACAAGAAGCCTGCCATTTCTGCATGGAGACTGGCACCTCCGTGGACCATGTCCTGCAGAGATCAGTCTCTCTTGATCCATAAAACTGGCCATTCCAGGCAGTAACCATAGTTTCAGCCTGGGTAATTCAAACCTTCATTGCTCTTTATGTCTCCAGGGACAAAATCTGACTTTTGTTTGGTTTGGGGCACATCCAGACAAAATGGGTCGCTGGGAGAATTCAGTTGGGCTGGAGATGAGCTCGGTGTTGCTGAATGTGTCTGAGTATTTGGAGGCAGAAAGGCACTGTGTAATCCTTTATTTGAGTAAACAACTATTAAAATATTGTGGGATGCCTTGAGGTGATAAGATGGAGAGGTCTATAAAGCCTGTCTTGCAGCAGCAAGGATTGATAGTTCTTCCAGAGCATATTGTGATCCACATCTTCCTTCAGGATAGTACTGGGTGTATGTGACTTGTTTGCCCCATGACAACTCACAGTTGCCATTTTGGGCATATTAAAGAAATAAATGGACTGTTACTGCACCCATTAAACTCGACAGAAAATGTGCAGCAGGAGGATATCATCTTAGGAAGGACTTCCAGGCAGGCAGGGTGATGTGCTTTGGAAAACCATCACACCAATGGCAGCTTCAGTTTAAATGAAAGACCAAGGCTGGTGGGGTCTGCATGTGGCCTGCTTGCTGCCCATAGGCTCCTCTGCCTTACTTCTTCCATCTCATCTCCAAGGACCAGGGATTGTCCTATTCCCATCCCCCTAACGAGCCTGAGGCCAAGAAATCCTGATAAAGTCTTGCTTGCAGGTCTGTCTTGAAACTCTTCATGCAGAAGCTGTGCTGCAAATTCCTGTCAGAGGCTGGTACCAGCTGTGGCTGAGGGTCTTCCCTGGCTTTGGGAAGGGTTCTTGGAGGAAGGCTTGAAGGCTTACTTGCTCTCTTTGGAGAATGGAAACCACAAGTGTGACTATACCATACTGTAAATTGGAATTATATCGTCTCAAAACAGTGTAAAGCCTGAGCCAGATCTGCTGCATTCTGGGCATTCTGCAAACATGGAATTCACACAGAGTTAAAAATCTTCTACGATGAGAGAAATCAGATCAAACTTGGTGGTGAAAAATTCCTTTTTGGTGAGCATTAAACCTTCAGAAGATCTCTGTGTCCCAGCTGGAGTGCACTGGTGATGACTGTGGTACTATAGGATGGTTTGAGTTGGAAGGGACATTAAAGACCATCCCGTTCCAACCCCATGCCATGTGCAGGGACACCTTGATACATCATGGTTGTTTAAGTAGTGCTGGAAAACACTCCTGCCTCGTTATTATGTAGCCCTCCCATTTGAAGATGGAGTGTAATAAATCCATTACAGGTGCTGTTGCATAATTTGATTTTCTTTCTTAAAAAATTGTATTTATATTGAAAAAGAACCTCAGTTTAGTGGGTTTTTTCCAATCCTCATCCTCTGGAGTGATGTGATTACAGGAGCTGCTCAGGTTTCTCACCAGGGAAGTCTTTATACCTCTACAAAGGGCTTGTTTTCTGGTGAATAATCTAGGAGTTTGAATAGTGAATAAGCTCTAAAGCCCCAGAAAAGCAAAAGAAAAGCAAAACAAAAGGCAGCCAAAGCAGAGCAGGAGGCTGTGGGAAGAGCTTAGGCTGTGCCTGAAGCACACTGTGCCTTGCCAAAGGCCAGAATTAGGAGAGTAATATTGAAAGTGCAATTTCTCACTGTCTCGTCTCTGACACCAGAGCTGCTGACACAGTTCCAGGACCAAAGGTGGCTGCCACGACTGAGATGTGAAACTGTGCTCACAGTGATAAAAACTCCCAAGGGCAAGAAGCGAAATGTGGTGGTTTGGGGAAGGACTATCGGATAAAAATCCACCGAAACTCTTCTTTTTTTTCCAGGCATCTCATAATTTTCAGCCTCTGCTTGGGACTTAGCTTCCTCTCAGGATTCTTCCATATGAAGAGTAAGAGTTACAGGTAAGTGAGGCAGAAGCAAGGTTACATAACTTTGTGTGCATGATGCAGCCAGGATGTGACCTCTGACACCTGATTTATCTATCATGAGACTTGGGCTAATGCTCGAAGGGTGGTGTCCTGAAACTACATCCTAGTTTGGACATAGTCCATGTTTGGGGAAGGAATCAAATTAGCCAAAGCACAGCCTCTTTGGGACAAAATCAGCAGTGTGGGAAAAGAAAAGGGGATTGTGCTGGAGTCTTTGGTAAATGAGAATCTGGAGAAGGGGAAAACTGCCTGACATCCACACTGGAGGGTTGGGGCTGGTTTGGATGCAGCCTTGGACCAGCCTGTGGTATCAGAGGAGCACCTGGGTTTGGCTTTGCCAGGTCTCGGAGGTGGAGTGCAGCACCAGAGAGTCTCTTTGCCCCATCTGTCCCCTTCCTGCAGCATCTCAAAGAGCCATGAGGAGCTACTGATCTCTCCCACGCCATGCCATGCCAAGACAAACGTCATGTTCCTCAAGACCCACAAGACAGCCAGCAGCACTGTGCTCAACATCATGTTCAGGTTCGCAGAGAAATACAACCTCACTGTCGCCCTCCCTGCTGACCAGCGCTTCCACCTGGGATACCCGATGACTTTCCTGGCCCACTTTGTGGAGGGTTTTGAAGCCAGAGGCCAAAATTACAACATCATGTGCAACCACCTGCGGTTTAACCCCTTGGAGGTAAGAAAGAACCATGACGCCTGCAGAGAAACCTGTCTGGGACAGCAGGACTAACCTCTTCTCCCTCCCACAAATAGGTAAAAAAGGTGATGGCAGCCAACACCTTCTACTTCTCCATCCTGAGGAACCCCATTTCTCTGCTGGAGTCTTCCTACATCTACTACAAGAGCTATGTGCCTGCCTTCAGGAACTCCAAGAACGTGAACGAGTTCCTCGCATCACCCACAAAATACTATCACCCAGCAGATTACAGGGAAAGCATCTACGCCAGGAATATCATGTGGTTTGACTTCGGCTACAATAACAATGCAGAGGATGACACAAATTACACCCAGGCCGTCCTGGAGGAGATTGAGCAAAACTTCCACCTCATCTTGATAGCAGACTACTTTGATGAGTCCATGGTCCTCTTGAAGCACACTTTGTGTTGGGATCTGGATGATGTGATTTACTTCAAGCTCAATTCCAGAAGCCAGGACACTGTCCAGACATTGACTCCAGAAAGTGAGGAGCAGATAAAAGTGTGGTGCTCGCTGGACTGGAAGCTGTACCTGCACTTCAACCAGAGCTTCTGGAGGAGAATTGAGGAGACCATAGGGCTGGAGGTGCTGGAAAAGGAGGTGGATCACCTGCGGACCAGACAGAAGGAGCTCATGGAGACCTGTCTCTCAGAGCAGGAGGCAGTGAGGAAGGATCACATCAGAGACAAAAGTCTCCTGCCTTTCCAGCCAGGGGCTGCAAATATCCTGGGTTACAACCTCAAACAAGACTTGGACAACAGGACTCTGAGAACCTGCCAGAAAATGGTCATGCCAGAGCTCCAGTACACATCCTACCTTTATTCTGTCCAACACCCGCACAAGAAGAGGAAGAAGCTGTGATTTCCATTGCTGTGGACTGGCCTCCAGGAGAAGATGGCACTCCCAGTGCCCAACTAGGACATGTGGCAACCCCTTGTAGCATCCCACCACTTGGCATTACCCCTTGTCTCACATGTAACTGACCCACAGGACTCTTGTGCGTGAGGGGGAGGCAGTGGGGGCTTTGTTTGGGATCACAAAATTTGTGGTTGGTCTCTTTTTGGGGACCTTGAGCCAAAGGATTTGCACTGGCTGGATCCTGGGTGATCCTGCCTGCCTGTTTCCAGCTGGAGAGAGCCAGGCTGGCTGCAGCTGGCCTAGACATTCCAGCCTCTTAATCATTAATCACGAGCATGATCATTTGCCTTCATCTGATTTTATTTGATATCCGTCGTTACATCCAGTCTGGTCACAGCTCACTGGAGCAAGTCCTGAGTTGGAGGGTTTAGGGGAGGGAAATGGGAGTGTGGTGAGGGGACACAGTGCTCAAAGGAGCAGGAGAGACGCTTGGTGTCCCATCCAGCAGCATCCACACTCGGTCAGGACTAACTACCACACACTGCTGGGGCTGCCTTTGGCATGGGAGTCCCAAGCACCCTGCCCAAAGCCAGGCAGGCTGGCTGCCTTGCCCAGTGGCATGTGACCTGTGCCTCTCACATGTGTCACCAGGTGAATGAGCCCCTCTCCCATGTGGGTGTGATCAGTACTCCCCTGAGAGGAGGTTTCGTGGTTCTGACCCTCACTCTCAAGCAAGGGTCCCTGGGCATGGATGTTCTTTGGGTGCCACATCCCCAAAGCCTGTTATCAGCAAATGCTTTTTTGGGGCTCCCCTTGCTCTGCTGACCAAACTCTCCAGCACAGATTGGGAGGGGATGGAGTGAGGCACAGCTTTGGGCACACCGATGCCATCCAGGTCCCTGCTGCCACCCTCACCAGCATGAGCAGGAGGAGATGCTGGCTCAGTTTTAAAACACTGGGGTTTTTGTCAGTGTCAGTTGGCACTGACAGGTGTGTTGGGAGCATGTCATAAGCAGTGACACCAAATCCATTGGGCTTGGTGCTGCCATCCTCACAAACCTTCCTGGCACTGCCACAGCAGCAGGGCCCTGGATGGCGAGATGGGGAACATGGATCTGGGGTCACTTGGCTGGCAGTGTTGTCTTGGGGGTGAAGCTGTGGGGCAGCAGCTCCAGCCAGGAAGCAGGAATGATGCTGTCAGGGGGAGAGGGGTGAGAACCAGAGCCAGGATTTCCCTCAACTGTGTTTAGCAGCTGAGGCAGGGGTTAACCAGCCCAGGTGTCCAGCAGGATCAACACAGATTAACAGCACTTTCACGGTCCCCTGCTACAGGAACCCTCACTAAAATTAGCCCAAGGCTCGAGAGGCTTTTGTAGCAGGCAGGTAGAGCTGCTGGAGCAACACGTGGTCACCCTGGGCACCCTAGGGGCCCTTCCCGGGCTATTCTGCAGTCTCCGCCTCAGTTTTCCCCTTGGAGCTTGTGATCCGTGACTTGCTGTGTGACTCTTGTCAAGCCCTTGTAGCTAAACTGATGACAGAGATGAAATATAGGTATAAAAACAGTTTCTTAGTAGCTGATCTATGTGCAGGTGGTGGGCCTGGGAAGTCTGAGGGTTCTGGGAGGGCTGGGGATCCTGGGAAGTTTGGGGATTCTGTGGTACTGGGGCTCCTGATAGGGCTGGGGGATCCAGGGAAGATTGGGGTCTTGGGAAAGCTGAGGATCCTGGAAAGGCTGAGAGGGCTGGGGGTCCATGGAAGTTTGGGGGTCCCGGGAGGGCTGGGACCCTCTGGATTACAGTCCCCAGGCTGGGGAACTCACGGCTGGAGCACCTGGACAGGGAGGTCTGGCATGTCCCAGCCTGCAGGAGGAGGGAAACTGAGGCAGGACATGCAATCCCCACCCCATGGATCCCCTTCCTTCCCCTCCTGGGGGTCCGAGCAAGGTCGCTAGGCAGCCGCGGGGCCCCCGGCTCTTCCCCAGCCCATAAGGGCGCCTTTGTGCCACGGGCGCCGCACCAGCGCCACTGCTGACTCAGGGATTTTTCCCGGGCACCGCCGTGGCAGCCCCGTGACCCATCGGAGGGGGGACCCTGCGAGGGGACGGGGTGGCAGCGAAGCTGTGAGGCGACAGCTCTGCGGAAAGCCGGTGTTACCCCGTGGGAGGGCCGAGGGACGGAGGGGACACTCCAGCTGAGCACGACCCGGTGAGTGCCTTCATTTTCTCCGGGGGGTTGTTGTAGCAGCAAAAGCTCCTGATGAAAACACATGGTGAGAGTAGCTTGTGGCTGCTCCAGCTGAGGCTGGAGTGGATGCCCATCTGCTTCTGTCGTGATAATCTCCAGGGAAATGTAGGGACATGTAAGCTGGGAACAGATGACCGTGGTGTCACTCCTGTCCCTGAAGGAAAGGCATTTGAGGACAGCTCTTGCCCAGTGCCACAGGGACAGCCCGGCTGGAGGCCCCACTGTCCGTGCTGTGCACCTCGGGTTCTCCCCGCAGAGGAGGGAGAACAAGGGGCCGGCTGGGTCCATTGCACGGGAGGCACCAGAGGCACAGGAACACTCCCTGACGCTCTCACGATGAGCCTGGGCTGCTCCGGGGCTCTCGTCTGTGGGCTGTGCGCTCCCAGTGCCCGCTGGAAGAGAGCATGGAGCTACAGGTCTCACCCTGCTCTTTGCTCCCTGGCCTTGATTTTCCTGACAAACATCTTAAACATCAAATTCATTTTATTTAATTTCATTTTGGGCTCCCCAGATCAGCCTCCTTGCTGGTACCCTATGCTCTCACCCACCTCCGAGCTGTGGTGACTTGCCAGCGCACATTCAGCCCCTCTCCACCCCAGCCCTGCCCCTCAGCCCCTGCTCCCAGTAGGTTATCCAGACCCAAGTTAAACCCCAAACCCTTCCAAGCACAACCCAGTGCCCCTGGCCATGCTCAGCAGCCAGTGCCCCCGTCTTTATCATCCCACCACGTCCTTCTGCTGCAGCTGCTGCCATGGGCTCCCGGCACTTCCCTGCCCGGACCGTGCTCTTCGAGAAGGAATCCAATGGTGTCACATACCGTGTGCCCGCCCTGCTCTACCTGCCCTGTGTGGCCAAGCTGCTGGCATTTGCCGAGGAGCGGCTCAGTGCCGACGATGCCCACGCCAACCTGCTGGTGCTGCGCCGTGGCACCATCTACGGCAGCTACGTGGAGGTGGGACTGGGGTGCACCCAGCGTGGGGACACACTGGGTTGGGACAGACCGGGGGCTGTCCTCATCACCTTTGTGTGGCACAGCCAGGCTCCTGCAGGCTGTGGGGAGGGGATCCTGGCATGGGTGAAGTGAATCACAGAGTCATGGATTGGTTTGGGTTGGAAGGGACCTCCAAGGCCATGGGTAGGGACACCTTCCACTATCCTAGGTTGCTCCAAGCCCTATCAGACCTGGCCTGAAACACTTCCAGGGATGGAGCAGCCACAGCTGCTCTGGGCAAAAAAGTGGGATGGTCTATAACCCTCTCATCCCTCTCTGTCCTCTCCTCCTCCCTGGGCAGTGGGAAGACATGCGTGTGCTGGAGACAGCAACGCTGCAGCACCATCGGTCAATGAACCCCTGCCCAGTCTATGATGAGTTCACAGGCACCCTCTTCCTCTTCTTCATCACGGTGCTGGGCAGGACACCCGAAGCCTACCAGATTGTTACTGGCCAAAATGTCACCCGCCTCTGCTGTGTCACCAGTGCTGACCAGGGCCTGAGCTGGAGCACAGCCACAGACCTGACGCAGCAGGTCATTGGCGCAACCATCAAAGGTACCCATCCATGAGGCATGAGGAGAGGGGAGAGCAGCCAGCAAGAGGGTGGCCCTGTGTTTTGGCCTCCTGGAGCCACCAGTGGCATCTCTGGGGGTGACCTTGATGTAGGAATCTCACAAGCATTCAAAAGGGTGGAAGAGGACCTCAGGCAGAGGGCAGAAGGGTTGGAGGGAGTATCCATATCACTTATTGGAGGTGGGGAGAAGATGGAGAGGCCCCATAGCCATAGATAGGAGCGTGTGCGACAACAACCAGGCAGCACTGGGATCTGCTGCCCTCCCACCCCACCACTTAGCTTGGCTTGACTGAGAGGAAGCCGTGGGGACCCTTCCACATTGGGCATGGCAGGGCACCATGGTGGTCACTCTCTATCCCATCCCACCTTCACCCCATCCCATCTCCACTCCCCAGACTGGGCGACGTTTGCACTGGGCCCTGGGCACGGGATCCAGCTGCGTTCTGGCAGGCTGCTGGTGCCTGCCTACAGTTACCACATCGACTGCAAGGAGTGCTTTGGGCAGCTCTGCAAGACCACCCCACACTCCTTTGCCTTCTACAGCGATGACCACGGCCGCGGATGGCGCTTCGGGGAGTTCATCCCCAACCTGCAGACAGGCGAGTGTCAGCTGGTCTCAGTGGACGAGGAGGATGGATCCAATGTCCTCTACTGCAACGCCCGCAGCCCCTTGGGCTTCAGGGTCCAGGCGCTCAGCACAGATGACGGGGCTGTCTTCCACAGGGGACAGCTGGTCCAGCGGCTGGTCGAGCCCCCCCATGGCTGTCACGGCAGTGTTATTGGCTTCCCTGCACCATTTGTGTATGTCCCCACCACCTCCCAGGACACTCCAATGCCCCTCTGGGGCTCAGGTCGCTGGCCACTCCCTGGGGCACTCAGGGGGTTTAGGCACCTGCCCACCCGATGGGCGGGAGGTGCTGAGCTGCCCACCAGCAACCACCATGAGTCAGATGTCCCCAGTGAGGATTGTCCTACCCCGGGGCACCGTGATGATGCCCACAATGACACTTTGGTCCAGGGGGACTCTGCAGCAACCCCCAGCCCCACTCCCTTCTTCCAAGCACCAACCTGGATCCTCTACTCCCACCCCACCAGCTCCATGTCGCGGGTCAACATGGGGGTTCACCTGAGCACGTTCCCCAGGGACGCGCAGAGCTGGACAGAGCCCTGGGTCATCTATGAGGGCCCGAGCGCTTACTCGGACCTGGCTTACATGGAGCTGCCCTACAGGGACGCACCAGTGGCCGGCGGCACTGCCATCACCTTCGCCTGCCTCTATGAGAACGGGATGAAGTCACCCTACGAGCAGATCTCCTTCAGCATGTTCACTCTGCACGACGTGCTCCAGAACATCCCCCTGACGGCCGCTGCTCCACGGCGGGGCCACAACCCCACGTGCCACAGTGGGAAGAGGAGGCGAAGGAGCTGCCTCATCTCCTAGAGCCCCCCAGATCAGCTCCCCCCATCCCCCCACTGCTGGATCCTGGAGCATCAACCCACAGCATGGTCACATCACAGAGAGGTGTGTTACTGTCCTCAAACTGGGTTTTATCTCATTTTTCTTGCTATCTTTTAAATTCTGTATTGGTTGGGTGGGGAGGCTTTTGCCCCCAGCACTGCCCCAGACTCCTCTCCAAGCAAGAGCCACCTCTGGAAGCAGATACTGGGGGGCAAGAGCAGCAGTGCAGGGGGGAGGCAGCCAGGGGTACCCTGTGCCATCCCTGTGTGCCAGGTGCTGGCTCAGGGGGATGTGATGCTCCAGCCGTGCCATACCTGGTACCACCCCCCTGCTCCGAGCTTTCCTCCCCTTGTCATAAATAGTTAGGCTATATAAATATGTTATATGATGTTAAATTCCTTCTTTTTCATGAAAAGACTTTTTCTCAATGGTCTCTCTGAAGTCACTTGTGAGGGTTTGGGCTGGTGTAGAGTTCTGTTCCTTCATTGTAGCTGGGCTGGGTTTTATATTCAGGCTGATGATAAAGAAATGTTTGTGTTGCATTACTTCTCTGTCTGGGCTATTAGTTCTCTCTGTTATTTTCCTTTTAATTACTATTTATGATTATTATTTCAGTTATTAAACTGTTCTTATGTCAACTTAGGAGATGTCTCACTTTTACCCCTCCCATTCTCTCCCCCTCCCACGGGATGGGGGTGAGTGGCTGGGTGGTGCTCAGGTGCCAGCTGGGGTTCAGCCACCCCAATGGCCCAGTAACTGTTTAATCTGGTCTGAGATTTGGGTTTTAATGTGCCATGGCCATCACTGCTCTCCTCTGACCCTTGTCAGTCTGGGGGCAAATCCTCTCCCAGCATGGGCACACACTGGGTCCTGTAAAGCTTATGGGGATGGGGCTGAGCACAGGAAGGGGGAGGTCCTGCTCCTGGGAATGAGCAGCAGCTGCTCCTGACACTTGCGTGTGAGTGCACTTTGGGGGGGCTACACCTCAATTCCAGCTCTGCCTCCCCTGGCATGACTCCATCCAAGTGCCCCAGCTCAGCTCCTTTGGTGTCCCTCACCTCTCCTGCCCTGTGCAGGTGACAAACACCAGTTCAACTGCCCTAAATGTGCACTGATTAACAACAGCATCCAGCTCTTCAGTCTGGGACAGGATCAAGCCTTATTTTGCACCAGGGTGAGTGGAAGCTGACACGTGACAGACAACACAGAGAACAGAAATTTTCAGTTCCCTTGAATTTGCAAAATAAAACTTAAATACTAACTAGCAAATTAGATAAAAGGGTGTAAAAGCGGACACACAGGATGATAAAAGTAGCTGGAACCAGTGGAGAAACAAGTAATGAGGAGCATAGTGACTTCTGTGTAAAGTTATGTAACAAGAAACAACAGCTCGTGCCCTGAGAGAAGTTCAAGGCAAGGTCACAATATTGGGGCACTCAGTGAGTACAACCACTCGAGACCCCTTTAGCCAACCCAAAAAAAGGACTTCCAGGAAGGGGTGGAGGCATGTAAATTAATTCTAGGAAAGCGATGTTTTTTTCTCCAAGACGTCTCTTGTAATGAGTATGTCTGATCGTGATGGAATAAACACCCTGCTGTGAAGTTTCACAACAAACATTCAGTTAGAGGGGACATCCTGCGTGTGTCCAGCTCTGTGATAAACAATATCTGCTTTCTAATGCTTCAATTTGTGTTACAAAATCAGTTCTCTGCCTCATTTCAGTATCACAAGAGTGGCTGAGGCAGCTGCTGGGCTCATGTCGGGATGCTGGAAGCCAGGTCCTCACCTCCCTCCCTTACCGGGCCAGTTTCCAGCCCCAAACGGCCGCCAGCCCCAAGGGAAGGGATATGGCCCGGGCCGGGGCATCTGCACAGGAGCAGCCCTTGGCACATCGGCCCCACGCGCTGCTTCAGCACCCGGGGGGTCCGTCCCCACCGGGGCTCTGTCCATCTCTCTCAGGGCTCTGCACCGGGCTGCTGTCGCAGCTCCTGCCGTGCCCCCTCCACGGCGGCCAAGTGACACCCGGGGTGACCCCTCCTCCGAGCGGCAGTCCCCTGCCACCGAGCCCTACTTCCCTTCGCAGAAGCCACAGAGGCAGCCGAGGCAGCCGTTGAGGATCTGGAGCAAGGCCAGCACCATCTCGGCCACGCTGATGAGCAGCAGGAAGGAGAACAGGACGATGTGCCAGCTCACGATGCCCTCAGGCTCCAGGCAGATGCTCCAGGTTCTCCGATTGTACAGGTAGTTCTCAGCCCTGTGTGACAGGAAGCGGAGAAGGTGCAGGACGCTGCCTGCAGCAGGTCTACAATCCCATCGCTTTCTGCCGTGCAGAATCCCCCAGACACCCCATCCTTCAGCCCGAGGATGAGCAAGGTTGGGGGGGTGATGGAAATGGAAAGCTCCACGTTGAAATCTGTGCCAGGTGAGGACTTCTTGAGCTACCAGGGTCTTGCATCAATCGCCATCAGCCCACTCACCTCACCACTTTAATTATTCCACTTAATTAGCAATAAATTAATGAGGCAGCACAGGTGATTCAGCCTCTCACCTGGCATCAGGCTGCTGGTCGAGGGCATCCAGGAAGGGGTAACCCCAGAGGGCTCCATGCCTGAGGCCGAGCTCGGTGGTGTTGTAGAAGCAGAGGGGGCCATTGGTCAGTCCCACCCCAGAGAGGACGAAGCAGGCGGCAGCGCCCAGGAGTGCCAGCTTGGAGAGCACCACGGAGATGAACGCCTGCAGGGAGTACCCACAGGGGCACTGGAAATCAGAGAGGGTCCAAAAGGCAGCTGCAGGTTGTCAGCAGAATTTGGGAGGGAGGGAAAACTCCTCTCCCCGGCTGAGGATGGAGCAGAAGTGGTCAGGGAGAGGCAGTGACCTGCAGCGCCCATCCCAGCACTCACATGGAGCCCCGTCCTCTGGGGAGGTGGAACCCTGCCATGGTCCATCATAGGGCCATTGGAGAGCAGCACCCTGCCAGGACCTGCTGTGGGAGAGGGGGCCCTCACCACACTCCACCCCGGGACCATGAGAAAAGGGTCTGCGACCCACCACAGGAGAGGGGGAATCTGTCACAATCCACCACGGGGCCATGGGAGAGGAGGATCCCTGCCATGTCCCACTGCAGGGCCATGGCAGAGGTGGGACATGGACACATCCCTGCTTTGGTTGGGGGTCCCAGCGCTGCCTTACGTTGTGCCGGGTGCCGCAGCCGGAGCACTGCCACCCCAGCGCTGTGACGTGGGTCCCTGCCAGCAGCACCTGCGGGGACAAAACACAGCTGGGGGACAAAGGGGAGCCACCTGCCATGCTCCATCCCTCTGTCCCTGCTGCAGAGCCGGGAGGAAGGACGGGTCCATCCCGCAGTACTCACAGCAATGCCGCCGCCCCAGACGCCTGGCACGGCCTTGGCGTGGCTGCTGATGTGCCCCTCCAGCAGGTACTTGGATGCTCCAGAAGGGAAGAGCAGCAGGATGCTGGCTGCCACGGAGAGCGTGCCCAGCACCAGCAGGCAGGGACCCACAATCCGGCTGCACTTCCCCACACACATGGCTGTCCTGCACGGGAGCTGGGAGGAAAAGGAGCAAAGGGCTGCATTTGGCCCCGCAGTGCCCCACGGCTTCCCCAGCCCATGCCCATCTCACAGCTGTGGGTGGATGGGAGTTGCTGGGTTGTGCTTTTGGCTCTCAGCCCACCCCACTGGCACTGCCCCTATCTGAGGGCAATTTCCAATGGGAACTCTAAATTCCAAATGGGCAATGGAGCTCCCACACCAAACCCCAAAACCTGTGCTGCCGCAGGGTTGGCTCTTCCCAAATGTGTCCCAGCTCATGGCGGGGGGAGATGGTCTTTAAGGTCCCTTCCAACCCAAACAAATCTGAGGTTCTATGAAAATGAGACTGCAGGGAGCCAACCACACACCACAGCTTAGTTTGACTTTGCTTACAACGAGCAGGAAGGAGCCAGGAATGAGGCAAAATCCTTGTACAAGGGCTTGTGAAAGCACATCAGTCTCCAACCAAATACGACAGCCATTCCCTGTCACACACTAGTCCTATCATAGGTCTGAGTATGCTGAAATGAATTAAATTTAATTAAGAAAACATTATTACCTACCCTCCAGCATGTTATTAAGTTATGAGTTTATCTAGAAAGCACCTGCCCATCCCCAGGTGATACCTTGTCCAAAATTGCTTCTCTTCTGTGCTTACAAGACCCTCATCTTGTACAGGATGCCCACTGGTCACTCTGGGACTGCTGGAAACCACATGGTTTGTTGTTGTCCTGGCTCCCACGTGTTTTCTACCCTGGGTTCTTTTTGCTCGAAGTTGGACTCATGCATTTTCCCCTTTCCTGGCAGATCTCAACCCATTTTGCACAAGCTCCCCCAGGTTGAGCTGTTTCCTGCTCTGGCTGATTTTTTTCGTGCTCGCTCTGGCTTTGCAAAGCAGAAGCCGCTGTGGCACCACGGCACCACGTGGCTGTTTCCGTGGGAAGAGCTGCCTCAGCCCCCTCGTGCAGGGCCTCAGCGCCGGGGAGGAGCAGCTGGGGCAGCGCTTCCAGCCCTGGCACGGCCCAAGGGGCTGGGGGGCACCGGCCCAGCTGGGTCTGCTTGGGACCAGCCACACCAGTCCCAGGAGGACACTGGGGAGGGCTGAGCAGGGAGGAACAGGGCTGTGAGACCTGCATGAAGAGGACATGAGCCAAGACACCTGAGGTGGACCATCAGCTCCACCCATTCTGGAATTCTGCTTCTCTTGATTTCCATCCTCCCTGCCTTGGTTATAGGGAATTTAGGGCCTCTTGCCCCCAGGGAGGTCCTGCCTGCAGTCCAGGAATTGTGTGTGGTTCTTTGCCCCCAGAGTTGTGAGTACCCAGTGCTGAGTCCCAGCTCCCCACCACCTTCTGGAACAGCTCCTGCTCCTCTGAGCTCACAGCCTGGGCTTTCCCCAGAAAGAGCATTTCTGCACATCTCCCCTCAACCTCTCCAAGGACTCTGCTTCCCCTCCACTGCTGCCCTCTCCCTGGAGATGGCAAGAGGATTCTTTCCCCCAGGAAGCTCCCAGGGCATGCAGCCCCCTCAAAATATTCCCCTGAGCAAGCAACTCCTCAGCCAGTCCTGATAAACCCCTGTGCAGGGGAGGCAAAGCCAAAGTGCAGCTGGTCTTGTCTCCATCGGGACTCCTGAAAGAAGGACTCCCTTCTGCCAGCACATCTCTATGACCAGAAGCACAGAGATTCCAGCAAAGCCCAGGGAACTCATCCTCCCCACTTCCCAGCTTACCTGGAGTGATGCCAGGAAGAACCAGCAGCGTCCACCTCTCAGACCAAGCCCAGTCCCAGAGGCATCACCCATGGGTCACTATTTATGACACCTCAGCTTGTGCTCCCCTCCCCTCCTCCCCCTCAAGGGCCGCCCACTGGATCATAAAATCCTCCAGCTGCCCCATCCCAAGGACGGATGACTGCCTGGATGAGCCAGCCTCTGCCAACGCTGTGGCTGAGCTTCTGCCTTGTTCTTCCCCATTTCAGAATTTACACTGGCAGAGTGCACCAAAAAAGGCACAACCCCAGATTTTAGGGCTTCTACCACATCTGCTGCACTAAATGCCTTAACTAGTGCCCGAGTAGTGAGCACTGTTGCTCCTGGAGCAAACTGGGGTGAGTATGTTGGGATAATACTACCCTCTCTCACTAATGTTTCAATTAAAGCTCCAGAACAAACATTACCAGGTGTCAGCTGGTTCCTTCCTCCTGCCCTTTGCTTCCTCACAGGTGTCTTGGCTTTTCCTCAGGTGTCAAGTGCATTCCCACCAGGTGCATATCTCATGCCTTGGTAATGAGATCGAAATGTTATTTCTGGATATCTTAATTACTATCGGTCATCAGACATCAGCACTTCCTATCTGCCATGGCTGGCAGTTAACGTGCAATAAGGAAACTCCTGCTCCCACAGAGAAGATCAGGAACAGGCTCAGGAGAACATGAACAACCTCTGTGTCCAAGAACAAGAGTCAGGGAAGCTGCAGCACCAAAAAATAGCAAAAATGGGGCAGTTTTGTTGGCAGAGGAGTTGCAGGTGGCATAAGCAAAGAGAAGAACAGCTCGTGGGCTGTGCAGGCAGGCAGAAGAACCTTCTGAAAGATGAGATTTGAGAAGGTTCCTATTGCTCCTGCGTTCACCATGAGGACCTGAGGCTTGGGATGGGGCTCCCCACGTGCCATGGCCATGAAGCTGCCGAGATGGCCGTGCTCTGACAGGGGAAGTACAGGCAGCATTTGGGGTGCTGCCTTTGGTGCCCTCCCCAGCAGGACCCACACAGGCAGCATTGGCTGACATTGGCTTTTCCTGCTTTCCAATCAATGGGTATGGGACTGTCAAGGGGATAAATCCTGCTCTGGGAAGAAACAGAAGATGGAGTTGGAGCCCTCCAAGAGGCACATGGGAAAAGATGAATGTGTGAGGCTGAGTTACAGCAGGTAAGTCCATTCCTCTGGCAAAAATAAACTGAGGAACAGATTATCTGACAGTTCCTCTGAAAGGAAAGTCAGAGTTGGCACCAGGAGAAGAATTCCTGTTTTAGTCACAGAATCTCAGACTCATCTGAGTGGGAAGGGACCCAGCAGGATAATTGAGCCCGGCTCTGAAGTGAGTGGTCCACGCAGGGACTGAACCTGCGACCTGGGCATCATCAGCACCATGCTCAAGCACCTGAGTTAATCCCAGGGCATTTATCCTTAAATAAGACAAATTATGCTCTAAAATGAAGACAAAGCATGCAGGATAAGCAGAGTCCAAGTTTTCCTTCCTCTCTTTTTTTGCTTAGAAAGAGGGAAACCCATTCTATACTCTGCTAGAAGAAAATGTTTTGCAACCTCATCCTGTGCCTTTCCCACGTCATGGCAATCTGAGGTTCCCACCGTACACATGATCTGCTCCATCATCCCACACAGAAAACCCCATGCCAGGAAGTGTGAAGCATCAGGGTGACAGTCTCTTTCCAGGATTTCTGATCTTCTCCTTATAAGAGTAATTCTAATAGAAGGCTAACTTTAGCCCTGTACACGAGGAGCCGTGTGCCTGCCTTTCTCACACCAGAGTTCAACTGTGAAAGTATCAGCACTGCAATTAGGGGTGAGGAACTTGCTGCCAAGCCACCCAGCCCTGCTGCAGCCCACGTAACGCAATTCCAGCCTGGCAAGATCCTCCTGCTGATTCCTCACAGCTGAAGAAATGCCTTCACTTCCTGCTCCCCTGCCCTTCTCCTCCCCAGACTCCTTTGGGGCTGGGGAAATTGCACAGCAGGCTGGGTTTCAAGAATGGTTTGGCTTCAAGGAGAACCAGAGCTGAGTTTGAATTGGTGAGAAGGAACCATTCTGTGCCAAACCAGTCTCCACCTCGGGCCTGGCTGGAAGATGTTCAGCACGACTGTGGTCTCTTCCACTCTTCTTTGTAGTACCTGCAAATCTACTTCTGCCACTACTCAGCCAAGACTTCTCCAAAACCCCCTTAGACAAGCCCTGCAGGGCATTTGTGGCTAGAACTGAGTGAGGAAGCACCAATATGATGCTGGACATTCGCTTGTGGGCTTACAAACATCACCTGATTTTACAGTTCAGATAAACCAACCCTGTAAAAAGTTGGAAGTTTACAGAAAGCAAAAATAAGTAAATGAAACCCAAGAGGTATTTTGAGTTGGAGGTATCCTTGTAGTTCCTCTACCTGCCAAATGATGGAAGATTTCCAACTCGTTTGGAACTGGAAATATTTTCCTAGGCTGTGTGAAGAGTTCAGGGCTTTCCAGCCTCAAGGCAGGGTTCCACTTTTTCAGTGCAGACCCTACCTACAGTCAGGAACATGAGGATGACCCAAAACTGATTCCTTAATTTCTGTTTCTCCACTGCACCTGCCAAGTCCTTGTCCAGAAGGGCCTCTGCTCACTGGCATTTCATGCGAGGCCACAACAGGAATGTCCCAAGGAGCCCAGAGACAACTGCAGAAGCCAGAGGCTCTGCCTTGACAACACCTGTACCAGGAGGACCCTGACAGTTCAGAATAGCCCCATTTTCTCTGTTCTTTCATTGGGAATCCTAGCCCTGCTTCTATTTAGTAGTTTTCATATGGTATGTAAGTTTGTCTCACTTCAAGATTTTGTATCCTCTAGAACAGCCTGCTTTCTTGGGCAGTGCTGTCATCAACAGTTCCTTATCCTTCTACCCCAGTATCCTTAAGGAAAAACTCCCCAGATAACACAGGGACAGACTTTCATTGGAACTAAACCAACAAATAAACCCCAGCTGCAAAAAAACAAGAGCTGAAGGAAGCTACTGAAAACAGTCTGTTTTATTTCCAGGATCAAATATTACAATAGGACATTTACATATATTTATAAAAAATGCAGCAGTTGTGAATATAGATCAGAGGTTTCCTTGAGTTTGGTCCCTCCCAGCACAGTGAGCTGAAAACTTTCAAATTAATCCTCTCCCTCCTCCCACATGAAGTTGCCATCTTTGAAAAAAGTGACCATTGTGAAAAGATGTCCCTTAGAAACTGGATGTTCCCCAGTTCCAGGAGACAGCCTCATTTTTAAAAAATCATCTGTCCTAGAGTCTGGTGTCTCTCAGTTCAGTTTCACCCAAATGTTTTCCTTATAAATCTGGTCTATAAAATAGCACCTCATCCCCGGCTCCACACAGCTTCAGTTACACACCGTCCCTGCAGGCACCATTTCACAAGCAGTTACAAAGTGACTTTTCTCTGCACTGCAGCCACTCCCAGCCATCAGAGACAGCGTCCAAATCCCAAATTTCTGTCCTCACTCCCAAGGTGCCCACAGAACACAGTGGATAACCCGAGGCAGGTTGAGGCACTGCTGTCAGGTGCAGCAGTCTCTGACTAAACCCTCGTGTGTGTAAATACATATGGCTCTGTTTGTTGGGAGTGCACAGACACCAAGCATCTCAAGGACAAGAGGAGATAGGAATAAAAATCATCCCAGAAAGGGCATCCATTAACCTCACCAGCTCCAAATCCAAACAGGCCTGTGGGTTCTTCCTACAGCGCAGCCAGCACAGGGCTCAGCATCAGTTTGTTTCGTCTTTGAGACAGGAGCTGTTCTGTTTGTACAAAATCACTTGTGAAAATAAATAAATAGAAAGGGTGAGGGAGAGCAGAGGCTGGATTTGAGTCTATGTGAACAGCCAGACAAGGCACAGCGAGTCCTTAAGGGACAGCAAACACTTCACCCCCTAAAGCACATCGCTGCCACCCCTTCTCCTCTTGGAACACCAGAATACCCATTTTATCAACTTCACTAAACAGGGATTAAACCAGAAGAAAGCAGTGACATTTAATACAAACTAAAAAGGAATAAAAATGAAGTGATGAGGCTCTGAAATGACACAGATCTTCCCACTCACACGGACATTCCTACACAGGTCCCTACGTTCATAGTTCGTTTTTACGTGGTTCACTGAAAAACCATCACATTTCAAGCATCTCTGCAGCATTTGCTACCTGACCAAAAGCCCAAATGCTGCCCTGCCCCCCAAAGAAAAATGGTTTTAATGCAGCCCTTGCTGCTCCAGTCACAGTGAAGAAGCTCGGTGACCCAATAATAACAGGAATTTGAAACTCAGCAAAGAGGCTGAGTTACTGAAACCTGCACCAAACCCAGCATCTGCAAAGGTACCAACCACAGCACCAGTCCAGGGCAAGCTGAGTGTACAAATCAGCTCTGAAGGACGTGGAACCCGTGAAACACAAGCTGGACAAAGGAGAGGTGTCACTTCCCCCCCTAACAATGAGGTCAGGGATCTCAGGGGACAGCTGAGGGAAAATTGCTGTTTAGATCTACTTAGGAATAATGGTACCTTTGGATGCCTTTTACAGAAAACTGTATTTATAAGGCTACCTGCACATAGTGGACATCCCTCTAAGACTGGTGGTGTTAAGTGAGCTGATTTACCAGGAAAAGCAATGCACTGCAGTCCATGAATGTCAGAAATCGTAAAAGTCACAGACCTCAGCTCAAAGCCTAAAGAAAATAACAGAAGTATGGCCAGAAATGTTTGGTCCAGCCTTTACCTGCCCTTTTTAGGACCATGGGGGATGCTGTGAAGTTGAAGCTGGTCAACCAGCCTGACTTAAGAGCATGTAGCATCAGAAAGATAAAAAATCCTTCTGTGGGCCTCTGAAATGGGAAGTAAATGTGTCAGCAGCACCTGGCAGGGAAAGCCAGTGCTTGTTCCACCTGCTGTTCCAGAATTGTGGTTGTGACTGGGACTACTGGACATTACATCCCAAAATGAAGCCATGTTGGATGAACAGCACAGGCAAAGGGAACATCTCCACCAGCAGCAAGGAGCTCCAGCTTCAAACACGACAGCCCTGACCAGTTCTCCATGCAGAAAAACCTCCAGTGCCTACATGCACTGCTGCTCCTCCAACCCCACCACTCCTTGCAACACCACATGCAAATCCTGACCCAGTGACACCCGCAGGAAGCCACAAACCACAGCCTTTGAAGGATTGGTTTCCTTTGTCCTTCAGAGTTCAACGTGCATTTCCCAATCCAATTTAACACATTTTTTCCAGCAGAGGCAATTTGAGCTTCGGATTTCACATCTAGAAGTGACTATTTAAAGGCTTTTTAAACAGTGTCCAACCAGCCATCACCTTCACTGCTATGAGCTGTGCCAGGCGGGACTTGATTCATGTTTTCCATATTCCTCAGGCCAGCAAAACACATTCCTGCAAAGGGTGAAGAGCTGAAGAGGTTCTGTCCTGGTTGGTGCAGTTTCTCATCAGCTTTCAGCCCCCAGAGCACAGCTGATGTGCGTCACAGCACTGGGTTGGTTTGGGTTGGGAAGAAGAGAGAGGAATGAACAAAGAGGAAGAGCCACATGCAGAGATACATATTCCTTAACAATTCTTTTCTCTGTCTCTTGCCCTCAAAGCAACCCAAGATCACAGTTTCCTAGAACAGAACAAACTACAAGAAAATGCAGTTTTCAATGTCCAACTTCCCATTCTTCTTTCCCCTGTTTGAGCAAATCCTGGTCTCATCACAGAGCTCAGCCCCACATATAGGAGCAGGCCCGGGAGGGGCAGGGGAGGGAAGCCAATAAACCACATCTGGGACTTGTTATTCCAACCAGACAGCTAGAGCTGCTTCAGGAAGCTTTATGTCTACATGGAAAGGCGAGTTAGGATCTGGATATCCAGGAACTAAAGGATTCTTCAGTCTAGAAGTGCCACTGCTGCTTCACAGGCCAAACACAAGACTCCCCCCACTTCCCCATGCTGGGGGCAGCCTCCACACCACGGTGTCTTTACAAACCAAAGATGACTTCTGGTGTCCCATCAAGCACTGATCAGGAAACTGAGATGAGATTCTGCTTTCCTGACACTACATTCTGCAGCAGAAAGGGAAATCAATTTATACAATTGCATGATTACATGTCAAACCTCAATTATGAGCAGGAGACAGCTGTGAGCTGAAGTTTCCATGGGGAACACAAGACATTTTCAGTGATTTCTTCCATTTAAAGGTTCCAAAGTACAGATGAAATCAAAGGCAAAATATGGAATATGTAAATTTCTGACTACTGAAGTCTTTAACAAGGATAATCATCTGAGAGTGGCAGAAAAAGTCAGCAGTGATGCCAGGTCCCATGTGCCTTTCTCCTCAGTGACTGGAGAGCACATTATACTGAGCTTTTAGGTGTAAATACACAAATCCACCACACTGTGCTGAGGGCTGTGCTAGTTAACTCCTATCCCACTGGAACAGCTGCAGAAACACCAACTGAGCAGCAGCTCCATGGCTAGAGAAAAAACTGCAGGAAAACCTGGGCACTGACTTGTGGTGCCAGCTTCCAAAGCTGAAAGGAAATCCTGCACCAACGAGCAGCTTTCCATGCAGCCCTCCAAATTTAGAGGTAAGCGACAGTAGATGAACATGGAAATAGAATAAAAATCATCCCAGGGAATTCAAGCCACCAGGCTGGGAAGTATTTTATGAAGCATTAACTGATGCTCAATGCAGTCAGTGCTGTAAAACCCTGCAAAGCCAACCAAACACCAACTCAAAACCAACCACTGTGCCAAGGAAAAAAAGCCAACTGACTGTCAAGTACTCAGTGGCAGGTGTTTTCAGAGAATCCAAAGCCTTTACAGTACCCTTGTCATTTGCAAAATCCTGAGAGCGAGTAAGGAGACACTTTGAGGATGCTGGGAAGAGAACATGGAAAACTCACCCACTCCCACGAAGGAGCTGGTTCTGCTCCAGCACTGGACTCACAGCTTTGCCTCTGAGCCAAGCAGTCAATCCCATATGGAGCACAGTTGTCTTTCTGGGGGGTTGCTGTTTTTTTTTTACTATGTCCACTGGTAATTTAAATCAGGAGGAAAACATGCAGGCAATCCAGAAGCCTTTGAATGAGGTGGGGCAGAGTATTTTACTATGGCTCAACCCAACTCCTTTCCAAAACCAGAGTGCTGGATAAGAGAAGGCTGGAAGGTTAATGGAGACCTTTTGTGTAGGGAATCCAAACAAAGGAAAGACTGTCCTGAAGGTTATGCTCTCTCCTTACAGAGAGATGCCTCAGTGCCTTATCACACGTTCTTTTCAAAAATAAATTAAACAGAATAGATTTAAGAATAGCAGCGAGAAGGGTTTGTGTATTATGGCCACTCCAAGCTCCAGCATGCTGGATACACAGATCACTGTTTTACTTTATTCCAGGAAAGCAGAGGAAAGATGTTCTTCCCAATGCTCTCTGCAGCTGTGGAAGAAAATAAAACTCTGAGCACTCTCATTTGGTCACTAGAGTGGGAGAAGGGAGGGAGAGAGAGGAGGAGGAGGAGGAGGAGGGAGAAGGAAGGGCCAGTCAGCTGCTTGATTCCAGCACTGCAATCCCATGACCCTTAACTGCATATTTAACGACTCTTGTCCCAGGCAAAGGGGAGAGGGAGGAAGGCTGGGAGAACTCAGGCCACAGTGCTAATTCCTTTCCTGCACAAAGACAGTCTCTTGAGGACACAGGCCTGCCTCCTGTAACGTGATCTCATAGTCCAGGTGGGAGAGCTTCCTCCGAGGGAAGTTGGTGAGCAGTTCAAAGCGCTCGTTGGGGTATCCTTTTGACTGGACGTGCTTCACAAGAGCCTGCACAGGGAGGAAGGCAAACAGGTGTCACAGAATTCAGAATGTAAAATAAAAAATAACCCCATTATCCTTTACAAAGAAAGTTTGCAATCACAAAGGTTTTAACATTTGGAAATTTTGTGTAGAGTACAGACCCTCTTTTACTTTAATATCTAATTTGGCCCACACATGGGCCACACATTTGGCTAATCACAAAAACTAGTTACCAGTGATTCCTTACCTAAACTGATGCTTTACACACAAAGTAAACAACACATAAAACTAGACATAGTAGTGCATTAATGCAAGACAGCTGAATCCCACACCACACATTCAAGTCACGGTGAAACAGAATCTGAAATAAAAGCCTTAGGTACCCCAAAACAGAAGCCCCCTCATTTGTTTATCAGATATTGTCCCTACACTAAAGCTAAATGCCACCAAAGAGGCATTTTTGTGAGACAGCATTGACCAAAATAAATGCAGTACTTTTACTCTTTTTTTTTTTCCCTTTTCTTCAAAAAGCAGGAGAATCTGGTGTTGTTTGATTTTAGTTTTTTAAAGATCTTTTCAATTCACTGGCTTCTCTGCCTACAGAAGCAACTCAACAAAGCATTGAGATGAGGGGTACCAGACTCACAACCCAAGAAACAGCCATGTGAGGAAGAGCCCATGTCTGTGCTGTGGCAAGAGAGATTTCCTAAGCTCACCAGCAGATGGGAACCTAAAGCACAAACAGAAAGGGGCAGAGAAGGAGGGATTGGCAGAAGAAAAGAGGGCACAGCAACAGAGCAAGATGTGGGCAGAAGGAGGAATTGTAGCTTTTGTAAGAGAGGAAGAAAAGATAATTTGTATGTAATAAAACAGGGGGTCGTATCAATACTGTTCACATTGTTTTGGTGGGCAACTTATGCCAGTAACTCACAGCAAATCACAGCAACAAAGATGACCAAAATTCCTTTACAAACCACTGAATTTAAATATTCAGTCAAGTTTCCTGCCCACATCTCTCCCTGTCCCTTCACAGGCCAGTCTCTCCTGCACAACTGAAACACTTGGCAAACCAAAGGTATTCAGGATGTGGAGGAAAGGCTGAGATGCTCAACAGAGTAAAGACAACCTAATTTGCACACAATGAGCACCTCCTTCCACAAAAAGGCAGTGAGGCAGTGTTGCCTTTGCCTTTTTTTTTTTTTTTTCCTGAGGGGAAGAAAGGACATTATGAGCACATCTTGGAAATGATGTGTGTAGAGAAGCCAGTGCTTCATCAATAACAACACAACAATTAAAAAGAAGGCATTTTTAAAACCAATGTTGGGGAGCATCATCAGTTAAAACTCCTGAAGTGCAACTGTCTCCTTAAGCAATTTCTTTTACTACTTCTGTCCAGCTTTAAAATGGAAGCAACTAAGGGCTGAAAAAAACCACTATGGAAATGATGCCCACAAAGAAACACCTGAGATTCAATCTGAATCAGACTGAAAGGCTCCAGAAGATCACATGAGACAAGCACAAATGCTGCCTGTTCAGCTCTGCAACCAAAAGATGTCTTTACCCACAAACCTTGACTTGGCTAAATTCCTCTGCTGACTGTGGAGCAGAAGGGAAATCATATGCTGAGATAAATTTCCTTTCACTTCCACGGTCCATAAAAGAAGCCAAACCAAAAGTCAGGATTATCAGGGATATTTCAATACTACACTTATGTACTGTCTGAATGAATTGCTTAAGTATTCAAAAGTGCTACATGTTTAACAAGACATGCAAATTTACTTAACAAGCTGCATTCAGAAAGCAGTCAAGTTTTTTTCCCTTTCACTTTCAAGCAGGAGAATCAAGGAAGAGAACATGAGCAGAGGACATTCCTAGAGTTTCTGACTCATTTCTGTAAGAGATAGGACCCTTTTCTCCCAAACCTATACAAAATCCTTCTGTGAGGTGTGCTTTTGCCTTCCCTATGGCTCCAGCTATTAGATTGATTGCATTTAAATGAGCTTAACTGGCCACTGTGTCCTGCAATCTCATGGCAAACAGGAACACAGTGACCTCTTTACACTCTGCTTCCAGAGTACACTCTGCAAAATTTTGATGCAAATGCCATTCACATGGACTTCTGCAAGGTAATGAGCCCAAAGCACAGTTGAGATGCACACCTGAGGCACAGTAATTAAATAATATTGTAATAAATTTGTTTTGGGACTCCTGAAGAGAGGGTGAAGAGTGGAGAATGAGAATGAAGAGTTGTGCCTTTGATTTTACCATGGGAACCAACTACATTTAGAAACAAAGCCCCAGAAATGAGAAAGCTGAAAGGTAATTTTATGGTAATTAACAATTAATGCAAAAGCCATTAAGAGTCATTTTAGAACGGAAATGAGCAGTGTGGGGATTAAGGAAAATACTGGAGTGTGCACAAAACCCAGGCTGTAATGGAGACATGCAGAGGCAGTAGTTATCAGAGAGGAATGACATGGAACACAGCACAGGGCAAGCACTCCCTGGATACACCTCTCCCACTAGATCTGACTTCAACACTGTCACCCCAGGTACAGAAATTCTCCAGTTTCAGCTTTCCTGTGCCCAGACAATGATTCCCATTAACTCCACTCACCAGAAGTTTAGCTTGTTCAGGCAGTGAAACTTGTTCCCTCTTTCCATCTGGATACCTCAGCATCAGCTGTGCCTTTGGTCCTACACAAAGGAAGTCACTACAAGTTAACAACAGGGCAGCTGAGCTGAGCTCCTGTGTAGATTTTAGGTGGGACAGCACAGCAGAGTGAGAGAGACTGAAGACAAACACAAAGATCCAGTCTGTGGAGATAAATTTCTACCACAATGCTCAAAATACACACATCAGGCTCAGGACTGTTCCAAAGCAGCAATGACTGACAGCAGCCAGCGTGCCCAGAGCATGCTGCACCTGAGTTACACCAGAGTGGACCTTACTCCTGGGCAAGACACGAGCTCAGGGACCAAGAGGGCTCTGAGCCTGGGACACTGCTGTGCCAAAGGGGTGCTGCTGGTGAATCACTCACATGTCTGCTGGCAAGGAGGCAGGAAATCAGAAGGGATTTTTAAAAGAAGGGATGAAACCAGGCTTGGCAGCCTATAAACAGTTTCAGGCAAAAAAGCCACAACAAAAGCCATAAAGAGCGAGCACTTACCATTCACGTCGAGGCCCCGGAACGTACTCTCAGGCTTGTCAGGTGACTCCTCCAGTGCCCCTGCATCGACACAGGGCAGGACTCTGTGGTTTGACGTTGTCCCAGGCTCAGTCCTTGCAGAGGGCTCAGGCTGAGGCCTCCGGCTCTCCTCTTTTTTATACCCCAAGTCCTTGTGTGGAGATTTCCTCAGCTTGGCTGGAATCTCCGACTCCTCCTCCTCTTCAGATCCGCAGACAGAAATAAACTCTTCGCTTCCAGAAAAAAGCTCCGACTCTGACTCCTCGTCCGACCGGCTCTCCTGCTTGGCCTGTGAGGAATCAAAATGTGTCTCCTGGAGCGAGGCTCTGATGGCAGCTTCCAGCTGGCTGTCCTCACTGGCATCGATGAGACTCTCCTGTGGGACGCAGACAACACACACACATCACAACTGCCTTCAAATACGTACTGAAAACCAAAAGGACATCAGTCTTCCAGAAGGGAAGCCACTAAACTGGTCAGGAACACACAGCAGGGAAAGCCAGGCATGCTGTAATTACTTAATGGCTTCTCCTTGGAGTTCTGCATGGGGTAATCCATTTTCCTTTCACACTGTGACTGCTAAATCCAAACCAAGTGCTGAAAGCACAGTGACCCTGGGAGAAGGCATTCCCTGGCATGCTGTATTTTTGCATGCCCTTGCACTAACTCATGGAGTCTGTCTGGGAAATCAGGAGAGATGGAAGGTCACAGGTGAACCTTCAGGTGTCTCCCAAAGAGCCCCACACTTACTGAGCGGGAGCATTTCTGGGGAGGGCTGCTGGAATGGCCGTCCAGCTGGCCGTGCTCACTCAGGAAGCCGGTCACTTGGTCCAAGAAAGAAGTCACATCTAACTGATGCCACTCCACGAGCTTCTGGCCTAGGGAACAAAAGCTGGCATCACAAAAGGTGGTCTCAAACAAAATTTCAGCAATACACTGCAGTTTAGTGGTCAAACACACCAACTCACTGCTGCAAGAGTCCCTGTTTGAGCAACTGCAGCTTCCCACAGGCTACCAGCTGATAATTATGGAGCTTCCTCCTTCCATTCCCTTGAAAAGGGACAGACATAGATCTAGACCCAGTTTATTTCCATTCTTTTTATCTATGGGAAGGTGAGCACAGAATGGTGAATTTGGCCTCAAAATGAATAATCTCCAAAACACTGAGTTTATGAAGAAGCATTTCTCCATTCTCACATAACTGATTCTAACCCTTGGCAAACAGCATTTGTTCCCAGAAGTAAAGTGCTAAGAAGAGTATCCTAATTTCAGCTGCAACATTAAAAACTATATGTATTTTTGGGTGGTTTAAGTCAGCTACAAAGAGATCTCAGCTCTGATCACAGACACTATGACTTCAGTCCTTAGAAGCAGGAGATCAGAGCAGTATTATATAACCAGACAGCTGCATTATATGATGATAAAAGAAGCTGTTGGATACAAAAGAAAAAGCTACACCTTTAAAAAAGAGCTGGAGGGAGAGGGAGAAGTTTGATTGTTCAGGTAAAAAACAAGCAAAACAAAACAAAAACTTGAATTTGACTTAATTTCAAAATTAAGATGCAATTTAGAAAGTCATTGCTAAGCCTCACAAAGGCCTGTGGGAGGAGCAGAAAGCAGATTCATGTAGTGCTTACATATATTGCAGTTATTCATCACATGACTTCAAGAAGCTTTTGAAAGACTTAAAGAAAAAAGAATTCAGAGTTTTTCCACCAGATGGAACTATTTTCACTTTCTAAGCAAAATACTTGCTTAAGTTTCAAATACACAGAATTTCTGCAAGTTTAGGGTGTTTTATTCCCTTAGTTCCTCTGGGAACATGCCGAGTCAGTCCTTCAGGTCTCAAAGAGATTCTTAAGCTAAACGTAACACAAACTGCAGTGGAAAGTATTCCAGCCTACAGCTGTCAGTCCTTCCCATGGGATAACTCCAGGTAACCAGCTGCCACTTGTCTTACCTGTCCTGGGATCCAGGATGGAGACGTAAGGAAAGTCTGCTAATTTATAAAACTGGATGTACCGCTGTCCTTCCTCGCTGTCATGGTACACCTACAAAATTGGGCAGATTAGTGGCTGCAGAGGGAACACAAACCAACTGAACCTTGAAAATGCCCAGAGTTTTTCTCTCTTCTACAGTATAAACTGCAAATGGTACACGCAGCTCTCAGTAACTCTGACAAACTGGAAGAAAGCCTCCAGCTCTCCATGTATTAGAAGCTATGTGGTAACATCTTGACTGCACAAGTGCAAAGGCAGTTAATGCCTTCAAATGCATATCCATGAATTCAATCTCCATCCATAAACTACATACACTCCATGAAATACACCTTTTCTGCAAGTTCATCAAGAGAATTCCATCTCTTTCAAAGAAATCCTTTTTTTTTCCACTGTCCCATCTACCTAGGCACCAAGTTACCCACACATCCATCCCCAGACAATTTCTCACCTGCCAAAAAATGAAGTGGTCCCGGATGATGTTCTTCACAGCTTCGTTGCTCCAGACGTCACGGTTGAGGCACTGGCAGGCGAAATCTTGCACGTTCTGAATGTTTATCATGAGCCATTTGTTCTGCATCTGACCACACTCCTTGGCCTGGAAGCAGAGGAAAAAGCTTGGTTAGGTCAGACTGAAGGGCCAGACACCACCGATGCCAGCAATGATCAGAGATGGCTTCTACCACTGCCAGACCTTCCACCAAACCCCTTCGCAGTGAGGAGGATGGACAGAGCTAGTGAAAAGGCACCCACAAAACAGAAGGCAAGGCTGAAGGATCTGCTTTAAATGAGCCTGGTGGAATTACAGAATCACATCGATGAACAGAGCTGCTGGATTTCAACAAGCCAAGCACAGGGTAGGAAAAGCAACTCGGAGGGGGGCACATATGGCGATGCTGAATAAAGTATTCAGGGAAAAGTGTAGTCAGTCCCACTGATCTGACAACAACGACCTGCTCAGTCTAAAGATAAACCCATGGATCATCTAGTCAAGTAGGTTGCATAATTGACAGAGGACTTGCATTGATTCAACAGGACCCCTTCTCTGTGCATGTTTTCTTTTTCTCTCCAAGTTTTGAGTTACTCTGTGACTGTCCAGCTGCCGAATTAGGCATCCTTTTTTGATGCTGCTTATCCAGACTGCCAGTGGGGAGGGAGACAGGAAGGCGCAGGAAGAAATCTTACTGGTTTGAGTCACAAAGCTGGCACTGTCTGATTGCTTGGTTGCAAGTTAATGGTAGGAGTTTGATCAAGAATGTAATTCTGATCGCTGAACTGTCATACCTGTTGAAAAAAAGAGGGCTAGATCAACAGCAGGAATGCTCTTACCACCTGGAAAGACTGGAACTGGCATAGGAACTCTCTTTGCTTTAAAAAAAAAACCCAAAACCTTAGAAGTTATGTTCACCATCCTGCTGGTAATCTACTGTTAAGGAATTCAAAGGACAAAAAATTCAGGGGAATCAGGATGTTATGCAAGATTTTGCTGTTTGGGCACTACTTTGTTCCCCAAAACAAAGTTTTTACTTTTGAAATTAATTTTAGCCAGTACAATTTGGAAGAGTCTGCCTGTCCACTGTGTAACAGACAGACATGAAACCCACACGCTCAGCTTCACCAAGGCAAGAATCTCAACCTACAAAGTCAGTCTGTGTGGCCAAGTGCCCGGCAGAGGCAGCTTCTGAACTACTCAAAGAAAAAAAAATGAAGGTAGAAGCATGGAATAATCCTGCTCTCACAAGCGGCCTCACACTACTTACCATTAATTTACACTGCCAGAATCCAGTATTTGGTCACCAGGTGAGAAAAGTAGGGCAGGTGACACCTAAGTAACTGGCAAGGATCTTAAGTACAGTCATCATGCTTCTATTTAAAGGACTTATTTTGAGCTAACTGTGCATTTTGAGAATTGAGGCCTAGAGGTACTGCCCAAATTTAAAGGGAACAAAAATCCTTATGTTATTTAAGTCAATTGGATTGCCTTAGTCCTGTGTTCTCATGTGGTCTGTTTGTTAAAAAAACACTCCCAGAAAAATGTAATTAGAAAGCTGGAAAGTGCATCTCACTCTTCTACCCTCACTCTGTGTATCTTTCAATCTTTATGAAAACCTCTGGCCCTACCTCTCCTCCATCCAGCTAAGGGCCTTGGAAGGATGCAAGCAGGAAGTTCCACACAGAAAATCTGCAAAACTGAATTTTGACCCGCACAGCAGGCAGAACTTTTGAAACTACTTTTAGCTTCCTTCTAAAAACAAGCTTTGGGTTTAACATTTAAAAGGACACAGTTAAACTGCTGCTACCTCACACACACAGAGAGCTCTGCCCTTACATGGCTTCAGGGATTCTTCTGAGGAGGTGGAAGAAGAATGGTGGAGTGTGAGAAGAAGAAACACTGTGCATTTAGATATTATACAGGTGGGTCATTTTAGAAGTGACAAGACAACGAGGGAAGGCTCAAGAGTTGGCTTATGTATCCCAAAAGCTGATGGATTTAGATTCTCTTTCCAACACTAAGTGTCTCCCCATTCCCCTTCTTCCTTGAGGTATAAAGGCCAGTGCCAGGCACTTACAGAGCCCACACACAGGGCAGTACAGAACAGCCACTCTTTGGGAGCAGAGCCAGTGGAGCCCAGATGCAAAAACCAACCCAAACCAATCCAATCTGTCCTAAGTGTGCCTTTACCCTTCCTGCCCAGTCACATATTTCATCATTACAACTTAGGGCAGCAAACCAGTGATCTGGTGAGACAATCTGTGAGACAAGTCTTGGTTTACACTCAGTGCTGGATCTCCCTGTGTAACTGGCTCTTGCACTACCAAAATTAAGTTTTCCTCTCATTTGACTTCTCTGAACATGGTTTAAAAATGCTGGGGTGGTTCCTGCTGGCTCAGTTTTGTTGAAATGCAATCCTTTCAAGGCAGCAGAGAAAAGAAGGAAGTGGAACCAGCACCTTGTGACCCTCTGGACATGTGTGTGACTCAGTGTGGAAGACAACAGCTGACAGAGAGTCAGAGCAGGACACTATCAAACAAGAAATCTCCCGTTTGGGCCACACTTCCGCTTCCTACCTGGGGCAGGGCACAGATCCTTTCAGCACCCAGCCACTCCTGTACCTGCAGCTGTGCTGACCCAAACCAGGCTGGAAGCACCTTATGCACCATTTGAAAACAGTGACCAGATTAGCATCCAAATGATTGCTGTTTGTTAAGTAGAGACAAAAAAGCCCCTCAATCTCAGCTGTAAACCAGGGAGCAGCTAGAAAAGGTAACTGTTAAATGTGGAAAAAAATCATACAGACAGACTTGAAACTCTGCAACATGACATTCAGTCACCTCACTGAAACCCTACTGAGTGTTGAGCACAGAACTGCACACACCAGAACCATCTCCTCCCTCAACAAGAACTGAAAACTCAGTCAATTTGGTGTGTAGCCCTCGAATTCAATCATCCCTCACATCACAGGCATGAAGAGAGAACACCTGTAGTTCTTGAAAGTAGTCTGAGATGAGAACAAAGCCACACTGTTCTCTATCAGACATGTCTGGTGTGCAATTTATTTATTCTACTTGAATGATTTATTCCTAGCAGATTTCACATTAATGGGAGAACTCTAGTTTAGTCAATCACACACTGAACTTTACAAGTACAGTGATCATAAGCTGTTCTGCATGTGAAGCACAATGCTTTTTCACATACAGCAAGTTAAAAAAAACCAAAACAATGTCAGTCAACACTTGAAAATTAAGTGAATTAAAATTAAATGAATTAAATTTAAATTAATGAAGTTAACCTCACCTATTCCTACAGCTAGTATTACTGAGTTCAAATGAAACAGCAACTTTTTGGGTCTTACTGGTAACAGTTTCTTTGTAACTGAAGAAAAATGACATTTCTTGGGGAAAACTGGAGATAATTACATGTACTTACTTCAAAAACCAACCTTAAGGTAACTCAAAGAGCAGCAACAGCTGATGGGTGACAAAGGTACACAAGACCAGATGTCACCACTCCTGCCAAAGAAGCCCTGAATTCTAAATGATTCTCTGATAAATGTACATGGCTCAACCCTGGCAGAGTGCTCCTGCACACCCTAACCTTTGGAAGAAAACCCCACTTAGATCAAAGCTTAACTAGAAGAACATCACAGTGACAGTGTTTAGTCTTTGATACTCTGGAATGTGATGAGCAATCTCTGATTTATCATATGGTTTATATACACTTATCTCAGCATACAGAGAATGGAGATGCCAACAGCAGCTTGCTAGAGATGAATTTTGAGAAACTGTGGTCACTGAGGCCCGACACGATCCCAGGCTGAAGCAGTAGAGCAGTGTGCAGTCAGAAAAGGTAAAATGCAAGGGGAAATGGTCAACACAGCAAGAAGGTGAAGAGTTATACTGCAGTGAGGTTGAGGAGCATGAGTGTGAAATGAAGGGTATCCCATGGGACGAGGAACTCTACAAGAACACATTAAGGTGAGTGCCAACACCTGAAAGTGTACAGGTCTTTAGAGTGCAGGTACTGCACAGAACAGGGCAAGGTGAGCATATACAAACCCCTTCCCCACCCCCAGCCAAGCCCTTTTCTGAAATTATTTTTCAAGACTGAATAAGAATGCAAAGACTTTAGGACAAACAAATCCATCAATCAGTTACATCACTCTCTGATACTACTTTTGACTGTGACAGATGCCACAATCAACACTGCTCAAGTCTCTATACATTTCCAGCAAGACCCAAGGAAAGACAAGCACCCATCTCAAATTCCACAGCAGAGCTCAGAGGGCACTTGCTGACTGTTCCTGGAGCAGCACTGGTTGTTGCCATGTGAATTCCCCTTACTGGTCTTACCAACAGCTCTGGACCCCAGGCCCAGCAGGTAGGTAGCATCAGCTGAAAACCTGACACACATTTTAAAGTAAACCCTGCACCACAGATCACAAGGCAGGGATACCTGAGCATCAACTGCTTCAGGATGCTCCTCTGCTCCCACTGCACCAAATTCCTTCACAAGGTGGGCACTTCTCTTCTCTGCCAGCATCCTTTCACACCTGGAATTCTATTAAGGAGATTGTGGAGGGCACCCTCAGAACACAGGAATCAGTGACAAGGCAACTGATCCCCAGTGATTTGGGAAGCATAAAAAGAGAGATGAGGGTAATGGGATGAGAGCTGGAGACTCCATAAAGGCACACAGTGTTTCACCAAAACTCTACAGCAGTGCTCCAGTACTTGTGCACGGCAGTCAAGGCACATGTAAAAACAAGGCAAGTAATATTTTTGTTCAGCTTGGGCAGTCAGTTCTCCAACATCTGTATTGCACCACTGAATCATTAGTTTGCATTCTCATGCAGTAAAAATAACGGTCATCACCATCATCAATCTTATCTATTCAAAGACGACCAGGAGAAAGTTCAGTATTAACTGGAGTTTCTGAAAAATATATGGAAATTACTGACTGAAAAATTAAAAATCTATACCAATCTGCATGTTCTGTAATCATTAGTTAAGTCATTGATCCCCATCATAACAATTTAGGAATAGATCCACACGTGCCTACACAGTCAGGGAAGGTGACACCTGAGATTGTTTAAAGCTGACAGTGTCCTGCATCTCTGGGATACTTTCCCTAGCACCATCAGAAGTAAAAGATAACCACTGTGATTTTATACAAGAGCAACACTTCCACTGAGGATGAAGTTGTGGCTTGATGGCAAAGCTGCATTCAAATACTTTTATTCACTCAGTTATCAGAGGCCACTCAGCCATGTTAACTCCATCTGAGCTTCTCAGCAGAGCTGTGCTGCAAACCACACCGCACCTTGCAAAGTCCTCCCTCACCTATCCAGAGCAATCCTACTCCAGCTTTTTCCTGTATCCTCTATGGAGACAGTTCAAGGGATGCAATTTTCCCATTTTGACCAGCCTCCCTTGCTCACTGAAGTCTTCCACCACATGTGATTTGCCACACTGATATTGAAACACAGAACAACATGGTCTGCATCGTCAGGAGTTGGACTTGATGATCTTCATGGGTTCATTCCAGGTGACACCATCATCAGTGAAGTCCTTCAACGTGTCACCAACATTCCCTTATGCAGTCATCACATATTTATCACTGCCCAGTCTTTTGAAACCTTCTGATTGTCTGGCCACGGATCCACCCTGACACCCTCCCGAGCCACTCTAAAAGGATCTGCACCCAAATGTGAGCCCTCACCGTTTCAAAGCTGCCTTTGTGCATCAGGTCAATGGGAGGTCTGAAGAGGTCTGCCAGCGTGGTCAGCTTCTTGTCCACTGCCCCTCCATTCCGGAGCTCCTGCTCCTGCCGGACTGCACAGCCCCAAGAGGAAAGGGAGCAGAATTAGACTGAACATACTCACAAGGGGGATTTATTACTGGCTAGATGCTCAAATTAAGAACTTCTGGGGTGAACATCCCTCGAGCTCCTAGGAGGTTTGGGAAGAACAGGGCTAGGGCAGTTAATGGGAGGAATATGAGTGCAAATCCTAGGATCTCTCTTATGGAGAGTCACAGGGTTTGACCCCACAGAACAAGATTAGCTGGTGTGTAAGGGCAGAACCTCCTTGCCTCAGCTTTTTCATGTGCTTTCACTTTTAAATAACGTCTTAATAAACCTGAGGGGTCACATACCAGTATTTGAAAACAAATGAGCCAAAAAAAGCCGTGGACTTGTCCCCAGTGATGCTTTTAAATGGGAAACTGAGCACGACTGTAGCAATATAACTTTTAAAAGGAATATTTCTATTGTAGTGTTTCCATTAGTTGACTGTGGGGCAATCCCACAGCAAAGGAAAAAACTAACAGATTTAGTTTACACAGAGAAATCTCTTCGGATGTTTCTTTTAAAGCATATCAATTCCATCTGAATAATACAGAACACATTTCCTGCACAGACATGACCGAGGACAATAAAGGTAAGCCACAGCAGATATATGATGTATTCCATAGAGGCAAGTCAGCTAAAATGGGCAATAACTATCCCATGACCAAAAATTTTCCAGTGTGGAAGGAGCTGTCAATGGTCCAAAGCATAAAAACTGTGCCTGAGCAGACGCACAGGGAATAAAGCATCCCTGTGGAGCATCCCTAGGAGCCAGGAGAATTTCATGGCCAGGGCTGCTTTTCCAGACAGTGATGTCCACCTATAAAGTTCTGCCAACAAGTAGGATAAAGCCTCACCATAAACCCTCACAGGGTATCGCTCACATGTTGGGCATCTCTAAATGTCTTAAGAGTGGAATCACAGGGTGGTATGGCTTGGAAGACACCCTAAAGATCACCCACTTCCACCCTCTCCTGCCATGGGCTGGAACACTTTCTGCTAGACCAGGCTGGAAGATGGTGAGAAAAAATTTAAGGGTATTGATTCTGTACATGGTGCATTTTCATTTACACAGCTGCCAGTGATTTCACCATTACTGGAAAACCCTGACCAAACCTGACAGGGCAAAGAAAGTAACTACCAACACACATTATCAGTTTGGCAGCCAACCCCTAACTGTGTGGGAACATGGTCCAAAGACCCCAGTAACCAGTGACAGCATGAGGAAACAGCCTCAGGTTGCACCAGGTGAGGCTGAGATTGGATATAAGGGAAAACTTCTTCATGGAAAGTGTTGTCCAGCCCTGGCACAGCTGCCCAGGGCAGCAGTGGAGTCGCCATCCCTGCAGGGATTTAACAGACATGTGGATGTGGCACCTGGGGACGTGGGGCAGTGGTGGCCTCAGCAGTGCTGGGGGAACGACTCAGTCTCAGAGGACCTTTTCAACCTTACTGATTCTGTGGTTACACCTCTGGGACACTCTAGCAACATCAGCACAACAGCCATAACTCAGCTGTGAAACACCTGGAGTTGTGCTGTCACAGAATCCCATTCTGTGACACTTCATGGGTGAGATAACAGCCAGTGATTTGGCATCTGGAGATTCTGTGTACAAACAGACACGGGCAAACAGCAATTAAAGCCATGAGAGCCTCGTGTGTGGCCAAGAAGCCTCAGGGCTACTCAAATGGAATTTAAGTGCCAGAACATCCACTGCCTAGCCGAGAAATATTCAGTGGAGAAATTTAATTTCCACTTGGGTGTTAAGATTCTTGCCTCTTTTTTGTTGCTTCTAGAGCAGAAAAAGTTTTTTTTTGAGAGCTAGCATGACAGTATTTAGCATACCAAAGCTGACAGAATGTACTGTGATAATCATAATTCTATGATTCTCTATTTCTAATAATGTACCCTGCTATACAATAGGCAATTAAAAAATGTTTCAACAACTGAAAGCTGTCCTAACCTACAACAGGAATGACTTCTCCATCTTATTTGCATTAAAAGGAAGAAAACAGATTATCAGGCTTACTGATTTGTAGACACTTACTGGTTTCTGTCTGAAAATCCCGAAAGCCATCGAATATTGAGCGAGCAGGTCTGCGTCTTTTAGGAGCTTAAAAAAAAATTCAAGAATTATTTCAAAAGTATACTATCAAAATAAATACGTATTAGTGCTTACCATCACACAAGCAGGAAAACAGAATAGGAACCCGAAGCAAGGATGATGTGGGAGCAGAGGTCATTGGGAAGGGCTGGAGATAGATGGAAATAGGCAGTAGGTGGTTTGTAAATTCCATTTCCTAACACCTTCTCCCTCTAGCAAACCTTAGCCCAGAAACAAAACATGTATCAACAATACAGAGCGGCTTAAAACCCCTTCTGATGGGCTCACCAAAGCCCTTCAGCATGCAGTGGCAGTGCTGTTACAGCATCACCTTGTCCCAATTCCAAGGCCTTCAAGGGGATGAAAAACTTCAAAAGATTAAACCCCATGAGAAAATATTTTTTTTTAATAAAAAAACACATTTGGTTTTTCCACAATGCATTTCTATTCTTATCTAAAATCTTATCCTGATCCTGTCCCAACTTCTTGGCTGGACTCAACAGCCACACTGCTTCATTAGGCCCAGTGTCACTGTTTGCAAGGAAACCTTCAGAACTGATTATCTGCAGCTGGACAGAGACTGTAACCCAGGCAGGTATCAGAAATAGTACCTTCAAGTCCCACTGAAGTCCTAACGTACAGCACAACCCCTGCACTTGGAAGGAAAACACAACTGCCTGCCAAGATTATTCCAGCTACTTATCTCCTTTACTATCAGTTGATCAGTTGAAAGACAGAACTTTCAAAGCCCAACTGCTACAAAACATAATAAATAATAAACAAATTAAAGATAAATGCCTAATATACCCAGTGGAAATGTGATAATACAGACTATCATGGAAAAAGAAAGCAAGCTTGAACAAGGAACATGCTGGGGAAGAAACACCTCTCAACTCCAGGGAGTAAGATCTCCTTCACCCCAAGTGCTTAGGCACAAGCATAACCCTCTAAAGCCAACCTCAGAACAACTTAAACTCAGTTGGAATAGCAACTGAAGGACCACTTCAGCAAAAGCAGCACATCCCTGCCTGGAAGCCCAGGTGAAGAGGCTCTCAGCAGTCCAGGAGGATCCTTTATACTGCATGATGGGATCCGTGCATCCAGCAGGGCACAAATACACACGGTCACCTCTTCAAGTGGAAAAAGTATGAGCTTATATAACCACCTCAGTATGACCCTTAGAAACTGCCACCTCCCCTGCTTTAAGACTAGAGCTGAGACCAATTATCTCTTCAGGTTCAGCTGCTCTGTCAGGCTGCCCTGTGCCAGAACCACAAGTGGCACTGGTGGATCAGACAGTGCCAGGAGGCTATCACTGATCCAGGTCACCTCAGTGGTGGTCAGTGACAGTGTGGCCGAGATCAATGTGTAACAGGTACGTATAAGAAGGCCAAGCATTAGGGTCAGTAGATCTTAATCTGATAACCCACAGGAGTCAAAAGACCTTTGTCAAAAACTCTGTTGGGCCACAGGAAAAAGTGCAGAGAGCTCCTCCGTTTTCAGAGAGGCATTGGCAGGGCATCTTCCTCTGGATGCACATTTACTGCTGCAGAACTACCCCCTGCTACTACACACCTCACTTCCAAAATCCAGGTAGGATGGGAAGTGCAAGGATTAGATAAACACAGTATGTCTTTGTTTTTGTTTCACTGCATCTGATGGCTGAGACTTTCAAAGTCCAGCATCACTGTTGCAGACAAGGTGGCCTTTCAGCAGCAAGGGGAATCACATGAAGTGACATCAATGCAGCTCACAGAACTGCAAAAGCACTTCAACAAAAGTAGATACTTTGTATGTCATTCCCTTTTTGCCCAAACACAAATTAAGTGTGTATTTCAAACTTGGTACTTTATGCATCTTACATCAGTATGCAGAAGTGGAAGCAAAGTTAGTCCATTTCAGTGATTCATATTTTAAGGAATAAACATTTTCTGATGGGTCTGGGGACTGAAGCATATTAAAGGAGTCGAAATTTTCCAGCTCCCAAAACAGACAGGAAAAAAAATTGCTACAAGGACTAAAACTGGAAAAGCTAATACTGCTGTCTGTGCTAAGTGCAAAGAGGCAAGTGGTGTGCACCTGTATTGCCTGGCATTGTGTGCTGCCCTCTGAACCACCCCTCAGCTTGTGTGTCCTGGCTAAACACTACTCTGATGTTGAAAAACAGAATCAAGACAAAATCAGTTCTGGGCTAAGCCTGAAGCTTGGTCTCCTTCTCCTTTCTAACACAGGAACTAAATGATGGAAAAGAGCATTTCCCATGGGTGTGAGACCACTGCAGTGATGAGCACTTGCATGGCCTTCCTTGGTGAAAAGGGCAAAGATCTCAATCCATCTGACATGGCAAAGACCAGCTCAGAAATGGCCTGGTCCACATGAGAAGGACAGAGACAAGAAAAGGAGTTGCGTGGCACAGCTTAAAGAGTAAAGTAAATTCCTGCTTGAGAAATGGAGGTTATGAGCAACCACAAAGTTCAACTCTTCTTTTTGATCTGTCATCTCCTTGAGATGCAGGCATTTGTCCTCTTCATTTTCACTTATCAGCCAAGGCTCCATCTTCCATCTCAGCACTTTGAACATTTCCACAGCAGTATCCCACAGTTCTGGGCCCCCAGAACGCAGATGTATACTTAAGTAATTGTTTCATGAAACAAGATATAGCAGATCAGAACCCCTGGTAATGTAGCATCTCTCTTGGGTGAGGTTTTCAATGCCACTAGTGTTATTTCCTCATATTCAGCAAGTTTTGATTTTCTTTTGTCACTTAGCTCATCTCAAGACAAAAAACCCAAGAAACAAAATAAGAACACAAGCCTACCTCCAAACAAGGGCTCGGGCTCTACTAAGATTTCCTGCTTTTGAGGAATTGGAGCTCGTACTTCATCCCTAGCAAAGGAGAAGAAACAAGAAAGAAAATATGACAGAGACAATAATATTCCAAGTACTGTACAAACCACATCTCATTATGCTCCAAGGCTCCTGCAGCTTGAACCAGTTAAAGACACTGCTGTACCACTGCCCAGAATGAAGAGGTTTGGGATTAAGTGGGACCTCGAGGGAGCATCTGTTCCCATCATGGCACTGCTGCCAAACCTGATACCCTGCACATTCAGAGCTGGCATGGATGACCTTTGATAGAAGATTATGCAAACCCCTGAGGGACCCGATCCCAGGCTTTGTGAACCTATGATTTAAACATTTGTTCTTCTTGAATAACTTTGCTAGAACTTGGAAAAGTTTCTAAAAACTTCACAAAAGCTGCCAAATAATCACTTGCCATCCTCCTCTCCTTGTGCACTACATAGAAAAAAATATTCTTTATTACCAGCCTTCGTTTGTCAGAAGACATTTTTACCTCCACCTGAAAGTCACACCTCTCTCTTTTCCAGAGGAAGGAAAACAAGGTCAAGATGGCCTTTCCCCTTTTCTGATGCAGTTCTTGGCTTAAATGTGAGGGAGCTTACTTAGCTGGGCTCCCTCACATGTCAACAGCTCAGTCAGTTATGCTGGCAGAGACCTACAGAAAATCTGAAACTACAATTAGGAGAAGAAAGGAAATCACAAGGAAATAACAAGCATCACTGTGACAATGTTGTGGTCACCTTGCCCATGGATCTGTGTGGAGAAGGGTTCATCCACTGCTACATCCTGTCTATGAACTTCCTCTTCCCTCAGACTTCTAAGGTGTGAAGTGTGCACTTTGCAGCTCTTGACCATGCAGGTTTCAAGAAGTACCTCGGGATGTCAGCAGGATGCACTAACCTTGCTCTTTACTCCACAGCTGTGATTGCTCTGTGCAGCTAGTTACTCTCCATTTGCTTATTTACTGTTGTCTCCTCCTAGAAGGAACTGATCCGCTGATCAGCACCTGGAGGGTGCTGAGTACAAAAAATAAAGTATTCCAAGAAAAAACTGAAGCCACCGATGTGTCAGAAGTTGCCTAGAAATAAGAACACTAACCTACATACCTATTTTGTTACCTGTCAAAGGTTCAAGCAGGAAGGCACCTCACATCAGGTATAAAGGTTAGCAATAAAAGAATTGTTTAAATTTATACATGTGCTTCAAAAGTATGAGAGGCAAGGATTTTCCTCTATAAGTTAGTTGTCTTTTTCCTGGATTTTCATAAGGACAAAAGCCTGGCTTATGTTTAATTTACCATATTTAATGAATTTGATTTATACCACTCAAGATATTCCCTTTATCCCAAGCAGTCACATTAATAGGCAACACTGAGACTCTCTGCCACGCTTAAGTGGAAATTCTCTTCCCTTTACAGGGATCTGATGTTTGAGAGACTGATGAAGGTGTTGTAGTTGCTCTTCCTCTACATACAGGTGTATAGGGCCTGGTCTACACCCCCACAATAAAACCCTCACACGTCACACTCTTCTCCCAGGTAACAAGAGACAGGATGAGACAAAATGGCCTCAAGTTGTGCCAGAGGAGGTTTATGTTAGATATTATGGCAAATACCTTCACAGAAAGGGCTGTAAAGCACTGGCACAGGCTGCCCAGGGCAGTGGTGGAGTCACCATCCCCAGAGGTGTTCAAAAAACATGTGGATGTGGCATTTAGGGACATGAGTTAGTGGTGAACATGGTGGTGGTGTTGGGTTGATGGCTGGACTTGATGATCTTAGAGGACTTTTCCAACTTGAAATTCATGAATCTATGAAATGGGAGTAAGGTGGCTTCATATATAAGAACCAAACAAACTGAACTCTCTAACTGCCAAATTAGTGTAAATCAAGATTGCTGAAGCAATTTAAAAACAAGACTCTCTTTTTACTGGATTCCTACTTTAACGACAAAGGCTTTGTTTGTAAAAAACAGCAGGTGAAATCTACAGAAAACTTCTGAAGCACATGTAAAAGACTCACTTCTGGCCTACAAACCAGAACACCCGGAACAAGGCTGGAGCAATCAATTTAACAAGATCAAAGCAGTGTGTATCGCTGTGAGTGCAAAGTGACAATTGCCTGATTTGTTGTGCCTCCAACACAGTGACATTTGTAGGACGGGCTGGTTTGCACAGCCGTGTTGCCGGGTACGTACTCGGGGTGCGGGCGAACAGCAGACACCGCTGCGGAGCTGGTGCTGGGCTCCTCTGCTATCCCTCCTCCATCCAGGAACATGGTGACAGCCATCTCCAGGTTGTTGTTGCATGCTTCAAGCATATGCTTCCCCACGCTTTCACTGGCACCTGGAATGTCAAAGGGAAATCACAGAGTTTTGACTGGGAGCGCCCACAACAGCTTTCCATCTCAAAGCATTAATAATTAGGAGGAACAGTTCATCAGCTGCCATTTATCCCCCAAACACAACTGCAAATGGAGACAAACACACAGAGCTCAGGGGGAAGGGAATGCTTGCAGTCAGGACTGCCAGGCTTCTTCCTGCCAGCAACTGAAAACCTAGTGGAAACCATCTGAGGGGTTTTAGCATGATCTGGATTTTCTTCTAGAGGTCTGACATTTTCCTGGTACATGGACCTGCTGGAATGAGTCCAGAGGAGACCATGAAGGTGCTGTGAAGGCTGAAGCCCCCGGCTACTAGAGCCAGGCTGGGAGAGCTAGGGGTGTTCACGTGGAGGAGGTTCTGGGGAGACCTTAGAGCCCCTTCCAGTGCCTAAAGGGGCTCCAGGAGAGCTGGAGAGGAACTTGGGACAAGGGATGGAGGGACAGGACAAGGAGGAATGGCTTCCCACTGCCAAAGGGCAGGGTTAGATTGGATATTGGGGAGAAGTTCCTCCCTGCGAGGGTGGGAAGGCCCTGGCACAGGGTGCCCAGACAAGCTGTGGCTGCCCCATCTCTGCAAGAGTCCAAGGATAGACCTGGAGCAACTTGGGATAGTGCAAGCTGTCCCTGCCCATCACAGAAGGTAGAACAAGATGAGCTCTAAGGCCCCTTCCAAGCCAAACCATTCCACAATTCCATGCATTTTCCAAATACAAGCAGGCATACACAAAGAAAAAGGAAAACCTGACTTAACATTTTCACAGGAAGAATATGAAATCAGCTGCTGAAGTTTTTTATCCACTTGTAATAGACATTTAGAGATGGAAGAAAAGACACCCTGATTTACTGATTCTGCTGAAAAGCAAAAACAAACCAGCAGAAGCTCAGTTTATGTAAGAAGGAAAAAAAAACAGCCAATAGGGAGAAAGTAGTACTTGTCTACAGAATTCTTTGTATAATGACTAACATTTATTCAAATCACATAACCATGGAACAGTTGGGGTTGGAAGGGAGCTTAAAGCTTATCCAGTTCCACCCCCTGCCAGGGGCAGGGACACCTTCCACTACCCCAGGTTGCTTCAGGCCCTGTTCAGACTGGCTTTGAACACCTAAGTGCAACTAATCCCAGTTCTGATGTTGCTGCTTAGGATGAAGCAACAGCTCTAACATCACCTGTAAGTCCTTCCTCAGAGGATGAGCCTCTACATCCCAACTTCTCAAAAACCATCCCATCATCAGAAGCTCCCTCAGGAGAAGCAGCTCTCTTGCAACCCAATTCTTTACAGCACCTTTTCCATAAGTGGTGGAGTGCTAAAGAGCTTATTTTCCTTTGGAAAGACTGGTATAGAGGAAGAGTGGTGAAATGCAGCTGAACCAGTCTGGGAGCAGCTTGGAATCTGCAGTAATTCTTCCTAAATTCACAGCAAGTTACCAAAACGACAAAAACACTTTGCCCCAAACCAGGCTCACAGATAAATAAGTATGGGCAAAACCTATTCAGATGTTTCTCAGATTTTCTGGTAAAGGCTCAAGAACCTCTGGTTTGAGCAGAGAATATGCTTTGAAACTGTCGAGATCACTCAGTTCTAAATAACCTGCACATCAAACCACTGAGAAAGCCAAAACCAGAGGGAACTGGTTTCCCAAAACACCCAACCTGCCACAACAAGCACACTGGGATGACAGTCAGCTGTATTTTAAGACCTTAACTGAGCTGAAGAAAGCGCAAAACAAAAACTAGTGACATCCCAAAAAACCCTGAGAAGTTCAGGTTCTTCACTCAAACTATTTTTTGGCATTTTCAGCTCTTTTTAATGTTAACTGTAGCAATGAAACCACACCTGTGAGCCTGAACACACATACACACCACTCTACACCTCACTGTAGAGTCCTGCAAAGCCACTCACTTTCAAGAAGCAGAAGAAAAATGATAATTCAACCCTCTGCTATTATTTACTGACACAGAAAGTGCCTTCACTGGTTCATCATCATTCCTGAGGAAAGTGCCAGCATAGCAAAGCTTTCAGTCCTTGTGCTGGAAAACAGAAAATTCTAAATATTGTTAAGTTTCAAAGCAAATTTCACAGATAGCGCATCATTTCTTTAGGGAAGACACACAGGAGCTACATTCTCTTAGCAGTACTTTCCGTGATGAGAGCACCAAAGAAACACAATTCTGCCACCAGGACCAAAGAAAAGCATCAAGGACTGTTTCTGCTCATCCCTCATGCTGGAGAGTATTCCCTCAGCCTTTTCCCCACAGACAGGAGTGACTACATACACTTACAACTCCGAGTTGAAAAAGCTACTAACTGAGGTGTGAGAACCTGTCACACCACACCAGCATTGGCCAGACAAGCTCCCTGACAACACACTCCTAGATACAACCTTCAATTCTATTACAGGGAAAAACAAAACTTCAAAACTCCACTTGGTGGTGGATAGGTGAAGCCCAGTAGGCTATTTTTTTTT
>JACBWW010000019.1:1876927-1898226 GCA_020086605.1 Lanius collurio | reverse complement strand
GGGGAGCCCCAGCTGAGAGGGGCCCTCAGCCCTGGGTGTCCCTGGCTGCAGGGAGGGCTCCGAGCAGGGCCCGGGCTCTGCCCCGGGGACCCAACAACGGCACCAGAGCCACGGGCAGGGTCTGGGCCCAGGAAGTTCCACCTGGACATGAGGAAGAACTTTCCTGGGCAGTGCCTGAGCCCTGAACAGATCCCAGAGAGGCTGTGGAGTCTCTTCATGGGAGATACTCCAGACCTGCCTGGACACAGTCTGTGCCCTGTGCTCGCCCTGCTGGAGCAGGGAGGTGGGGCAGGACCTGAGGTGGTCAAGTAACAGCTCGTCTGCACCGGTCCAGGGAGCCCTGACAGGGCACCCCTGCCATCACTGTCACAAAGCCAGAAGAGGAAACCCCTGGATTTGTCCCCACCCACCGTGCCGGGTGTTTCTGATCCCCAGGCCACCTGCAGAAATGGCAGGAATGTTTTACTCCTTGCCTGTTTCCCAGCACAGCAGGAATGTGCCTTGCTGCTGAACACCTTGCCAGTAACACTTGTCAACTCTGTGAGTACCACAGAAAGCTGAGGTTCCCTAGAATTCTAGGAATTTAATACCTCATTGCTATGGAAACAGGTACATCTGTTCCCTTATTCCCTCCCTGCCTCCCAACCAGCTCTGGTGCTCAGGGAAGCAACCAAGCCTGTGAAGTATTTGGGGTTTTGGCACTTGTTTTTCCTGGCAGCTGGATGAGCTGAACTTGTTCACAAACAGGACAAATGAATCACCAGGGCTGAAGGCAGGTGAGCAGCAGTGAGCTGTTACACCAGCTCAGACTCCCCAAATACAGACTCCTGCTTCACAAACCACAGTAAAACAAAGCTGATTTCACCTGCTTCAAAGCTCCTGGACCACAGGGTCAGAAACAAGCTGTTGGTACAACCAAAATCCACTCAGCAGTGACCAAATTCCACCAACAATGAAGATCTATAAGAATAGGTAAAATTATGCCTGGTGAAGATTACTATGCCATGGATATGGTGAGGAATGGGATAATTTGGGGGACCTGAGGGCTTGCAGCACTCTACCTCAGATAAGGCTGCTGCTGTAGGTGACAGGTTTGGTACATTTTGCAGTTAAGTTTGGCTTTTATCTAACAATCAATTTTTCGTCCTGCTTTTTTTTGCATTCTCTTTAAAAATAATAACAATTCTTATGTAAGAGGCCCTTCTGACACAGAGGACAACATTCAGAATACAAATATCCCCCAAATCCTTTAACACACCCTTTGGTGTAGATACACACACCTCAAAAAACATTTATGAGCTATCTCTATCTTTGAAATGGCAGATTTTGTTATTTTTGTTGTGATTATCAGTGGAATCTCAGCAGCAGGATTTGCCACTGTTGGTAAGGGAGTCTGTGCAAGCACCTCCCTTACTGAACTTCTAGCAGGGATTAGTTCAGTGCATGTCTCAAGTCTTACATAAAAGAGGGACATAGTCACACACTGAAAGGGAGAAGAATCCATGGAACAGCTTGTGAAGGAAAAGGGAATGAGGCTGGTGTGAAATGCAGCAATCCATGTACTGGGATGTGATTTCATGCCACTTGCACAAGGTGCAGTGCCAGAAACTGTCCCTTCTCCCTCACCCTCTTCCCCCTTAATGCTTCCCCTATCCCTTTAACATCTGGAATTAACTCATGGGGAGTCCCCAGGTATCAACGCCGTCTCTCAGGCATAAACTTAAAGAGTGTTGGCAGCAAATAAACACTCTCCTCATCTGCTTTGAAAAATGAGTTTGTTTTTCACAGGCTTACCCTGACTGGAGAGGCTGAGGGTCACCAGCATGGAAACAGTCAGTAGCTCTGCCTTACAAAAAAACCTTTAATAAAGTTTTGTAACATCATGGGTAAGACAGAAAATAATTCCAACTGTGGTAAGGATTAAAGAAAACCAGACCCATATTGAAGGAAGGCTTCCAGAACAATGGCTGAGGCAGCAGGAGAAAAATCAAAGGATTTGCCACTGGTCACCTGTTGAAACTGTCTCAAAAAACATCTCTGAACAGAACATTTATTTGTGAGAAGCCCAACAACGATATAGAAGAGCAGGCTTCAGGGGGAAAAAAACCCAACAATTATTATTTTTGGCTCAGTGGGCTGGTCATGCTTTCCATAAAATTTGGTTTTTTAAAACTTAAGCCATCAAAAGATGCTGATGAAGAAACAAGTCTGTAAGGAATTTCCCAGAACACAATTAAAGTCATCAATGGGGTTGAAAAAAAGGACAAAACTCAAACATATGCTGACTTTGGTGACTAACACACACCCTTCAGCACTGCAGTTGGCACTTGGCTCCATTTCAAACACAGACAGTACAAAAGTAGCTCTGAAGAAGCAAAGAAAAGCCACAATATGCCTTCATAAAACAACAGATAAAACAATTAGCAGGAAAACATCCTCTGCATAGTAGGATCTGGTTGCCTCTTGACCAGTCTCAACTTCCTACAAACTTCAGCACCTCCACATCTAAATGATAAAATTTTTTGAGTTATTTTCGTTTTAAACCGAACAGGAACGATACTTCATAATGCCTCTTAAAAGGGAGGGGAACAGTTACAGCCAGGCAGGGCAGTTATGTGAACCTCTAATTACAGTTATGTCATTACTGACAACTCCAGTTTTCAGTTGCTTTTTTCCTTTTAACTTTCTCCATCATAACTGACTTCTGGACTATTGCTGTAATCATACTCAAACCAGTTTGAGTATGAAAATTAAACAGCATTAAGTACAGTAACACTGTTGCACAAGAGTAAAGTTGCAGAACATTAACAATAAGAAAACAAAACTCTCTTGTTCTTAACAACAGGGAAAATGGGATCTGCAGGAGGGATCTCTCTGAATAGAGGTGAATGGGAACCCACAGCCCTGGCATCCATGAAAGACCCTTGGTTTTGGCAGTGGAAAATGACCTGTTTCTTTCCTCTTTGTCTGAGGGAGGGGTTAGCATATGAGAGGCAAAAAGTGGCTGGCTGGTTACACTCATGTTAATGGGTGTGCGAACAATGCAATTCCAGAAACAGCCTAAATTCCAGCAACATGCTTCAATTTACAGAACACTGGTTGTGCTGAGAGAAGCTTCAACCTTGCAGCTGACAGCCAGCTGGGAATACAGACTCATTTTTCACTTCTTTCCTCCACAGAATGTGCATCTTTTCCATTAAAGGCTTTGAATTCTCATTTTATGATCAGACCATCAGTTATCCTTGTTTTTCAACACTACCAGTATTCACACTCCAAACCATGTAAATGCAAGCTAGAAAATAAGAAATGCTCTGAGTCCTGCAAGAGGTGCTGCAAGTGCTAGAAAATAATATTCAAGAAAAGAACAATTAAAAAATATTACATTCTGGGGGTGTATGTTACTAAAACTTCTCAGAACTCACAGCACTGCTGCCTAAAGTGGTTCCACTCCAAAGCAACAACTCAGAACTGCTTAAGGAAGCTTTGCCTAACACCGGAGAACATCACCACAGTTACCATTCCCACTCCACCACGTGTCCATGGCTCTGCTGATCTACTCTGCAACAGGGCTCTTGAACATCTGCAAGATTGTCTTTTGCTTGTTCTTAGGCAGTGAACAAATATCATTCGTGTCACTGGTATTAACCACACAATTCAAAACCTTTCCTTCCTTGATGCTGGGGGATTTTACCCGGACTCTGGTGGGGGACTGCCAGTTTTCATTGCAGGAACCTTTCCGAGTCTTGTGGTGATTGGTTTCAGCCTGTGTTTTTGATCCCTTTGAGTCTTTTGCCACCTTGGAACTTCCTTTTCTGGCAGAAGAGTCTTTCAAAGACAGAGGTGGCTTGGTGCGAAGAAGATACTCGTCTGGAGAGCCCTTCTGTCGATTAAGTGTCCTTTCCTCCTTGTTGAGCTCCTTCTGTAGCTGCAGAGCCAGAAGCCTGTCCTGTTCCTCCTGCCTACGCCTTTCATAGAACTGCTGCTCAAAGGCTCTATGTGTCTGCAAGTTAAAATCATTCATCTGCTCTCCTTGGTCTTCTACACTTTCTGAAAAGGTTCTTCTCCTCTTATCAAGCATGCTCAAGTCTATCACGACATCAGCTGGGGCCTCCAGTAACTTCCTTTTGGGAGTCTCCTTAGAGTTTTGTGGCCTCTCTGGTGTCTCTATATCTGAGTGTCCAGCCTCTTTCCCCAGATCATGCAATGCAGTCTGGCTCTCAGCCATCACACAATTCATGCCTAACTCAACAGAGGTACAAGTTTCAGCAGACTTTTCAAGGTTTATCCTTTGGACATGTGTTAAATTGCTACTGTCTGACTCAATTCCATTATCTTCTTCTTTGGATCTAGAAAGAACTGTTCTAGACCCTTCCCCTTCTATGGTTCCATGAAGTGCACCTGGACATCCATCTTCTAAACAATATGGTCCTGGTGTTTTTTCCTGCTTGACAGTGGCAGTTTCACCCGAAGCTGAGGCACTGAAATAGTTCATGCATGATTCCAAAAATGAATCCTTAGCACCAGAATCTTTATTTACACTGGTCAGCTGTGGAGACAGGGTTGGCATTTCCTCTTGCTCATCCTTCAGCGCAGAACTGCTGCCTTCAGTGCTGTTGGTCTCCTGAAGAAAAGGGAGACAACACTAATAAAGTAAATTTATCAAAAGCCCATGGGTGTGAATAAATGCCAAATTCACTTCTCATGGCTGCATTGCCCCTAAGTGCTCTGGGATAGCAACTCAGATACTTCTCTTTTTAAAAAATACTTAACTGTTTAATAATAATGAAAATATTTAAAATAACTGCAGCAGCCCAGCTAAAGGACTGAAACCACAACTGCAGCATTTTCCTCTATCCGTGACCCAGACCAACCGTGCAGGCCTGCTCATCTTCTTTAGAGGCCTTACAGGAATGATGAGACAGACAACCATGGAATGATGTAAATCAGGGTGCACCCTCTTCCAGTAAGCTCCAGAACTGGGAAGGGCAATATAAACTGCCCAGTGCTAATGTGCAAGGGGAATAGAGGACTGGAGTCCTACGGGCAAGGGGAAAATATCCCAATAATGACTAACTTTGAGATTTATAACAAAATTATTCCAGTTACCGCAGAGAGAGAGTTGCTCCTGCCTCCTCCTGTGGTACTAGAGAATGATGCTGATCCCAACATACCATAATTCTTTGGAGACAGATACCTTAAAAGGGAAAAAAGGATACCCCTTTAAACATTTTGCCCTTGAACTGTCAGTCCTTTGCATTACTCAAGATCTTCAGGTTCATTCTGACAAACAAAAAACAACAAGAAGGGCAAGTGTTTCCCTTCTCATGTTTTGAGGAAATGTTTTAAGCTTCAACACTTCACATTTATTCCCAGCTGTCTAGGGAAGTTAGCCTACAGCATTCCAAAGAAGCAAATGGAGCAGAGGGACACTTAAACAGGCCAACAATTAAAGAAGAAACACTTGACTGAATGCCTTACTTCTGAATGTCTCCAGAGTTGCTTGGTTTGTTCTTTGCCTTGCCCGAGTTCAGCGGGGATGTCTGAAGGGAGAGACTGTGTGCTGGTGACGGGCTGCCGAGTACGTGTCCCTCGGAATCCTCATTCTTCCATGACAAGTAAAACCAGCATTAGGTAAAACAAAACACAGCACTGACTGCAGAAACCTCAGGGAACTGCTTTGGTTTTGCTGCAGAATTAGTTACTTTTGTCCAAAGAATTCTAGAACTGTGAGTAACAGATGGTTATGGAAAAACAAATGTTCCCTGTTCCATACACCTTCCTGGATCTAGCACTGAGGGACAGGAGGCTTTGCTCAAATAAGTATCACTGGGTAGCAAAAATTCAACTGACCAAAACAAATTAATAAAACAAAAAAAAACTTCAGAGGGTACATATTTACTGTATTTTCCTTTCTTCCAGTACAGGTTATAGATACTCATTTCTTCCAAAGAAGCATTTTTTAAAATTATGAGGAAAAGGAAGCATATAGCAGAAAATCTATGTTTTAAAATGTTTCACAATGAAAACATGCAGCACATACGCTGGATTTCAAGTGTGTATTACACAGGCTTCACCCTCCCACTGGTTAATCAGAAATTAATGGTCAATCAAGGCTTTAAAGTACTGGGGAATGATGACAGCTTCCAACTACAACTAAAATAAATTTACATTATTCTAAATTTTACCATTTGCTCTGAGAAATCCAAGTTGCATGTACTATATTGACATTTGCTGCTGTCCCCCTCAATCCTAGCTCACCAGACTGTTACTGAGCTGCCAGGCTAGCTCTTCATCTTGCTTCAGCTGCTTCTCCATCTCCTTCCGTCTCTCTTCTGCCAACCTGTGCTCCTCTTCCTCCTCTGCCAGCAGCCGCTGGATGTACTCCTCACTTGCCTTGTTCTCCTCCTGTTCGTGTGCTCGCCTTTCTGCCTCCACCTAAACCAGATGTTTTAAAAAATCCACCTGGTTACTACTGCAGGACCACACTTTACACCAGAACCTCTCAGCTGACACTCCTTAAACGTGAACCATTCGCTGTTCCCAAAAATACAGCAGTATTTCATTGCACGAGTCTCAGAGATGTAAGAATCACATGGATATTGTGTGTAGAGCCTTGGGTTTGACTACAGTGACAAACCTTTTGGTTTCTGTAAGATTATGCCATTAACCTTGCTCACCTGCAAGCCTAAACTCCATTAGTGTTAGTAACAGAAACTAAGGTCTTCAAGTACATGAATCTACAGAGAAACTGGGATTAGAATTCTTTCTAAGGCTGAATGCCAGCTGTTCCACAGCATTTGCTCAACCTGCTTTTATCATTATATATCTCAAAGACAGCACATCTCCCTTCTAGAAGTCCTGCTCTCTTGAAACACACAAAACCCAAAGCAGCAGACCAAGAATTTTAAATCTGCCTTCCTTACAGCAGACATATGCTAAGAGATCAGTTACCAGCAGCTCCACGAGGACAGCAAAGTACTTCAAGAATAAAGCTTTCTTTGGAAATTCCCCCCAGTCCTCTGCTTCATGTGCTCCTGGAACCACCAGCAAGGGACTCTCAGGGAAAGGTGCATTCTCATATATTTTCCAACTCTAAATCTTAATACTACTGTGTCTGAATTGGAAGAAGGATCCTTAAATAGGTAAAATTGGAAATTCTTTAAAATCTTTTCTGCTTTTCAAATGAGCACAGGTAACAGAGTGAACAAAGAAAGAAAATGCTGTATCTTCATTACTGAAAGTTATCTAACTGAGGTCTCTTACTTGGAGGGAAATCATGGCAGCAAATATAAAACCAAAGCCCAAACAGTTCCAAATTTCTACATTTTCTCATTTCATGTACATAGACCAAGAGGTGAGGTAGAAGGTATAGATCAAGAAAACATGAGAAATGTCACCTCATGTCAAATACAAAGAAATCTCTCCCATCAATTTAATTCATGATTCAGGAGTGACCTCTAGGTTCTTGCAGCTGCAGTGCCCTTTAAAGTAAGTATCTTCATTATGAAATAACATTACAGCTGTTTGTGGGAACAATTCAAATAACTGGATACGAAGTATTAATGCTTTTTAAATGTATTTTTTGACTTACCTTACTAATCTCTGCTTCATATTCCTGTCTCAGCTCCCCAGGCTTGCTCAGCTGGTGCTGTGGCTTGGGGACACAGACTAAACAACGGGAAGCAGAAGAAGCAAATAAAGTCAACAAACATGAAGTCATGACAGTCAACCACAAAGGATTTTAATAACAACAAAGGATTTTAACTCCATATCCTGTCACGGGAATGATTTGACTTAAATCAAGCACTGTGATTAAAAAAAAAGAAGGAATAAAGCAAAAAATACCATGGAATAAAGTTTACACAGCAGAAAAGTGCAGTGTTACAGTGGCAGGAACAGGAGGTGTTTTCCAAGCGTTGCATATAAAGCAAATGCAATGGAATAAGCTGCCAGAGCAGCTGTGGCTGCCCCATCCCTGGAAACATCCAAAGCCAGGCCAGATGGAGCTTGGAGCATCCTGGTCCAGTGGAAGGTGTCCCTGCCCATGGCAGGGAGGTGGAATGGGATAATCTTTAAGGTTCCTCCCAACCCAAACCATTCCCTCATTCATTCTCTGTTGGTACATTGACCATAACTTGTGTCTTTCACTCATTTTCATGAAAAAGACCTCAGAACAGTGCAAGTGGAACAAGGTGCCCTACAGCCAACCTACCAAAAACTTCCCCCAAGGGAGCTTGCAACATAATAAACCCCAAAATCCTTCATCACAAAGTTAATCAGATTTCACTTCCTTCTCTCTGACACCACAATTTTCAGCTCAGAGATTCTTGCATTGACTAAACCCCTGGAATGTCAACCAAACTAATTAACACCTAAAAATCTTTTAACCACTTCATTTACTTGACAGTGATAAAGAAACACACCCACAGACTCAAACACTCTGCTTGCACACGCTACAGCTGCAAATGAGCAATGCACAAGGCCAGGGAGTCACACAGCAATACCTTACACCAAAGGCATGAACAAATACCCACCAAAATGACCAGACAATGTAATTTTTATCCTCTGTACTATAAGTGAAAAAAGCATTGCCCACGTCTTCCCTGCCCCTTTTGCAGGAAAGCTCTGTCTCTACCTTGCCCAGCAGTAACTGCAGCTGTCTACCCACAGCTCCTTATTTTCCAGTATCTGAAGTCCACCCACAGTAATTACCATGGCAATGCAGAGACATCCCAGGACAAGTGACATTTCACTTACTCTCCTCATCCAAATCCTGTCCATTAATCCTCCGCTCGCACTCCTCCGGGTAATTCTTCTTAATCTTCTCCCAGAGTTCCCAGTTGATAAGAGTATTTCTGCGGGTATTGTACCGTGCCCAGGAAGAGAGTCGACGCCTACAAAAGGGGCAACAAAGACTGGCCTTTTCCACTGTCATCTGGAAGCAGGAATTACAGAGGGTATGGCTGCATGGCAGCGTGACAGGCTCCACAAAGATCTCCATGCAAATCTGGCAGAGGCAGTCAGACAAGGAAAGCGGGGCCTCGGATTTCTTCGACATAGTGACTTGAGGTAGAGGAACAGCACTAGGACAACATCAGGGCCTAAAAGCAAAAAGAAACATTTATTTTCCTTATGGGAAGTAAAATAAAAGGAAAATACAAAATGTTTTACAGCTAGTTTAAGACAATATTTGTGGATTCAGAAGCCTGCTTAAGTGGCTGATTTTGCTCAGGACCTGAGAGATTCCTGAGGAAGAACCAGATCTTTACAGAAGCCATGGAAAAACTACCAGGTTTTCCTACTACAGTTTACTGTGAGCTGTAACAGGTGCTTTGGGGATAGCAAGGAAGTGGTAAGGAGAGGGGGGGAAAAGAAGGTGAGAGTTCTTCCAGCCACTTCTGTTACTCCCCTCTTCTACCACTCCTATCTATGATATACTGGATACGTTATTCTAGTCACTTAAACCTTCCATTCACTCATTTTTTCATTATATCCACATCCTTTTAGAGCTGCTTTTGGCACAAGCTTGCTTCCAGCACCTTCTGAATGTGAAATACATCACAGAAGAGCAGCTTCTTCCTCATTCATTTGCTTGCTTAAGCTAGGACTATAAAGCTAAAATACCTTTTTTTCTTAAGATAAAGGAAGAATTAAGATTTCAGCACCTTCCTGTATGACTTGAAACTGTGGGGGTCATCTGTCTCCTCACACGGTTTTTCCACTGGACCCAGCAATACTGTGGGAGAGAAAACAAAAGACACACATAGCAAAAGAAGAAACACACTGATTTTTAAGTTACAAGAGTCTTAATCAAGCCGTTTCAGAGACAGGAGGCCTTTGAAAGAAAAGCTGCCATCTCTCAAGAGAACTCGCCATGGAGACAAATACACGTTAAGGCGGGTTTTATTATTTCCGCTATTTTTATTGACAAAAATAACTCCCAGGACGTCGGCGCCCATCGAAAAGGGGGCCGCTCGTTCCCGCTCGGCCCCTGTCACCCCCAGCCCTTGAGGGGGTCCCAGCGAGGACTCAGCACCCACCGCTCCCGCGCCCAGGAAAGGCCGCGGCTCCTGCAATGGCGGCCCCGCTCCGCCCCTTACTGACGGGCCGTTCCCGCCGCCCGGCTGAGGGCTCCGCCTCCTACTCCTCCTTTTTCTCCTCCTTCTCCTTCCTCCTTCTTCTCCTCCCCTTCTTCTGTCTCCTCCTTCTCCTCGTCCACCTCCTTCGCCGAGGCTGCTGGGAGACAGAGGCCGCGGGCCCTCAGGGGGAAGGCGGGCTCATCTGTCGCGATTGGACGAGCGGGAATGGCTTCCCACTGCCAGAGGGCAGGGTTAGGTGGGATGTAAGGGACAAATCCTTCCCTGTGAGGGTGGTGAGGCACTGGCACAGGCTGCCCCTGAGAACCCCCGTCCCCGGCAGTGCCCCAGGCCGGCGGGCCGGGCTTGGAGCCGGGCTTTGGTCGCTGGCTTTGGCCGCTGGCCGTGCTCACCTGGCCGCAGGAGCCCACGGCACGTCCCGCCTCTGGTCCTCCTCCAGCATCTCCGCCCGCAGGTCAAACTCGTGCGCCAGGGTCTGCAGGCTGGAGTCGAGCTGCGCGAACCGAGCCTCCAGGGACAGCAGCCTGCTTTCTACTCTGGGCCGTGGAAAGGAAGAGTAAGGGGATTTCGGAAGGATTTGGGGCTTTCTGCCGTGACGTTGCACTGTGAACAGTTCCAGACTCCATTCTGAGGGTCCTCACAAACTTTGTGAGAACAAACACCGCTAAAAGTCAAGCGTTTTTTGTCACATGCACGTCTTTTTGGCCCCTTTCTGGTGCAGAGATCTTACAACTTCCAAATAGAGCTGCAAAGTTAGCGTGTACATGTATCTGCAGCTCTCAACTGTGCATTATTAGTGGCACAGTGTTTTCTCTAATGCATTTAGAGGTGGTTTGTGCTTTTAATTTGTAATGATACGGTCTTTGGAACCATTTTTATTTAACATTGATCAGAACTTTTCATTACTCCTCTGGTTAAAAATTAGGCAAATAATAAGCCATTGGCAGTGTTTTTCTCTCCCAACAGCTCATCCTGCTCATCTGTTTTCCCCTTAATAGGACTGTCCTTCCATGGAACAACTTTGATAAAAACTGCTTCATAGCTTGTATTTATTAACTGCTTTTTCATTATTTGGTACCTGGTATGTTTTCCCTTGTTTAAAATTGTAAATTATAAAGGTGAGGTTTTGAGTTGTAAGCTACTCTGCTTTTGCTGAAGAAAAGTGCCTGGTTTAAAAGAACTTGCTGTGTTGAGGCAAGGTAAAAGGGAATGCAAGTACTTATTTTTTTACCCATCTCTCTCTTTCCTGAAGATACAGGGTGTTCTGGGATTTTGTCACTTTGGGTGGTTTTTGTAAAGACAGTTTTCTCCACCTTTTCCTCAGTCACCTGATTGATACCAAGGTGTGTTCTTGAGAATCCTGAGAATCTCAAAGCTAATATAAATAATTCAAAGTTCCTTCCTAAATACTGAACAACTATCTCAGTACTACGTACTCAGTAGTGTTTTACTAGCAGAACATCACCTACTCCTTACAGAATTTGGGGGGATTTTTCTTTTTATTTTACTGGAAGAACTGCAGGCTGTATCAGCTAACAATAACTACACCATCAGCAAATAGTATTACAGAGAAGACCCTACATATTTTCCTTCTCTTTTTTCATCCCTACTTCGTTCCACTGCTTCTGTTATTATTATTATTATTATTATTATTATTATTATTATATTGTTTTAATGTTCAGGGAATTGAGTTCTGAATTGTGATGTACCTGTGTTAAACATTCTATTCATGGTTTTGCCTTGTTTTTTTGTGGCCCTATTATGTGTATCTTTGACTGAACTTTTTCTAAAGACAAAATACACAGCAGCTTTCAGGTGATGTAATTGAAAAATAAAAAGCCAAAACAAAACCCTTCAAACATTTTTCCGTTCTTTGACACGTATCCCACAGTATTTTAAAGCCTGTTGTTACAAGAGATGGACCAAAAATGCCATTTTTTTCCTATCAGCAGCTCCTCCCTCCCCCTGCTCCAAACCAAAGCTTGCTTTGGATTCTGTCTGCAGCTGACCTGAATGAGGAGAAAAGAAAAAGACATCAGCAGTGAAGTATTTTACTAAGCATCCCTGACCTTAAATCATTGTCTGGCCGCTTGTGCAGATCCTTTGTCTAATGATTTTCTGTTGTTTCCTGAGGCTACGAGGCTTCCTCTGCAGCCTGGTGAAAGTTCATCTTACTGTGGTAGGACTCCTCTTGCTTCAGCAACAATTATGGGACTAAAATAGAACTGTAATTGGAAAATTAAGATGGTGTCATGTACAAACGTAGGGAGTTCCATAAAATTGGTGTCATAATTGGATTGAATCTGTCAGCACAGAGAGAGCAAGTGCAGAAACTGAAGTGAGGTGATTTGGGGTTTGCTGTGAATGAGTTGTCAGATAATGAGTGACCTTGCTGGTGAATTGCTCTGTGGTTTGCAGCATTTTATCATGGTAAATAAGCTTCCTCATGGCCCATTTTCCAACTTCCTCCTCTACAAGTAAGAGTAAAATTATCCAAGATCCCATCACTAATACTACTCTCAGTGCAGCAGTAGTTTCTCAGCAGCCTTCAGTCCAACGCTTTGTTATTTGACCAGTTTTGTCTCTGAAGCATTTTTTTTAATTGCCTGTCCATAAATTAATCTCCTGTATTTTTAAGCACCTGCAACAAACATTTTAGCATTTGCTAATTTTGGATCTAAAAAAGTCTGCTCAGTTATACCACAGTAGATCCATAACTGATCTCCCACAGCTATTACTGAGTTCTGATAGACTGAGTGCTGCTGCCTCTTGGTCTAAGTTTGGAATGAAAAGGGGAAGAATGGATTAAACCTCCTGCTTTCATTTCCATCATGACCTCTGAACACTTTTTCCTTTAGTGTAAGTGAAGTTACCACTAAGTCAGTGACCTCTAACTCTGACTAGTGTACACACAAACCACATCCCCATTCTTTACCAGAAAGCTTCTAAAATTCCCCTCTTGTTAGCACACAGAACATACTTGGAAGCCATGCAGTAGAAGCTCCAGCATTCCCACTTCTCTGGAAGTGTGGTTCTATGTGAAACCTTATTTCTGCTATTCAGCCATTTACAGAAAATGACATTTTAGAGCTGTCACGTGGGTTTTATCTTCCAGGCCAGTGCAGCACCCCACACTTCTCCGAGCTCTCCCCATTCACTTTCTCCATGGTACGTTAGACACACACTTTTCCAAGCAGTTTCCCACTGAATTAATTTTCACTTTTTTTCTTTCAGGAGGGGTTCCATTGTTTCTCCCTCTGGTCAGGTCTCCAATAGCTACTTTTGTGTTCACCGACTGAATCAGAGTCATAAAGGCTGTGGGTGAACCAACAGTATCAACAGTACCTCGGCAAGAGGAGCAGTTTCTTTCCAAGTCTGTCAGCTCTTTGTCAACACATAATCATTCATTTCCTAAGCAGAAGTACTGCATCTCATCAGCTGTGATAGGGTTCATTTTTACTGCAGGTAAACCACTGTTGTATGTATGACACCTGATTTGACTTTAAAATGTCTTGACACTATTTGCATAGTTTGCCTGTAAAGGTAACTTATCATAGAATCCCAGAATGGTTGGTGTTGGACGGGACATTTTAAGTCCACCTCATTCCATCTCCTGCCATGGGCAGGGACACTTTCCTGTAGCCCAGGTTGCTCCAAGCCCCGTCCAACCTGGCCTTGAACACTTCCAGGGATGGGGCAGCCACAGCTTCTCTGGGCACCCCGTGCCAGGGCCTCCCCACCCTCACAGGAACATGAAAATCCAGATGTGAAAATCCACAGAGGGGGGACAGTATCCTGCCTGTCTCTAACTGCTGAGAATTTCAGACCCTTTTTAGACTCTTTTTCCTGAAGATCCATGCTCATATCTTTATATCTGCTCTGAGCCACCACCACTGGTGCCTGCTGCTGCACAGCCAAGCACGGACCAATGCCAGCAGAGGCAGCTGAGGCTGGATTATTTTACAGGAAGTCTGTCAACCTGTTTGTCACGTTCCACTGCCAAGTGCAGGCTTTGGAAATGGACAGTGAATCAGCATCACCCATGTCCCGATTCCCCAGTAATGATGATTTACTTTCCTTAAACTTATAAGGTCCATTTTTGTTTTTTTTTTTTTTTGCTAATGATAACCACTTAGTCCCTATCTTCGAATACTCCAGACTCTGAGGCATGGTCTGAAAATCAGAAGTTCACCTCAAATCTCCAATTGGAACAGCAAGCCTGAATTTCACAGAATCACAGAATATGCTGAGTTGGAAGGAATCCACTAGGATCGAACTCCCGGCCCTGCGCAGACACCCCAGCAATCCCACCCTGTGCCTGAGAGCATTGTCCAAATGCTCTGACAGTGATGTGACCACGGTCCTGTTCAGTGCCCAACCACCCTCTGGGGGAAGAACCTTTTTCTAATACCTGACCTAAACCTCCCCTGGCACAACTCCAGGCTATTCCCTCAGGTCCTGTCACTGGGCACCACAGAGATCAGTGTCTGCCTCTCCTCCCTTCCTCATGAGAAAGTCGTAAACTGCAATGAGGTCTCCCCTCAGTCTCCTCCAGGCTGAACAGACCAAGTGCCCTCATTGCCTGGTAACACTTCATTGCAGCTGCAGGCCACGGGTGACGGAGCAACTGCCCAAATCCCAATCCCAAACAGCCAGGATGGCAGCCATGGAATGAACACCACCATGGAGCTGATAGCTGTGTCCCTCTTTCCTCCCCAGTGAGCGAAGGAGAGATTAAGCCTACTCATGAACTGCTCCCTCCCTGTATACACACAATGTCTACTTAAACCCTGTTGCCCACAGAAGTTTCCAGGGAAGCACAGGTTTGCTGTGCTCAGGGATTGTCTGGTGTGGTGCCCCATGCCCCAGCCCTCCACACCCTCCTCATCCCTCCACGCGGTGCGAGCCCAGCCCTGGCAGGACCTGTTCAGTGTCTCATTCAGTGAGCGCAGGGAGACGCTGGATTTCGCCATCTTCCTGGAGAACACCAAGAGAAGAAATAAAAGCCGGAGTGGGCTTGCTCCTGTCTCCTGAAGCGGGCAGCAGCAGCAGGGACAGGGGATCTGAGTCCTGCAGGAGGTTGTTTGTTCCGAGGCTTTTTATAGCTTGTGTATCCAAATATAGGTCATGGATGCACCAACACACGTTCATGGACATATCACACACTGAACCACACAGCCCAACCCGACCCCTTCCTCTGCCCCACTGGTCCCGTGTCTTCATAAATAAACTAATTCACAGGTAACACAAAAAGGAGTAACTACACTTTTCTGCTTTTTCTTTTTTCCAGTGCCTTGGCTTTGATTTGCTGTTGTGCCCACCAGATCATGTCTTGGGCCAAAGCTTCCTGCTGTGAAAGGATGTACAAGCAGATTGCCTTTGGTTTTTTTTAATTAAAAAGGTACAAAAGTAATATCTGATTTGGATGAGAATGAGCTGTGTTCGGTTGCAGGGAGCTGCTTTGAGCAAAACCAAGACAGTTGGAATCTCTTCCATAAAGGGTGGAGAGAGGCAACACAACCGGAAAATGATTTTCCGGAGCTAGGTATGTAAAAAAAAGAGCTGTAAATTTTTCCAAAATAATATGGGTCTGGTAACAGTCCATCTGGTGAAACACAGCAGCACAAACCTCCCATAAGTGCAGCAGGTCCTCAGCCAGCACCAGGAATTCGGTTCTGTGACAGGATAAGGACAGCCTGGGAAAAATCCCTTTTTGCAAAATTATTTGCCCACTTCGTGGGAAATCCAGCACAAACTGAATATGTCCTGAGCTGCTGCATTTCCCACTTAGGTCCTCCTACCTTCAGTTTGCAAATGAAGGGAAGCTTCTAGCAAGCCAAGTTCTGCTCATTGTGTTTCATAGCTTTGGGAAGACAGGAAGTATTTGGGTAAGGAGAAGCTGTGCCTTCAGCCCTTCGTACTCCCCCTGTGATGGGGATACGATACACTTTTTGACACAGTTTTGTGTGAATTTGGCACTACTAGAGTGAGTCTAAGGACGAGGGAGCAGCAAGAGAGAAAGCATTTATTAAGACAAGTGTAATAGTTCCTTTTCCCTGGGATACACAACTAACTGACAGCTGACCCAGCAAACAGGTGTAACAGCTCCCCTGCTCCTTCTTTGCTGCAGTGAAAAAATACAGTTGGCAACCACAGGGAAACTCATTTGATTACTTGTTAATTGTTGCATTTCTAGTCTATGCAGCTGCTGACAGAGTGATGAAAACCAGATTCCACTATGACCAGTTTAAGCCAACTGGGACACAGCTCCATGGGAAAAGTCACACAGAGTACTGCAACAGCCCAAACCACATAGAGCTGAGCCCGTGACAGCCCTGCTACTGTTCAGCAGCCTCACTTAGCACTAATTTCCTCCTCCAGTCTTAATTATGTCAGCTTAATCATGAACTAATGTTACCCCTAAATATAGAGACCCGTTTCACTAAAATTCAAGCAGCAAACTGCCAACCCTGCAAGAGACAGTGGCTGTGAACACAACAGCCAGAAAGAACCAGCATAAGGCCAGAGACATCATGTGTGCACAGCAAATCCTTTCCCCTTGCCAGGGACCCAGAGGGATTCACTGTCCAGTTCACTGTCAGTGGACGTAACTGGCTGCAAGAAGTGGAAGTGGTTTTGTCCCCAAGATTTCTGTAAACACCTGGGTGCCTTAAGGTTCTGGCAATGGATAGGCTGATACAGAGCTGGTCTGGTCAGCAACCAACACTCTCCTGGAGCCTTTGATCTCTGCACACGAGAGCCAGTTCACCTTCTCTCCGTGCTCAATGGTGAGCTTTGGCACAATTCCAGGGTGTTCATTTGAGGCCACTTTGTTGAGCTTCCCATCTTTTCTGCTGGAAGCAGCTGCTTGGGCCTTCCTCCTATGCAGAGATTTTGCTGGACTTTTCTGCTGCTTTCCAACGCTGCTGCTGATATCCCAGAGCAAGACTTTCCCATCGTTTCCTCCAGACAACAACCAGTATGCCTCAGGCATAAAGAGCACCTGTGAGACTCCCAAGCTGTGAGCCTGGAAGTCCAGCTCACGTTCAAACCTGACACCAGTGACTCGGAATATTCTGACTTTACCGTCTTGAGCTCCGCAGCCAAAGATGTTGCCACAGGAGGCGACGGACAGGGAATGTGCGAGTGGCGGGTTGAAGAACTGCCCAGCTGACTGCAGGCTCTCTTCCTCCATGTCACACTCCTGCAGGTTCGTGGTCCATAAAGGGCGAGCTTTCTGCAGGTTCCACAGCATCACCTGGAAAAAAATCACAGGATGAATCAAAAATTTGTGTGTTTTACATAAAATCAGACCTTTACTACTAAAAACAAACAACCTCACTTCTTGCCCTACCAGAGTAAAGGCTGTGCATGACTCCAAGAGGTGTAAGGTGTGTGGTGAGGAGTGGTTAAACTTGCCCTAATAAATGCAGCCAATCTTTCTGGCCTGCTTTCCAAACCCCAACCACCATACTCCACAGTCAATGACTCAGACCTTTAGACCACAAAAGGGATGCAAACGCTGCTCTAAAAGCTTTTGCATTCATCTCAGCAGTAGTAATTATGATGTAATGCACATCAATTTTTTAGAAGGAGGGACACGGAAATGCTAGCAGTGAATAGAGATCATTAACATTCTGGATTTCTGTCTCTGCTGCTTGGCCTAAAATAGTCACTTCCAAGAACGTGTCTCCAAAACAGGACAGCAAAAGGCAAACAGTAGTTGAGGCTGTTGTTTTTAAACAGGCATATTTGTATTTATTTTTATATCCGATGAGTAGATCTGGTTTGTGCTATGGAGCAGGGCATGCTTTACCTGATGAGATGGGGCAGGTTGTGCTTTTAGACTTGCTTGTCCAATGCCACCCCACCTCCGAGCCCTCAGTGAGGAACCCTCTGTCTCTCATACAGCAGTTCAAGCATTACAGATTTATACCAATGAAAGATAATTATCTCAAGACTTTTGTTGGATCTGAATTGACAATGAGCATTCTCAAGGCCAATACGTCAAAAAGCACAAGTCAGTCTAATGCAACACTGCTGTACTGTTAATTTCATAAAGCTAAGCTTCAATTTGTTATTAATAAAAATATTCCTTCAGTAGCAATCACCAAGAAGTGCAGGAGTCTTTAAATTTAGTTCAAAAAAGAGCCTGGCTCTACATTTCTGGAATCCAAATCACACTAAAACATCTGAAATACATTTCCTGTCCCTTTCCTGTTTCAGTGTCTGCTGTTGCTGCTGCTCTAAAACTACTTCCACAACAACTGTGATTTACTGTAAATCAGAGGGGCTGGGTGACGCTTACAGACAATACCCCTGTTTTATCACAAACGCAACAGCCTGATGAATCCATCAACTGCTGTCAAGTTTTGTGCAGACCAAGTATTTTCTGTCCCCATGGCATTTTCCCTGCTTCATTGGAACTCCTGAAAGAACTCCAGCAACCTAAATTTCAATTCTCATCAGCCATGGCTTCCCAGAGGGTTTGACAAGCCCAGAACATGTTTTGATGCTCGTAGAGCTCATCACTTGTCCAAAGGCATGGTGCAGCAAGCACAAGGCTTCAGAGCTCTGCAGCTAAGCTCCCCTTAGGGAAATGATGTATCTTAAATGCAGCCTCAATGCAGAATGATGCTCTTTTCACTGCACAGAAACACACTAACAAAATCCTGTTTTGGGATATTGACTTTCACCTAAAAACCAACTTGCTGAGCTACAATAAATGAAACTAATACAAAAAAGTCACAAAAAATAACCATCTCACTTGTACTTAGTTGTACACAAACATTTCCAATTCTGGTAAGAAGTTCACACCCACAAGCTTGTGTATCTGCATTTTAGGGACCAGAATTAAGCCAGCTGAGGCACTGAGTGTTTACTCCTCCCAGAAGGGATCTATTGTCATGGCTTTAACACATAAAAATACAGTTTATACTAAATATCAGTGTGCATTTGCTCTAATGGGTGTAAGATGTACTTTGGTTTCAAGAACACAGGCTGAAACTGTTCAACACTGTCACATGAACCACAGAAACCTTTGAGAAGTGACAGTTTTCAAATCAGGCTAAACCAGGAATGTGGTCAGACCTCAACCACGGGAAAGAAATTACTGAAAAATATCTGTTCTGGGTGGCCAGCTCTGGGCTTGAGTCCCAGCATGGTTCTTCTCAGAATGCAAAGGACAAAGTTTCCTCTTGATGAGGATAGAGAAGTGTAAAAGGCAAAGAACATTTCATGCTTCCAGGATATCAACAGAACAAAGGATAAATTATACAAATCACTTGTCCTCACAGTGATACATTCCACTTGGAAAGATACTTAACTGCCTGCCTCGAGCACTGTGCCTTTTCCTCACCATCCTTTGCATCTCGTCTGCAGCCACAACTGATCCCTAGGGACAGCTGCTGGCTTTGCTCAGTCCAACAAAGAGCTAATATGGCACGAGTGAGCTTTGCAGCATATTCTGATTTCCCCTCACCCAGCTCACTTTTGAATTGTAAATGTTAAGGAAGATAAAAACAGGGGCAGAAGCTGCTCAGTAGAACATGGCACAAACAGCCTCAACACTTAGTTTTTGGGCCCAAACTACTTCAGAATGGTGAGGGAGCTTTCTGGTGACTGCAGGCTGAACACCTTCACACTCGGTGAAAGTCTGTGGGCGCTTCACTACACAGGTGGGTAATTACTGTTTCACTTCATTAATAACTGTGCACATGTATGCAAATCACCTTCATGTCCAGTCCACAGGAAACCAGGCTTTGAGGCCGCTGAGGTCGGAAGGCAACAGACGAGCAGATGTTGGAGTGCCTCAAGGACCGGCTGACTTTCTTGCTTTCCAAGTCCACAACCTTTATCGCCCCAGAGTCATCTGCCGCGGCCAGGAAGCCGTCGGTGTCGTTCACTGAGAGGCAGTTGATCTCCTCCTCGTTCACGTGGAAGCGCTCCAGGGGCTCCTGGAGGGAGCGGACATCCAGCACGCTGATGGTTTCTCCGTGCGAGGCGTACAGAGTGCTGGGGCGCCGGGCGGAGAACACCACCGAGGTCACGTCCTCCGCCTGCGGGAGCCGCAGCTGAGCCACGGGCGAGCCTCCCCCATCCCAGAGCGCCAGCTCGCCCCGCTCCGCGCCGGAGGCCACCAGCCCTTCCGCGCTCGCGTTCAGGCACAGTACAGAGGAGGAATGGCCACCATTCCACCTGGCTGCCATGCTTCAGGGACACCCCTGAAAGGAACAAAAACAACTCCTGAACTGAGGTGGTTGTTGGTCTCATTACAGCAGAAACTTTTCAAGGAACAAGATCATCCTGCAAGCTACTTGAAACTCCAATTTAAAACAGGCACCTCGGCAGCTCAGGACAGCTCAGTACCCAAGTGGAGCTTTCGCCCAAATAGCAATCACACCAGGCACAACCACAGTGCTGGCCGGTCTTTTCCAACCTCAATGATACAGTGAGTCTCTTTTAAAGAAGTATTACTAATTTAAGACAGGTTGCAACACATTTAATTGGCCCTCAGAGCACACCCACGCCGTTCGCCAACCTTAACCTTCCCAGGCGTGACTGCCCACAGCAGCCTGCGTCACAGCACTGATGTGCTTAGGGAAGCACAGCAGCAGAAAATTAAGTGAAGGGCGAAAAAAGGTAGCACAGAAGTGTTGGAGGGACTGGGATACTGCGGGGAAAGGGAGACACACGGGGTTTGTGTGACAGCCCTGCAGCCACTTCGCTGTCCTAAGGTCCGTGAACTTATTTAACTATGGGCAATAAACGGCTTGTTTCTGGTGTTTTTACCTTTCTTTTTTTTACCATGTTTTGTTTTCCATGTGACTTTTGTTGACCCAAATCTAAAGAGTAGCCAGAGCCCATTCATTCCACCAGAAGAACTTCGGTCTCGGCGATTAAATAACACTACAGAGAGGGCCGATAGCTCGCGTCGGGGTAGATTCGCGGCCGCCGGTCCCCGGGGGCCCGAGGTGAGTCGTTCCCTGCCAACCCCCGGGCCCTGCGGCAGCTGGGTCCGACCGCCCCCCGCCCCGGCAGGCCCGGTGCTGGGGCCGCCCCCCGGCCCGGCCCGCGGGGCGCGGCGCTGCTGGGGCCGTCCCGGGGGATTCGGGAGGCCCGGGGTCCTCAGCTCTCACCTCAGCTCCCCTCGCCTTCCCTGGGCTGCGCTCGCCTCCCCCAGGCTCCGCTCCGCTCGGCTCC
>JACBWW010000019.1:1849643-1871934 GCA_020086605.1 Lanius collurio | reverse complement strand
TTTTCTTACCCAAGACCAAGGGATGTGTCCTAAGTGCAAGAGTGTGCTCCAGCTCCAAACCCCAAAACCCACAGACAGGCTTTGTCCCTTGTCCCTCACAGGTAGCGTGCTAGAAAGCACTGATGCTGAGCCCCATAGCTGAAAACCTGGGAAAAGAAGACTTTGTAGTGTGAATTTGCTTCCAGAAGATTGGCCTGCAGTCCCAGGCTGTGGCACAGGGATGTTGGCCCTTCTGGCCAGAGAGGAAGATGGGTGGGACATGCTGAGCTCTGCAAGGAGTTGAGAGAGTTTCACTTCCCTCATGACAGAATTACTCACTCCTCTGAAGCAGAACAGCAGCAGGGAGGGAGTTTGTGAGGCTGCAGATGGAAGTAGGGTTTTTTGTCACAATTTGCATTCCTGAATGATGTCACAGTGGTGACTTGTCCAAATCTTCTCCTTCTGGTGACTTACAGCCTCCAGCCTTGACAGTTTTAGGCTAAAAACTGACAGGAGGTTTAGAATTGATATTAGGACAGGGGATGGAATAAGATGGCCTTTAATGTCCCTTCCAACCCAAACCATTCCATGATTCTATGGTAAAAAACTTTAGTTAATGTGCTGGAGTAGATGGGTCAGGGAGGTTTATTGCTTTCAATGGTTTATTTTATTGTACAGTACAAAAAAGGTCAATTTATCCACACTTTGGGCAATCCTATGGGAAAAGCTCGGGCAGCTCCTTCAGGTCTAACTGTAACCAAAATCCAGACTAGATGAAAGCAACCTGGTTCTGGGGCTTTCCAGCCCTTGAGGAGATATAGGAGGAAAATCATGGAATCCCAGGAGGGATTGGGTTGGAAGGGACATTAAAGCCCGTCTTGTTTCACCCCCTGCCAAGGGCAGGGACACCTCCCACTATCCCAGGGTGCTCCAAGCCCCCTTCAACCTGGCCTTGGACATTTCCAGGTATGGGACAGCCACCACCACTCTTGGCAAAAGATCAGAGGTATTTTCTGACTTTGGGCACTGGCTTGTCCTACAAATGCTGTTCTCTAGAGCATCTACGCTGTCTGGGACCATAAGGGAGTGGATGCACTTGGCTTCCAGTTGCTCAGAAATACCAGGTGCTCCAGCACCTGACGCATCCAGGCTCTGCTGCGGAGACCGTGTGATCCAGATGCTCTCCCAGGAGAAGATTTGCCTCAGCCTCGTGGTGGTGGATCCCGAGGAGCCCTCAAACCCCGGCCTGGGAACAGTGGGTGTGTGACAGCTGCGAGCAGTGCTGGAGCCCGGCCGCAGGGCGAGAGCAGGGGGAAAATGAGATCCCTCCTGTAGCTTTCCCTCTCCAGCCGCTTCCTCCTCCTTGACAGGCTGAGGAGGAAGAGCGGTGACCACAGCTGGAGCTGCCTGGGCTGGAGCTGCCTGCGGGAAGGGAACCAGGTGGAGTCTCACCCACAGCATGAGGTCTGGGAAGGGGCCAAGCCACCGACCAGCTCCCCTCTTCCCTTCCTGCTCTGTGCTCTCAGGAACATGGGTTTGCTTCCCACTAAAACCTTTCTTCTGAGTCCCATAGAGGAAATGGGCACCTTTTGGGGACTGAGGGGTCAAAGGTGGGATCCTCTATGAAGTTCTTGCTGTGGGGCTCTTGACTGGTGTTTAAGTCCTTGATCAAATGTCCTCCGAGCCCAAAGACATAATTTTCCCAATTGTTTTTGCTGCAGTTCACCTGGATCCCTGTAGGTTGTTGCATGATGTCAAGTCTGGGGTTATTGTCTCCTCCTCCTCCTGATCTCCCACAGCCCCAAATCCTCTGATGTTGGCAGCCAGCATGATGCTGCAAGTGTGGGCGAGCAAGCCCAGGGCTCTGCTCAGAACAACCCAGAACTAATTCTGGCTTCAGAGAAGTCTTCTTTGAGCCCTGCTTTCCATCAGAAAACCTGGCAAGAACTAGGAGATTCCTCACAGCTGGAAATATATATTGGCTCTGAGGGTGTGGAGGCCCTGGCACAGGGTGCCCAGAGAAGCTGTGGCTGCCCCTGAATCCCTGGCAGTGTCCAAGGCCAGGTTGGATGGGGCTTGGAGCACCCTGGGCTGGTTGAAGGGGGTGGAATGGGAGGATCTTTAAGGTCCCTTCCAACCCAAACCATTCCTGTGATTCTGTGGAATGGGAGAGAAAGGCTGAGCTTGGCTGTGGCTAAATGTGTAATTGTGGAGAAGGAGGAGCCAGGAGTGTGAATAACTTCTGGAAAGGGAGCAGGAGTGGGGGAGTCCTCCCAGAGGAGGGTACTGGGACTCCAGGGGCTCCCAGACACACAAGTTTCTGCAAAACCAGAGCCTGGAACTTTAGTGACTGGTGCAAGAGCTGGCACATGCCTTTCCTTGGCCCCAGGTAAAGCAGCAGGGAGGTGGTTTGGCCTCAGCTCGGGGGAAAAAATGGTTTTGAGGCTGATTATAAATCCTTGATTTTTGTTCCTTGGTTTCCCCTGCAGGAAGTGCCCCGGGGGGAGCTGTGCTTCCTGCAGAGCTGCAGTCCTGCTGCAGTACCAGGGCTCTGGGAGCTCCTGTACAGCAGTGCACCCTCCTGGCATGGGACTCATCCCCAGCTAACCCTGATCCACATTTCCAATCAGCTGTGTGGATTGACACTGGGAAATTCCACCAGATGAAACTCTAGAGCTCAAGTTTAAACTTCATGCTTCGAGCTGTCCATTTTAGCTTTTCCCTTTTGCCCATAGAACAAATTCTGTTTTCTTTTTTGTGTTCAGGGTTCCTCTTAAATTAAAGACAACTACTGCTGCTGACAGTTCTTGAGATACAGGAGACCTCAAGTTTCCCTTGTTTTATCCAGAGCAGGTGATTAAAATAAAATAAAATAAAATAAAATAATAAAAATGCTTTGCACCATCATCCCTTGCAGAACCACTTGTTTAATTCTCACCAGTTCTCCATCCCAGTGGGAGTCAAGGAAGCCCATGGAGAAACATTTCTGTTTCCCTTTTCTCCCACTCACCAGGTCCTGCTGCTATGTAAACCGTGAGTGACCCTTCTGGTGCTTCCACTCGGGAATAAATCACATTTCTTGCAAGAAAACACACGTTCAGCAATGGGGTTGCTGTTTTCCCTTTCCCAAAGGTCCTGTGCCTGGTGCATTCCAGGAGAAACTGGGAGCCTGCCCTTTTGTCACAACTTTGCTCTTGGGTTAGGTTTGACAATTTGAAGGTTATTAAGGGAAAAAGATGGTTTGGAGGAAGAGGAGGTGGGAGGAATGGAAGGAGCTCACTGGATGTAAAACCATAAGGGGATTCCCAGCCCTCTCCTACAGCTGCAGGAATTGCAGCTGCACATTTCGATGTGGCTCCAAGCAGCTGAATCTCCTTCAGTTTAACCTGCATGTGCCACTGAGCTGCACACATCAAATCCTTACCGAGAGGGCTTGGCTGGGGGTGTGAGGGGAGGAAAAGGAGGGACCAAGCAGCAGCTTCAGGATGTTTTCAGAACCATCTGGCTGCAGGATGTGGGGAAAGTGTGAAATGTGGCAGCAGCACTGCTGCCGATGCCCCAGCGTGCAGCCGTGGGCTCAGCCCCGGAGTGGGGCAGCTTTCCAGGGACCCCAGGGTGGGGAAAACCTACGTGGGCTGATCAGGGGCTCTGCCAGCCCATGGTGCTGCTGGGGAGGGAGGAGGGTTACACTGGCGTGGCTTTGGGGATGGGCTGGGGCAAAGCAGGGAATGAAGCAGGTTGTTTCCTCTCCCAGCTCCTGCTAAGCTGCAGGAGGAAGCTGGTTTGACCCTCAGGGCATCACCTTGATGGTGGCACCACCAGAAGGAATCTCATCAGAAGGTCTCCCAGGAGCCTCCCGATCCAGAGAGCGGAGCGTGGTGACGGCTGAGGATGCCCAAGTTTTGCAGCTCTGTCAGATCCTGTGTCTCCAAGCACCAGGTGAGGGGTTTGAGTGTGGGCTCATGGCAGGGTTTGGGATGAGGAGTTTGTAGTCATCAGCTGAGCTCAGCCTTTCATGTGCCCTTGAGCAACGCCCATGGGAATTTTGCCCTGCTGTGAGCTTCTACTACTCCTGTTCGCTTCTCTCTTCTCCTTCTTGATTTTTATATGTCAAACTTCCTTGAAAATGGAGGAAATGAAACCACAGGGCTTTTTTGTGAGTGACATGGGAGCCTCCTCCCAGAGAAGAAATGAATTTAAGGGGAAGGCAAGAAAATAATCTCCCTGGTCATTTGTGCTGGTTTCAGGAGTTTGAGGGCCCATGTGGTCTGGCAGGGAGGGGGGACTCTGGCTGGGGTGTCCCTTGGATGGGGGTCTTGGTGTGCTGAGTGACACAGTTCATCTCCCAACTCTGCAAATATCCCACTGGCACCATGGAACATGTGGCATGTGAAGCATGGACCTGCTGATCCCAGACAGGGTCCTGATGCAGGGCTGGAGCCTTTCTCCACAGTTTTGAACCCTTTCCCAGCTAGGTAGATCTGGGCAAAGTTTTCCTCCTCAGAGGTTGGATTTGCTGGGAACTTGGGGGTGCATGAGGACCCTGGAAAGGGAAGACATGGGGTGGGGAGATGGAGAACAGAGGTAGATAAGGGTGAGGAGGAGGGAGACATCCCGGTTCATATTGCCTTGGAAATGTGGATCTTTGCTTCCTGGCAGCTGCAGGAAAAGCCATTTCCACTGACTTTCACACAGGGACCGGCACTCAGGAGGTCCCTGTATCCGGGTGGTTCCAACTTGTACCCTGCGTGCTGGGTTTGCTGAAGTTTTGAGCAGCCCCAGGACACCCAAAGATCTGGGGGCAGAGGGATAAGAGTATCCTGAATCTCACTTAGACAATGTGAGGGACAGGCACTGGCATCGCAAAGTTGTTGGCGACTCAACACCTGGGACATGTCCAGCCTTGGCTTGGGATGCAACAGGACATAACACACAGCACCTTCTTCCCTCACGGGACGTGCGTCCCCGCACTCCTGCTGAACTCCTGAGAGGGGCGCTGGAGGCAAGAGGGGTCTGCAGGGACACAATGGGAATAGGTGCCATGCAGGGGTGGCATTTCTCCACCCCGCAGGATCGGTGGCTTGGCTGTGCAGGGCAGAACCACTCGCAGCCACCATCTCTGTGGTCTGAAACCCTGAGGAAGGGTTCTGCTGCTGGAGCTGTGCAGAGGAGTCGCTGTGCAAGGCTCGTCCCCGGGAGCGGCGTGACCCCGATGGGGCTGGTTCCCCCTGTACCCCTCGCTGCCTGCTGCGCCCTGTGGTTCCTCCTTGCCAGGGAGCCGTGTGCGAGTGCATGACCCAGGCTGGGAGTGCTGAGATCAGAGAGCGAGAGCTGGGCCGCGCTTGCTGTCTCCATGTGACTGCAGTTTCCGTTGGCTCCTTCCGCAAAGGCTAAATTGGTGCTCGGCGAGAGGGCGGGTGACACACGGCCCCCGTGGGTGGCACACAGACCCCACGGGTGGCACACGGACCCCGCAGGTGGCACACGGACCCTGCGGGTCACCCCTACCCCTGGCCCCAGGACCCCTCTGAGCGCAGCTGAGGGGCCGCAGGATGGAACGTGCCAAAGCGCACATGGTGAGTAGCTGCCCCCCGACACCTGTGCCAGGGGAAAACACCGTGAGGGTTCCCTGTGCCACTCCGGGGAGCTGTGGTGGCTGTGCCCACGCTCGCAGAGACGTGGCTGCGTGGGCCCATGCTGGGGCTGGTGTGAAGCGTGGGGAGCACCCCGGGAGCTCCCAGAGCAGCTCTTGGTTGTGGGCTCTGGTGTAGGGCTGCGGGCGAGGGTTTCCTGCCGGGGCTGCTGCCTCCTCTCCTGGCTGGGCAGGTGCCATCCCAGCAGCTCCAGGGAGCACTGGGAGGATGGAGGAGCTTCTGGTGTTGGAAGATGCTAAGAAAGGCTGAGCTGGGTGAAGGAAAGTGGGAGTTTCTGCAGAGGGGTTCAGGAGTCAGAACCAAAACTGTTGTTCTTTGGGTGCAGTGAGGACACAGCAGGGTCCCTCTCCTGCCACCGTGCCTGGGTATGAGGTGCTGCTGGACTCCAAGGACTTGAGACGGCAAAAGAGGCTGTGTGTCAGTTGCAGCCTGGAGAAGGGGGATTACCTCTCCATCCTCCCCACAGTAATAAACCCTGCCATGATGAAGCACCAGCTCAACATTTCGGCTGTCCCAAGGAAGGAGACAGCCCAGGACATGCCCTGCTCCCTTTGTGCTGCAAGGTTCTGCCTACCTGGGCTGCCCAGAATAACCCTGTTTCTCCTTCATGCAGTTGCAGTTGTGAGAGTGCCGCGTGCCAAACACTCGCCGAGCCCTTGCTGCTCATTTGCCTGAGTTTCAGCTTTTCCCCAGATGCAAATGCCGTCAGCTCCGGTCCCACCAGGTCAGTAATTGGGCAGCTCCTGCTGGAGAGCCTCTGCTTCCCTGGGAGGACCCCCAGCAGGGATGGGCACGGGGGGACTTGGTGGGGGCTGGGTTGTTGTCCCCTGGGGGGGTGTTTGGTGCCAAGATGGGGCACATGAGCCCTGCTGGGGGGACGCCCTGCTCGGATGCAGCTCAATGGCCTTCACGAGCAGCTGTACAGCACTGACAGTGCCTTCCCCCTGTGCGCTGCCCCAGGTGGGACTGAGCTGCCACCCCCGTCTCTGCTCCTCCCCTGCCCTCCATGCTCAAACTGGGGGATCCCCACGAGGACTTCTGCTGGGGTGGGTGGGCTTGGTGTCAAAGCCTTGTGCCCCTTCTCCATGGACAGCTCATGGTGGCCCAGGTCACCTGGGCCTTTTGGGGTGAATAGTTTGCAGCTTCTGACCTCCTCACCTCTGCCTCCCTCTCCACAGGAGTGCCGCCACTGAGATGGAGGCCCCACTCCCTGGTCTCTCCCTGCTTCTTCTCCTGGCAGTGGGATGGGGAAGCAGGATGGACGCAGCATGGGCACCATCTCCTGGGAGCTGTGAGCTCGTAAGTCCTCTCTTGTGAACCCTCACCCCTCTGAGTGCTTGATTCTGCCTGGCAAAGCCCAGGCAACTCAGCATCTCCAGACTTTCTCCATCCCAGCTACTGGCTTGGAATGGACTGGTGTGCCAAGGCTATAACCAAAGAGCCACCTCCTGCCCCCTTATTCTGCTCTCCAGACTTCTCCCTCTTTATGTCCTGCGTCCCCTGGTGGTGTTACATATTCTCCTCTTCCTTCAGGTGCAGAGCATCATGGACTGCACTGGGAGATGGCTGAGTTCCATCCCAGGAAACCTTCGAGGTGATACTGAGGAGCTGTTTCTTGATGACAACACTATCCAGGTCTTGGGCAATGCCTCTCTGCTCCTGTACCCTCAGCTCTGGCATCTCAGCTTGACCAGGAACCGGCTGGAGCTCATTGAGCCTGGTGCTTTCCTCAGCAGCCAAGGCCTGGAGGTGCTCTCCTTGACAGACAACCTGCTCTTCACCAATTACTCGCTGACAGCAGCTGCTCTTTCTATTCTGCCTGCCTTGAGGACGCTGGATCTGGCTGGAAACCAGCTCACTGAGGACATGGTGTCAGTTTTAGTCTTGAACCTCTCTTCCTTGGAGTCCCTGTCTGTGGCCAGGAACATCATCATGAGGCTAGACTCATCCATCTTCACAAACCTGACACAGCTGCTAGAGCTGAACCTGGAGAAGAACTACATCTTTGAGATTGACAATGCTTTTGAAGGGCTGCAGAGGTTGCAGAGGCTCAATATAGCTTACAACTACCTCCCATGTCTGGTGGGGTTCAGCCTTACCCAGCTCAGAGTGCTCAATGTCAGCAACAACATCATTGAGTGGTTTCTGACTCTGGAAAGTGATGACCTCTTTGAACTGGAGGTGCTGGACCTGTCCCACAACCGCCTTCTGTTCTTCCCTGTGCTGCCCCGGCAGAGCAAGCTGCACTCCTTGCTGCTGCAGGACAACAGGATGAGCTTCTACCAGCGCCTCCCCAACGGCACCTCCCTGGCCAATGTCACTGTGCAGTTCCTCATCATTGATGGCAACTCTACCAACATCACAACGGTCAGGCTCTGGGATGACCTCTGCCACAGCAACCTCTCCTCTTTGCACCTCCTGGACATGAGCCAGAACCAGGTCTGGGGCCTGCCAGATGATTTCCTGACCCAGATGCCATCTCTGACCCACCTGAAGCTCAACCAGAACTGCATGGAGGCATTTCACCTGTCGGAGGAGGACCCCTTGGCCATGCTGACAGAGCTGGACCTCAGCCAGAACCAGCTGGTGGAGCTGGGGGTGAAGGTGGGAACTGGGGACATCCTGCCCAACCTGCAGCTCTTCAACCTCAGCACCAACAGGCTGCAGGTGCTTCCTCCCGGGATTTTCACCCGCACCAGGAAGATCACTACCCTGGACCTGAGCCGCAACCGGGTTGACCTCTGTCCCCAGTCAGGTGAGGCCGAGAGTGCCCCCTGTGTGGACATCAGGGGTGTGGAGACCTTGACCCATCTCTCCTTGGCTGGCTGTGGTCTGCAGGGGCTGGGTGGCCGTCCCTTCCAGGGGACATCGCTGATGCATCTGGACCTCTCTGACAACCGCCAGGTGCTGTCTGGGGACCTGGGGTGGCTGCAGGACCTTGTCCTGACACTGCAGGTGCTGTCTCTGAGGAATACCAGCCTCTCTTCCACCGCTGTGGACTTCTCTGCCCTGAACAGCCTCGTGTGCTTGGACCTTTCAGGGAATTCCTTGGCTGCGTTCCCCAGCTCGCTGGGCACCCTGAGGCTGCGGAGCCTGGACCTGCGGGACAACTGCCTCCCGGCGCTGCCGCCGGACGTGGCGTGGGTGCCTCTGGGGAGGAGCCTGCGGGAGCTCTACCTCAGCCGAAACCCCTACAACTGCTGCACACTGGGCTGGTGGGATGCCCTGCAGCAGGTGGAGGGCCTGCATGTCCCCGATGGGCAGGAGGTGACCTGCAGCCATGGCTCCCGTGCGCTGAGCCCCAGCGCGCTGCCTGAGCGCATCCTGCAGAGCTGCCGCTGGCAGACGGCCGACCTGGCACTGCTCTACCTGGTGTTGGCTCTGCCCACCTGCCTGACGCTCCTGGTGGCCTTCGTTGTCATCTTTCTCATGCTCAAGGAGAAGTTGCTGAAAATGGTGAAAACCCGGTGTGGGGTGTCCAGCCCTTACTGATGGCTGAGGAGGAGGAAAGGCTTGGGAACAGTGAATACGAGTGGGTGGTCAGGATTAGAGGTGATAACCCCTCTGAGGTGGTCAAGATGGAAAACTGATGGATGAAGGACAGGAGGTGCTGGGAGAGCTGCCATTCCTGCCCTAATGGTACCCAAAGGGTGTGGGCCATGTCTGGTGATGGAGCACTGGGAATCCTTAAGTAACATGTCTTCAGCAGAAACCTTCAGCTGGTGTTGGTGAGAGCTGAGTGGACACAACATCAAACATTCTTTGGCTAAAAGAACAGGTTGCCCAGAAAATCTGTGGCTGACACATTTGTGGAAGTGTTCAAGGCCAGGTTGGAGTGGGCTTGGAGCAGTCTGGTCTAGAGGAAGGTGTCCCTGCCCATGGCAGGGGTTGTAACAAGATGGGTTTTTAAGGTCCCTTCCAACCCAGACTATTCTGGGATTCTGTGACTGTTTTCTCCAGCGCTGCTTTTTCCCCAATTCAGGCAGTTCCCTTTATTTATTCCCACCTGTAGCCAACTCAAAATGTCCTCCAGATCTGTAACCAGCCTCCACAAAGTGCCCCAGGCTGGAGCAAACATCACCTGGGCACTGTGGAGAAGGGTCTCTGCAGCCACAGCTTTCCACACTGCTCTTGCCGGCACTGCCAAACTCGCAGGCAGCCCTGGTCGTGCACCATGTGCATGTGCTAAGACAGGCGTTGTCAGCAAGGTTGAAAGACACATTTTGGGGTGTTGTTTCTTCACTAAGCCACAGTCTGGGTTAAAAAAGTCCATTAAAAACAGCCCAAGTTGCAACAACATGAAATATTATTTGAAAAGTAGGAGAGTAAAATTATATCCCTCAGTGATATTTTATCATGGATTTATATTCCTCCAGTGACTGCTGGATTAAACATACAAAGGAAACTAGAGAAATCCTTCCTCCTTGTTGTGCAAGCCCCGCTCCCATGGGCAGTCACTCCAGCAGTGCCCTGGAGTTTCCTCCACCCAGCTCTGCTCACAGCAGGCTCTGGCTCTCTCAGAGCAGCAAGCACTACCTGGGGAAGTGCTGCTCTGTTCCTCGGGGGTCACTGAGGGGAAAGGAGAAGTGATGGTGGTTTGTGCTAACTCAGAAGCCCTGCTGAGAACTGGAGTGGCTTTATTCCTGTGGCACTGTTGGGATTTTTCTAGTGAAACACATTTAACGGGAATGGGGCACAGGGAAGTGTGCAGCAGAGTTGGAGTGGGAATTCTGGGGGTTTGTCCTTGCCAGGGTGTGGGTGGGTTCAGCCGGTGATGTGGAGTGTGCTGGGGACTCAAGCCCAGTGGAGTTGTCCTGGGAGGTGATGGAGAGAGATGTCCTAGGCTGGCATGGGGCTGGGAGGACGCCGAGGATGGTGCAGGCAGAGGGGGCCAAGGCTGGCAGCAGGGCAAACCCCTTCCAGGCACAGGTGTGGGACTGGGGTTATGGGTGAGCCTGGTGTGGCTGGTGGCTGTGCAAGGCTGGGTGTGGGTCAGACCCTGCTGGGCCAGCCGGCAGCTCCACTAGGGCTGAGTGCAGTAAGGCTCTGGAAACCCAGCTGTCAGATCTGGCTCAGAAACGGCCACTTTCTGCCCCAATTTTAGACTGATATAGCCAAAACCAGACCAGGCCCCAACTGGGGAATCCCTCAGCCTCTTTCAGCCCTTCATTTGCCCGTAAACTGCACCCTGGGGGACAGCGATGACCTATAAATACATCCCTGCTGTGTCCCCTGGCTGTGTTCTGGCATCTCCCCGCTGGCAGGGTGAGCAGGTACCCTGTGAGCTCCCCTCTCCCTGGTGCTGGGGCTGGGCTTGGAGGGGGATGTGTGTCCTTCCCCACCACCACAGCCAATGCTCCTGCTCCATCCAGCGTGGGATGCAGGGTATGACTGTGGGAGAACACGTAGGGAGGAACCCGGGCACCTGGCACTGCCCAGGGGCACAGATAAAAAGGGGGGGTTCTTAATTGTATGGAGCTGATGGGGATACTCAGCATTCCCTCATCACGGGGCCTGGAAAGCTGTGCCTCGTCTGGAGCTGTGATGTGCATGGGATGTCAGGGCAACAAGAGGAGATTCCGCTTTCTCAGTGGTGGATGTCCTTACAAAGCTGCTTTCACCATCTTTGCAAGGCCATGGTGACCAGGGAAGGTCCTTGGTGACTGGAGAACCCAAGGGTCCCACCCAGCTTCAGTAATGGCCAAAAGGCCATCCCAGAGAGCAACAGGGCATCACCTTCATGTTGGGAAAACCATGGAATGAATGTTCATTGTTTGGAGAACAATTCTAGAAAAAGAGGGTGGCTGGAAGAAGTCAGCATGGACTGCTGAGGCTAAGTCATGCCTGCCCAGCCTACTTTCCTCTCAGGATGAAATGGATGGATCTGTAGGCAAGGGGAGAGTGGTAGATTGCATCTGCCTCAGGAAGGCTTTGGACACAGTGTCCCACAATGTTCTTCATCCAAGTGCAGATGTCACAGTCTGGATGGGTGGGCAGCCAGGCAGGTCAGGATCAGGAGTGAAGTGCAGAGCACTGTGGTTAGTAGGATGTGCTCTACCAGGAAGCGGCTGAGGGGACTGTTTTGGGATCTGTCCCATTTCATGTCTTTATGCATGATCTAAAGGTGGCTGTGAAGTGCCTTCCTGTCAAGTTTACAGAGGATCCCAAACTGGGAAGACCAAGCTTCATGCTATGAAGGTATGGGGTGGGCTGGAGGAATGGGACAGCAGGAACCTCATGATCCAGGCACCTGTTTGGCCTCATGTAGCCCTCACTGGAGAGGAGGCCATGCCCAGGGCTGGGCACAGGCCACATCCACTGAGAAGCTGGGGCAGGCTGGGAGTGGAGGAGAGGTTCCCAGGGGCCCTCTCCCTTCCAAGTGGGAGATCTTTCTGTGTTGTTTTGTTGCAATTGTTGAGGCAAGGCCTATTCCAGACCCCTGCAAAGCCTTTCCAGTCCTTGGAGAGCTGAGTCAGCCTTCACATATTTTTAATTTTGGCAAGTGAGGCCTCAGCTTCCCTTTCTCTCCTGACTGGAGACCCCCTTGACCAAGCATGAGCTCCCTCATCCTCCCTAGGGATGGCAAAGCACTGTGGTTTAACTAGCACTTGTTCCATGTTTTTCACAGCAGAGACTCTAGTTTTGGGGTGGAGGAGGAGAGCTCTTCCAGCCACTCCTCTTAAGTTACATCAGGCAGCAGTTTGTTGAGGCCCCTCAATTTGGGATGAAGACCCATCTCATCCACAGCCTTCACAGCTTCCTGGGTTCAGAAAGCCAAAACCCAGGAAGCTGTTGGAGTTGTAAAATTTCCCACAGAATCCTAATCTTAGTCCTCCAGTTTTTACATGAGAGCAGGACTGATTTAGTACAGACCAGCCAAGGTAGACAGCTGGATTAAAACCTTCAGTGGGGTGAGTTTGTCTTACTCTAGAACCACCTCCAGACTTCCACCACTTTGGTTTTTTCGGATACTTTAAGCCCATTCTCCCAGAACTCAGCACTTATGAGGAAGCATCATCCAGGAGTGTAAGGATCCAACCATCCCATTGCAGCAGTTTGAAATCACTGTGTTTTCAAGTGCACTTTCAAGACTAATTGATTTGCAAAATATTCCTTTCCTTACATGTAAGGATTTATTTTTATGTAAGCTAAAACTGGAGATTTAAGAATTTCTAGGGAAATGTGAGAGTAATATTCTCAATGCAGAGTTGATTTATCCAGAATGACTGATACATATTTAACTTCCCAGCAGGCAATAATAATCACCATATTTGTACTTTAACAGTGTCTTCAGGACATGAATATTTAATGCTTCACTTTCAGCCAAAGCTGACTGAAATGTAAAAAACTGAAAGATTAAATAATTTAAAATTCTTTTATGTAGGAAAAGACTAAAACCACCCAACAATTTCAGCTGCCCAGTCTCCATTTAATCAAATGTGGACTCTTTAACAAAGCTTACTTAAGCCTGGGATTGCTATGGCCCCTCAGGTTCTCCTGAGCCAACATGCATCAGTTCTGTGGGGCAGAGCATGTAGGATGACATTGTTCTCTTTGGTGGGATGCTGAGATTTGTCTCTGAACTGCCCATCCAGGACATCTTTGTCTGGAATCAGATTTCTTCATCTGACTCAATGTCCCAGCCACAGGACTCCAGCTGCTCATCCTGTGGGAACTCCACCTCAACGTTGTAAACGAAGTCAGGGTCATCCTTCTTCTTCCTGTTCTTTTCGAAGAGCTCATCCATGATGATCTTCCTTTTGGCTAGTTCCTTGTCATCCAGTTTGTTCATATCCTCCTCTGGGTCAATGGTCTCCTCCTGCTGAAACTTTTGCAAGCTCTCAGCCAGGCTCTGTCCTTTCAAATGACCTCTCAGCAAACCATAGAGCTTCTGGAGCTGACGCAGCGAGACCCCTTCCAGGTAGGCCTTGTGCCGAGGGTTGTTCTTCAGCTCCTCAGCAGCCCTGCTGCAGTCTGGGGAGAGCCAACACAGGCAGCTGCAACAAACCTCTTCCTGCAGACAGATCTCCCCCCAAACACTCCCCAGGGGTATCTCCAAACCATCCAGGCTCAGAGAGCCATTGCTCAGGTTGAAATGTTGCCTTGGCCTCCTTGGGAAGACAACATTACCCCAAAACAGCCCCTCCCTGCACACTGCTAGGAGGGTACTCAGTGATTCCTAATAATGCTGCTACCAATCAGTTCCTCTCCATGGGTCTGGGGGGGACCAGACAGGAATGAATGCGCCTCACCTGAGAACTTGGAGAAATTCCTGATGGGCATGATGCGCTGGCGAGTCTTATTCTGGCTGTTGTCTTTGTAGATGAGGATGATGGACGGGGGCTGGAAGCAGACCCCACACTTCTGCGCACTGAAAGTCATCGCAGCGCCGGCTGTGACTCCATCAGAGTCCTTAACAAACAGCAATGCTCTCTGGAAGACCTGGAGAAAGGAAAACAAGTGGGGGAGTCTCTCAGTGCTGGTCTTTTTGTCAGGAGTAGGGCTCAGCAAAGTCACAGACTCCCAGAGTGGTTTGGGTCAGAACAGACATTAAAGCCCATGGAAATGAATTATGAAATTAAATTGGAGGGGGCTTAAAAATCCAAATCTGCTGCAGATCCTGTTTCCCAGCTCAGTGGACAGCACTGAGTGCAGGTGTTACTTTTATTTTGGTTTTAAACAAAGTGAAAATAAGTCAAACATGAAAGTGATCTCCAACTGCCCTACAGACTGCAGTACAGCAAAGTAACATATTTTACCCAAAAAAATCAATGTATTTCTCTAAATCAAGAAAAATCACATTAACGTTCAAAAGCTCCTTTGAGGCAGAATTGGAAACACTTCCTTCTTTGTAAAAAATCACATAGGAAAGAGTTCAAAATCGCAGTAATGTCCTTAATAGTGAAAATTTCCAAGGCCAGGTTGGACGGGGCTTGGAGGAATGTGGTGTAGTGCAAGTGCTCATGGCAGGAGGTAGAACGAGAAAGAGCTTTAAGGTCCCTCCAACCCAAACCACTCCAGGCTTCTACGAAGATGAGAAATAGAAACGTGACCAGCTCTTTGTATCTACGGGAAAGAGCGTTTGGATCTCGCGGTAAGCCGGGCTGAGCCCTTCGCTGCCGGCGGTTCGGCAGCACAGGCCGGGTGTTTTATGGCCGTGCCAGCGCCCGGTGCCGTTCGGTGCCGCTCTTCCGCCGCCGAGGCCCGAATTCTGAGCACGGAGGGCAGCGGGGCAGGGGTTGGTCCCTCCTGCCCTTCCCATAATCCCAGGATGAGCCAGGCTGGAAGTGACCACAGGCGGTCACCTGGTGCCCCCTCCTTGCTCCAGCAGGGCGAGCACAGGGCACAGACTGTGTCCAGGCAGGTCTGGAATATCTCCAATGAGGGGACTCCACAGCCTCTCTGGGATCTGTTCAGGGCTCAGGCACTGCCCAGGAAAGTTCTTCCTCATGTCCAGGCGGAACTTCCTGGGCCCAGACCCTGCCCGTGGCTCTGGTGCCGTTGTTGGGTCCCTGGGGCAGAGCCTGGGCCCTGCTCGGAGCCCTCCCTGCAGCCAGGGACACCCAGGGCTGAGGGCCCCTCTCAGCTGGGGCTCCCCACGAGGCTGAGCAGCCCCAGCTCCCTCAGCCTTTCCTGGGCACGGAGGTGCTCCAGGCCCTTCCTCATCTCCACCGCCTCTGCGGGCCCCGCTCCAGCAGCTCCATGTCCCTCTTGTACTCTCGCCCTGTCCCCTCACCTCGGGCAGCGCAGAAAGCCACTTCTTCCTCTTTTTTTTCCTTCTCCTCCTCCTCCTGCTCCTCCTGCTCCACCCCCCGGCCGGGCCCGCCTCCCAGGCCGGTTGCCATGGCTACAGCGCCGCCGCCGACTCCCAGCGGTAAAGGCCCCCTCCGCTGAAGGCCCTCTTCGGGCTGCCAACGATAACGCCTGCGGAACACGGCGCCGCGGAGCAACGGGCGGGCCCCACGCGGTCAGGCGGCGCCGGGGGCAGCCCGCGTGGGGCTGTGCAGAGCGGGCCGCCATGGCGGGCGGGCGGCGGGAGTCGATGCGGGTCGGGGCCGGGCTAGGCGCGCTGCTCTGCGCCCTCCGTGAGTGCCCGCGGGGGACTGGGCCCTCTGCTGTGGACACAGGCTGGGAGAGCTGGGGCTGTTCCACCTGGAAAAGAGAAGGTTTTAGGGTGACCCTAGAGCCCCTCCCAGTGCCTACAGGAGAGCTGAAGAGGGACTTGGGACAAGGGCCTGGAGTGAGAGAACAAGAGGGGATGGCATCCCACTGCAAGAGGGCAGGGTTAGGTGGGTTATTGGGTGGGAATTTTTCCCTGTGAGGGTGGTGAGGCCCTGGCACAGGTTGCCTAGAGAAGCTGTGTCTGGAAGCTTTCAAGAACAGACCTGGAGCACCCTGGTCTTGTGGAAGGTGTCCGTGCCCAAAGCAGAGGGTTGGAACAAGATGGACTTTAATGTCCTTTTCTACCCAAACCATCCTATGACTCTGGATTTGGGAAGTATGGCTCGGCCAGTGAACCGAGAAACCTCTTCTGCTCTTTCATCACAGTCGAATACTGTTTCCCTTCTGCTGGGAGAGGGTTTGCAGATGAGACTTTCATGAGTTACAAAACTTCACTTCTTGAAGTTGCTAGCCCCTGTGATCACTGTGCCCTGTGTCACCTTAGATGTGCAGGCAGCCTGTCAGGACAACACTGTCACACAGGAGCTCCTGAAAGAGGGGTTTCACAGGTGAGTCCTCACCCTGCCCTCCATCAGCATAACGTGCCACAGGATTTTCTGTGGAAGGAAGCTTCTCTTCTTTTCATGTGCAGTTGTATCACCTCCCTGATGTGTGATCCCTGAGCATGTGTCAGGAATGTATTAACAGGATCAAGGGATTAACAATCTGTAGTGGAGGGAGGCCCCTTTCTAAAACTTGTGTGGAGGCCATTGGTAGTTCTGAGACATTAACAGAGACGTGAAACTTCCTTTTGGCCATGGATGTGGAGTTGGGGTGAGGAAGGTTTGTTATGATCAGGATTAGTCGCAAACAATGTCAGAGCTGCCTCGCATCTCGTCTGAGAAATGTCTCTTGGGGGGTCTTGTGCCAGTTTTTGAAGTGTGGATATAAATGTTTTGCTCCTGTTCTTGTTTGGAGGGACCTGCTGGTGAAGGTAGAGCTTGGGGAGGATGCAGGAGGATGTGCAGTGGCAGCTAGAATGCGTCTTCCGCCGGGAATCTACGTGGATCCCTACGAGCTGGCAACGCTGCAGCAGCACAATCTGACAAAGGTAATGGCCCCAGTGCCAGGAGATCTGGCAGTGACTCAGATAAGGACCCAGGGAGTTGTATTATCTGGTCATTATCTAGCTCATTGTACCAAGGTGATTAATTCCTTGGAAGGAGGTGCCAAACAGGATCATCTTCCTGGTGTCTCCTTGTAGCTCAGCATCCCCTGGCTCCGTGCTGCTGATACTCTCACACACAGCTGATGTGCCAGGGAGCTGCTTCTCCTCTCTTAGCCCCAGGTGAGCAGCTGTGGTGAAATGGTCTCAGGCTGAGAAGGTGGAAGGGAAACCCCCAAAGTGGTGCTGTTGTGCTCTAAGTCATGTCCTGTGTGTTTGGACTGAGCAGCTTCCCAGCTTCATTTTTATCCCAGCTTTCTGTGCTGCTTTCCAGTCTTTGCTTCACATTTTGGGTAGAGAGATGTGCAAAGGCTGTGGATTTTATCTCCTAGGTGTTTAATTTGGCTAAAACATGGATGCAAGGGCTGTGGGCAGCTCCTGCCCTTGGGTTGCCTGCGGTGCAGGTCTGGCCTTGCTGACACACATCATTGAGCTGGCACCTCAGGTTTGGCTGTAGGCACAGTGACACCATGAACTTTTCAGGTGTAGGAATCACTCATTGAAGACAGTCTTGAAAAGGTATTTTGGAACAGCTTAAAGCTGGAATTCCCAACTTGATCACAAAATCAAGCTCAGCGTTAGAAAACAGAATGAGCGAAATGGTTTCCATCACAACCACACGTGTCTCTCCCTGCTTGCAGGCAGTGTTAATTCCTGACGTCATTGACGTGGAGGCTCCCGAGTACTTAGCCAGGGATCTTCTCCTGCTGCTGTTCCTGGAGCCGGACGCGCGCCGTTCCCGCTGCTTCCGAGCTGCCGTGCCCGTGCACGCACGGTACCACCGGCCGGCCGAGGGGACAGAGGAGGCCTTGGTTATTCTGGAGAGCCCAGAGGTGCTGCTCTGCTGCTGCCACAGTGAGATTCTCGTTGGTGTTCTTGGGCAGTCCAGAGCTTGGAATGTGGTTGTGTCTGAGATGGAACTCTTGATAGTTGCATGAACATAAAGTGGAAGGCGTAGCCCTGATAAAGACCTCATTGTCTTCCTCACTGAGTGCTGCTGCCTGGCCAAAGGCAGGGGGTTGTCAGAGACTGCTCTGTGTTGTGCTGCTGCCATTGTAGCCCTGTGCTGCCAGGCTCATAAAGCTGGAGGACGTGGCAGTTGTCACAATTCCGTGTTTGTCATGATCCCAGCAGGGCCTGGTTTGCCAAAGGCCCCCTGCTCTGACTGCATTTCCCTTGGCAGCTGCAGCTGTCCAGGGTGTATTTAATAGCCATTGTCACCTATTTAGAGTAATCAAAGTGTTCAGGTGGTTTCTAACACTCTGTGCATTCCCTTTATATAAAGTAGGAAACTGTGCCTGAAGCTTGGAATGGTCAGTCTCAAACTGATGAAACAAGAACCTGATATCCACTGACAATGAATGTTTCAAGTTATGTGAACAATGAAATCCTATATTTTTGTTACAAATTTAGTGTCCCTTCACAAAATCATTCTTGCCAAGTCAAGCACACTTAATGATTTTCAACTCCTTTTTCTTTACTCGTGTATCATTTGAGCAATGATTTTCTGGGATTAGCACAGGGGCTGGCAGGACTACCCAGTCATGTAAAACAAGGATGTTAAATCTTCCTGGTTTTTTGCCACATTTACTGCTTACGAGTAGGGAAACATTTATTATTAATGGGAAAGGGTTAAAAGTATTGGAAGGGAGTTTGTTTGTGTGCTGACAGGAGGCCAAGAAGAATGACTTACTAAGTTTGGGGAAAATTCTAACTACATGGCTAAAGTTGAGGGGTCTACAGGCTAACCAGGAATTCTTTGCCCTGTTAAGGGCAGAAGGGCCAGGTGAGATTCTTTCTTGGTTACCTTGCTGTATCAGGAAGGGAAGAATTGCAAAGTTCACAGCAAGGACTGCCAGCATCACTTTGACTGTGCAGAGGTGTTTCACCACTTGGCTCCCAGCAAGTAGATTCTGTCAAGCTATTGTGGGGGAAAAGATCCCTTATTTGGAAAAAAAACCAACTTGGAGGCCAGATTGCTTATCCTGCCTGGCTCCTGGTGATGCAGGAATGCCTTTCCTAGGTCACCTGTCTGCAGAATGTTGGGAACCTGCTGAAGTGGATGCTCCCTGCTCATCCGACAGCACCGGTCCCTGTCAGTGGCACAGCACAAAACACAGACCTGTGAGTTCTTTTTAACTGCTGCCTTTTTTCTGTGATTAGCACCTTTCATAGCACAGGAATTAATCAGTAAAAGACCAGCTGGATGGTTCTCCCTTTGGTAAGCTCCTTTCTTCCTTTCTGACTGGCTTTTAGTGGGGGTCATCCTGTCCTTCTGCTGCATTTACACTCTGTGCTCTTCTGGCCCTTTAGCATGGCTGCTCACCTGACCTTTTTTCCTCCCTTACTTGGAGTCCTAGGATATAATTGGCACTGGTCAAATTAAGAGAAGTCTTCACAACCTTGGTGCTTTAGAGGAGTAGCAAAGTGGAAAATGATGATCTAACTAAAGTAATGGTAAAACTGCATAGATTTAAGGAATAGCGTCCTAAAAAAAGGCCACTTCTATTTGTTTGGTTGTTATCTGGTTGGGTGAGTATTTAGGAAAATATGAAGTTTCTTACGGAAACCAAGGAAAGTTGGGTCTTTAGTGGGGCCAACAACTGTCTTTGATGCTCAAAAGCGCCACAGTAATGTAGAGATTCAGAAATTAGACTAATTTATATAATAAAATAATCTGTTGTTGTTGTAACACATTTGCCTTCCTATATTGAAGATTCCTGCAGACCACTGGGACATCTGTAGCTCTTGTCCATAAACATTTTGGAGCTTCCTGTATCCATGAAAAACCAAATAATTGTTCTCTTTGGAGAAATCTGTCTCCTCAGTGATCTGAGCTCATTGTGGGAGCTGCTCTCCATGCAGTATTCCGTACACACCCTCAGTGGCAAGTCTGGAGTAGGAGTAGAGATACAGGGATACAGATGGCAGCAGATCCACTTCTTGAGCTGTGCAGTGCAGCAGTGGCTGGCACTGTGTTTGCTGTGACTTAAAGGAGATGACCCATCCTGGTTCTGATATCAAATCTCAGAGGAAGCCTTAGCCAAGGGCCAATTAAATCAGGGTCTGGTTCCTAATCCTCTCAGTTGCAGTCAAAAAAAGAAACAGCTGGTCAAATGTGTGTTATATATTTATTTTCTTTTACAGGCATATGAGGAATCGATGCTGAGGGTTCCTGTGGGGCTCAGGGAGCACAGCTCCCTGGTGTGTGCCCTGACCCTGCTCACCACAGGGCTCTGCTCTGGCCTGATCCTCGCTGCTGCCTGCAAGTACGGACACTTCTCCCAGTGAGCTGAGGAAATATGGAATGTCTGACCTTCATCCAGCAAAACTAACTGGATATTACACTGGATTCCTGAATGGATCCTCCTCCACTGTTCTTTATGTCTTAGGGGATGCAAGGGTCCCAGAGTGGATTATAGTTCCTTTGGCTCACAATGCTTACAAATGCCTTCCACAGCCCAGGAGACATTTGGATGTGTTGTTGATGTGCAAAGCAGATGGAGGGTAGGAAAAAGCCTCAAAAAGCTGAAAGCACTACTGTGGGCAATGAGGCAACAGTCAGGAATGAATCTGGGGCTCCTTTTCCCTCCTGCTGGCCCACAGCCTGCTTCTAGTACAGTGCTGCCTCTTGCAGAGATGTTTGTATTTCTTGACTCAGGGATTGGTTATTAAGGGTATGAAAAACATTATCAAGTCATTAAAGTCTCTGAATTTTCAGCTTGTTGTGCAGGTGGGTTATGTATGGATTTTTGAAGAGGCATTCTGTGCATACCTGGGACAGATCAATAACCTCTCCCATTCTAATAACTGTGAGGGGTTGGCTGCTCTTGGTCAAATTAGAATCACAGAGTCATTAAGGTTGGAAAAGCCCTCTAGGATCATCGAGTCCAACCATTCCCCCAGCACTGCCAAAGCCACTCCTAACCCATCTGTTACCCATCCACATGTCTGTTAAATTCCTCCAGGGATGAGGACTCCACCACTGCCCTGGGTAGCTGTGCCAGGGCTGGGCAGCCCTTCCCAAGACAAACCTTTCCCAATATCCAGTTTAAATCTCCCCTGGCAAAGCTTGAGGCGGTTTCCTCTTGTCCTGTCCCTGTTCCCTGGGAGCAGAGCCCTCACCTGGCTCCACCCTTCTGTCAGGGAGTTGTGGAGAGAAAGTTCCCCTGAGCCTCCATTTCTCCAGGCTGAATAATTGGTCAGAGTTGAAAGAATTCGAGAATATTTGAAATTTCACCCTATTCCACGAGTGGAAAGAGACCCCTTGGAAGATGAAAGAGAGCGACAGGATAGTGACTAGAAGCAAATATTTAGAAAATCTACATTCAGTCTCCAGGACAGTTGGTAAATAGAAGGAAATGGGGAGGAAATTACCTAATGGAAAAGCCAAGAGGCTCTGGAGCAGCAGGGCTCGGGTGCTGTCTGCAGTTGTCAGTAGGTGGCACTGGGAGCCCACGGTAACCCCCGTGTGGCGAAAATAGATTCTATTGCCGATAAACTTCGAGTAAATTAGTCATAGCAGGTAATTTGGGGGAGTGTGTGTGTGTGAGGGGGTGAATGAAAATTCCTTTCAAGGGCTCAGTGTGCAGCCTTTCATCGATGCCCAGCTGCAGCCTCAGGCTCCCTTGGGCATCTTTCTCCTGCTGGAATTCAACAGAGTGAATTCCTTGTGACTACTTCCATGGCAGGTTGGAAAGAAAGAGAGATTTGGGCTGTTTAACCCTGTCAGCACTGAGACTAGCACTGTGTCACTCATCTCCTAGTGAGATTTTTAACTCCCAGAGCTGAGTTTGTTCCTGTGCTCTGAATTATGTAGGTAACTCCATGTTGCCTGCCCCTTGGAATGGCAACATCCCAGATTGCCAGAGCGGAGTGACAGGACTTCATCACCTGGTTTTTAACACCGGTAACACCTGAAAATCACAGGTTGACTCCCTCAGCTAAATCAATCTCCCTGACAAAACCTAGGGAAAGGGAATGGGAATGTCCCCTGGGCAAATGAGAAAAATTATTTCAAGTGGAAAAAATATGGAAGTAAAGTATATATCAAGATTCCCATCAATCAGCTTTTCAACTGAACTTAAGTAATTGATTCTGATTAATGTAAAATATGAGAGGAGTGGCAGAGCTCCACAAGGGTTGTTTTTTGTTGTGGCAAATATTGCTGTTTTTAAATCCACAGGGCTTGTATTACAAATACAGCAGACACATTTTTCCTTTCAAGCTGTAAATAAGTCTGATAACTATAGCAGTGTTAATTACAAAGGAA
>JACBWW010000019.1:1778984-1849305 GCA_020086605.1 Lanius collurio | reverse complement strand
GTGGCCACGCGCGGCGGTTCCGCTTCCCCTCCGGCCCCGCTGCCGCCGCCGCCCCGCCGGCTCCCGGTCTCGCCGCCGCCCCGCTCAGCCTCGCTCCGTCCGTCCTTCCGTCCGTCCGCCGAGGCGGCGGCGCCGCCCCACCCGGTGAGTCCACTCACACCTGCCGGCCGCGCCCTCCGCCCTTTGTGCGGCCCCGGCCGGGCCGGGCCTGCGGCGGGCGCTCCCGGGGTGTGGATCGCCCCCCGCTCCTTCCCTCGCTCTCCCCCCGCTCACTCTGGCCCGGCCCCGCTGCCCCTGCCCGTCCCGGTCGCGGCGCCGCGGCTCGGCCCCGTTTCCTGCGGGCCCCGGCGGGCCCCGCCTCGGCCCCCGCCCCCGGGAGCGCCGCGGTCCCCGGGCAGCGGGGCCAAGCCCCGGTAAGCGCGGGGGCAGCGGGGCCAAGCCCCGATAAGCGCGGGGGCAATGCGGCTCTTCTGAGGTGCTGCGGGCGAGCCGCACACCGGGTCCCGCCGGCTGTCAGAGCCCGCTTGCCCCGGGTGTTCGCGGGCCCACTCTTTCTGTCCCTCTGAAAAGCTGCTGCTCCCGAGGTCCCGCACCCGCCTGGTTTTACAGCTCCCTGTGTTTCTGTCTTGTTGCTGTGGTTGCTTTTTGTGTTTATCCTGTCAAAGCCAAGCAGGATGGGGTACAATCACAGAAATACGGGATGGTTGGTGTTGGAAGGGACCTTAAAGCTCGTCCCGTCCCACCCCCTGCCATGGGCAGGGACACCTTCCACTGTCCCAAGCTGCTCCCAGCCCCCTCCAATCTGGCCTTGGATACTGCCAGGGATGGAGCAGCCACAGCTTCTCTGGGCACACTGTGCCAGGGCCTCACCTCCCTCACAGAGAACAATTTCTGGCTAATACCTGGTCTAAATGTACTCTGAGTAGGTTAATGGCAGTGGGGAGTGAGGAGAATAAAGTTGGATTTAGCCTGGTCCATGTGGCAACTGCCCAAAGGCTGTTTTGGGAGCAGAGTGTTCATCAGCTGCTTTCGAGGAGCAAGGCTGTGCTTTGCTAGAGCCACAATAAACCAGTTCACGAGCTGCCCTATGGCCAGTGATGTCTGGATATGTAATATAAACATTGCTTTGTAGGTCCTGCAGCAATGGCAGTGTTAGGTGCAATTCAGACATGGTATATTGTGAAGTTTTTATCATTTCTGTCTTTCTCTGGTTTAGCCTTTTTTTGTTGGTTTTTTAATACTTCAAAAAGCAGAGCCTGCTCTAGAGAGTCTGGGATTTGCTTTGCAGTTGGAGTGTCCTCATAATGTGAGTCTTGGGATGGTATCTCCCAAAAAACCCCAGGGATTGGCTACTTTGTGTTTCAGTTTCTTCATTTTTGAGACAAAGGTAATTAAACTTACAGGGATGTTGTGGAGGCAGGTTAAAGCATATGTTACCCGGGAACTGGTTCGTTACTACAGACTGAAATAAAATAGGAACAAAGTAGAAATACAAAATTGCAAAGTCGATGTTTTTTGGGTTTTTGAGTAGAATCTTTGAGATAGTAGGAGCACTTAGAACAAAATGCTCTGGGTAATGTATTTTAGAGGCAGGGAGCATCTCACTCTAAAGTTCACTGATTGGATATTGCAGTTCTGGAGGCCAGAATGGAAATGCTTGAGGGAGAGTAACTTGGATTTTCTGTGCTGAGTTGCATATGGAATTTGGTTCAACTTTGTACAATGTGGTTGTTAAAACAAAAATATCAGGCTGTTAACTGTGGAATATTGGCTCTTGTCTGTATATTTTGCACTTTTTATCACCATGCAGCATATTCAGTGCATCTGAGGCTTGTGCTCTGCTGGGCAGCCTCTTCTCAGAGGCTGATTTAGTGGGATGAAATTTCTGCTGGGATACAGCTTGGACCTCTGGCCGACAGTGGGAGTTTATTCCTGGAGGCACCTGGTCGTGCTTCCTCTCTGGGCTGGATGCTGGGGTAGGTGGATGGATGCTTCAACCACGAAAGGCAGCTCCACTCTTGGGCATATCTTGAATTAATCGCCTTTTAAAAGTGTGCTTGTGTTGTTGCTCAACATTTTGGTTGGGTTTAAAGGGGGAAATTATTGAAGCACCTTTGGTTTCAGAATAACTTCAGAATTAAGGGTATTGGTTGATGCTGAACTAAGGGTATTGGTTTTGTTCTTGTGACAAGAAAAGCCATAGGGACCGCAGTCTAGGTCTGTGTGTTATTAATAAGATACTTCTGCTTCAGAGCCCTTGCATCTGTCTTGGGTTGGTTTTGTTTGGGTTTTTCCCTCTTTTATCTGTTTTCTGCATGAGGAGGTTTCTGGACTCTGAGGTCTGTGCCAGTATTTTCTTGTTCCTCACAACACACACAGTTACTGACGTGTCTGTGAAGCAGCTCTTTGTTTGGTGAACAACCCCGAGTCACAGAGGCTGCTCCGAATGGCCCAGCCCAGGGACAGCACCAGCAGAGCTCCACGTCCTGGCTCGCACACCGGGACATGGCTTTGGAAGGGAGCTGAGTGTCCAAGGCATCCATGGGGAGATGGAAACAGAGGCCTGGTGATGGGGAGAGCAAGGGGAAGGGGGGGGACGTGAGCAGGCAGGTACCATGGATTACATTCATCCCGCTGGCAGCTGGGAAAAGGCCGAAGTAAGGTGGTTGTGGACCTTTCCCTTCTTTTCCTAGAAACGTGATCAAAGCAAAGGCACCCCTTTGGTCTCAGATTGATTCAGCACGGCTGTACCATGCTCCATTTTCAGTCTCCATGAAGGCACCTCCCTCTTAAATCTAAATGAAATGTGACTGCCTGGCCCCGGGCTTGGAGGGCACAGTGTCCTCTCGGAGAGGTTTTTGTACCTGTCGTGCCAGGGACTGAACCTTTGCAGGTGCCTTGAATGTTGCCACTGCCGAGGTTGCTACTTGCCCTCCCAGAGATAACCGGTCACTGGGTGCCAGGCTGGCTCCAAGAAAAGATAAAGTCCAATTAATGCAGAACTTGATTGGTTCTGCCTCTTGGCAAGGGCAGCTTGACCAGGAAAGAACCATGGAGGAGACAGCATCTCCTCCCTGCTTTCAGGAGTAGGTGGGGAAGAGAGAAGGAGTCCAGAGCACTCACCTGGGGGCAAAGGACAGGAAACCCTTGGGCAGGGCACTGGTTCATTTTAGCAAGGAAATGCTGCAGTGTTCCCTCCAGGCCTCAGGATTCTTATCATGCTGTGCTTTCCTGTGTCTTGAGCTTGATAAGACTTTAGAAAGCTCTTATTTGCAGTTAAATGCAGGTGGTAAGAGGTAGTAGATATTTTCAGGTGAAAAGAAATCTGCTAGTGACCTACCAGGTAATTTGCAGTGACCTGCAAATCGGGCTCAGCATTTATGTTCAAGCCTTATTTCACTCTTCAAGGTTCATGAGAGCTCAGAGCACGATTTTACCTAAAGCTGTTAAAGTTGTTTCCTTTAAAGGGAAAATACACATGTCAGTGTTCGTATTTTGACTGATGTAGTGCGCAGTGTCCGTCACTGAGAGCTGGAAATGCTGGTTGTGGTCCTAGCTCTCTACCTGACTTGCCAGCTTTTAAAGTGGATCAATCTTAATGTTTTCTCAGCTTCTTTCTGTTTTCTCAGCTGGAAATGGGGATTAACCAGGCTTTGAAAATGTCTCACCTGGCAGGCAGGCATGTGAGTGTTAAGAAGATGACTTAAAAGTGAGTTTCAGTTTTTCTGTTGAGATAAATTCTGACTAGCTACACGGGGAATTCATAGCAGGAATTCCTCATGCTCTCTAAATGTTACAGTACATTGAAATGCTCCAAAAATTGGTGAGGCAGCTCTTTCCCTTCAGACAAAACAAGTGGATTTTGAAATTCTCAGATGGATATATCTAATTTCTGTTTGTGAATTCGAAAATGCTTTTAGAAAATCTTCACTTCAGGTGCTAATGATATATTGGTGCTTAAAATCATTTGAAAGAATACACCTTACTAGGGAAAGACAGTATGTTTCATACTCATGGAAATACTGGGGGCTTTGTATAATTGAGAGGTCATTGTTTCCCAGAAGATCTGAGCCCAGCAGAGGTGTTGGTGTAGCCCAAAATGGAGCAATATTTGAGTCTTAGGTCAGGGTGGTTCGCTCAGCAAATTAGCAGAAGTTGTTTTATATCTTTAGAGGAGTTATTTCTGTAAGACAGGTTTAATTATTTTGAATTCTGTAGTTTGATTTAATGCAGAAGCAGTTGCAGGAAGGAGCCAACATATTGGGGCAGTGGTGAGTGTAACTTAAGTGGTGTTCAGAGAGGGATTTAACATTGTGTGAATCAGAGTGAGGGCAGGTGTAGTAAGGAATGAAAATACATTGAAAAATTTTTCCGGTTCGACTTCCCCCCCCCCCCCCCCAAGTTTTCTGCTTCCTGTTTAGGTGCTGGATGTTTAACTCAGCAAGTACCCACTGTCAGCTTTCCCACAGCTTCTTTAATGAGTAAAATTAGTTATTTGATAGCGTGGGGTTTATTTTAGAAATGGGATGTTTTCTACTCTCCATTGCATTAGTTTTTCACTTACAGTCATTTTAGAACTGCTTTAGCTAACAGAGGTATCTCAAGGGCAAGAGCAAGAAAAAGCTGCTTCTGGAATATGCTTTTAAAAATCACCTTTGAATATTTAACCCATTTCCTTTTGGAAAGGTCTTCAGTAAAGTGAGAACCTGGAAGAATGACAGTGTCTTTCCCCTAAGCCTGTCTACAGCAAAAGGCTGTTTAAAGGGATCTGGGGATTTGGACTCTAGGCAGGACCTGGCTGGACAGATTCCTGTGGAAAATGTGACCGTAAAGTTGTTACTTTGGGGCCACCTGGGCGAATGGCACCAGGCACAGTTTGGGGTTTTTCCTCCCCCAGCCTCAAACCAGTTGTTCCAGTGATCCCAATGTCCCTCTGTGGCATCCCTGGGTGTGGGGATCCAAGTCAGGGAGTTGACTGCTGGAAAAGGAATCCCTGATGTTAAACTTGGCTGGCAAATGTTGCTGAGTGATCTGGCACTAATGGCTTGTGACACTGCAAGTGTGTCTGGCTTTCTGCTCCTCCTGCCTTTTTCACGTGTGTGCTGAGCTTTTGGGAGTGCTGCTTCAGGTCAAACACAAAAATAAGCGAGATCTCACAAAATACTGCCATCATTTCCTGTGACGTAGCAAATAGGTTTCCAATGTTGTTAAATGATTTTTTTGCTTTGAAACAGCCTTTTATTTTTCAATGTGTGAAATGCTAACTGTCACTATTACAGAAATAAATTATGTGAAATCTTTGATTTGTCAGAGCTGGGGAATCATCACCAAGTGTGAAACATTTTCTGCTTCTACCTCTGAGTGGAAAAAGCAAAGGGAAGAGTGAAGTCTGGGATTTTCAAAGCTATTTAGCAACAAGAACAGTTAATTTAATCTGATGCCAATGTGCTGAGTCTCTTTGATACCAATGTCCAAGCTTAGGAAGTAATTCTTCGTGGTAAGGAGAGCCTTGACTCCTGCAGCCAGGAAATTCAGGCTAGTACCTCCTCCTGATTTTTGGGATGAGGCTATTTCTCAGTAACCAAAGTATGTGTTGGCTGAGGACTCATTGCTTTTGTGACTGCTGCTTTTTCTTTTCAGCCTTTTTGGGATTTTATATAAATATATTTTTTTTTTTTTAGAGGGACTTGGTGTTGAGATTTTTAGATGTAGATTATTTTCCCAGGTAGCTGCTGGAAACAAAAAAATAAAAATTCAGGATAGTTTAGTAGAGCTGGTTTGGGTGGTTTCTTTGCAAGCAGGGCTGTGTGTTTTAATGTGTGGTTGTGATGTCTTTTGTTTTCTTATTCACTAATAATTATTGCATTGTAAAATATTTTACTTTTGAGAGGTGTAATTCTCATTCTCCTTGGCTTGTTGTGTGCGTGCTGGAAAGTCTTTTTGCAGCACAAGGAAGCATACTCCTTCTTGGTAAACCTGGATGGAGTTTTGCTGTGGAAGAAGTTGAGAGTCCTGGTAAACCTATACATCCTCATCAATCTGACTAGAACTTGGAGTGTCTCGTATAATTAAGTTTTAGTGTCTTTAAAAAAATTAGAAAGATGGGTTAGGGAATAAACTGAAGGAATGAAGGATAAGTGAAAATACTGAGATGAAATGGTTTTTATTTGGTTTAATTCATGGCAGTGGTGACTTTATTACTCTGGCAAAACAAAATTTGTACAAACACCATCAGGATTTCAATTACTTTTTTTTCATTCCCTTATTGCTGCCTAAGAGATTCTTGTCAGACACATGGTTGGCACTGAGTTTTTTCTGGTATCACTTTGGCTAGGGCTCTTTGGAGATCTTTCTTGCTCTGGGATTGAAGATCTTTGGCAGCACCTTTTTGCCTGGTCATGCTTGGCTAAGAGTCTGATGGTGGATGCACTTTACTTCCTCAGCACTTCCAAAGCCCATGGACCAAAGCAAGATGCCAGCTCTCTGAATTTAAACACATCTGAACCGGAGAAATCTTTGTTTCAAGAGTCTTGGTCAAGATTGGAAATAGATATGCCTTTCATTCCCTACTGCTCTGCTTTACAAGAGTGACCATGTTTCCTGTGCTGCTGAAGCAGCTTTTGCTGCCCAACCCTGAAAGGTTTTGTCAAATAATTTGTCAATAATCCTCAGTACATGGGGTATTTATTGTCCCTTTCTCTTGATCCTGTTTTTATTTTCCTAAATGAGATGTGGGTGGCCATCAGTGCTTTCTTGTGGTTTCTTGCTGCCTCTGCACTCACACAAACCTGGTTGTAGAATGCCAGGATGGTTTGGGTTGGAAGGGACCTTAAAGCCCATCCCATTCCACCCCCTGCCATGGGCGGGGACACCTTCCACTATCCTAGGCTGCTCCCAGCCCTGTCCATCCTGGCCTTGGACACTTCCAGGGATCCAGGGGCAGCTACAGCTCCTTGACAGTGGATGATGGGCCATTTCCCAGTGAGCAGAGTGGGACAGCCTGGTAGCAAGGGGCTACTCAGACTGGTATCTGTGGGCTCTATCTTTGCTGCCAAGTTTAATAGAGATTTTTATTGCTGTTTTACTCTATTGAAATGGCTTACTGAAATTTGCTTCCTGTTTTCTTAACAATTGAAAGGACCTGAGAAAATTTTCCTTTAGATGACAAACTTTTGGAAGGCTGACCACTTCTAAAGGTATGGCCTTCTTCCATAGTTACAGTAAAATTTACGAGAGGAGAGTAATTGTTAGCCTTTTTTTTTAATTAAAAAAATATATGTATTTGGATTTTCATAAACACAGAAAGTGAAAGTCTTCCATGCTCATTTGTTGCAGCAGAAATGTTTTATGCCCTTGTTTCTGTGTTTACCCTCACTGGTAGCAGCTACTGGTATTGTGGATTAAAAAGAGGAAGGTTTGGAAGGCATCAAGTTGTTGTGCTGGGTGATGTGAGTTGCCAGATATGGTGACTGCAGTGTCATGGGTACCAGCTTAGTTCGAGGCCTCTATTAAGTGGGTTTTTGGAGCTGGGATGTGGCCCAGGATTTGCTTGGGCTGCTGTTTGTGTTCTGCTGGCTGAAGGAATGGATTATGAGTGCCTTCCCTCACCCTCCTGTGATGAGGGCTCAGGGAGGCTGGAGGTGAAGGCTGTGATTTGTCTGCAGTTCTTGTGCTGATGGCACAGCACGAGCCATGTCTGATGTTTTTCCGTAGTTATCATCATGCATCCCTTGCAGTGGAATTAGACCCTTCAAATAAGTGCTGTCTCTGTTATTTCTGTTAAAATAAATAGCTTTAGTTTGGAATTGGGGTGGTGTGTGTGTGTGTGTGAGGACATCATGGACAGACACTTCCATGGTTGAGTTTGTGTTTTGTGGATGTCCAACATTGGTCTTGGAAGTCTGTTTTATACGAGTTCAGTCTCACCTTCACAAACATCTTGATCTGCTTTATAATTGCACAGCTGTTACTGGGGCAAGATAATAAGGTAGAACTAGGTCTGACAACTGCATCCTTTTGGTGTGTAAATGCCTGAGCCTCGTGAAAATGCATTTTCTGGAGCTTTAGTCTTACTCTGTCATATTTCACTGAAATGTTCTAATTCTGCCTATACGAATGCTATTCATGGTTTAATGAACAGGCACAGTCACCTATGCTTATGTGTTAAACTCAGAATCTGTACAACAATATAAGTAGGTTTTTTCAAGCCTTTTCCAGCTTTCTAAGTGCAATATTATGTTTTGTCAACTGTTTCAATATTATTTTAACTTGACAGCTTCCTTTGGAAGCTCTTCAGATTCCCAGGGTGCTGGTTATCCTGCCTGGTTGTAGTTTTCACAGGCCTTTTTTCTAGTCAGTTGGTAACTGTGTTCTTCATTTTGTATTTTTATTTTTCTAAGAAGTATTCTTGAGCTGTAAAACCAATTTTTGTGGCTGTGGTGCTGCAGCATCCTATAAACAGCCATGGTCAGTAACTCCCTCAAAGTGTACTGATATTGGTGGGATGTATTAAATCACTCTGAAAATTCAGTTTGTTTAACCCCTCACAATTGGTGTTTAAACCATTGTACATTTATTTAAATATCTATGTTTAGAATATTTTTATCATTTGACTTGGGAATTGTAAGTGGTATATAGAGGGGTCATATTAACACAAATGTTGGGGCTTTTCATATTTTTTCCCTACTTCCTGGCTCCTGTACTTGTCCTGTATGCTTGGTAAAAATTAATCTCCACATCATCATAAGAATTATTTATATATTTTGAATTATGAGATAGTTTCATGCTTTTTTGGCTGTTTAGTATATTTTGATTTGCAGCCTGTGCACCAGTTCTGGTTGTTTTGGATTAGTTTTCTTTGGCATTTTAGATAAAAACCTGCTTATGGGTGAGAAGAACGAGAGGGGTAGTTTTGCTAGGAATGACTTAAAAAGAAAAATTAGGAAGCTACATTAAAAACTCAATCTGACAGCCAGTATTTTAAGTGGAAATTGTAATTTCCAGTGTCCAAATGGGCGCCCTTACTCCCTGAAAGGCATACAAGAACATTAGCCCAAATTTCAGGGAGTTTGCTGCATTAAGCTGTAAGTGAATGTGCTGCTTGCATGTGTACAGATAATTTTAAAGTAGAAAATCTGTAACAGTACACAAGGAAAACTCAGACATTGTCACAACAGGAGTATTGGAGTGTGAACCACAGTGAGTGATTTCCAGAGCACCTCTGCCTTGTTCATCTTTCCCCTTTTTAAAGGAAAACATTATTCCAGTGTTTTGTTTTTCTGTTGAGGAATCCAGGTCTAATGTTGAGAGCTGTATCTGAGTATTCAGGCTAATTTGAGTTTGTGGCAGCTGTGCTTTGTATTTTTTGTGCTGTTTATTTTGTCTTGAAATAATGGGGAAAGGGGTTGCCTGGGGTGCTGCAGAATTGGTTGTATACCTCATCTAGGTACTTCATCTTTCCTAATAGACCTAAATATGCCAGGAAAAAATAAAATGGGGGGGGCTTGTGTCCTTGTATAAAATCTGTAAAGCTTCAAACCTCATCAGTGTAATGAAGTTCTCTCTGAGTGTGACAGTCCTGAAACACTCATGCAGACACTGTGAGCGAGGTTCCACAGCTGAGCTATGCGAGTATTTTACCAAGATCTGATTTCATCCTGAGCAGCAGTTGGCAGGGAAATATTGGGGTGACCCTTCCTGAGTGTGTTGCTTTCTTGTTTAATTAAAAGATCCCACTGGGAATAATGCATCCCGCTCTGCAGTCCTCAGCAGAAGAAGCACGGACCTGTTAAAGTAAGTCCAGAGGAGGCTGCGGAGATGCTCTGAGAGCTGGAGTTTCTCTGCTCTGGACACAGGCTGGGAGAGCTGGGGGTCTCCAGCCTGGAGAAGGCTCCAGGGAAGACCTTACAGTATCTAAAATGGGATTATAAAAAAGAGGGGAGAGACTTTTTACACAGGCAGATTGTGATAATACAACGGGGAATGGTTTTACAATAAAAGGAGAGATTTAGATGGGATATTGGGAAAAAATTCTTCCCTGGGAGGGTGGGGAGGCCCTGACACAGGTTGCTCAGAGAAGCTGTGGCTGCCCCAGGATCCCTGGATGGGGCAGGAGCAACCAGGTTGGACAGGGCTTGGAGCAGCCTGGGCTAGTGGAAGGTGTTCCTGCCCATGGCAGGGGGTGGAGTGAGATGAGCTGTAAGGTCCCTTCCACAAACAGCTTTCCCAGCTATCAGCAGTAAACTTCGTGGTGCAGAAGTGGGGATGCTGCAGGGAACCCTACTCCTGCAGAAGTTTCCATGTTTGAAGAAGTCAGCGTAGTCTGTTGTGGCACAAATGGAATATAACTCTCCCAGGAGAAATGGTCTCCAGTTTCTGTGTAGTGCTGCTGGAATATGCTTGGGAAATGAGCTGTGTCCACTGAAGCCGTCTCTGCAGGGGCATTTGTTTTTGCTGTGCTTAAGTGCTTTTGGTATTCACAGCTCCTGCATCTGATTTCTTGGAGCCTTTGCTCTCTCTGGCTGAATTTGTGTCAATGTGGGTAAGAAAAAGGAAGCATCTTGAGCTTGGGTTATGCAGGGGTTTCAACAAACTGGTGAACCTTTCCCAGGGACTGTGACTATCTGGTCGGCAGCTGTACTGGTGTCTCCTGGGATTTCCCCCTGTGGCATTTCGTGGCAGGTTGGCACTCCTGTAAGAAGAATCAAGGGTTTGGCCCCAGGGCTACTCTGCCAAGCTGAAGTTCCCACTATCCACTGGCTAACAGTGGTTGGAGCAAGCCTTGGGCAGCCACTAGAGAGAAACAAAGAGCTCTATTCTGAGTGCCTGTGAAAAAGAGAGCTCTTCTGGAGGGAGACATTTCATCTTTACCCTTTGTCTTTTCCCTTATTATTCCTTTTTCCCTTAGCTGACATATGGCAGCTCTTCCAGAACAGTGAGGGAATGCCAGATCCCTTAACCTTGGATTCTTTCTGATTTTGCCCCCTTCACGTAGACTTTGTGTTACCTCTTCTCTTTCCAGTTACCTCTAATCTGGGTGGAGAAGCCATGGCCTTGTCTTACCATTGCCCAATAATATTTCTGGAGTTTAAAAAAAAAAAAGGTTGAAAAAGCACTTTCATTCTATGTTGGGGTTGAGTTACTGGTGGCTGTTCTGCCCTTTGCCAGCAGCCTGAGGCTTTTAGAGCTCTGCTGCTGGTGAATCTCCAGGTTAAAGAGCTGGGAACGCTGTTATTAACACAGAAATGCACCAAGCTTTACAGGTGCCTCGTGCAGGGCAGCCTTTAGTCAAATAACTTTTGCTCTGGAATGCGTGTTCCCTCCCTGCCTGTAAATGTCAGCTTTAATTAAGAGAGAATCTCAACAATGAGATGCAGACTTTTTTTTAAAAAAAATTTCTTGTAAACTTTCCCTACTTGCCCTTTTACCTATTCTCCTTTGATGTTTAGAAAACCTCAGCTATAAAAATAAAGGCAGAAAAGTGTCTGCTAGGTGGTGAAATATGAGTAAGCACAAACACCTCCTCGACTCACAAATTTGCATGTGCTGTGCCCGCCGCCGGCTGCCTTGTCTGCCTTTAGTTGACTCAGGATTTTCAGGAGGCAGAACAAGGATAATTTCCTTGTTCAGTGCTGAACAGGCTGGTTCAAACACCTTGGAGCATGTTTTATCATTATGCATCTTTGCACAATGGTTCCTTGAAGGAAAACTCTGGCTGCGGGCTGGATAATGTGGGTAGGCAGCAACTCCCCAGCCCCTGCAGCAGAGGATGGGAATGGATCCCTTGGATCCCTCTGGGTTTCATTCCTCCTCCACCACGCTCCTTAAACCTCTGTGTTCCTGCAAGGGCTGCCTTAGAGAAAGGTGAGAATGGGCATCTGTGTCCATTAGTTCATCCCTCTGTCTTGTTTCTGTGTGCTGCTGTCATCAGCTGCCTTCTGTGAGTTTTCCTGCCAAACTTAAGGGAAATGGGAAATCAAGGCAGTTAGGAAGTCACTTCTGAGGCCCATTCGGTGCTGTCATCTGTGGTGTTTGAGGTGTTTCATAAGTGATAAAGCAGAGAAGAGGTTCCTGGTTTGCTGGTGGTAAAATGCCCCCAACAGTTCAGTGGAGCCACATTTATTTCATGAAGCAGAAGTGATGACTCGGGTGGGCGTTGAGAGCTCTGCAGGGTTCAAGGGACAAAGTGCAGATGAATCACAACTTACAGGTGGCCCTAGTATTCAGTAAGTGAAATATCATTAATTTGCTTAAATTTTCTATTACTAATGGGATTTTACCAGGACTCTTGCACATTTTGGCAGTAGTCTGGGCCTACTCAGATTTTTCCTGTTAATTTTTTTTCAATCATGATCTTCCTCAAAAGACTGAGATCCCTTTTGATTTAAAAAATGACATTTTTGCAGCCTAGTTGCTTGTTTTCAGTGCAAGACTTTGCACATCTGCTCAGTGCCTTACAGAGCAAATAATTGCTCCAGGTTGTAATGGACTTTGGCAACGGGTTTGAAGAATATTTTCCTTTAGGGAGCCTTAGGAACCCTTTCAAATACCCCTCAATAGGATATTTGTCTTGTGTAACTCAGTTCATTATAGTTTTGGCTATTCCTCCTTCTGTGCTAAAGATAATTTCCTCTCTGCTTTTTTTTATTCCTTCCACTCAATTGTGATTTTTATTTTCCTTTTTCCCCCAAATCTCTTTATCGCTTGGCAATTAAACAGCAGTTATTTGTGCTATGTTTGCCTTCTATTTGCGTGACTCAGCAAAAATTGTAAGGAAACTAAGGGATTGGAAAAAGACAAATTGGAAAGAATTTAGCTGGGGATGTTCTGTGTGTCATCCAGTCTGATTTTGCCAAATCAGGCTGAGGTTCTCCTACCTCCTTGTTAAGAGTGGGAATGTTTTTCCTCTGCCACCTGTAGCAGTAACGGAAGATGGTAAGGAGGGACCTGACCTGCTTGTAAACTTCATGGTGGTTGCTTTGGTTAGTGTCCCTCTGTAAATCTTAATGACATGTTGGTTGGGCTCAGATATTTTTTATTTCTGGGGTTTTTTTTCAGCTGTTCTCTCAACTGCATCATTTGAAGGGCGAGTATCTTGCCTGTTTGTAAATTAGGGAATCAGAGCTTGTTTGGAGTATTCTAGGTTAGCGTAGGTTTCTCTGCGTTCCCCATAAAGAAAAGCTAAATAAAAATAACTTGGTTTTTGCCTGCATGTGGTTTGGCATTGACCAAATCCTCTTTTCTGAGACCCCCTAAAGCTGGAAGGAGAGGTTCCAGCACATCCCGTGGAGGTTGGTACCTGCCTTTCCAGAGGTGGGATGGCTCCAAGCGCCTCATGTTGCGTTGGAGCATCCGCAGGTGTTTCCAATAACTGTAGGTGGAACAGCTTATCCTGCTGGCTCTTCCTGGCCACTATCACAGTTACTCTTGTCCGTGCTTTTGCACGAGTCCTCTCTTGGCAAGCAGAAGATTTGGGATTACGTTTGCCAAGTCGGCAAGAAAGCAATTCTTTGTCTGCCACTGCTGGGTTTTTTGCACAGTTTTCTCAGTTGAAATGATAAGTATTTTCAGGCTCTGAAGGTAGTCTCATTCTATTCCAAACCCCTCCTTTTTGGATCTGATTAAATAAATCTCATGGATCCAAATGCTTCAAGTTGGAAAGCTAGGCATCCCAAAAGACTTGTATTGTTTTTCATGCAGAAGGCAGTCTGAGATGTGCTGGTTTTGTGAATTTTTCTGCATCAGTGAAATAATTTCAAGCTGTTGAGCTGCTGAACTAAGAAGCTGTTAGTGATGGGGCAGGAAGCTGTGGCTAGGTAGCACCATCTGAATAAAAACTTGTCAGAAAGCTGCTTTCTGCTAATCCCTGGGAGGAAGTGAGCTATAATCAGCACTAAGTGAGCTAATCACAGGAAATCTATTGCTCAACAGGAGCCTTTGAAAAAAAAAAAAAAGGAGGGGGCAGGGAGAAAAGAAGAATACCCGTGGAGACTTTCCATTCTGCTTTTGGACTCCAAAATCTGTTTGATCTAAGAAAATCGAGTATCTGATGAAGTGAGCAGCTCTCCAATCTCCACTTAAAGACTGCACCTCTTTCCCAAAACAATGAAGCATCAAGTCTCATCTCTTCCAGTATGGTGATTTTCAGGTATTAAGAGGCGGTGATGTGGGGAGGCTGTATATAAACAAACTGCCAAACCCACTGCAGGCCTGGGGGCAGTGGGAATGAGTCTCCAGGCATTTTCAGCAAGGAGTTTTATAATATAAAGCAAGAGTGGGACATGACTATCTTAAATCTGCCTTGTCACACCAGTCTTTTCTTGCAGCATCACACACTAGCTTTTGTATTGTTCTTACTGGCTCTGTGCTCTTTTTCACGTGACATCTTCTGCCTTGGAGATTTGTTTCCCAGACATCTCCTTTGCTCTTTTTCTCTGCTCTGGCCCTGGCTGTGACAAGTGTTGCCAGTGGCTCCATAAGGCTCCCTGGGAAGTGGTGAAGCTGCTGCCTGGAGATGCTGTGGTGGTAACTCACTCTTCTCAGCCCTGGTGTCCTCTGCAGGGAGTGCACCCACCAGCAGCCCTTCCTGCATTTTTGGCCTGTTCTCTTTTCTTCAGTTCCTTCTGTCAGACCACAGACAGTTTTGCTGTGTTGCCTTCAAGCTGTGTCCATGGCCCAAATGTTTTGTAGTTCAGATGTTGTCCCAAAAGTACCCTGCAGCTGTAGTGGCACATCAAAGGAAAGTGGTTGTGTTTCTTAATGCCTTGCTAGTCTCAAATTTGTTACTCCTCCTTTTTGGTCAGCCCTGCCAAATGGACTTAAATGTGATGTTTGTGCTACTCCTTCTGTGTTGTGCTGCTGATCATAAATGAGCTGAGTAATTTTTACCTGCAGTGAAGAGCTGAGTTCAGCTGGCAGCTCTCTGAGGCTCCTGTCACAGATTTATTTGATCTACATCACTGATTCAGTTGTGGCTCCTCAGAGATCAGTGGCAGTGTAAAGCACAGCATTGAGTACCAGGAGCAGGAATTTAGGGACACATTATCAAGCCACTTTGAGCTGGATGTGTTTTGTTTTGGTTTCTTTTTCCAAGCAGTAGTCCGATGTAGTTTTGAGTCACATTCCAGGCAGTGAAATACAGGCGCAGCCTAGACTGGTCAAATACCAATTTGAACATCATAAGAAGACAAATTCAGGTCATTGTGATGTGAGAACTTTCTACACCAGCTGTTTGCTTTGACACATGGTACCATCTTCCTACCCCTGCTCTTTATGAGGCTCATGTGTGTGCACTGTAATCGGGATTTAAAACTGAATCTGCTCAAATACAAGTGCTCCAGGGAAAATGTGAGCAAGCACTATAGCAGATAGCAGAATGATTGACTTCTGTTTCATTTTATTTCCTTTCATCCTTTTATTCCTTTTTTTCCTTTTATTTCCTTTCCTTGTCTGGAAACAAGTGTGAGAGGAGAAATGTTTGTCCTTTTCTAGAAGTCAGAGGAGCTGAAGAGCAGTGCAGAGCTTCAGCTGGGCTGGGAGTGCGTGTCAGGCTCCATCCCTGTCACGAGGGAGCCGGGGCCGGCACAAGAGCCGTGCTTAGGAAGTCCTTCAGGAAGCAGCCCAGCTTTATGCTCACACAAGGGGAACTGAGGGGGGGGGACACAAACAACAAAAAAGGGCAAGTCAAATTCAAAGCGTTCAGACTAATGTGCTGCAGCAGTGTGTGTTTGTCAGCTTTCGGAAAGCACTGCCCAAGTCCTCGCTTCAGCTTTTACTCGCTGTCTGGGTTAGGTTTCTCTGGGTGCTTTCCCCCCATTGGCAGTGACAGGAATGGCTGTGCCTCTCCTGTGATCTGGCTGTGACTGTGGGTTCTCGGGCCCTTTCCATCCCCAAAAGAGGAAAGCTAGTGAGCAGCAGGATGTAGATTGTAAAAATGAAACTCGGCACATGTGAACTTGATGGGCAGGTCTCTTCAGGGGCTGGGAAGGACAGGAGGTGGGTTAAGCTACCCAAGGAGCTCCCTGTGCATGGCTTTCCTCAGCTTCTCTGGGCAAAGGTGGAGGGGTTAAGGGTGCTGAGTTAACTGTTGGACTCAGTGATCTGAGAGATCATTTCCAAGCTAAATGATTTGATGGGAGAGAGGAGTTGCAGTTAAGAGGAACCTGGTTCCAGGTCTCCCAGCCTTGGTGGTGAGGGAGTTAGGACACCCAGACCCTGCTGGACACTCACTTCTGCCTCTGCAGAAGAGCACATTTGTTCTTTGGCTGTTTAGGATGGAGAGAGCCCTTAATTTTCACTGCCCCAGTGCAGGGCAAGAAACATTCATCAAAAGGAAGGGACAGCAGCTGGGAGGAGTGTCATGTACTGGGGATGAGGACTGAGAATCAGAGCTCTGTGGTCACAGCACTGGCACCTGTGAATGTGTTTTGTGGGTTAAGCAGCAGAACTGTGGGGAGAAAAGCTTTTAGCTCTTTTTATGTCTGTTTTGTTGGGAGTGCGATGGGCTGCAGTTGTGTCCTGTGGTGGGACTGAACCTGTCTGAAGGCTGTAGTTAAGTGTTATTTGCAGCTTCTCAGCTCATCTCTGTGGTTCAATCCACTGCTTTCTAGTTCTTGGATTAAGTGTGGTGTGAGTAGTGATTGTGGGGGAGTTGCTGATGTGCTCGAATGTGCTATTATTACTGGTATTTCCTTCGCTGGCAAGGATGAAAGTGAATCCCTCTTCCGTGTATTACCTTTAACATTCTTTTGTGAGGCTGCTCGAACTCAGGTGAACTATTTTAGTAAATGTCTTTCAGCCAAGGTAAAAAAAACCCCACCATTACTCGTGTTATCTAATTGTGTCAGAGAAATACAAACCTGACATCCCTATTGCTGGGTTACAGACTCCTGGCAGGCACTGAAAAAATATTCCCCATGTCTTTGCAAAGGAATGAATCAGCAGGGCAGGCACGTGGGTGATGGTGCAGGAGTGATTCCATCTGGCTGCTGTGATCTGAACAGGCTCCATCTCTTTGGGAGCTGAGAGAGCAGAAACAGAGCTTCGGGGGGGGGGTATTTGCACTCTTCTTGTTTTTTCCTTTTTTAAAATCCCTGCTGCAGTCATTGCCCATAGTGCCAAAACCTCTGTAGCCATTTCCAAATACTTCCTGACTCCGTGGAAACTTTCCTTGCATGATGAAGGCAGGATAAGGATAAAGGAGAGGGGAACTGCTCTGTTCTTTGGCTGAGTGCAGAAGAAAGAGCTATTTGGATTTTAACCTGGGCAAAATGATCGATTTTTCACTTCCGATGATGACTGAAGGATCGGAACTGTGCTTCGTGACATGCTTGGTGTGAGTGGAGCTGTTGTCATTTATTTAAATGATGAATTCAAAGCTTCCGTGCTTTGAAATGGGCTTTTGTGCAAAGTAGGTTTGAATTCAGCACTTTATTTTAACAGTGATCTTTGAAACAGCCTCTCAGAAATTCTACCATGTGTTGTTAAATAAATTACAGTTTAAATTTTTCCTTAAAGCTGAGGTTTTCCTAGACCACAGATTTAATGAGCTGGAAGGATTTTGTTGCTGGAGCCAGTCCCCGAGGTGGGAAGCTGATGCTTGAGCTTTTTCTGTCTCTCCAGTTTGCTTCTCCAGCCCCACAGGTTGTTCTGCTGTGGAGCTCCTGGGCTGTACTTTAAGGGAGGTCAGGGATCTCTGTGAATGTTTTGAACAGTCAGCAGCTGATCAGAGCTGCAGCTCTGAGGGTTTTACTCAGATGCTGCTGCACCAGTTCCTTGAAACACCTGGTTTTCTTTTGAAATGGATTTGGATTTCCATACTCTCCCTTCCAACTTGTTACTTCACAGTCTCTTGTCTGGAGCACATGAGATACTAAGGAATAATTTGTTTTGGATCAAGGCTGAGTATGTGATGAACTTCTTGTGTCACTGAAAATGAAGGATTTTTACTAGAGTGAGAATTTTATTTTAAAATTACATCAGCAGAAGTGCAGTTGGTTGGGGTTTTTTTGGTGTATGGGGGTGGGTTTTTTTTGGTTTTTATTTTTTGTTTGTTTTTTTTTTTTTTTCTTTAAGTTTGTAGCCTGAATACCACATGACAGTGTTGTTAATTTAGTGACTGGCCTCTCTTAAGGGACTGTGTGGGGAATTACTGTGGGTTTGGAAGGCCAAGTCTATTCTTGTCCAGTTTCAGATGCAGGTGAGTTGTTTATCCTTACATCCTGCTCTTGCCCTTATCAGACAGCTCAGAAAAACTGCGCAGATGGAGGAAGTAATAGGGTTTGCTTTAAAAAAGTACAAAAGGCTATACCTGATGTTGCTTTTTTTGCACAGCGTATCATTTTGGCTTTCAAGTTACGACGTGATGCACTTATTCACCTGCTATGGTTTATTTAGCTGTCTGGTTGCATTTGTTGCAAAGAAAGAATGTTTTGTTTTACCTGACCATCCCCATTTGGATACCTAAGGACCCTATATCCACCCCTTTTCTGAGGTTTGATTAACAGAAGGGATGCAGATTATGGTCCCCTGTACTACCATCACTCCAAACCCAACTTCAATATTTATCTGTATATAGGAATATACCTGTATAGGAGTATATACATATGTATGAGTATATCAGTTTGATTTGGTGGATCTATTGTATCTATATGTTTATAAGGCAAATACCTTATTTGATTTATACATCTCAAATGGGTGGCATGTACTTACTGCAACGTCTGGTAAGGGAAGCATTTGGAATTAATATCCCTCTGGGTTGGCTGCTCAGGTCTGCTGTTGGGTTGCAGGATACTTAAATTTTTGTCCCCCATATTATGGTGCAGATATTGGAAAACAAGGCAATCTTGCAGATGACTAGCAACATCTTAAAGAGCAATCAGTAAGTGGATTTGGAAGAGTGTTGGGAATCGCTGCCTGATTCACAGCTGCATCCCTGCAGCCACGTTCAGGTGGCAGGTCTGTTTGTCATTCTGTCATCAGAGAAGGGCTCCATGGCAGGGCCGTGTAGGTGGGTGCTGCACAGCTTGGAGTGCTCTTCCTCCTGGCCTGTAGGTCATGGAGCAGCCAGCACATGTCCAGTTTCTACTGCACTGCCAGAACATTGTGCTGCTTGTGCCTCTGACGGCGTTTTACAGAAATGACATTCTTTCATGGGCATTTATGGGAATAATTAATGTTAATCTTCCTTGAACTCCACAACATAAACCAGAGTGCTGCTCCAGTCCAGGCTGCTGGCCTGACTCGCATCCCTCTGTTGGGGCTTGGCAGCATTTGCCCACCCTGTGAAATGCCAGGGAATGACAGCCCACGCTGTTTTAGTTCTGCTGCTGGGCAGGATGCAGGTGTTGTGTTGCTGGGAGCACAATAACTGAGAGGGGATTGCACTCCTTGTCGTGGCTCTTGTGAAGGACACTGATAAGGTGAGACATGCCTTGAGATGTGATGGGAAGCTGCTGGGCACCAGGAAACCATTCATTTCCCAAAGTGTTGTGAGAGGAGGAGGAGGTCAACACAGATGCGTTGGCTCCTGTTCCCAGGAGGTAGCTTGTCATTTGAGTGAACAGAGGAATGGAGGGTACATTTGTTACTGTTACCTGTCGTTGTGAGGTAGTTTCTGTACATCATTCTTTGTACTCTTTGCTTGGTAGCAGGGAGGCTGCCTGTTTCCTGGTGATCAGAGAAAAATCTCCAAAATACTACAAGGAGGGAGGAAATGATAGCAAAGATCTTTTTGAATGGGGAATGTGTCACATAGATATTCTATTGTGCTGTGGTTTTAGCTGTAGCAGCTGTTTATCCATGTTTTCCCTCGTGTTTTTGTTGAGGATTCAGAGAGGATTGTGGTGGTACTATATGTTATTTTCTGCAAGTGGAGAAAGTTTGGCACCAAGTGGGGAAGCAACGCAAGCCTCATTCAGAAGTGGAGAGCATCCTGTGGATCTCAGTGCTGTGCTCTCTAATGCAAGCTGTGTGATTTGGGTGGAGATGTTCTGAGTGTGACATAATGTGGATGGTGTGCTGAATTATGGCTTACAAACATAAGCTGTTCCTTTGTCCCCAAGATCTTGTCTGAGACATGACAAGAAGGAAAGCATCTAAGGCTTTTAAAGTTGTTTGGTACTAGAGCATGAAGCTTTTTGGACTAGAGCTACCCCTGAAGGATGTTGTACTTAGGCCCTTTGTGTGAACAGAGAACCAGATCTGGGAATTGTTCATTTGGTGGGTTACTTTTATCACTGGAAATGTTTGTCGCTCCATCCCACAAATGCTGCTGCTGGCACAAATGAATGGGTGGCCCAGAAGTGGAAACGAGGACGGGATTTGCTTCCTTTGGTGGAGGCGTCAGTGTCTGCGTTCCTCAGCATTGAATTCACGCCTCCTTCCCCTCTGCCAGCAGAAGGAATGGTACATTCATGTATTCTGTGCTCTTTTCCTGTGTTCAAATCCCATTTCTCTTCCAGGGCTTCCCCTGGCTATTGAGAACCATGTCTGACAACGGAGAACTGGAAGACAAGCCCCCCGCCCCTCCCGTCCGGATGAGCAGTGCTATCTTCAGTGCAGGGGGCAAAGATCAATTGGCGACCAACCACAGCTATAAACCCCTGCCCTCTGTCCCAGAAGAGAGGAAACCCAGGCATAAAATCATCTCCATATTCTATAGCAATGAAAAAGGTAAGATGCCTCCTTTTTTCCACTTGCATTCTTTTACTCTCCTTGTAAGTTTTGGTAGTGCTTTAGATGTCAAAGTCCAGCCTGTCCCAAGTGTAGGGGATTGGAAAACCACCTCCTATTTGCTGCCCGGTTTGAAGTAATGCATTTCCAAACAACCGTAATCAATATTTGGCATTCCTGGGGATCATATTACTTAAATGCAGATTTTTAGTTTAAACTGGGCACCCTGCTGGTTTGGAGGTTACTTCATGTTGATGATCATTTATGTGGCACCTCGAGGAGAAAAAAAAAATCAGCAGAGAAATAGTGGTGAAAGTGCAGTTGCATGAGGGAAAACTTGGAGAAGTGACATCTTTTTGTCTGTGGAACTGCATTGTTAGGATTAATTACTAGTGGAGATAAACCTGGGTTACTGTAAAAAAGATTATTCCTGAGAAAAAAAATGCTGTAATGAATACTAGACTGTATTTGTGTATTTCTTTTCTATATGGGGAATGCGTGTACAGCGGTAGAGCCCTTCATCCTGGCTCTCCAGAATGTGTGTCCATGTACAACAAAATAGTGCATAGATAGAAATACCTTCTAACATCTGGGGTGGTAAAACTGCACAGGGACTTAAGCCTGACTTGAATCTGCTAAGCATTTTATTAATCTGCTAATTAACATTGCTTTTAATACGCACCTTGGAGAAAACCTTGCTGCTCTTGATGCCTTCCTAGTTGTGCTCTTGGCTCCCTGTGCCTCGCTGCTGGTGTGCTGGGCAGGACTGGTTCAGTCATGCCGACACAAGTTTGGTTGTTTGAAGAAATTTTGCTCCTCTAGTTGATTATTCTGTTGGCTGAGTATTTTCCCCAGGGCTGGTTTTTGCTCTCACTCAGCTGTGTGAGCAGCTCTGCAGCCATGCCTCTCCCTGGAGATCAAATCCAGAGAGACGAGGCTTCCCTCTGTTCCTGAGATCTGGCTTTCTGCTCTCAACAGCAGAAGTGTTTCCCTTTTTGGAGGATGGGAGGATTTGGCCAGTGTGGCTTTTGGAGGCAGAATAGTTATTTCACAAGGTCATTTATTGTGAAATAGCCTATCTGTGGCTGGGCTATGGCAGTAGCTGTGGCGGTCTTTCTACTGACGTGGCTGAGCCCTAAAGACCAGAGTTGGTAAGGAGAACATGAGAGGCTACTACAGGTTGGTGGCAGCACCCCGAGAGAGACTCCGGCCCTCTGAGGGTGCTGACTTTGGGTGCTGAGGGTGGCAAGTCTGGGTGCTGTCAGCTCAGTGTAGTGCCATGTGTCTGAAGTTCTGCCTTAGCCCTTCAATCCTGCAGAAATGGGTGTTTTACCATTTTGTTGTTGATCCCACCAGGAAATACCCTGAATTTGTCATGGTGAGAGTTCTGCAAGGAAATCTGGTGGAAGGATCAAATCTGTCCATCTTCAGGCAAGGAGAAGAGTTTAGGAGCTGGGATGGCACTTGTTTTTATGCTGTTTCATTGGTGGTTCATCAGAGCATTTGAGCCCTTTTACAGACAGTGTTATAATGAAATAGAACATAAACCCCACGTGAAGGAAGTTTTTTCCTTGCTCTGAATTAGTAACAGATGGATTATGAATGCAAGTGGGTGCAAGTACAGCTGGAGAGCTTTGTGATATTCCATGACACCTTTTTTTCTCTGTGGACACTTTCTCCTTTCATTTTGATGGTGGGTTTGTTCATTGCTGGAATGGGGAGGTGGTTGAAGAATTATCTAAAGTTGCATTGGCTCATCTGAAGTTTCTTTAGAGTCCTTTGATGCTTATTCAGACCACTCTAGATATTGACATGTACCAAATTTAGGGAAATAAATCTGCATATTTGTTTAGCATTTACCTCCTGGTACTTAGCATTGCGAACTGAAAACAGAAGAAAGAATTTCCTCTGAGAAAAGTGCATTTTAGAGGAAATGGGTGTCAGTTTGTGTTTTCTAGATGTTAAAAAGTAATTCGAATAATGTCCTCCTGAAAAAAAGCAGGCTTTTCTGCATGGCAAGATATTAGGAAAAATGTAAATTGAATTACCTAACTTAAAGAAACTATATGAAAATTGTATTTTTTTTAATTTGGAAGAAACTTTTCTGTTGGATGAGCTGCAGCAAGGCTAATGTAAATATCCAAAGAAGGGATTTTGTCCCTCAAGTCTGCAAAACTGGCTGTCAAATGTAAGCAGAACAGAAGTGGGCACAGTGTCTTTCTGGCACTCACACGATAGTCAGATGTTAGTTGTTTTCATTAGCATGGCTGGGACGCACCCTCCCCAGAAATTCCCATTTAAATCCTTTTATTCTTTAAATTAATCTGCTGGGAAGCTTTACAGAAATACTAACTTCCTTCCAGATTTAAAAAATACATTGAGACTAGATGCAAAATAATCTGTCAGCCTGGGGTAGAAGTGTTGTCATGGGAAAAATGTCTCCAGGCAGCATGTAAGTTAACAAATCAGTACAAAAATGGTCAGTTTTCTTTTTCAGAAAATGAAAAAATCCTTGCCATTATCCAGAAATGTTGTGTGGCTTTGTCTGCACGTCTCTGTCCATATGATTTTGCAAGGTCCCTCCTGGCCAGCCTCATCTGCTCCCGGATCCTCCCTGGGAATGTTCTTGTGCTCTGGGGGACTTGCAGATGAAGAGGTTTAGCAATCACACAAATTTCTGTCCCAAGTCTGAGCTAGTTCTGTGCTGAAATAATCATAATGGTTGGAAGGGATTATTTAATCACCAGTCATGGAGGGTTTTTTCCCCCCGGTTCCATTTTTTAGGATAAATGAAGTGATAGTCATCTTCTTACTAGAGTACTTTATTGCCATGAATTTTCTTGGCTTGACTTCTGAAGTCAAAGGAACCTCTGTGTGGTTTTGGAAAGCTTTAAAATAGTCCCCTAAAACCAAAAATGTTTGAGCAGAAAGGATTGAAAGAGGTGCTGAGGGCATCACTCAGATCCTGCATGTCATGTGCTCGGGACACATTTCGGTGTGGTTTCAGCTGGGGCTCAGCAACTCAGCTGCCTGCTACCTCCAGCTGTTGGGAAACAGCTGTGTTTCTTGCCTTGCCTATGGAATTTGGCTGGTGTGAAGCGAGGGCAGCCTGAGGATGGGTTTGCCCTGGGAAGTACCAAGTCTGGCACCTTGCTGAGTGCCTGTGGCTTCATTTAGGGAAGAGTCCGGTTGTATTTGAGGCACCTTCTTAGACAGACAGAGCGTTTCTCCAGCTCACTGAATCCTTCCAAAGGACCTGCGTATTTTCTCCTCTTGGGAACAGGGGGGGACTGTGCTGCTGTCTCTGCAGGGCCTAGGGGCAAGTTCTGGGTCCCATGACCAATAATAAAATGGTAAAACACCCATTTGTGCAGGATTGAAGGGCTAAGGCAGAACTTCCTCCAGACATGTTGCACTGCACCGTGCTGACAGCGCCCAGATCTGTCACCCTCAGCACCCAAATTCAGCACCCTCCGAGGGCTGGAGTCTCTCCTGGGGTGCTGCCACCACCCTGAAGTAGCTTCTCATGTTCTCCTTACAGACTTTGCTCTTTGGGGCCCACCCACGTCAGTAGAAAGATGACCACGTGCAGTTTGAAAGGAGCGTTGCCCTTCACTGAAGGAATTCCCGTCTCAATCTGGAGCCAGGGGCTGGGAGGCAGCGTGGCCTCACCATGGCCTTGTTCTTGGAGCTCGAGGATGTCCTGCCAGCTCATGACTCACCGGGCTTGCCTCTGGCTTGAGCTGTTTGTTTGAAGTGCTGTAATGCTGTTCCTGTGGGCAGAGCTATGGGTTTTAGTCTCCTTGCCTTGCCTACTCATGGGATCTGTGTATTTTTGGAAGGAGTGGGTTTATTTACCCAGCACATGCTGGAGGACTTGAGCACCAGCTCCTGTTCGCTGCATGTCAAGTGCTCCCAAACAGGAACCTTCCCGAGGAATACAACTTTATATATGTATATATATCTATACATATATATGTTTCCCCTTGCTTCCCCATAAAAAACTGCAAGAAATGTGGCAGAATTGGTGCTTTCCTTGGTTTCCACAGCAGCGAGTTTCTCCTGTGCTGTGACTGAGCACTGTTCATCAAACGTCTGACAGCCTGTTTGCTTTTTTGGCTCTGCCCTGTGCAGCCATATTAAAGATATCCTGTTTATAACAGCCGTGTCTTTCCACGGCATTGTTCAGCTGGAGGCAGCCCACATGGCTTTTCGTTCGGGAGTATTGTCCTCGCTCCCCGTCCTTCCCTTCCCGCCAGTGTGAGGGGATTTCAGACGGATTCCTGGCTCTGAGCAGCACCATCTTTGCTTGCCGTGTAGTAGCCAAGAGGCTGCTGCTTTACCTGCTTTTTCCGTACTGAAACAAGAGGACTTCTAAGGTGAATTTAAAAACAGAGCAGAAAAATAAAATAAAAACAAACAAAAAAAAACCCCACCCTGAGCTACCCCCTGAAAAATCTCAAACCAACCAAACAAAAATCCAAAGCCCCAGGTGTTAGAAAATATCTTATAAATTCAATTGAATCTACATTCAATTGTGCATGTGATCCTTTTAATTATCTGTTCCTGCTTCTGGTACATATTATGCTTTTTCTCCCCTTTTAATTTAAATTAGGTAATTGCTCTGAGAGTATAAACTCTTATCTTCATCACAGGAAGTCCTAGTTTGCATTAATTACCTTGAATTGAAGCAGTGAGTCAACTGAGTTTTAAGTGTCTTTAGGGTGAACTTGAGGTTGGAATGAAGTTGTCTTTTCTGCTGTTCTTAATCTATATTAAAATGTTCTTTTTTGCCTTGTAAACATTTAATACGTTTAGATTTTATGTGCTCAACAGAGCACTCTGGTGCTCTTATTCTCTTATTTTCATGCTGCCATAATATAAATTATTTGAATAGAACAAGGTGTTGGTTCTTGGAACCACAGAATCCTATCATGGTTGGAGTTGGAAGGGACCTTAACGCCCACCCCTGCCATGGGCAGGGACACCTTCCCCTGTCCCAGGCTGCTCCAAGCCCTGTTCAGCCTGGCCTGGAACACTTCCAGGGATCCAGAGACAGCCACAGCTTCTCTGGGCACCCTGTGCCAGGGCCTCCCCACCCTCACAGGGAAGAATTTCTTTTTAATATTGAGATCTTTGAATGTCTTTTTCAGGAAGCAAGAAGAAGGAAAAGGAAAGGCCAGAAATCTCCCCACCATCAGATTTTGAACATACCATCCATGTTGGCTTTGATGCTGTTACTGGAGAGTTCACTGTGAGTATTCCTGCCTTGGAGCACCTCAGGAAACACCACGGGGTCAGGGCCGCAGTGAAGCCAAGGCAGAGCTTTAGAATAAAGTGCGAGTTAGTCTTTGTTTCTACCAAAGAACTATTTTTCCCGTGTGTTTGTACAGCACGCTGTGACCTGTTAGTGCTTCTGCAGTGCCATTGTCACATCTGGTGTTTTGTGTCACCTGGGAGAGCCCTCCCTGACAAACCCTCTTCAGTTTACTGTCTCTGCTGGGTAACACTGGACCTGTTGAGTGTTTCTGTATTCCCGCCACTCACATCTGGCCCAGCACGCCTGGAAGAGTTGTGTCAGCACTGTGATCCGTATTCCCACCTTTGGCTCCCCATCCTACTTGCTTGTGTACTTAAGGCTGTGCATGTTATGCTTTTATAGAGGGAAAAAATTTGGTTTGCTTTTTAAAAACCTTTAGAGTATAAAAAGTATAAAAATCCCCTGTTTTTCCAGGGAATGCCAGAACAATGGGCTCGGTTGCTTCAGACCTCAAATATCACCAAGCTAGAACAGAAGAAAAACCCCCAGGCGGTACTAGATGTGCTGAAATTCTACGACTCCAAAGACACAGCAAAACAGAAATATCTGAGTTTTTCTGCTCCAGGTGAGAGCCAAGTGTGCAAGACACTGGAGTTGGGTGTTTGAAGTGCAGTCTTCCTCTCTGTCAGAATGATAAATAAGATTCAAGTGCTCAAATCAAGGTGCATTTCAATGAGGCACAAATATACAAAGATGAATTTAAGACTGACTGGAAACTGGTGTTGTCCAGCTAATTTCCTGTTTTAAGTGGAGAGGGGAAGAAAGGGAACTGGATCATTCAGAATAGCAGCCAAAATGAACTTGAATGGGCTGTGTTTATCAAGCTGGGGCTCTGGGACTGGGATGAACTGGTTTTGTACTGGAGACCTTGCTCCTCACAGCTGTCTCTGAACTTGATGTCACCAGCTGGTGACATCAGCCTTGCAGAATAATTTGTGACTCCTAGATGAGGGCCTGTGTTGGGGGACTGAGAGAAGGACTGTCCCAAAAACAGGTGCAGTTTTACCTACTTTTCTTCCAAATTCTTTCTGAAAATAGCTGGGTAATAAGGCTTTGTAATATTTTTACCCTGTACTCTACAAAGCTCACTTTTTATTATTATTTTTTTTTCCTGATGATTTTATGTATTCTGCTATTTGTCCTGTTTAGAAAAAGACGGTTTCCCTTCAGGAACGCCAATGGTGAGTGTGTTTACTATTATTTGGATATTTTGTGAGTTCAGGTCTTCTCTACTTGTTATATCCCAAATCTTGAAGTATTAAACTGTATAAATATTAAAAGTAAAAAATTAGGAATTTTTTTGTGGAATAAAAACATAAATCCGGGTATTCAATGGCATATTTCACTGGAGCAACAGTGTTTGAGTCTCATAGTAAAATGTAATAACTTGGGGTTAGGCTGAGTGGTTTAAGTTATTTTGGCATCAGTAAGAATTCTTTTATCTTAATGTGAAGAAAAAACATGAAGTCTTTAATACTGTGGGAGAGACAATTTGTTCATCTGTCTTTTTTAAATTTTGGTAAAAATGCAGACCAATGCCAAAGGTTCAGAACCATCAACAGCTGTGGCAGATGATGATGAGGATGATGAAGAGGCTCCTCCTCCTGTGATTGCTCCGCGGCCAGATCATACAAAATCGGTGAGCAGCTGTAAAAACTGACAGACCTGCATTTCTCAGCATTGCAGAACTTCTGCTTTTTAGGATGGTGTTTTATTTGGGCAACAAACTGCTGTTAAGTTTTTAGGGGAAACTTCTGTTTTTTGAATTTGCTAAGAAAATACCTAATCTCTGAATATCAGTTGGATTGGAAATCCTGTAGTTAATAGAATCACTGGATGATTTAGGTTGGAAAAGACCTCTCAGATCATTAAAATTTGTCGATTTCTTTGTCAGCTTGTGTTGAAGATGCCCAGTTATGCTTATTGCTTATCCTTTAGCCCAACATGTGAGGAGGAGGCTTTTTATTCCTAAATAAAACCTGTAAGCAGTTTGTGTAACTTTGCATGGCACAGTGATCCAGGTGTAATGTGATATTTGATTGGATTGAAGTGTGGTAGCCTCTCCAGGTACACTACCTAAACCCCAACCAGTGCAATTTTTAGATTTGAAAGCTTATTTCACTCACAAAGTTATGGGCACTTCAGGAACAGTGAAATGCTTGAGAAGTTGTTCATTAAGTTTTAGGGTAGCCCTAATCTGCACACCTTGGATCCGTGGTGTCCCAGGGATCCCACTTACTCCAGCTCCTTCTTTTGGCTGTGGGAGCTGTACATTTTACCTCCCTGTTGCCCACTTCTTCCAGGAGTACAAATGTGAATTATGTTTATTTGTCTAGGGATACTGCTTTATAATTTCCCACTCAGGGGATTTAGACATATAAAAGGTGAGAGGTCCACAGCTAGGTATTTCTAGAGTAGCTGTGTATGTCTGTGAACAGCTCAGGGGGAAATTAAATAAAGCTCCAAGAAATTAAATCCCTTAAAAGACCCTTAAATTCGGGACAACTGGGAAATAATTTAGAATCACATCCTTCTTTTCATGGCAATCACGAATATTTTTCCTTCAGATCTTGGTAGAAGTTGATCTCACTATTAAATAGTTGTTTCTTCTCTGTTAACTAGTATGGGTTATAAAGAATAAGCAGATAAAAAACTGAGAAACCCACTGTGGAATGTGCTGGCATCCATTCTGTTCAGGTGGTGCCTGGGTCTCTTTCAGAGGTCGGTAACGTTACCAGCATCTTGATTTATGGAGCTTTAACGTGTCTCAGGTCTAATTTCTACCTAATATCTGTAGTAAAATGGTGCTTGAGGATCTTGGCAGAACTGTGGTGGGCTTCATCTGAAGGTCAGTGATGGCAGAGCAGGTGCTCATGTCTCTGGTGTCCCTTGCAGATTTACACCCGCTCTGTCATTGACCCCATCCCTGCCTCAGCCGGCGACACCTGTGCTGACAGCGCCTCGAAAGCAGGGGATAAGCAGAAAAAGAAAACCAAGATGTCAGATGAAGACATCATGGAAAAACTACGTAGGTGCCTTCATTTCAGATAAACAAAGGCTTTAGGGCTGGGGGAGGACTGTATTCCAGTTCTGCCCTCATCCTTGCTTTGTGTGCAGTACTTTGTGTCCAGCATCAGCTGAGAGCGCTGCGTTGGCTCGGGTGGTTTGTAATGCTTGGAGCCCTATGGGGTGGAAAACAGTGATGGAACAGGTTTGGGTTTGTATCATACGTGCACAGCACAGTATCACAACTGAACTTTATTCAAACCATAGTAACACAAAACAGTTTCTGCCTGTTGCTTGTTCCATAACCATCTTGATGATGATTTTTAGCCCTGTTAATGTTCCCATGCAGCTTTGGCTGTTGGTGCACCAGCTTTGCTACTTGAGCTGACCCACTCTTGGGTGTATCTTGGCCAGGTCAGCCCTGCTACGGGGGGACAGTGGGACTGGATTGACTTTCTGATTGGTTTTTTTTTTTTTCTGTTTTCAGGCACTATTGTAAGCATAGGAGATCCCAAGAAAAAATACACCAGATATGAAAAAATTGGGCAGGGGTAAGTATTGACTCCAACTTTTATTCCCAGTAGGCCAATGTTAGCAGCAGGGTGCTGCTCTATGCCTCACACCACTTACTGTGCAGGCAGAGATGTTGGCTTCCATTCAGCAGTGATAAATCACAGAATCCCACCGTAGTTAGGGTGGGAAGGGACCTTAAAGCCCATTTCTTAAAGTTCTACTCCCTGCCGTGGGCAGAGACACCTTCCACTACCCCAGGTTGCTCCAAACCCTGTCCAGCCTGGCCTTGAACACTTCCAGGGATGGAGCAGCCATGACCTCTCTGGGCAATGAACAGTAAAGTAAATAAACAGTGAAGGTATCATACAGTTGTGGAAATTTTGAATCGAAAATTGAAACAATTTTATGTTTGTGACTTGGCCGTCACATTTATGTCATTACTCAGGGAGATGCAACTTGCTGTAACATTTTTCTTTCTCTTCACAGGGCTTCAGGTACAGTTTTCACAGCTATTGATGTGGCAACAGGGCAGGAGGTAAGATTCCTGTGTTAATTTTTTGTTAAAATGTTCTTCTGTAGGTGGTTAGAATGATTTGGCTGATTTCCTTCAGTGGCTCTCATCACTGCTATCAACCTCTCAGATCTGTTTGTCATGGTCATTTGTAACAGTGTGTGCCTTGTTCTACAGTAATCAGATGATGAAAGCTAAAAATAGAGATTTGTCTTTCCAGTGGAAAGCAGAGGGAGTGAGGTGTTCCAGATGGGAGTTTGGAAAATGATTTATCCTTCAAGAATTGCAGGCATTGGTGTCCTGTGTTTTCAAAAATAAATTTTTGTTTAGTCTTTGCACACTTGGCTGTGTCTGCCTCTAGGGAAGCAGCTTGTCTCTTGTGATGCCCTGTTGTAGTCAGAATGTCTTCTCCATACCCTGCTCTTTGCTTTTATCCCTTGGTTTCTCCAGTGAAATTGGTGGCATCAGCAATCCTCTGCATGTTTGTCATCCAGTGGCTGTATCTTGAGAGACAACCCAGAGGGCATCTGGGACTTAAATTTTAGGAATTATTTGTCTCTATTTAACATCAGATTTCCTTAATTTTCTTTCAATGCTTTTATTTCTTGCCTAAATTTTCCTTTAAATATCCCCAAGTAGGCATTCCTTAGGTCATTGATAAGTAAATGCCCTTTCAGCAGTAACCATGTTCAGCAGTCCTGCAGTGGAGCGCCGTATCTTGATAAAACATGAGCCTTGCCATCATCTCAGTGTGTGTCTCTTAGTTTGCTCTCTACACACTGCAGTATTTCATGCCCTCTTACTGACTGCAGAGTGAATTTTGGGGCCCAGGGCCTTTCTTTGACCTCCTCTGCACTTTGCCATGAAGTTGATGCCTTGCAGCCTTCATGCAGTGCTCTGGTTTCCTCTGCTTAATGCCTGAGGATGGAGTTAGGTCTGTTCATCAGTAAGAGGAGCACTCCTCTTAGAGCTACACAGTGACAGGACAGGGGGAGCTGACAAAAATTTGCCATAAGGGAAATTCAAGTTAGATATTAGATCCTGGGCAGGATGATCAGGCATGACACAGAAGCTCAAGAGGGGTTGTAGAATATCTGCTCACTGAGGTCTCCATTCCAAATTCCCAAAAAGACCCTCAGCAACCTGCTCCACCTCCCATCACAGTTATTTTGTCACTGTGCCACAGAATGATGAGAATTTCTTTCTTTAACGTCCTTGGCAATATAATAATAATAATTTCTGCAGGATTACGTTGGTTCTTGTGTTTGGTTTTGGAGTCATGGGCAGGTTGTCTTGCAGAACTCCAGATTGCCTCCTCAGAGTGTTGGAGTTAACAGAGCTGGGGTGATTATTCTCCACTGTAAACTCTGTAGTATTTGTCCTTGTTAGCTTATTTCCTGGATAAGGTGGGCCTTTATCTTCCCTTTTTTTCTCTGGGATAGTTCATTGAGTTAATGGCTTTGAGAGGAATTCTTTCTGTCTCCCAGCATTCCTTATACCCAAACACCAATTTGGTCAGGATAGAGACCAGCAAATTGCCTCACCTTGCATTGGAGGACTCAAATTTTCTCTCTTGAGTTGCTACAGGATTCCTTCTGCCTTTTCACTGTATTGAGTGACTGAAAGGTTTGGGTACTGAGGTTTGAGATTGCTGTTTTATTTTGCCCTATTCAGGTGGCTATTAAACAGATCAATTTGCAGAAACAGCCCAAGAAGGAGCTGATAATTAATGAGATCTTGGTAATGAAGGAGCTAAAGAACCCCAACATAGTCAACTTCCTGGACAGGTAAATGCAGCCAGCTGGCTGATTCCTCATCCCAAGGGTTACAGGAGGTAATACCTTACACAGACCTGCACTTCCTCTACCTAAGGGTCTTGGAAGCAAATGAGGCTGTCTGTAGACTGTCACCATGATGGCACAGGGACATGCTTTTGGTTTTCTCTCTGTAGTTACCTCGTAGGGGATGAATTGTTTGTGGTGATGGAGTATCTGGCTGGAGGCTCTCTAACAGATGTGGTCACAGAGACGTGTATGGATGAAGCACAGATCGCTGCTGTCTGCAGAGAGGTGAGTGTGGAGGTGCTGGGTTGGGGAATGAAGGTACTCTCTATTGCCCTAATTTTTATTTTAGGTTAGCACTAATTGCCACAATTACTGCTGAAGCCATTGAGTAAAGCATGAATGGTACCATGAGCAGAAATCAATAATAAAATTTCAGAAAATAACAAAATTAGTTTAACTCAGAAAACTGGGGCTTTGCAAGTTTTAACACAAAAGAGCTACAGTGGTGTTTGAAGTGGGTGTTCGGGAATGTTTGGTGATGGAGCAAATAAAGTCTGTGGGTTTGGTACTTGGAGTGCCCTGTCCTGATGTAACTGTGAACAGAAAGGTATGAATAATGTGGATTATTAATATTATTAACAGAATGATATTAACAAAGTTCACGGAGGAGCAATAGAGAAGTTTAGCCACTGGAAGGAATGGCTTTTTTAACTTGGACTAGCAAAGAACGTTCAGAGGCACTAAGAAAAAAAAATCTACATATTCATGTATGGGTAATGTAGAAAGGAGGAGAAAAAAAGAAAAATAAAATCTCCTGAAAGCTTTGAAGTGTTTTCCAGAAGGAAGAAGGGGAACTGTGTTAGCTGTGTGAAAGTGGATCTGCTGAAACAGGAGTGCATTAAGAAACATGTACTAAAATAAAGATGAACTGAATGCAGACTATCCCTTTCCCATTTCATTCCTTCCCATAGTGTGTGACATCTGTAGTTCTGTGCCAGATAAGCTTTCTTGATGGTGGATTTCTCAGGAAAATAATGCTCCAGAAGGCTGCAGTTGGAATAACATGGAGGCTGCAGTAAGATTTCAAATGAAAGTGTTAAAAGCAGCTGATACCACAGCTTATCAGTGGTTTCTGCTCTGAGCAAGTGCCATATCCAGCTCAGGCTAGATTTTATCATGGCAGAAGGAGAATTGTGTTATCTGCTGTGCAGGAGAAACGAAGGCTTTTATAAAGCCCATCTGACTCCATCAGCATGACGAGTGTTTTTGTGACTCACCCCAAGGGAGGGGAGGGAAAGCAAACTTGCACAGTAACGTGTATGGACAGGGAATGGTTTCCAGAGAAACCTGAGCTGGGAGCAGACAACCAAAAGAGTAACTATTTACTGTGACAGTCATGAACTTTTCTGAGGAAGAAATCAAATACTGAACTATTGTACTTCAACAAAACTCTGCTGCCCAGTGCTTTAGATACATTTTATTTTGCAAATTGGTGTCACTTTGCTAAAGCAAACCAAGATTAAAAAAAAGCTCAATGGGGACAGCTGTGCCAAGCTGGAAATCGCAAATGTTCAGCTTAGATGGAAAGAGAAAAATCTGGCTTTTTTTCTTTTGCCTTTTATTCTCCAATAACAAAAGTAAATTTCATTATGGTTTTGGGCAGAAATTTAGTGTGAAAGGTTTCCATCTGAAAACAATAGAAACCAGTATTAGTGCCTTTCAGAATGAAGATGTTTTGCAGCCTTTACTGTAGAAGTTGTGTGGGTGTTGGGCTTGAAGCCTCACCAATTCCTCTTGTTGAGACCTCAGCCTAAGGAGCTCTCACTTAATCCTTTATGGTTCCACTGTAGAATCTGTGGGATGTACCAAAAATTAACATTAGGGATTTCTGAGAGCATCTTGAGTGAATAAGGAGTTTAAAGGATGCATTTGTTAAGATAGGGAAACTCCACGGTGAAATAATTTTTGACCTTCTGAAATGCACATTGGATTTTTTTAGCCCAAGAGCTTCCTCTGCTGGTTATCTTCAATAATACTGTTCTATTCTTGCACTCAGAGCTGGCTGAGGGAGTGAACATGGCTTTGAATTTGTGTTCATATACAGCAGTTCTGTTTCCGGGTGCTGAATGTTGGTTTTTCTCTCCTATCCAGTGCTTGCAAGCGCTTGAGTTCCTCCATGCCAACCAGGTCATCCACAGGGACATAAAGAGTGACAATGTGCTGTTAGGAATGGATGGATCAGTTAAACTAAGTGAGTAGCAGACAACTGTTTCGTGTTCTGTTTTCCCTTTTCCAGGAATCTCTGGCTCGGAGTGTGTAAATCGGTAGGAGAATTGGCAGGGAAATTTGAGGTGGATTTTTATTGACTATGAGTAATAGAAATCAATTCTGTTATAAACTGTGTGTGAGACAGCAGGTACTGATACTGTGAGGGGCCCCAGATTCGGGCTGTGAACGTGTTGGCCCGGAAGGATGTTGAAGCAAACCTGTGGTCCCATGAATACGTTGGTAAATAGGAAGTAACTGGCACAGACAGTGAAGCAAAATGGGAATGATTGCAAGAGCAAAGTTGCAGCAAACTGCAGTGGCTTCATTAGGGTGCTGTGACTCAATATTAATGCTTTGCCCCATTCATTAAAAGCCACTAACAAGAAAATTGGACATTATTGGTCATTTATTGCAGTCTCGTCTTACCCTGTACCTTTTCTTGGACTGGAAGTGCAACACTTTTTTTAATATAATCATGACAAACCAAACTGCTTGCTTTTCAGGTAATTGTTATGCTTGCATGGGCTTGTGCAGTAAATCTTTTAATGGTGTGTGTAAATAAAAATGATGTGAAAGCACTGTTGAGGACGAGGTGTATTATCTGCCTTTCTGCTATGTAGGAATGTACAAAGCATGTAACAATCAAAGAGTTAAGAAGGAGTGAAGTAAAAAGTGGTTTTAGTAGGAGTTTTGAAGTGACATGAAAATGTGTCTTAGCCATATTCCTTATTCCAGATGGTTTGCAGTCTCATTTTATTTATGAGATGGAGTGTGAAGAAAGATTATGAACAGCCTGATTTGTGTACCAGGACTGTTGGATGCGCTGTTCGCTTGCACAGGGAATTTTTTTTTTAAGGATGTGATGTGTCTGTGCACAAACTGTGTGTTCAGAGGCTGAAGAGAAGAGGACAGTTACAGCAGAGGATGTGGCTGAGAAGAGTTAGCTGGAGAAGGATCAAAATTGCAAAGGAGGTGTCAAAGCAAAGTGGCCAAAAGGCAGAGTTAGCAGCTGAGCCAAAATCATCACCCCAGCAGATCAGGGGAGGATGAGGAGGAAGGAGACACAGAGGGCAGGAGTCAGCTGCAAACATGCCCTATATGAAGGGGAGGTGGTGTAATCAGAGCTGAATGAGCTCTTCTGGGGCTGTGTGGTTACATTGCTTTAGCAAAAGTTTAGAGTGGGAGAAGCTGCACCTTCTTTTTGAACTGTTCCCTGTTCCCCTTGTCTGAGGGAGTCTGGTGACAGGACAGGTGTCACCACTGCTGCTGGTGGGTGAAACTGGGTTCCTGCCTGTCTTCTTCCTCTGTGCTGGCAGCTGCTGCTGGAGGCCTGGCTGGGAGGTCAGGAGAGCACACCACAGCTGGACTGGTTGTGCAAATGGGGTGTGCTGGGAGGTGACTGTGACACCTTGATAAGGCCAAAAAGTGCAGGAGGAACTTGTTGACTCCTATAGGTTTGATTTTTGTTTGATTTAGTTTTTATTTTGTTTTTTTTTAAGGCAGCATTTTGACTGTCAGGGTGGGGTAGTTCTTTGTTAAATGATCTTGGTACAACTTGGCACTTCCATGACTTGGCTCTTTCCTTAGCACTGCTTGGCATAACACTTCCAAATTCACCCCAGAATTTAAATTTCTCTCTCTTCTCTCCCTCTCTTTCTCTAACTTAGTGTCAATGATAAAGTAATATCTGTCTCCTGCCTTAACTGTGTTCTTATTGATGCTTTACATGCCTGGGAAGTGGGAGTGCTGCAGCTGGATAAAGTAACATGATGGGACATGCATTGCTGCTGCACCTGAAGGCTATAGGACTAGGTGACTTTTCTCGTTTTCTTGAGTGTGGTTGTTTTCTTTGGTAGTTACCTTGTGGAAAGGTTTGTTTGTCCAGGTTCCTGCTGCTGAGTGGGGTTAGCACTGCACTTCCCTGGAGCCTTGTTTCCGTGTCTGTCGGCTGTTAGTACCTGTATAGATGGCCAAAGTGCTGTGAAATGTTGACCTCAGTAGCTGCACAACTGCAATCTGTTTAGCAGGGCAGAAGCCATGGATTGTGGATGTATTTCCTCTAGTTCAGGCTATGTAACACACCACGTGCAGAACACTCTCTGCCTGTGTCTGCCTGATTGCTTATTTTGGCTGTTACCATTCTGGGTACTCTTGAAAGAAGGACTGAGCAAAACACCGTTCTTCTACAGGGTAATTCTTGTTTCCAGAGGACCAAAGCTTTGTCTTCACTCCACGGAATTCTGCCCTGCTTAAGCACTTTCAGGTTTTGTATCTTCATTGCACGTTGGCTTTTTTAATACGGAGAATGTAGTGGGGGAGGAAAGAAGAAACTGCCCCCAAGTCCCTCTCAATGAAATATATGTGTAGCAATAGAGAAGTCTTCTAGGAAAGACATTTCTTGGGGTGCACCAGTTTGACCTCTTAAACTTATGTTGTCCTGCAGCCGACTTTGGGTTCTGTGCCCAGATCACCCCCGAGCAGAGCAAGCGCAGCACCATGGTGGGAACTCCATACTGGATGGCTCCTGAGGTGGTCACACGGAAAGCCTACGGCCCCAAAGTGGACATCTGGTCTCTGGGCATCATGGCTATCGAGATGGTGGAAGGAGAACCTCCGTACCTCAATGAAAACCCTCTGAGGGTAAGAAGCCCTGGCGTTGCTGGAACTGGGTGTTCACCACTGTCAGTAATTGTTCATTGATTGTATCTGCATTAAAAAGAAAATGAAATGAAAAAACCAGCAAGCTTCATCAGTACAAGAAAATTCCTCCAGAGGAGGAAAGCTGTCTTGAATTTGCAGTCAGCCTTACCCTGACTCCCCATCCTTGGAAGTGTCCAAGGCCAGGTTGGATGGGACTTGGAATAACCTGGGATAGTAGAAAGTGTCCCTGCCCAAGGCAGGGAGTGGAACAGGATGGGCTTTAAGGTCCCATTTCAACCTAAACCAGTCTGGGATTCTGTGATGGTACTTAGAAGATTTGCCTCCCTGTAACTGAAACACAGGACTTGGACTTTGGGCATCTGTGACAGCTTAGGGAAAGTAAATCCATGATGTTATGGGAAGTGCTGCTGTGTCACAACCTGATACTTTCTTTGCTAGGGTCAGTATCTCTTGCCACGAGGTCTTGAATATTATTTTGCTGCTGGCAAGAATAGGTTATGACTGCCTACATTTGTGGCATTTTTACAGTTCTGCTCTCTGAAGTTGAGGAGAAGTAGGCTGCAGAGCCCTCTCACCTGAGGGCTTGCCACCAGGAGGGTCAGTTTAGCATCTTTGAAAGCTTGGTTTGGGTTATACCTTATTCTTCATTTTACAGGCTTTATATTTGATAGCAACTAATGGCACCCCAGAACTCCAGAACCCCGAGAAACTGTCCCCAATATTCCGGGATTTCTTGAACCGATGTTTGGAGATGGATGTGGAGAAAAGAGGATCAGCCAAAGAATTGCTACAGGTGAGACTCAGCTTTTCTCACTGCCTGAGGTCCAGAAGGCAGAGTCAGGTCAACCACACCATAGACTGGCACTCTTGCTTTTTTTCTGGGTTTTCTCCTGTGAACTGTAGTGAGAGCAGTTGGTAGGAGAGATCTATAAACACTCCAAAGTTGTCTGTGCCTTCACTCTGCCACTGCCAAAGTATAGGAACTCCCTTCAGGAGGTGGCCATTGATAGCATTTGCATTGCTTTTCATACTTCCACTTGCAAATGTAGCGCTCAGAACTCCAGATAAAATAATCTACTGGTCTGACATTGGTGTTGAAGCCTTGAAAAGAAAAGTTTCCCTTCTCCCCAGGGTTCTGCCCTGCGAGCTGAGCAGCTGGAGCAGTGTCCTTGCCCTCGTGCCACTGTTTCTCCATTTATTTTTGATTTTAAATACTTTCTGTGCACAGGGAAAAAGCTGGTTTATTAAATGAGATCTGCTTGTAGGCAGCATTGTGTGAAAGTGTGAGAGAATCACTGATGCTATTCCTGGGGAGAGCAGGAGTAGATCTGAGGCAGATGATGTAGAGGCTTTCCTAGTAAAGCCAGCTGCTGCTTCTTATCTTTCTCTGATTATTTCTCATTTAGATCTTTGCTTTGCTCATTGCAAGTGCAGCTTCAGTACTCACCTTTTCCAAAACCAGTGAGATATTCCAGGAGAAACTCCATTGGGCAAGGCAGTGTGAGCCCAGCCAGCTTGGGAACATTTTGTCCTTGTAGCTATCAGGAGAAACACATGCAACCAAGTCAGCAGTTAAAATGCAGAGTCATTCCTGTTTAGCTCTGTGGAAACATGAATCCTGCTGGAAATCAAACCTTTAAAAGCGTGTCTTTCACTGATTCCTCGTGTTTGTGTCTTCCTGGCAGCATCCCTTCTTGAAACTGGCCAAACCTCTGTCCAGCTTGACACCACTGATCCTGGCAGCCAAAGAAGCAATGAAGAGTAACCGCTAACATCCTGCCACAGCCTTCTTCCTTTTTTTTTGTTTGTTTGTATTTTACAAATCTTTATAATATATGAAATTGTTACACTTTGGGGGGGGGGGGGGGGGAAGGGATTTTTGTGGGGGTGGGAAACGTCTGCAAAAGGGAAGAAACTCTCATCCAGAAGACACCCAAAATACATTGTGGCAACTCTATATAGAGATCCCTATCTGGGGTCCAGAAGGAATTGAGGGCTGAATTATTGGCCTTTGTGGGGTTTTTATTCTGATTTTTGTTTCCTAGACAGCCCAGAAATGCCACTTTCTGTGCCTGGGGCTTTAAGGGGTTATAACGACTTCGCTGTAATAGCTCCCATTGTACCCTCTGGGTACTTTCAATACTTGAATGACAGATTCAAGCTTTCAGAGAGCAGTACTAATTTTACCTGCTGATCTCTTTGACTCTCCTCTTCCTCCCCTCTGCCTGCAATCCCTGTGGGAAGCTCCCAGTGACCAGATTCACAGCAAGTGTGGTGAATGTGAAGGTACATCTTGCCCCTCATTTCTTTTTCGCGTTAGCTGTTGCTGTACTGTAGAATCAACAACTCAGTTACTTAAGGAATTGTAATGTATGGAGATGATTTTCACTTTTTAAAATGAGTAAGGAGAGAGGGGGAAGAGAAGTATTCATCTGTTTCTCATACCTGTGCTCTGTGGACATTTTTTTAAATCAAAAACGTGGCCTCTTTGTAGAACCATAATGATCGGTCAAGTCTTTGGGTTATGGATGTGTAGGTTGGGGTCAGATACGTTATTTATGATCAAATGATCAGTTCTAGTCAGGGCAAGAAAAAATTCCAGCTGTCTTCCTGTCTGCTCTTTTTTCCCTGTTAGACTTGCTGGCCAGAAGCTTGAGGGATAACGTGCTTGGTGCAGTGTTCACAAACATGTATCTGTGCTCTGACTTGGGCTTTGGAAGTTATGCTGGTGCCTTTGACTTTTTTTATTTTACATTTCCCTTCTTTGTATCAAATACATTTTTGTATATGTTGTAATTTCCCCCCCTTCCCCCCTGCCAAGCAAATAATGCATCAACCTATGGAGTTGTCAGAGTTTAAAGTATTAGAGCTATTTTTTTCCAGTTTTGTATGTGCTCCATTTGTACTAATGAAACCAGAAGAACAAACAACCAGATCTGAGGACACTGACGATACAGGATTTTGGAAACATGATCTGAACAGAAGATGATGAACACCTGGACATGCCAAAGTTGTGAGATGAAGCAGTGCTGTCAGACCATCGTGGGACCTGTTGGGCTGGCTGGTGTCACACTGATCCTTGTCACCAAGGACGTTGCACCAGCCAGGATGGCTGCAGCCAACCCTTCAACACAACAAAAAGTGCCTCCTTCTGAAGGACAGCGACATCCTGAGTGGTTGAGTTCTTGGGGTGTTGCCAGGGGTGAGTTTAGCAGAGCCTGTGCCCCTTCTAGTGCTACAGTCTATGCATTTCAACCTCCCCAAGTGTTTAAAGAAGAGCCAAGTAGTACCAATGTGCCAAATGAGTCTGTGAAAGAACAACCATGACTTTTGTGGGATTGTATTGCACTCCCAGTGGGGCAGGGCCTGGGACAGACAGAGCTGTGGCTGGGTGTGGACAGAGGACCCTGAATAAAACTTTTTGCACACTTTCCCAAACATTGCTGGCAGGGAATAGAAGTAATTTTCAGAGCATTTCAGTATCTATATAGAGAGAATGACATTTTGGGGACTGGTAGCCAAGGTATGACAAAACAAACTTCCAAGTGAGAGCGGCCAAGCAGGACAGCAGAGGCAGTTTGAGGGGATAGTGGAGTGGAGCAGGGCTGGGGTCTCACAGCTCTTGGGGATTGTGTGGGGCCAGCAGGGTGCCTTGTTGGGCAGGTTCAGCTTGTGTTCTGCTCCTGGGTGGTGGTTAAAATGTGTGTTGGGTGAATTATCTTAACTGCTCTTCACAGGGATAAATGTCTCTAGCTGTAAAAACAGTTATGGCTTAAAATTTTTAATTCAAGGAAGTATCTCATTCCAGGTTAGAAAATCCAAGTGCATTTCCCTGGAAAAAAGTTTGTTATGAGCCATGGACACTGTAATCACCCTGATTTGAGTGTGTCCTGACTCCTTGGTCAAATGGAGCAGTGAGAAGGCTTGGCTGAGGAAGAAGCCTGTTGTACCAGTGGTTTGTCCATTGCTGGCAATGGACTTGGTGAAACTCCTTGTGCCAGAGTTAAACTGGGAGCTTTTCTTTCTTTCATTTTTTTGGGGGGGGATTTTTTTTTTAATGGCACAATCTAGATAAATTTAGCTGTTTTTAATAGAAAACAAGAAATCATAAGTAATTTTAACTTATTAGTTCACTTCTATTGGTATATGAGAACGGTTTAAAACATATGTTGCAAAATTTGTCCAATTTAGTCTGCTTAGGAGACGATTTCTGAAGATTCAGCCATCCTAATGCACAAAACTTGGCCCAATCCCAAAATTCCCAAATTGTGTGTGTGACCTGGGTGTTCAGCTCCGAGGCTGGGAAGTGCCAGCATCTCCCTGTCCCCCCCACGCAGGTGTTCTGTGGGGAGGTTTCCATGGGGATCAGGGTTGGGGCTGGAAGGGGAGGAGAGCCAGGAGAAGGTTTTTGTGCTGTGCTTTGGTGTCTGGAGTGTCAGGCATCACTTTTCTGAGGGTGTCTGCAAGGTGAGGAGCTCTGAGCCGTGGGTTTTCCCTGGTGGGAGCAGAGTGGAGTCCTTGAGTGGATGCAGGGCTGTCAGCTCTGCTGAACCACTGGGACAGGTGGAGACCAGCCAGAGCTAGAGGAACGGATGGGAAGGGATGAGTTGCATCCGAATTTGGGGATTCCTTTGCATCCCTCTTGGGTGCCTACCCAAGATCCTGAGTGGGGATCAGCCGTGCGCGTGATCCCTGTGCAGTGTCAGTTGGGCAGCTTGTGGCTGCTGTGCAAGTGTGCAGGGAATGTGAGATTCCTGGGATGTTATCATTGAACAAACCAGAGTTCTCATTAAAAACAGCCATGGGAATGTGCACTTAGCCCTGCCTCAGGTGTTAATGAGACTAATTGGAGCCTTCCCCCCTGGCTCTCCATGCAGGGAGGTGCAAAGATTTGGCTACAGCAGATGGGTCCTGTTGTCAGAGGCTGGGGAGGAAGCAGAAATGTGATTAAGGGTCTCTGCAGCTGGAATTGAGTCAATAAATCTCTCTGGTCTGTTTTTCCCTCTGTTCCTTATGCTGTTGATGGGAATGGAAGTAGGTGCAAGCTTTCTTTTTATTTTTTTAACTGTCTTCAGATGTTAATGTTGCCTTTTGTGTAATTTAATCCCATTATGTTATTTAATTGTTACTGCGATATTAACTACTGTATTTGTTGACTTTGTTTAATAACTGTTCTTTCAGGGCTAGAAATAAACTTTTAAAAAACATTTGGGGTTTTCTCCCCCCTTTTCCCTGTCATGAGTTTATACCTTTGAAGACAAGAGTATCTGAAAGAGTTCACGTGTCGGAGTTTTACTGAGATTAACAGAATGTATTTGTAATTAGGCTTTTTAGGAATGCTTTAATGATGGTGGATATAATTTTATGCTATACCAGCCTGTTTCTTGTGACATTTTATTATTCATCAGTGTCAGTACCAGCCTTGGGATCCCCACAAGCTTTCCTTGCTGCTGTGCACTGGTGGCGGATGGCTGTGCCTCTCAGAAAAACCTCTGGATCACTGATGGGAGGAGAGCAGCTCTGGAACACCCTTTTCACCCACTGTAGGACAGAGATCTTTTGCTCTCCATGCCAAGGGAGCAGAGCAAACACCAGCCTGGCCTGTCCCAGGCACATCTTCCACCATTCACTCACCAGTACTGGGGTGGCACTGACAGGCCCAGTGAATCTGTGGTGATGATCCAGGAGCTGTTCCAACAGCTCTGCTTTATTTTGCACCATGGGTCCCATCCAGTATCCTGCTTACAAGCCTTATGGCACAGGATCCATGGGAATGGAGCTGTCCTGCTGCCTGCTGGGAGGATCTGGCTCTGGTTTGCACTGTCGTTGCTGATCAGCGTTTGACCACGGCAGCGAGGGCACGGGGTGCCGACAGCTCTCTGAGGACTTGGGATGAGATCCGTGGTGCCTTTTGGCCTCCAAGGCTGCAGAGAGCCACTTCTGTTTTCCACTGAACCTACAAAGGCGATATTGGCCTGCCAGTCCAGCTAAAGCCAAGGATGAGGAGGGATTTAATTTGGGATTGAGTCCAGGTCGGTTGGTTCCAGATGACGTTTCTGCCTCAGTCGGGAATGGTGAGGACTTGCCGTGCCCTGTTCCCCATCTGCTACTGGGAAATGGGCTCTTCCCTTTTCTTGCATGTTCTACAGGCTTTGCTTGTACCCTGACAAAGGGAAATGAAGAAACCACTCCTCCCCAGCAGCTGCTGCACCCAGACATGAGAATGTTGGTTTGCACAGAGCTTGTCTCTTCAGGGTTATCAATTTGTTGTAGTATCTTTGTCTTTGCCTATAATTGACCCTTTGTGGATTTAAACTGGTGATTTGGCATTTAATTTCTGGGGGAAAAGGGGACAGGAGGAGAAGGTGCTCAGTGGAACTCAGGATTATCAGGATTTTGGTACTTGAAGGTGAGCAGGGCTTTGGCTGATTTTGGCTTGCATGGCTGAAAGTTGCAAGTCCTTGGTAAATCCTCCAAAGTCTTGTGTGAACTTCCTCATCCCTTGTGCATACCTACCCAAGACTAAACCCAAAGGCAGCCCCATTTTTTGAGATCGGTTTATTCAAGATTGGGTATCTAAAATACAGATCTTAAAGGCAGTAAATTTGGGGGCAGCAATTTGTCCCTTTCAGGGCTGCTGTTTGCAGTGAGTTACTGCAACGCTGAGCACAGCCATTTGGACTGCACCTGTAGCACGCTGGTGAAAACCAGGATGGGTGAAAAGTGAGGATCCTCATGAGCAGAGGGTGTTTTCAGTGGTGCCTGAGGAGCATTGTGGGGTTTCAGTGCAGTTCCTGTGGCTCCTGTGCTGGTGCATGGTGCTGTCTGTAGATCCCTGCTTCCAGGGATTTGTACAGCTGCATTTCCCCCTTTTTTTTACAGAACCTGCATTTTGCTCTCAAGGTTATTTTTAATAAAAACAGCCATCCTCAGTCACGTGAGAAAGCGATGTGAAAGTTTGCTGAGCTCGGCCAAACTCTGGATGTTGCTCTGCAGATGTGTGGAGGAAGCAGCTTCTTCCAAGAGCTGTTTTCCCTACTGTGAATCCAGCTTAAGGAAAGGTTTCTTTTCCTTGAGGGAGGGAAATACCACCAAGTGAGAACAATGACTTTCTGTGACTTCTCTACCTGCAGCCTGTCAGGAGGGAGCAGGGCAGCGCCGACGCAGCTCCTTGTGCTTTTCCCACCTGGTGTCTGCAGTGGGAATGTCCTCCAGCACATTTTCACTTAAAATCATGGAATCGGTAAGGTTGGGAAGGACCTTTAAGATCATCAAGTCCAATCCATCAAGGTGTCAAATGCCAGCTGACCTGAGTGTTGAAACAGCCCATAGGGACCGATGGTTTTGGTTTTTTAATGGGATTTTCCCAGTGGGAACATAGGGGTTGCTCATACTGTTTCAGACACATAACAGGTCCCCAGACTTGTGCTTTGGAGCTGTGTTGAGTCAGTGCAGAGGAGGCTGGGACAGGAAGAGCAGTCAGTCTGTGTCAAGGCACAGATGGCTCTGCACAGGCTGCAGGTCCTGGTGTTTCCTGGAGGGTTGTGAACGATAAATCCTGCTTGGTACAACTGTGTATCCACAATGAGGGCACTGCTGGGACTCAGGGCAGCTCCTCGGAATGGTCTGGAGGGGAGACATGCCCACACCTTCCTCAGGACAGATGCCTCCTGCAAGTCCTTGAGATTTGTAGAGCCAAGGATGACGCATCTTTGTTATTTTTTCCTCTTAGTGAATGCTTGTTCTAAGGGTTCAGGTCTTTTCATGAAGCACAATTAGCCCTTGGATCTCCTGGAGCCCTTTTCCCTGCTTGACCATGAAGGGAAACCTGCCCCAGGTTCCTGCTGCCTTGTTACAGCAGCTGGGAACAGCTCCTGGAAAGCTCTAATCCACCCCCTTCCCAGTGAAACTCCCCTTAAATAACCTTGTGACTCCTTTTTTCTGTAGCTGTTGCCTCTTGGAGGGTGAAAATAGCAAGGGAGCTCAGGTCTTGTGACCCTTCAGTGTTTTAGGGGAGTGTTTATTTTGCTGAACTCTGGAAGTGCCAACTTGTTCCTGTCCTGTGGCTAAACCCCTATCCACTTAAAGATCTGCATTTTAAGCTCTGAAAGCAAGTTTGGTTTAGAAAGCCAGCTACAAAAAAGGGGTTTTTGGTGGGAATATTGGAATTGTTAGATAGTTTTTGTTCCTAGAAGAGCAGCCCTGCAAAGCTGTGTGGAGTCTGATGTCAGCACTGTTATAAATGAAACTGCCAATTAAATCGAATTAATAAATTGCGTGAGCCAAATTATTAATATAAAAACAAACAATTTATTTTATGATCAAATTGACAATTTTGAATAGCCATTATAAAACGGCAGAGTCAAGCCTAGGTTCTTGACTCTGGGTGACACATACACAGCCCTGAACACCAGCAGTTCGGGGTGGGTAGTGCACACCTTCGAGGTTTCTGAGTCTGGTTTTTATACAGTTTTTCCTACCTCCGGCTAGAAAATCCTTTGTCTTTTTCATATTCATCTTGTCTTCTATGGTCCTCTGGTCCAGAGATGGGGGTCTGTTCAGATGTTGATGTTTCCAGGAACTCTTTTGTGTCTTTGGTTGATATTTTCCAGGAACTCTTCTTGTGTCATTAAAATGAAGAGTCTTAGGTAAGAGGTCCATTCATCAGCATGGTCCAGGGAGAACAGAAACTTAGATGATCATATCTGTTGCTCCTTTCAGATGGAAAAAGGATTTACCAAGGGCAGAGTGGATTTGGAGTAGGTTGATGTGCCAGATGGATATCTGGCTTCCTGATGATGATGGGTACTTGAGACCTCTCTGGTGGAGGTGTCTGTGCTTCAGATGCAAATGTTATCACCGAGAAGGGTAACCCGTGACTTTGGCTGGGCTACCAGGGAACATGCCAAGGCACATTCCAAACATAACATCTTTGGATACATGTACAGTCTAATATCCCTTATACTTAAAATCAACCTTGATACCATTTAATTTATTATGAATTTTGACTCATTTATAACAGCACTAACACAAATGAGGGAACAAGCCCCTGGCATTGTATAATCCCATAGTTATCCTTGGAATCAACAACTCCCAGCTCCTCTCTCCAGCCTGGGTTGAATGTCCCAGGTAGGATGTGCCATGGGCAGAATTACAAGCAATGGGTGGGAAATAGCTTTTAAAATTTAGAACATTTATTTCCTAAGGCCCAACCCTTACAATGCTTAAGAAGGGAAAAATCCATTTCTGGGGAAAGGAAAAGATGCTGGAATGAATTTCCTGTTTTTTCCAGTCTGTGTCCCATAATCTGGTGACTCTTCCAGGGTATTCAGGCTGGGTCCTTGTGAGAATTTGTTTCTAAAGAGAAAACTCTACTGGTTTCTCTACTCCTGAGAAACACAGGAGGAGGTGAAAAGAAATGAGGTGTATTGTGATGCCAAGTATTTTATGGTTGGTTCTGCAGTGCTGAGTAGCTTTGGCCAGCACTTTGTTGCTGCCAGAGGTCAATTTTCATGAGGACAAAGTAACTAATTTATGAGACTCTTCGAGAATGTTTCATCTTCTGTTATTCAAGCGAAGTCATTTGTTCATTTGAGGTGAAAGATGGGTGCTTGTCCTGTCAGCTGCAGGGAGAATTGGGCTAAAAAGAGATAAACAGGGGAGGTTCTGAGGCAGCTGACCAAAAACAGGGCAGTCTGGGAGGGAAGAGAGGAGGGCTTGGCTGGTGGGTGGTTGGCAGCATGCTCCCTCTCCTTGCCCAGACCTCCCATGGTTTCCAAAGCAAGGGCTGTGAGCAGTGATCCCAGGGACCCTTCCCAAAACTACTCTGGAGTGGGCACTTGGGGATGGAAAGGCAGATGAGAGGAGGGATGGTGGTGCAGTAAGAGATGCTGAGCTGTGGCCTTCACAGGCTTCCCCACAATGTTGTGTTTCTTCTCTGCTGGCTGAGGCTGTTGGGGGAGAGGCTCCAACGCGTTTGGAGCATCTGCTCCTGCTTTTCATGGCTTGGGCTGCACTGTTGGAGTGAGCTTAATCTGTATGAGGAGCCTCATCCCTGCTCCAGTGGTGTGCTTTGAACTTGTGTTTCCTGGTAATTTTTTTGTAATTGGCAGGGGGGGGGAATAAAATGGCCCAAATCAAAGCTGTTGGCTCTTTGTGTGTGACGGGGCAGTGAGAGGAGTTGGGTTACCCCTGGCACTGCCTGCCCTGGGGGCGCAGGAGAAGGGATGAGAAATGGGGGCTCAGGGTGATGGTGACACTTCTGCAGAGCAGGGAAATGATCCAGAAGACACATCATGGATTGTTAACCATGGATTCCCAGAGTGGTTTGGGTTGGAAGGGGCCTGAAACCGATCTCTTTCCACCCCCTCTGTGGGCAGGGACATTTGCTATCCCAGGTTGCTCCAAGCACTGTCCAACCTGGCCTGGAACACTTCCAGGAATAGAGCAGCCACAGGCATTGGAGCCAAGCAGAAAGAAAATTCAATTTTTTGTTCCTTCTGGAAGAGCTGTCAGCTCTGGGGGGCTGCTGTGGGCTCTCGGGTGTGACTGCTGGGGCTGGGGGCTCAATGCCTAGCGGAGATAACACTGGTATTTGCTGGGACAAACACCTTGGTGGCTGCTCCAGCTGCTGTGAGTCTGGCAGCTCCCTGTGGCACCGGCATTGCCCTGCGGGGGCCACACGTGCGGCCTTTCCCAGGCCTGTCGGGCTGTGCCACGTTTGCTTAGGCTTGGCTTTATAAAGAGGAGGTGCAGGAGCTTCCTCTGCTCTATCCCAGATTTGGTCCAGACTCTGCTCCCAGCAGAGCCTTCACTATGGATGGCTTGAATGTCTCCATTGCTTTTTTTTTCCTGGTTGTTGGGGTGTGCCAGGTGCTCAGGTGGCTTTCCAAGAGGCTTCTGTCCCCCAGAACACACAGCTGCCTTGCCAGGGAATTTGCTGGCTCGTTCCAGTTGTGCATGAGCTGCCTCGAGCTGAGGATGCTGATGGATATTGGCCCCTGGGGTGGTGGCTTTGGCCTGGATGTGGTCCTGACCCTGCTCTTCCTCCTCTCCGCTGTCCATGCCACCTCTTTTGATGGAGCATCTGCCAACCCGACCGTGTCTCTCCAGGAGTTCCTGCTCCTCGAGTCCAGTCTGGCAGCCACAGTGGCCAAGCTGCTGGCCCAGGGTGTTGGCACAGGGACGGGCTGGGCTGTCACCCGGCTCTACTGGTCCTGGGAGCTGACACAGCTCCACTTCATCCAGAACCTGATCGCATCGGAGTGCAGCTCTTCCATCCGTGCCTCCCTGCCCCACGCTGCCTTTGTGGAAGGCTCCTGCGCCTTCCTGTTCCACCTTGTCCTGCTCAAGGTGCGACAGAGTCACCCCCTGTGCCGGGTCCCTGCGCTGGCAGTGACTGTCACCTTCCTGACCTACACAGGTGAGCAGCACTGGCGTTTCTTTTTCCGAGTTGTTTGGAAAAGTACCTCATTTGTGAGGGAGGAACAGCCCCTTTTTCATCTTCCAGGACTGGAGAGGTAGGGATTAACAAGGAAACGACTCCTGAAGTGTTTGTTTTCTGTTATTTTGGGGAATGTTCATTGTGGGATGGAGATGGCCCTTTAGGATGTCTGGTTGGCTCACAGCCATAGATCAAGACCGGGATCACTTCCCTGGAATGTCCCCTACCGCAGTCCCTCAGTCCTGCACTGAGCTTTTCTGCTTCCCACAAAGTTCAGGACGATGAGGGTGGGATTTCCCCGGTCCAAGAGCTGCCCCAGGCAGGCAGAAGGCGTCACAGCCCTGTCAGTGTTTTAAAGGATGCAGTGAGACTGTTGGACACGTTTCTCTTCCAACACAGCTGGACCATTCACAGGGGCCATCTTCAACCCTGCCCTGGCCACAGCCACCACCTTCCACTGCTCGGGGAACAGCTTCTGGGACTACATCCAGGTTTACTGGCTGGGGCCCCTCGCAGGTGAGATCTTCCCAGGGGCAGGAGCTGGGATGGGGGCAAGGCAGAAGTGCTCAGTGTAATATCGACTGTTCTGGCAAAGGACTGAACTTGGGGTTGCCAGTGGCAAGTGTTATTTTTCATCCTGCCTTACTGTCTCTGGGGCCATCTCTTTGCTATCTAGTTTTCAAAATCTACTTTCTGCACTGTGCAAGGACAGAAATCTCCCTGAAGCCAAAGTCTGGGAGAAGTTTAGCGAAGGGCAATGGCAGGCTGAGTTATGCTTAGAGTTTGTGCTCAGCTCCAGGATGGTCGTGGGGAGCTGGATGTGTGCTGAGAGAGGAGACGAGTCCCTGAGGGTGCAGCCAGATAGGGGTTGGGCTCTGCTCCCACAGAACAGTGATGGGACAAGATGAAATGCGCTCCAGCTGCCCCAGGGGAAATTTAGGTTGGATATTTGGAAAATGTCTTCCCTGAAGGGTGGTCAGGCACTGGCACACTCTGCTGAAGGCAGTGATGGAAACACCATCCCTGCAGGGGTTTAAAAGCCATGTGGATGTGGCACTTGGGGACATGATTAATGGACTCTTGGCAGCACTGAAGGAATGGTGGGACTCGATGGGCTCAGAGGGCTTTTCCAACCTTAATGATTCTCTGCCAGAAAACCATTGGGGTGGTTCGTGGCCCATTCGGGTAAAAACAAGCCCTGTTTATTACGTTAAGGACACAATGGTTAAATTCCCCTTAAAGCAGCACAGCGAGGGTCCCTCAGCTCTCAGTGGGGACTTCAGTGGTGCTGAGCTGCATTTTGGTTGTGGTGAAGGTTCTGACACAGAGCCAAAACCGCTGCTGAGCTGTGGGGAGGGTGGAGATGCTCGGCACAGCGCTCAGAAGGGGTCTGTGCTCTCATTCCAGGGATGCTCGCTGCCCTCCTGCTGTTCCAGGGCAACATCCCACGCCTCTTCCAGAAAAACCTCCTCTACAGCCAGAAGAGCAAATACAAGGTGCCCAAGGCAAAGGTGACAGTGCAGGTGGAGAGTGACAAACCCCAGCAGAAGAGGAGAGCAAAGAAGAGCAACTCGGAGCCCCGTGCCTGAGCCCAGGGGTTCTGGCAGCCCTTTTCCTGGGAAAAGGATTCCCAGTGTGGAGGATTTTGCTGCTCCTTCATTCCTCAAAGCATCACAAAGGAATCCCTTGCAGGATGCCTGAGCCCCTGAGCTCCTTTGGGAATTGCTTTGAGAGCCTTCCTGGAGAGCCCAAAATATTTCAGGCCCATGTTGCCGCCTCAGAGAGTAAACTCTGAACACTCTTGCACAAATTGCTGGCTGTCTTGTACTGACAGGGATCTCACGGGAAGTTGGGACCATTCCATGGGCAGGCTTGAGGAACTGGGAGTTATTGCATCGTGCAATGCCTGAAATAACCCCACTGGGTCTCTTGCAGCCCTAAAAACAAAGTATAGACCAGTGATTGCCTTGGGCACTGGGGGTGGGAAGGAAACAGGCTTTGAGCTTTCGAGTTATTAATGGATACTGGTTAAAAATTGGTGGGTTTTGAGTTAAACTTGACCTGAAGTCCTTGAATTGTACAGGCTGAACCTGGCAAGTCTTGGAGAGGAATTAAAAATGTTCCAAGGCAAGAGAGTTCACTGGCCATGGAGACCCTGCTCCTCTGGGGATGGGCTTAGCCTTGGTTTTGGTGCTGTAAAGCATCAAGAAATTGTGCACAAAGGGTCTGTAGTTAAGAAAAAAAAGAAGAGATCCAAGCAGCTGCTGTGGTTGAGTAAGTGGATCCCTGGGCTCTGTTCCACGTCTACGTGAAATACTCCTAACTATAAAATTCCAGTTTGTGGAAAAAAAAAATAAATAAAGTGCTGTGGTTGGCATTTGAGTGAGTGATGTCCTTCCTGTGAGCTCAGCTGGGAGACATCCCTGAAAATGGGAGTCACTGTGATGCCCAAACCACCTCTGCTCTGTCTGCCGCCTGCTCTGGAAAGGGAGGGAGTGTGGGGAAATTCCTGCTGGGAACAGGGATATCCCCAGTTGGTGCTGGGGCCAGGGCACCCCATGGGAGCCACACACTCAGGGAAGAGCACAGGGACATTGTGATGCTCTGGCTGTTCCAGTGTCTCTGCCCTGGATCACCTTGGCAGGAAGTTTAGCAGGAATGACCTGCTCCTATTTCCTGAGGTGCAAACAGGGAATAAGGAAGTGGCACCCAATTAAAACCTGGAGTGGAGGTGTCAGATGCAGGTTTGGTACCCAGTGTCCAGCCCTGCTCCTCCCTGCACTCTGCTGTGTCCATGGAGGACAACCCCAGGGTGCTGCACGGCCTCTGGGCTGCCCATCCCAGTTGATTTCTTCTGGGGTTGCCCTCTGGAGGGACGTGCAGGAACCCCAGAACTCTGAACCCATGAGCTCACCCCACATCCCAACAGGAGAAATGGGGGAAGGGACCCACACAGCAACACACAGATGTGCCTCAGACATGAAACTTCATGGAACACGCAGCACCCCAAAACCGTGGAGCAAAATCCCCAAATGGTGCCCTCTCCTTGTCCCTTGGCACTGCCCCAGGAAGGGCACTGAGAGCACAGTCTGGCTTTTTTCCTGGCTAAACTGAACAGGAGACCTTTGGGTGGAAACTGAAAACTTTGAGGCTCTTTGCCCCTGCCCCAGGGAGAGCCTGGGATGCTTAGGCAATTTTTCTGGAGCCTCTTTTGGGCTGGAAATCGTGCTGAAAAGCTGGAGATGGGGCCTCTGTTCCTCCCAGCTGATTTGCTGACTCTGCTTTTGATTCAAGGAGAAGTGCAGGATGAGAAAAATCAGGCTGAGTTGCTCTCCACAAGCCATTCCTGCGAGATCTTTCCCCTGGCAGAGTTTAGGATACTCGTGGGTTGGGATATCTGGCTGCAGAGGGGCTCACGAGGTGTCTCCTGGTCCCACAGGGGTGGAACTTGAGTCTGACACTGCAGTGTCTGTGTCAGCTCCATAGTAGGATGCTGGTCCTATAAATCCAGCATCCAAAGGCAGCCCGTAACCACAGAGTCAGGGCAAACAAATGCTGGGGCTCCCTTTTTTCCAGTTTGGTGAGTTTGGGTTTTTTTTGCTTGGTTGGGGGTGTTTCTTGGGTGTTTTTTTTTTTTTTTTTTTTTTGTTTGTTTGGGGTTTTTGGGGGGTTTGGTTTGGGGTGTTTTTGTTGGTTTTTTTTGTTTTTTTTTTTTTTTTCCTTCTGCTTTCCAGGACATTTTCAGGCATTTGGGGTGTGCTTCTGTGGCTTCTGGGGAGGTCATCTACTGGGCAGACTGATGTAATTAAGAGGAATTTAAGGAGTGACAGTGAATGTTGTTATTTTTAATTAAGAGGCTGCTTTCCCAGCACGGTAACAGAGCAGGGGAGAGGTGCAGCTGCACAGACAGACAGACCCATTCCCGAGCTGTAAATCAAACTGCACGGCTCTGATTTACAGCTTGGCCCTGTTCTATTGCAGTCTCTGGCGCGGGGCTGAGAATTCGGGCTGCCCTCCTGGATCTGCTCCTTGCTGCTGGAGCCGGTGCTGTGCTGAGGCTTCAGCTCCTGATTGAGGGGATTTCCATCTGGAAAAGTCCTGTGAAGCCCCTGCTCCAGCCCGTCCTGCTCCCGGCAGCGCGCAGAGCTTGTGCTGGGCTGGCGTGGGCATCACCCCTGGCCCGCCTGTGCCCCCGGCCGGGAGGGCTGAGCCCCGCTGTTCTCAGCAGGGGCGGATGGAGAAGGATGCCCAGAGGGGCCAGGGGGTCTCAGTTTCGGGTGGCCTCCTCCAAAGGGGCACGGTCCGCCCGGGGGGTCTCGGGGGGCTTCGGAGGGAACTGTTTCTTGTACAGGAAGCTGCTGTACTGAAGCTCCGGCGTCACCAGCCGTCGGCACGTCCGCTCCAGCTCCTGATCCAAGCCCTGCTTGAGGTTATAGCCCAGGATCCTGGCCGCGCCGTGCTGCAGCGGCCGCAGGGAAGAGTCCTTGATGTCCTTGGGAGCCACGCTGCCTGTGCCCTGCAGGCAGGTCCTGGCCAGCTCCGCCTGTCGCTCCCGCAGCGCCTTCACCTCCCGCCGCATGCGCTCCCGGCCGATGTCCCGCTCGATTCTTTCCCAGAAGGTCCTGTTAAAGTAGGTGTAGATTTCCCAGTCCAGCCTGTTCCAGGCCTTCAGCTTCTCCACGACGCTGTCCGGGAGGGGGGACTTGGTGCTGCTGTCCCTGGAGTTGAGCGGGAAGGAGATGACGCTGTCCAGGTCCCAGCACAGCATCTCCTTCAGCAGCACCATGGACTCGTCAAAGTACTCAGAGATGAGCAGAAGGTCAAAGGACGCCTCGATGGCCTTCAGCATGAGCTGCACGCGCTCAGGGGACACCTCTCCATCGGGGTTGAAGCCGAAATCGAAGGTCATGAGGTTCCTGGCGTAGTGGCGGTCACCGCTGGTGGGGTTGTAGTAGCGGTAGGGCTGGCTGAGGAACTCCTCCAGGCTGCGGACGCGCGAGAAGGCTGACGCTCCCTTGTAGTACATGAAGGAAGACTCCATCAGCTGCACAGGGTTCCTCAGGATGGAGAAGTAGACGGCGGAGGTGGGCACCACTTTCTGCACCTGCGGAGGAGAAGAAGGAGGGTTTAAAGGAGGGGTAGGGAGAAGGGACCCTCTTGCCCACAGTGCTGGTGAGAACAGGCACCTGCTGGGGCTGGAGATGGTGGGTCCTGGGGAGGATTTCAGGGTGCAGCTCATCAAAAGAGCTGTGGGGATCTTCAGAAGAGTCACATGGGGAGAGCAGTGACCAAGGCTCCCCAGAATGGGCTGCCACAGCTGCGTGGCTGGGCTGGGATTGAGATACTGCCCATCTCCTTCCCTTTCACTATGCCCACCTGTCCTCAAGTGGCATCCAGAGGGGTGGATGCTGAGCACGGCTGACCTATGCACTTTGGATGTTCTCCTCTTGCAGCTGGTCCTCTCTGGACCTGTCCAGGGAGCAGGACATGTCCCAGGGCCCACCAAACAAGAAAGAGATGAGAGTTGCTGACTGCTGCAGATGCCATCTCCCATCTTGCCATGCGTCACAGCAAAGGGATTCATCAAACCTGCTCACACAAGTTCTCAGGAGATGCCAATGACATGCCAGGTACCCGTGGGCAATCCTGGCTCTCTTTAGTTCATCCCTGCAGAGTTTATGTGCTCGACAGGTGCCCCTCCTTGTGCCCCATGAGCCCCTCTCCCCCTGCCCCGCTTGTCCCTCCAAAGGGTTTGCCCGTACCTCCGGCTGCAGGAACCGCATGTGGTGGCAGAGGATGTTGAAGCGCCGGGGGTTCTGTGGGGAGAAGCCCTGCACAAACTTGGCCAAGAAGTGGTGTGGGTAGTAGAGCTGGTAGCCCCCGCCAAGGGGGAAGGCAAAGGTGAGGTTGTGCATCTCCCCGAAGCGGAACAGGATGTTCATGACAGTGCTGCTGGCACTCTTGTGGACTTTCAGGAAAACAATGTCAGTCTTGGGCTTGCACGTCTTCCCTTGAGAGGTGACCCCTCTGGCCTGCTGACCTTCTCCAGGTGTCACCTCACGGACCTTAAAGGCTTCTGTCCAGTTTGGGGAAAATCCTTTCTCCAGGTCTGTTTTGTAAGAATCCTCTGCCTGCAGAGGTTGAGCTGAGTTTGGGACAGGTTGTGCAAATGAGGTGCCCCACTCAGGCTGGGGAGAACCCATGGCTCGAGGCTGAGTCTGGCTCTGTACCTCCACCTGCACCATTTCAGGTGGGGACATTCCCCTCTGCGCCTCTGTGCTCGGCCTGTTTGCAAAGATGACGAACTTGCTGGTGACAGCTTCTGCCAAAACTGCCGCAATCCTCCCAGGAAGGCTTGGAAAAGGACTTTCTCTGGCTGCTTTTTCCAGGCTTGGAAGCTGGGGTTTCAGCTCCATGGCTGATAGATGGGCTTTCACCTTCTCCCTGCTCTCCTCAGGCTGCTGCATCTGGTGCTCCCCTTGGCTGCTTTCTGGAGTGGTCTCCTGCCTGAAGTACAGGTGCATCCTGAAAACATCCTCAGCTGGAGCAGGGTCTGGCATGGCTTCCCTGTGCCCCTGCGGGGAGTCCTCCTCCCACAGCAGGTCAGGGCTGTGGAGGGCAGAGCCAAACCCATGGCCTGTGGTTTGCTGTAGGCCACGCTCCAGCTCACACTGGCAGCTCCTGTGACAGGAAGGACACAATGCTCAGCTGCAGGAGGTGGGAGGACAGTGAAGAGGCAGCTCCTCTGCAGCCCACAGAACCCCCTGACCCTGCCCCCCCAAGTCACCCTAAAACATGTTTCCCTCTTTTCTTGGGGTGGGTGGCATTGCTGATGGGTGTAGGGGCTTCACTGCTGCTCTGGAGGGTGGGAACGGGTGTGAAAACTTGGGCTTGATCATCTTGGAGGTCCTTTACAACCTTAATGATTCTATGAGGAAGAGAAGGACAGGTCAGCAGTGATGTGGCAGTGTCTCTGTCTTCCTGGGTGGTGGAAGGAGCAGAGCAAGAGGAGGCAAGGAGAGAGAAGAGCTGGTAGAAACTGCAGAAACTGAAGGAAGAATTGCAGATAACCCCAGACTGGGAGGACTGGGCTCAAGGGCTGTGGGGTTTTGTGGTGAGCCAGACAAAGCCCAGAGCAGCCTTGCCTGATCCCAAGGTGCGCTCAGCTCTGGACAGGGCATGGAGGTGAGGTGTGGGACCCCCAGAGGATCCTCTCTCACCTGGATTTTCTTCCCTGTCTAAGGAAGACTCTGCTGGGTAGTTTTCAGGAGGGCGGCTGTGAGCCCACCTCAGTGGCCAGTGAAAGGCTGGAGGATGAGCTGCAGGTTTATAATTCTGCTCAGGACCTACCCAGTAGACTGCAGCTTCTCCACAACCTGAAGTGTGACCAGAAGAACAATGAGGAGGCTGAAGAAGATCCAGAGCCGACCTGGCTGACACCTGTAGATTGCGCTCAGCTTCCTGCAAGGAAACAGACATTTGAGACCATTCGTGGGGAGAAGAAGCCAAGCCCATTTGTGTGTGTGAGGCAGGAGGAAAAGGCGCCTTGAGGCTTTTTTATTATCTTTATTTAAGGTAAGGTCACGTTTTCAGGGGCGGAAATGATGCAGAAGCAGCGATAACCAAGAAACCTCCAAGGCTGTGCCCAAGCAGTGCAGCCTCGTGGAAATTTCCAGATGGGCCACAGATATTGTGCTGAAAAGCAAACAGTGATAACCACCAGGTCCCTTGGCTGCTCAGGGACGCAGCCCGAGCTCCCTCCAGGCAGCAGGAGCAGGGCACTGCCTGTGTATTCCATGCCCTGCCTGGCCTAGAAGGATCAGGATCCTGTCTTTATCAACACAGACAATAAAACTCTTTATTCCCTGCTCTCCCCACTCTCTGCTGTTAGATTGCCATCTGCACAAGCTCCAGCTGGGGCTGCAGATGTGATGCAGCAGTCCCTGGATTTTAGTCTGATTTTGGCCACATCTACAGCAGCAGTGTGATTTCTTCAGGCCATCAGATTTGTGCTATCAGGGTTTGGGTTGTGTATGGCGATATTTAAGCCATGGAAATGCTGCCACAGGACTCCTACTGTTTGTAGGGCTTGCTGCAAACTCTGGTGGAGCTTGATTGTAGCTTTAATCATCAGTGAATTAGTTGAAGGTCTAAATCTCCTGGAAGAAATGAGTTGTTTGTATTTTATTTTTTCACAGAAAGGTTGTCCAGTCCTAGGAGATGTGGCCCTTGGAATCATGGGTTGGTGATGGCCTTGGCAGTGTTAGGGGAAAGATTGGACTCAATGATCTTAGAGGGCTTTTCCAACCTGAATGAATGATTCCATTATTCTGCTGGTTTTCCCCCAGGGAGCTCATTGTTGCATAACAGGAGATGATTTGTACTGAGGATCTGGTTAAACCCTCCAGGATTGGGCTCTGCTGTGGGAGAAGTCCGGGCTGCCAGCCCCAGGTGGCTGCTCTCTCCACTCAGGGAGGAAGAGACACAGGCAGCAAGGATCTAAATGAGAGGAATTAATGAGAGCAGAAATTCGGGCACAGCCTGCTTTGAAGCTGTGTTTCAGCAGCCAACCTGGCTTTGTTGGCATTGCTGGCTTCCTGCAGTGGTCAGCTTTGGGCCAGGACTTTGGGACTTGGACTGCATAGACCTGCTTGTCCCAGAGCTTCTTCATCTCTGTGTTGCTTTATCTCCTACTCCAGGCAGTCCTGTGACACATGGGAGCAGAACTGGCTTGGTGAGACAGCAGTGACACAAACGTGGGCTGTCCAAAGGGGTCATGTACATCCCACTGGTACAGGTCAGGAATTTAGGTTTGCTATGGGGAAACTGGATTTGTTCTAGGAAAATCATCAGCTGTCATGATTAAGAAGTGGTTTGATAAGGACAGCACTGCTTGAAGTGGTTGGACACTCATGGACATGGTTCTGTCCTGCTCCCAGTAATGTCCCTTTACTGGGATGAAACTCAACTTCTCCCAGGAAGGATTTTAGTGTTTAAAGTACTAGAAGGGCTGGGAGTTCTTAGGTCGTGGCAGTGCTACTGAGGATTCAAAAGGTGTCATTACTGCCCATCAGCATCACAGCATCCCCAATCCCCATGGCAACCTGGCAGGATCCATGCTCTCTGCCGCTTGAGGAGCACACTGCCAAGCTTGGATGAGACAGGAGGTGGCAAATGCACGTGTGGGTCACTGCCTGGCCATGCCAGCAGCACAAGGAGACCCTCATGAGGTCAGAGATAAATAGATGTTACAAATAATGGAGCAGGAAAATGCCAAATGTTTAAACACAGCTTAAAATACCAAGAGGTGTTAAAGAGGGAGGGTTGGAGCAGAAACCCGAGGCTGCCCCAGAGCAGGTGTGAGGAAAAAGCTTGTTGAAATAACTCCCTGTGGAAGATTAGAGAGACCACAGAGAGAGAAGGCAGTGAGGGAGAAGCTGCTCCAGAATGAAGTGATTCCTCTGGATCTGGTTGGAGACTCAATCCAATTCTCCCATCACTTGAGGCAAGGCTTATCATAATTTTGTCTGGCTGACCATGGAAAGACAAGCAGCAAGAAGGGAGTGAAGAGCTGCACCACTGTGATATTTAGTGATACACACAAACTCTTGGGGGGATCTGCAGGAGCACACAGTAAAGAAGACAGAATGGTGGAAAACTTCCCCTCAGGCAGTGCTGGGGGCCAGCACCCTCTGCCACTCCCATATCTGTATTTGGTGCAGGTATAATTCTGGGCTTGCTTCCTCAGAAGTCCCAAACTTTCAACCTGGGAGAATCTGTGAAAGATCCAGGTCCTTTGGCTCTTTTGTGGTGGCTGCTGTGTTGGTGGAACACCCAGCTGAGAACACACAACTTGTGTCGGGCTGCTTGGGGCTGACCAGGCTGGCACAAAGCCAGAGCCTTTCCTTCCCTCCTCTGGGCTGGCTCTTGTGGGATACATGGCCATCAAGGATGGTGTGCTGAGAAAGTGGCAGTGCTAAAATTTGCACTGAAGATGCCAAGAAGTTGCACTGAAGGCAGCAAAACATTGAATTAATGGCACATGGTGCATAAGCAGCCCTTGTCTTGGAGGCTGGAGCAGGCTGGTAAGAGGTAACTGAGCAACAAACCTTCCCAAGGCTCAGCTGCCTTCTGTGGGTAAGCCCTGCACAGCCTCCTGTCCATTTCCACACCAGGATGGGATCAGGACCATGAGTGTCTTAGGGCAGAGCTAAGCACCTGAGACCAGAGCAATAGGAAGGTGTCCACGGTGTACTTGGAGCCCTGCAGGGCAGGCTGGGCTGTGAGAGCCCAGCTCCTGCAAAGTCTTTGGAGATGCCTCCATCTGCAGGCAGGCTACAGCTGAAGAATCCTCTCAGACCAGAGCCTCCAGCAGTGACAAACAGGGAGCAGAGCGGGATGCTGCACCCCAAAGATGCCTTTGGCTGCAAGGGCTCAGTGGAAGAGCCAGAGCAGCAGGATCCTTTTATGCTGGCTCAAGGAATTTAATCCCAACCTGAACTGATGGTCGAATCTTTGCAAGGGACGGTGCCCATGCTGTGTCTCAGTGCCAGCCCCAGCAGGGGAGAGGGTGCCTGGGGTGCTGCTTGGAAGCAGGTGCCACTTGTTCTCAGTGGGCTGCAGATTTCCCTTCTGTTATTCCCCGCCCTGCTCCAAGCAGAGCTTCCCTCCGACCCGTGCCCCTTCCCTGTCCAGCACAGAAACAAATGCCCCAGCCAGGATGGGTCTGTGGCTAGAAGTTTCCAGGCCCTCGGGGTCCCAGCCGGCTGTGGGTGCTGCGGGAGGTGCCAAGGCTGAGTTCACTGGGCAGGTGAGTGGCAGAAAAAGATTTTGTTGTTTTGCTGTGCCCAGATATTCTCCAGGCAGTGAGCGAAGCTGCACAAGGAATTAACCTACACAATACATACATCAGCCACAGCCTGCTCTGTCTGACCAGTCACTGGAGCCATTTTTTTTGGCAGCAAATGAGAAATTGGGCAAAATGGTCAGCAGGATGCTCAAGTAACACAGCAAGGGCACAATGGCACTGCCTGCTTGTATCAGCAGGGTCAAGCCTTGCCCTTCCCTCATCCCTCCTGTCCAAACCAGAGGCTGTGAAAGAGGGCACCTCACCCTAGGCTCACTCACTGGGGTGGCCACGTGAAAAACTTGCACAGAGACATGTTCTTGCTCCACACCTACTCCTCTGGTGATCCTTCACCTGGGACGCTGCAGGAAGGACCAGCATCCTATTGCCCTGCCAAGGTCTGTGCCACTCTCCTTCCTTTGTGGCCTTATAAAAGATGCTGTTTTCCAGTTCCCCTTGGAGCGTCACCAGAAGGGAAAAGCCCCATCACCTCAGACTACCCTGCACTGACGTGGAGCAGAAACACTGCCCTGCCCATTCCCATCAGCACTGTGTTTCCCAACACAGAGGGATCTGCAAGGACATCATCTCTGGGTAGGATGGGAAGAGAATTTTACCTAGGGAAATAGTATTTTACTTAAATAAATACATAAAAAGATTCCACTTACGTGATCAAATACCTTCTGAATTTCAGCATGGTGAGCTGGAGCCTTGGCTGGGGAGCGAGTGGTTATCATCCACTCGGGAGACTGGAAAGCAAACACCCGGAGCCTGGATTGTGTGCTGCAGCCAGAGGCCCCTCCCCAGCGGAGGCACCAGGACGGTGATCCTGTCAGACTTTTGCACCAGAGCCCTGTGCCTGCCCCAGGGAGTGCCTGGCCTCTGAGAGGGCGAGTGGCACCTTCACCTCTGCCAGGCACCGCCACGTCATGCAAAGTAGTGGGCAGGCTGTCCAGTGTCCCTGCCTCACTCCTTGGTTTCACCCATGGCTTTTGGTGTTCCACTTTGACCCCTTCTTTTCCTTTCTCGTGTTCTGATTTTGCCTCTTGACAAAGCTGCGGGCAGAGTTGGTCGTGACTGCCAAGCTCTTGGTAACCCTGATGTCTCCGTGTCAGTGCTGCTGAGGCTCTGTGATGGCTGGGTCACCCCTGCATGTGGGGAGCTTGTCCTCTCCAATGCAGCCTGGCTCCATCCACGCTGGGCTGGGTGTATGGCAGTACCCAGCTCCCTCCTTGACTGGCTTGGGGGGCCACGGGGGGCCGGTCTGAGGATGGCACATGCAAGACATCCATGTGTTAAGTGGTGTCTGGAGCAGTGAAGTGGGGGGAAGCAAAGTCCTCAGCCCTCCATGCTGGGACTGTGTTGTGTCAGGATGGCCAGCACAGGACAGCTCTGCTAGGAAGTCAGCTGGCTTCCAGTCCCAGTGGGAAGCTGGTCACTGGGTCTGCTTCTTATTGGCTGGTGGACAACATAAGACAACTCAAAGGAGGACAGGCAGGCTGCTCTCCACAATGGAGGTCCTTTGGCCACATCCTTACCCTTGGCTCATCCCAGTGATGCCTTTTCCTGGTGTTAAAATCAAGAGTCACACATGGTTAGAAGGGAAAAAAGGGATTTTACCTTGGTATTTATTTTAAGGATCCTTAGGTGCACATGTCCAGGTTGAATGCACCTTCCATGCACACTGCAATGCACTCCCCAAAAAGATCTGGTCTAACATTATAGGTCTTACTAATTAGCATATCTATCAAAAATTCCCCAATGAGAGGCTCGAGTGAGCCCCCCTCCCCCAGGAACCTTCCCTTGGTTGGTTCTATCTCAGTTTACAGAATGTGTTCTGGAGAGGACCTTGGGGTCTGGAGCACATTAACCACTACCTACGAAGCTTCTAAAATGTTGAGTCTCCTAGTTTGACAAACAAGTCCAAGAATGTAGGCAAAAGCATCAGGAACAGAAGCTGCAAAAAGGCATAAAAGGGGTGTAAAAGAAAAGGAAAAAAAATCTTCATGGCATCACCAGTATCCTGCACAGCATCAGCATGCCCTTGTGTGATCAAGGCCCAGGCAGTTTGGCAGGGACTATGTGCTTCTCCTGTTTGGGCACAGACTCCTGGGGTGGTGTGGATGTGGAGAGGGTGGCCAGATGTGGGACACGAGGGCCAGTCAAGTTGTGCCACACACAGTCTGCAAGACCAAGCGCCTCATGTGCAGAGGAGGGGATTCTGGTCACATGTGCTTTCCCTTGACCTATGCCCACAGGACTCGGGAAGTGCGTAAAGGGTGGATAAGTCACTTCCATCCTGGACCTCGGCTCTCCGGAGGGACAGCGGGGCCCAGCTCCCTCCTTCCTTGTTGCTGGCAGGGAGGCAGCCATTCCCCTCTCCCTGGCACAGGCAGGCGCTGCCTCTCCCCGTCCACCTCATCAAAACCACAAGTTTGCTGTGGGGCTCTCCTGTTCTCCACCCATCCTGGGCTCCAGCTCTCTGCCCGGGCTGGCAGCTTCCCTGGAAGTCTGGGACTGCCTGAGAGCCATGCAAGAGCTTGCAGGGATCAAATCCTCTCTGATGCAGGGGCTGAGGGTCAGGCTTCTCCCCTCTGCTTCCCTCTGCACAGCCATGCTCCGTGCAATCCAAGATGGACAAGCCTGCTTGGGGTGGATGGCTGAGGGGTCTGTGAGCATCCCTCATGCAGGATCTCCAGGGAACATCCTATTGCTGCAGGGCATGGGGCACCTTTGCTTGGGAACATCCAGAGGCTCATCAGCATGAGGGTGTCCAGACAGGCTTGATCTTGCTTCTCTTTGGTTGTTTCTTCTTGCTTGATGGTCGCTGGTGGGATTTGCCACTGCTCAGCTCACTTGTTTCCTTAAGGACAAACCTATTTGTCCACGCTGACACCATGGAGGTCTAGTTTCCATATTGTTGGGGAGGGTGAAAGTCTGGCAAGGGAATTTCACAGGTATGTAAGCTTGGCAGAAAGACCTCTGAATGTAGAAATTGAGGATGAGATAGTCATGAAAGCAAGTTTTGATATAGAATAAAAGATATTTTGCTGAACCAGTGATCACTGAATAACTGAGAAGGCAAAGGTTGCAGATGAGTTGGAAAGAGATTTTTGTGACTAGAGCAAAGGTATGTGACTACAAAGACACATTTTTCACCAAGTAAGTAAGTCTCAAGAAGAGCATAAGTAAATAGAAAACATGTTTTTACCAAAAAGAGAGATATCTCAGGCAAACAAGAAATGTCGATGTGGCAAGTAAAAGAGAGGTCTGAGAATTTTCCACAGTAAGCTTAAATTGTAACATACTTTTTGTGATTGGATAATAGTGACTATAATATGGTAATGATAGTAGCTATGATAGGCTATAGGCAAAAGTAAAGGTATTGTGTGAGATGCTTATTGGTTGTCATGTGTTAAGATACTCAGCAAAGAAAAGTATATAATGTTTTGTAACTTGAACAGAAAGTGGCTTCAGGTATGCGTACAAGCCGTAGCTGACAGATGTAGGGCTGGCTCTGAATACCCACTCCCTGGACTGTTGTAACTTCACCCATGCAATAAACAGCTTTTTGGAGAGCTGCCTGAAGTCCAGACATCCTTCACTGACACTTCTCCTATACTGAATGTAATCCTGCTCAAGATATCCTCTGCTCCTGTCTGCAGCCTCTCCTTGAGCTCAACTTTTGAGGCACTTGTGGAGGAAAAACTCAAAAGGCAAAGTTGTGTGTTCCTGCAGGAATGTGGTGATGGGAAGCATGGCGTATGCTCTCCACTGCCTGTGTGCTGCCTGTGCCAGAGGCTGCAGCTGAGGGGTCTCAGTTGCTCCTTGGGATCCTGCTGCTACCTTGCACCTGCATCCTACAGAGGCTGTGCTGGACTGTGACCCGGGCAGGACCAGTGTCCGAGGGCTTTGGTGGGGATGTCACTCCTCTGGACTACACCAGGACTACACCTGGTGGTCTCTTTCCTCCCACGGATGCTGGAGTGGAGGTCAGGACATGGGCAGGTAAATGCACCTTTGCAGTTATGTCTCTTGAGAAGCAAAAGTGCCCTTGTAGGAGAGAGTGGGCTGTCGCCCTGATTTTTAGAAATCTTTTAGCCTTCTGATGTTTTCATTCTAGTTGCAAACTTTCCCACACACTTTCTGTAAACAACTCAGTTGTTTTGCATTCCTTCGTAGAGGTGGAGAAAGTTGATGGATTGGTAACTTGTCCAGTGTCATTGGAGAGGTGGCCCTTTCACCCTCCAATCCACTGTCACTTTTGTAAAACTATAAGTAGTGGAATCAGAAAATAAACTTCTTCCTTTTTCTCACCTTCAGCTGTGGCGTTCACACGTGTGTGCTCTCGTGTCCTACAGTGACAAGTGGGCACCTCCTTAGGTGTCCGCATGTTCACTGCTGACCTCAGCAAAAGGCAGCTGAGGGGCCCCAAAGACTCCAGTCCCTTCCTGTCCCCTGTGCCTGTGCAAGACAATGAGCAAGGATATGGCCTCAAGACCCTCAGCACCTTGCCACTCTCTAGCAATGGCTTTCCTGCTTGGCCTGTCCACGGCCCAGAGAAGCTGCTGGTGGGTTTTTCCCAGGATTGCTGGACAAGCTGCACCTGGAGAGCAGCCATCTCTGGTGCACTTGTACACGGAGTTGAAGTGGAGCACATGGGAAGGTGCCTCTCTCATGAAGAGGAAAGAAGACCTGGGAATGTGATTGCCCCTCCAGTGAGGAAGAGAGCAGACCTGTGACCTGGATTTCCAACCCTGACCAACTGTCAGAGCAATGGGTGGTACAAGGGAGATAGACCTGGGGTTTGTAAGGGCTTGAGCCTTGCTGTAACTTTGGCCAGCTATCAGCCTCCCTTCATCCTCACCTTATTCCTTTTCCTGCTGGATGGGGAGCACTCCAGCATAAAAAAAAACCTGGCAGACAGCTGTGTGTGGGTTTTTGTTTGGGCTTGCTGAGGGCAGATTCTGTTTGCCATCAACAACACTCCCTGCTGAGCCCCAAGGTGTGAACAGCCCCCTGCAGGTGGGCGGCACAATAGGGCTCCTGGCAAAGGTGACAGGGACCTTCCAGGTAGGAGCAGGGGAGCTTTGTTCTCCTGAGAGAGCTTCTTTGCTCTGCTGAGAGAGCTCAGATGGCAGGACAGTGCTGCAGAAGTGAGGAGCAGGAGAAAAGCCACTGTTTCAGCCTGGGACAATTCCTTGGCTAAGGAGGAGTCTGACATCCTTGTGAGGTTGGCAAAGGGAGGCAGCTGCAGCCTGGAGGGTACAGGCAGCCAGGGAGGGGTCTGTCAGGAGAAGAGTCTGGGATCCTGGGGGAGAAGAAACTGCTGCAGGGTTTTGCCAACTGGAGCAATCTCTGGGAATTTCCTGGGTCTGGAGTGACCTGCAGAGGTTTTCTTAGCAGGGAGTGGAGAGTGATGGAGCTCCTGCTGGAAATGTCTCTTGCTTCTGAAGTCAAAGCAGAACATCTGCAAAATAAACAAAAACATCAGAAAGAAGGAGTCAATGCTGCTTAAGTGAACCTGTTAGCTGGAGCAATACAGAAAAGTCATATTCAGGGTTAAAATTATCCTGGGAAGGTCCAGGAGTCAAAATGCTACTCGAGCTCATGTTAGAGGGGCCTGGAAGACCTCTTGGCAGTGCTGTGAGTCTGGGGCAGACTCCAAAAACCCTGGCTGGTACAAGGGGACAAGGAGCCATCCCACAGGGCAGTACCAGGGTGGCACTGGCTGCACTCGCAGTGAGAGTCCAGGTGCCTGAGCCCAGGTCTTCTGGCTCCACACTTGTCCCTTTGCCTCCTGCAGGCAGCCAGAGTTTGAGGACCTGGAAGGAGGTTGTTGCCACTGGGATAAGACAGGGAATGAATGCCTAATGTGGGACTGGATTCTGTTCCTCCCTGTGGATGACCACAAGGACTCTGCTCACATTGCTTAGCTATGTTTTTTTCCTGTATTTAATACTTTAATTTTTCTTTTTATATTTATTATGTGTTTGTGTGTTTGCACATGCACTTTGCTTCAAGAAGGATTTATCTCCATTGTTTTCTGCCAACACGTGGTCACTTTGACCATGCCATTTGTACCCTGGCAGCCTGGAGGTTGCTGCATCTCAAAGACAGATAAAAAGACATGAAGACTATGTGAGCCTTCCCAGCAGGAGTCAGCTGGCAGTCCCAGATGCAGGGACAGATTGGGGAAGCTGAGTTCTGGGACCCCCCAATTTCCTAGGTCTGTAGTTATTCCCACAAAACTCTCAATGGAGAGAAACTTGAGAGAGGGACGAGCTGTCCCCTCACTGCCAGCAAACCCTTTGTGCAGCTTTTCTGTTTGCTTTTCAGACCAGTTTCCAGACAGACCTGTTCCTGGACTGACCCATGATAATTTCTGGATGACTCTCTCCGGGGTATCCAGCACTCTGCCTTATCAGCAACGTGCAAGTTTGCTTTCCGAGTCGTTCTCCAATCTATCAGCCCGTGGGCCTCCCCTTCCGCCGCTGGGCAGCCGTGCTCCATCAGCACCCACCTAAATTGATCTTTAGTTAATTTTACACTTAGCAGAGAGAGCAAGGCATGCCCATTTCCCATTAACTCCAATAGCTCTCCTGGATACTGAAGTGAGCCTGGCCTGCAGTGACCATGCCCATCGATTCCAGCGGCTTGAAAGGTTGCTTAGGGAGCAAATGCATCCAGATGGGAATTTGGGAGCAAAGCGTAGTGGGAGCCGAGTGCAGTGGCCAATGGGCTGTGTGGGACCCCACCACCCTGGGGTCCTTGTCCCAGAGACAAGGCAGAGCCTGTGCCAGCACTGGGTAGGGCTCCTCTTGGCTGGGAAGGCTGAGGAGCAGCTGGAAAAGCGTGGCTTTAGGCAAGGAGTGTGTTGTTGCTCTGGCTGTATGATTTTGGCTGGAGTTGAGACTTTGGCCCTAATTGTACTTTTATTTAATTCTTTAATCTCAGTCACCTTATCAGAAGCCTTTGAACAACCAAACACATCTCTGCTTACCTGGGGAACATGCTTTGCTGTTTCTTTTCGGTTGGTTTTGTTTGCTTGCCAGAGACCTCCAAGAGATTAAGTGATCTCTCACAAACCTGGACTTTGCCTTGAAGCCTCTGGAGGCTGCACTTGGGTGCTGAAAGATATCTATATTTTAGGGTGACTTTGACATTAGACCAGATCCCTCAGGGCTTTGTAGGATCCAGGATCTGAACTATTCCTGAGACTATCCATGTCACCTTCTCCAAAGAAGTTACATGTAACTTCTTTGGACGTGCTGGTCTGTCTGCAGAAGAAGAAATCAAAGTGGGCATCCCAACTACGGGGTGCCATGGGCTCTCCTCAGAAGAGGTGGGATGAGCCTCCCCTCATCATTAAGTTTTGTCCAGTTTTGGGCTGTTCAGAACGAGAGAGACCTGGAGTACCTGAAATGGGTCTGATGGAGCATGACAAAAATGCTGAAGGGCCTGGAGCACCTCCGTGCCCAGGAAAGGCTGAGGGAGCTGGGGCTGCTCAGCCTCAAGGGGAGCCCCAGCTGAGAGGGGCCCTCAGCCCTGGGTGTCCCTGGCTGCAGGGAGGGCTCCGAGCAGGGCCCGGGCTCTGCCCCGGGGACCCAACAATGGCACCAGAGCCACGGGCAGGGTCTGGGCCCAGGAAGTTCCACCTGGACATGAGGAAGAGCTTTCCTGGGCAGTGCCTGAGCCCTGAACAGATCCCAGAGAGGCTGTGGAGTCTCCTCATTTGAGATACTGCAGACCTGCCTGGACACAGTCTGTGCCCTGTGCTCGCCCTGCTGGAGCAGGGAGAGGGCACCAGGTGACCGCCTGTGGTCCTTTCCAGCCTGGCCCATCCTGAGATTCTGTGGGGCAGCTTCCATGAGTGAATTTCATGCATTTAGGTTTGCTCCCATTGCCTCCTGTCCTGTCACAGGGCACTGTTGAGAAGAGCCTGGTCTCCTGCCTTCATTCCCTCCAATCAGATGTTTATACGTATCTACAAAGTCTCTCCAAGCCTACTCTGCTCTGGGATGGACAGCTCCAGCTCTCCCAGCCGCTCCTCACATGCAGGATGCTTCAGACCCTCACTACCTTCACGGCCTTGCACTGGACTGGCTCCAGCCACTACATCTCTCTTGTACTGGGGAGTCCAGAGCTGGACCCAGCACTGCAGGTGTGGTCTGAACAGAGTGGGAAAGGAGGCTGCTGGAGCCAAGGAAGCTGTGTTTGACCTGGGGATGGCCAAGGATGTCTTTAGGACTCTCCATGGCCAGTGGGAGCCATGGGCTGCATCTGACCACGAGGAGTGGGAAGTGCTGGGTCCAGCCTGAGCTTTGCCTCAGCCAGTGCTTGGTGCCCACCGCAACACAGTGGAAATGGTTTTCAGGAGAAGCCTGGAGAGAAAAGCTGTATTGATTGAGGGAAACTGGGTGGAGGAGGTGTTTACAGAGCAAATGCCTTTTGAAATGTATCAGCAAGCAAATAGGGCGCGGACCTCTCCAGCTGATGCCACCTCCTATTTATGGAAAGCGTGATATGATGTCCAGGTAAAGGGGATACCTCACCTGGTGGAAAAAACAACAAAACAGTGAAATCTAGGAGAGATTTTATGGTTTCTAGGAAAGTTCAGCATTGCCATGTGTGTACTGACTGAACAGTTGCCCCCGTCACTACAAGAAGGACATTGAGGAGCTGGGGCATGTCCAGAGAAAGGAATGGAGCTGCAGAAGGGTCTGAAGTGGCAGGAACAGCTGAGGGAGCTGGAGTAGCTCAGCCTGGAGAAAAGGAAGCTCAGAGGAGACCTCTCTCTCCACAACTTCTTGACAGGAGGGGGCAGCCAGGTGGGGGTCAGGCTCTGCTCCCAAGGAAGAAGGGACAGGATGAGAGGAAACATCTTCAAGTTGTGACAGGGTAGGTTCAGTTCGGATATCAGGAAAAATTTCTTCACTGAAAAGGTTGTCAAGCATTGCCACAGCCTGCCCAAGGCAGTGGTGGACTTCCCACTTCTGGAGGGATTTAAAAGTCGTGTGGATGTGGCACATGGGGACATGGGTTAGTGGTGGCCTTGACAGTGCTGGGGGAATGGGTGGACTTGATCTTAGAGGGTTTTTCCAACCTTAATGATTCCTTGATTCTATGTTTGAGTTACCCTGGCCTCATCTTGCACTAAGGGGTGTTCCTGGGCTATGAGGGAAGCTGAGGGTCCTAACCTGAAGAGGATGGCCAACATGGGTTGCTCCACAGGTACTCCAAGGGGAACATCCCTTGCACACCTGCCCTGCTGACTGAGATGGCTTTTCAGGGTCATGCCGCAAACAGTTTGCTCTCCTCTCTCTGAGTCCCGTCACTGTACAAGTGAGCCCCTCTTCAGTCAGAGGAAGGATACTGAAGCCTCCTCCTCATACACTGAGAGCCTCATGAGGCTGTGTCAGATCTCCTGGGAATTTGTCCATGGAATCCCATCAACAGGTGTAGTGCTAGTACCCTTGGAGATGGAAGACCACCCATCAGGGAAAGGGAAAAAAACAGTGTGTGGAAAACTACTATCCAGAGAGCTGGGAGTCTTGGGTGGAAAGGAAGACCTGTGTACATCAAAGGGAAGATGGAAAACATCAGGACAAACCAGCAGAGCATAAGCAATCCAAGATGTTCCTGGAGTGTGTGGATGACAATGTCCTTCTCCAAGGAGTAGAGGAGATAGAGGAGCCAACAAGGAGAGATCTTGTTCTCACTAACAAGGAGGAGCTGACTTGGAATGTGAAGCTCCAGGGCAGCCTGGGTGCCATGACCATGAAAGGTTCAAAATCCTTAGGGTATCCTACAATGGTTTGGGGGGAAAGGGACCTTAAATCTCACCCCCTGACATGGAGAGGGACAACTTCCAAGAGACCAGGTTGCTCCCAGGCAAAAAATCCAGGAGGACTCTGTGGATGAACAAGGAGGTGCTGGAGAATTTCAAACACAAAAAGGAGGCCTGCAGAGGATGGAAGCAAAGGCAAGTAGCTTGGAAGGAACACAGACAGATTGCCCAAGCAGGTTAGGAAGGCTAAAGCACTGATAGAATTAAACTTGGCCAGGGACATCAATGGCAACAAGAAAAGTTTCTATAGGTAAGCTGGAGATAAAAGTAAGATTAGACAAAATGTGGGCCACCTCTGGAAGGAAATGGGAGAGCTGGTTTCCTGGGACATAGAGAAGGCCAAGGTACTCGGTGACTTTTCCACCTCAGTTTTCACTGGGAAGTGCTCCAGCCACGGTGCCTGAGTCACAAGAGGCAAGGGCAAGACCTGGGAGAATGAAGATCCACCTCCTGTAGGAGAAGGTCAGGTTTGAGGCCATCTTAGGAACATGAAGGTGCACATGGAGCCTGTAAACACCAACATCCTGGTGAGGATCCATTACAGATTCAGCCTCTTGATCTGTCCTGGCCGACTCCTGGTTCTCATGAGGAATGAGCTGATACCACACAGTGATACAGACAGCATCAGTGTGAGCCCAAGGCAGGGAGTCTGCTGAGAGCCTCCAGGTGGCAGAACACTGCTCACAAACCTCCTGCCTGCTGCTGCCCTGGAGAGCCGGGAAAGGCCATAAAGGGCCATCTGGATTCCTGGCACATCCTGGGGCCTCCAACAGGAGGGTGCTGCTCGGGGGGAGCTGCTGGGCAGTACCAAAGAGCCACCTCCTGCTTGCCAGGGTTTTCTCACTTACACCTCCATGAGATCTCCATCTCTCTCCAGGGCAGAAGGCACCGTGAGGCTGTGGTCACCCCGAGCAGCCTCACCCTGAGCTCAGCTCCCCTGGATGGGGCAGACTCAGCCCCCAACACTCTTGACACTGATATTTGGGGGCCATTCCTGGGAAACAAGGTCTGCCAAGGCAGCAGGAAGGGTTGGGCAAAAGTTCAGCCCCAATGACAGGAGCTCTGCAGCCACCTGGGGTGTGGAAGAGGATGAAGCAGGGTGGCAGTGAGAGCCTGGAGCCCTTTGGGGCACACTCTTCAGACACTGCACAGCTCTTGGGGTGCCTCAGAGTGGGGAAGGGCTCTGGGCTGCATCAGAGAAAACCCCCTGAATATGAGGCACATCCCAGCTGGGGCTCTTTTGTCCTGAGGAGCCCAGCATTGGACACAACGTTCCAGGGATGGCCTCCTCAATGCTGATCTCCTCCTTGATCTGCTGCCAATCTCCTTTCCAGGAGAAAATCCTTTTCTTTTTCATCAGCCACATGATCCCTGCACACAGCAACCTTCACAGGAGGAATTAGAAACATCAGGAGCAGCTCCATCCCAGACTATGGGAGGCAGCCCCAG
>JACBWW010000019.1:1627806-1778974 GCA_020086605.1 Lanius collurio | reverse complement strand
TTCCACCTTCCCCAAGCCTCCTGCTTTCTCCAAACTCATGAGAAATGTCTGGGTGATCATTTATCAGCCCCAGTGAGCATCCTCCCCTTCAAATACAGCAGCTTTGGAATACAATGTAGAATCTGTTCAATTGTTTGCCTCTTCCTCCACTTTTCCTGAAAATGCCATTGTAGCGCTACACACCGAAAGCACTGCAGGACTCTGAGGTTGTTTGGCAGAGACTCTCCAGCACCTCCAGGGCCCTGATGCTGCTGCCTCCATCCCTGCTGGCACAGCCCCGCTGTGAACATAATGGAAAAGGCCGTGATGGCAACAGGCCACCCCAGCACAGTTCTCCATCTGCAGCTTGGAGGCCTGTGGTCACCGCTCAGTCTGTCCCAGGAATTTCACCTCTCAGAGTGTTGGCTCTGTGTCCCACCTTTCCAATGACATGGTTGGAATTGGCCCTGCCAGCTTTTTGTGGCCTTTCTGTGCAGGGCTGTTGAACTCTTCTGTGGCTTGAAGCCAAGCTCCCTGTTCCATCTCATTAACCTTTTCTTTCCAAGTTCCCTTGTGCTCCCTCCTAGTGCCCATTGCAGGTAGTGGGGCACTGTCCCACTCCTCAGCTGTGGTGTCTCCATTGGTATCTGCTCCCTCCCCTCAGTCAGGACAGCTTTCCATCGTGGCAGCCTTGCAAAGGACATGAAATGTCGTTTTAGCTGACAGGTTCTGCTCTCAGTTACACTGCAGATGCTTCTTCCCAGACCTGAGCAGGCACTTTGGCCACGCAAGGACACAGCTCCCTGCCATGGCCCAGCCAAGCCAAGGCTTGACCAGCTTTGCTGTGCATCAGCCACACGATCCCTGCACACAGCAACCTTCACAGGAGGAATTAGAAACATCAGGAGCAGCTCCATCCCAGGCTATGGGAGGCAGCCCCAGGGATGAGGATGCTGGAGCCCAGGATGAGCTCAGGATGAGAGCAGAGGACACAGTGCCTCTGCCCTGGGACCCTGGGTGCTGCCCTGGCAGCATGGCATGGCCTCTGCTTGTCCCCAGGGCACGGCTACGTTCCACCCAGGCAGGGCCTGGCTCCCAGCAGGTCTCTCTGCTGCCCTGGCTCAGCAGAGGAGGACAGAGCCAGTCACAAGTGGGGTCTCAGGAAGTGGAACTTGCATGCAGGAGTCCCCCATCCTTGATGGGCTTGGAGGCACCACCCCTTAGGGCTGGGAGTGGGGCCAGTGGAAGCACTCAGGGAACCCAAAATGATTATACTGACCCCAGTCCTAGGGCAGGATAGGGCCTGGAGCCTGGTGCAGCCCCGCAGGGGAAAGGCAGCTCCAAAGGCTTTAGCACCAGCTGTCCCTGGCTGTTGCTGGCTCTCAAACAAAGCCCCCACAGCTTCCCCTGTACCTTTGGTTGGCCCAGTTTGGGCCAGTGCATGCAGGAAAGCCCAGGGCACGACCAGGACCCTCATCAGCACTTTCCCTTCTCTTTACAAGGCTCCACAGTTCATCTTCCGTGCACAAGGAGATTCAAGCCACACGGGGATGGATCTCTTTGAATCATCATCGTCCTGCCGTGCACACGGTGCTGGCAGCCCTGGAACGCAGCCCCTGCCCGGACAGCCCGGCTGCCTCGGACAGAAGGTGGGAGAGCAGCCACCACAAGAGCTTGGCAGAGTCCATCCCTTTGTTCCTCCCACTCGAGTCTCTTCTGGCAGCAGTCAGAGACAGTCTGAATTAAAAGCCACCTGCAAGTCCTGCCCCTGGAGCATCCTGGCAGCAGCCAGGCCTGGCACCGGCGCAGCCCAGGCAGCGGTGAGGGCTCCCGGCCACCTCAGCTCCTCGGGTGCAGCTGGAGCAGCTTGTGCTGAGCTCCACAGGCCCGGCCGTGCAGAGGGAGCATTTGATCCGAGCCCACGGCAGCCTGGGGAGTCTCCCTGCCTGGCAGGAGCCACAGGCAGCTTTCCTCAGCCCAGACTCTCCCAGTCCCTGCACAGGGGCTGTGGGCACAGCCAGGCCTGGGCAGGCACCAGACCCCGCCAGAGCAGGCAGCTCCATCCTCCTTCCTCACCCCAGCTCCCCCACAGCTCAGTGTGAGCCCCCAGGCCACCCCACATACACGAGGGCTCCCTCCTAGAGCCTCCTAGGGAGCCAGGGCACAACAGGCCAAGCTCTTGCCAGAACACCCAGCTCCTTCCTTAGAGAGCAGCCTTACCTCCAGCCCAAGCTCTTCCTAACACCTGAACATCGCTGGGAACAGACTCCTCCTTTCAAGCCCAGCAAGATCCTGAGGCAGTGCCCATGACCACACTGCACATTTTTAGGTAAGGAAGGAATTAAAACTCAAGACCTTTGCTGCTTGTCCCTGCAGGGGTCGTCAAAGCAGCATGGAAATCCACATATTTGCCCAGGGAACAGGCACAATAAAGTATTTCCTGCTGAGTGTTACTTTTCGTAGGAAAAAAAAGCCCCTGAGATTTGTGTTTTCCATCCCCAGTAGCAATAGAAGAGTCTTGACATGTTTTAAGGGCAAGAAGATTAATTTTGGAGGCTTGGAAACCTGCAAAGGGGATAAACTTCACAGACAGCCTCACTTCATATCTTTGCTTTTTCAGGTCTTTTGTGGCCTGGCTTCTTCATCATCACCATCTTCATCCCAAGGAAGAAGGGATTTTAAGTCAAATCCCCACAGGAAGTCCTTTAGGTCTGTGTTGTGCTGGTCCCACCAGCTTTGTGGTCTGGAGCACCCACAAGAGAGTGTGTGACACCTTCAACTATGAATGAAAAGCTAATGCTCTATTCCTACAACTGCTTCGTCGCACACATAATGAACCCAAAAGGTAAGGGTGGCCTGTCCTCTTGTCTCCAGCAGGACTGGACTCGAAACTCCTCTCCAATGGGTGTTGGTCCTTTGTTGACCCAGTGACTGCTGATGGACCAATTTATTTATTTATCTATTTAATGATTTATTAATTTTTGAGGCTTTTTCATGCAATGGTGGTGCTCTAGGGGAGTTCACGGCTCAAGGTGTCAATGGGGAGTTAAGCAGGAGCTGCAGATCAGGCTCCAGCTGAGGCTCCCAAGCTCCCTGCTTGGTTCTCCTGGCATCAAGCCTTTCAATAAACCACATTCCCATCCCTTCCTGCCTTCAGGACAGCATTGACACAGAGACCATCCAGGCTTGGACATTGGCAAAGTCACTGTCATCTTTTCCCAGACCAGCTGAGCCCCACTGTACAATATTGCCATTGTTTATGGTTAATTAAACCATTAGCCATATGGTTCATTAATTAACTATAAACCACTGTTTATGGTTGATTACCATATCAAACTCCAGTAACTGACCTAATTGGGATGTCAGTGCCCTGTGAGGCAGTGTGGGTCAGTTGAGGGGTGACGAGGTGAGCCTCAGGGGGAGCCTGGTCCCGGTGGCCATGGTGAGTTCCTGCGGGTGCTGAAGCAGAGGTGGAGGTGCACAGTGCTCCACTGTGATCCTGCCACAGGCAGAGGGAGGTCGTGGCCCTGCTGGGGGGGCTGCAGAGCCAGCTCTGGCCATTGTGTTTGAGCAAGGGCTGTGCAAACAGCACTACGTGCTGGGCCAAGGCTGCCGCTGCCATTTCTTGTTGGTAGCAGAGGGTCGGAGGTTCAGAGGGACAAATTCGGGTCCAGAGTCTATGTGTGAGGAGAGCTGTGACTCATCAGAATCATGACAGGCGCTGGGGACTGAGAGCTGTGGCCTCAGGACCAGTGTGGGTGCTCCATATAGGGCTCTGCGGCCGGAGGGGAAGAGCAGATTGAGGTGGATGTTGTGAGGAAGAGGAGCACAATCCGCTCTTTTCCTTCCCGCATGTTTGCCCTCACACACTCTGCCCCTACACCAGTTCCGTGGCTGCCTTCATTTCTTCCTCCTGCCCTGTCTCCCCTGGTGTCCCTTCTCATCTGGCTCTTTGGCCTGGAGAGATCTCTCTCTTGCCATGGAGTCTGAGGGCATGTTTGTCCCACAGGAACTGAACAGAGTGTTACAAAAAGCCAAGGAGCTGAAGAAGGTGGGGGTGGAGTCCTGATACAGTGTGGGTTCAGTGAGGGGGATGGGGTGCATTGGGGCTAGGTGTGAAGGTACATCCCCCACGCCGCACCCCACAGTTGCATAAGTGGTCCAAATACCAGTTCTTTGCAGATGTGAAAACATCCCCTTCTCTGAAAATGCTGTCGAGGCTGCGGCAGCAGCAGCAGGGCTGGGGTAGGAGTGTTTGCTGAGCAAGCAGCTGCCAATTGCACAGATGGGACTCATTAGGCTCCAGGTGGGTTGAACTTTGTTCCAGGAATCACCTATTACAATTTGCGCTCTCCTCACCTCTGCTGCCTTGGCTTTGGATCCTTTTCTCTGCCATGGGCCAGGGGAATGATCTTCCTCTGGGACATTTATGATGGAATCACAGAATGGTTTGGGTTGGAAGAGGCCTTAAAGCTCATCCTGTTCCACCCCCTGCCAAGGGCAGGGACACTTTCCACTATCCCAGGTTGCTCCAAGCCTCATCCAACCTGGCCTTGGACACTTCGAGGGATTGGGCAGCCACAGCTTCCCTGGGATAAGTTTTATTTCTATCTTTGCTGCCTCATTTGCTTTCCTCACAGTTATCTTCTGTATCTTCTGCAATACCCTGACCTGGGGCAGCTGGCAGGACTGCTCAGAGGGCCTTCTGTCCCACCAGACATGGAGTTAGGTGGAGTCGGTGCATTTTTTGGTGCCTGTCCCTGGGATGCTGTAAGGAGGCAAGAGCTGATATTTAGGAAAACAACTAATTGATTCCCTGCAAAACCAGGCTGGGGGAGTGCAGATGGCACACAGTGTGGATCAAAGCAAGAGGTCTGTGCAGGCATGGGGGCATATTACCACTACTGGCACTGGTCATGAGACATCCTTCCCCTATCAGATCCATGCTGAAGATACTCACCCAGCAAAGCTCAGCTGGGAAGCAGGGAAGAATGGAGTAGAAACTGTTGCAAACAATCAGCTGGGACACCACATCCCTAAAGGAGCTGTCTCCTCTTCCCATCAGTTGATCCCATCTTCAAAAAGGCAACTTCTGAGTAAGGGGAATGCAGGTCCAGGCTGGGGAGAAGTGAGGAGATGAGGGACTGAGCCACGGGAGAGAGAGACTGGAGTGCTCCAGGCTGTCTGGCATTGAAAGAGGAAAAAGGGAAAGCCACAGACATACAAGTGGCTTAAAGTGTCTTAGGATGAATGACAGATATGAGGGCAGCTCACAAGGAGTGGAAGAACTCTCTGGGTGTCTGTAGCTGCGGCGGTTTCCACCAGCCTCGGAGAGTCTGCAGACCATCTCTGAGGGGTGGTCTGTGTGCTCCCATGTGTGGCAGCTCCAGGGAGGGCTGGGCATGATGCCCCTCCAGAACCGCCCCTGCACCCTAGGGAATGGATATCACTGTTCAGAGACCTTTGCATCACTGTCTTTCTGTTGGTGCAGGAAGTGCCTCTTTCCAGATGTTCCTCAGCCAGTCTGGGAGAATTATTTTCCTTTGAACAATCAACACCAGGAGATAGTACATAAAACCGTTCTCCACCTTTACATTGGTCCTTAACCTTAGCTAATCTCAGAGATCATGACCTTCTAGATGTCCCCTGCCTTCCCTTTCACCGTCAAAGTATCTTAGTAGGAGGTGCATGAACATGGGAGTTTGACAACTGTGAACTGAGTAAGGGATGAGTTAAAGAAAAAAGAAAGAAAAGGAGATAGTTCCTCAAACTGGGAACCCAAACTGGGAATTTTGCCATGTGTTAGAGCTCAAAGAGCAGCCTCAGGTCCAGCTGTATGTGCTGTTTCTGGGGCAGGGCTGTGTCTTGTGCAGAAGAGCTGGAATTCCTGTTTTGGGTCAGCCAAGAAGATTGCAGATGCAGTCAAATGACTTGAGCAGACCCAGCACCCCACTGAAATTCTTCAGGATGATGTCCAAGGTTTGGGTTGGGATACTGATCCCTGGTTTGTCCTCTGAAGTCAAGACTGTGAGTGCTACCAGGAGCTGGAACAGGAGCTGGCCACAGTCCCGAACTCCAGGTGCCCCAGCTGGGGACAATGTCCCTGCCACAGGACTCTGGCCACAGCACATCCTCTGTGTTCTCCCAGTGCCCTTTCTGCTTACACCTCTTTTATTTTTCATCAGTCACCTGTGACCAGGAGAAACTGCACCGTGGCTGCTGGACAATTGAGCAGCCTGTACTTTGGCATTTGTGAGCACAGCAGACATAACCCTGAACTGCCCCAGGCGCCCATGTCTCTCCTTAAAACCAGGACAGCTCGACTTGCACTTAATCCTTTAGTTCAGCTTTGACTGCTGAAGGTGGGAATAACCTCTGAACCACCACCTGTGCCCTTTAACGTGACATAGTCCATGCTAGCCCTGCTGTAAGCATCCTCTGAAGGTGTCAACACCCTGGAATGGGAGAGGCAGCTCAGTTTAACTTTTAGGGGCTAAACCAGTGCAACCTGCTGCTTTCTTTTGTCTTCTCTAGTTGATTAAGTCCTTTGTCACAGCCAGAGCCTGCAAGAGTTACTAATGGAAATATTATGCTAATGAGACAAAAGCTGATGGGTCTTTTGGTGTAAAGCTCTCCCCTGGGGAAGTTGTTTGCTGCTGTGCTCTGAAAATCTGTGCTGGCATCCCTCGTGGTAGACAAGGAAGGAGATACAGGTTGGTGGCTCCAACTTCCCTGAAGCCTGCTGTCATTACACAAGTCTGATGACCTTGACTAAAGGCCCGGTCTTTTCTCGGGGATTTCCCACCTCAGAGAATATGCAAAAGGAACAAAAAATCTTGTTTGTAACAGGATCTTCACAAAGCTTTTCCTGCTGTTTGTTCATGTTATGTCTCCATGGCATATTTATGAGGATGGTGTTGATGTCAGCATGGGGCTATGGGACTCCTGTGAGAGCCAGGACTCAGTAGAAATGTTTGGTTTGATGGAAAAATCCAACTGCTGCATACAAGAAACCATTGCCCAGGATAAAATGGGATGGAAATGGATTGAGATTTGGGATCAAAGCCTACAAAGAGCTGGGATCTTGTTTCCCCATTCCTTGGTCTAACAGGGGAGAGCTTTGTGTTTTTGTCCATGTGCCAGGGTACCGCAAGGGCTGACTGCTCCCAAAGGAAAGGGGACCCCAGCCTGATCCTTGTCCCCCCACAGTCTCCATCCAAGGTGAGTAGGATTGGCTCTGGACAACAGCTGGGCTCAGCTCAGAGTCCAGATCTCCTGGGAATCAGGTGGTGACGAGGAAGATCTGAGGCTGGGATCAGATCTAGGGACAGATCTGGGTTGCAGACAGCCTGGGGACCACCAGGCAGGTCCAAGGTCTGGCTGAGGAGTGGCATCTGTCTGTGGGTTGGGATCAGGACCAAGAGAACCATGGCCAGGCAGGGGCAGAACTGTGGTAGAGCTCAGTACCAGTGCTTCTCCAGCATTGCTCAGGCAGGAATGATCGGCTGAGTATGAACAGGCTCACGGAGGATTTTAGTGGAGGTCCCGAGTGAGGCTGGAAATGAGGGAGGATGGGGTTGTAGGAGCAGGTGATGCCTTTTGGTAAGGGATGTCTCTTGCACATGACCAATGTTTCTCCAAGGCTCGTTCCGTCTTTCTGCCCCCAGCACGTGGCCCTGGCACTCTCTGGCTGTGGTGTCGTTCAGGTTCCACCTGGCAGAGCTGTGTCAGGATCTGCTGAGTGCGGTGGATGACAGGAGGAGGAGGAGGAGGGTGGTCAGAGGTGTGCAAGGTGGAAGGGCAGAGCCTCTGGTGAAGGGGGGAACAACTGACGTCAGATCAGGTCCTGCAAGGCTGTGGACACGGCCATGCTGAGACCCTCAGTCCCTGACAGTGAGCAGACTCCCCAAAAGGAGTTCATTTTCCCTTCCCACTGCAATTCAAAATGGAATGAAGCCATTTCTTCCCAAACCTTGTCTAGAATATAACTGATTATTACTGATCATTGATCACCGTACAACAACGACAGAGGTTCTGGACTCCCCATCCCTGGAAGTGTCCCAGGCCAGGTTGGACAGGGCTTGGAGCAACCTGGGATAGTGGAAATGGTCCCTGTCAGTGGCAGGAGGACTGGATTAGATGAGCTTTAATTTCCCTTCCAACCCCAGCCATTCTGGGGTTCTATGATTACACCTACAGAGTGCAGCCACGTCCCTCCGCCTTGTGCAATTTTTAACAAAGCATCTGAAGCAAGAGTTTTTCTGGTTCCTTCCTTATTCTTGCAACAGTTTTCGGGAGCTGTTAGAGCCATGTCACACTTTAGCTGGGCTTTGCTGCACAATCCCCATTGCCACAGCACCCACATGATCAGAGTGTGGGGACAAGGGCCCAGTGGATGATGCTGGGGGGCTCTGGGAGGGCGCTGTTGCATCCTCCTGTCCACCCCAGCCCAGAGCTCCCTCACAGCCCCAGCCACCTGTGTCCTGAAGCCCCCCCATCTCTGCCTACATTTTCTGCTCCTTTATCCCTGCAGCTGGAAATGCAATGAGGATTAAAATGCCACGGGAGTCTAAAAGCCCTCAGGAGGGGGTTTGAAATCTGCTCAGCTGAGCCTTTTGCTCCCCCCTCTGTTCTCATCCCAGAGCTCTTAACAGTCCCAAGACTTTTATTATTTTCCACATTGCAAAATAGTAATTACTGGAAAGGACGAGGTTGTTTGAGAGCCAGGGTCCAGTGGTGCCTCAAGGCTGTGCCAGCCCTGGGTGGCCTGGGAGTGAGGATGGGAGGAGCCGTCCCCCTCGGATTTTATCTTGATGAGAACATCTTGACCGGCCAGCAGGAAACAAATTCCTCTGTCACTTAGGACTGAGAGGAGACACCAAAAGGTCAAGCCTGCCTGTGGGCTCCTCAGCAATCCCTGGGCAGGGCAGGTGGTGTGGTGGTCACCAGAGGTGGTAGGGAGGAGATGCCCTCCCAGGTCCTGGAGCCAGTATTTGCTCACTGGTGTCATACTCAGCTCTTGACCTCTAAAGGGTGAGATGTTTGCATGGCTCATGACACATGTGTCTTTGAAAATCTCAAGAGCAGAAGGGAAATTAATTTAACTAGCGTTCAAAGGGTCTCCAGTAAAGACTAAGCCTTGCTGTTATTCCAAAGTGTTATTCCCATTAATTCCCTTTTAATGCTGCTTTAAAACTACAGAGTGGAAGGGAATGTTGGCCAACAGATTTTTTAGTGGTTTCAAAACAACCACTATTAATCAGCAGGGAATTATATTGGCTGTAAGAGTGTTTAAATGGGAAGGTGGCTTCAACCAGGACACACACAGCAGCGTGTAGTTGTGGTGACAGATTAAAAATTAGCTATTGTGAAGCTTCCTGCATGGACAGGGGCTTGGAATTAATGATTACCATAAATTAACTAACTGGAAAGGGGTTGAACAGCAAGTAGTAGAGTTCAGCTTGACCCACTGGTGAGCTGACCCTTTTCCCGTTCATTTAATGCCCAAATCTCATTTCTGGCCAGAGCAGCTCTCCAGCAGCTCCAATGCTTGGGCACAGCAGTGGGTGGCCATGACAGCCCAGCTGGGCTGCCTGGGGACTGTGGAGGACAAGAAGAAGTTCAGTCCCTGCTCCCTGGGTCAGACCTAGCAGAGAGAGCTGCTCCAGCAGATGCTCCAGCCCCAGTCTGGTACTGCTGGCACTGCTCTGGGAAGCTGGTTCTCGAGTTTTCCATTCTTGGTGTCTCCCTTTGTCTTCTCCTTGGTGTCATTTTGGCTGCTGGCCTCTGCTGCCTGCTCCATCTGCAGCTCCATGCCCACAACAAAGTCACTAGCAAAGGAACCCTTGGTCCAGCAAAATCCACAGCATCACTCTGCAACAGGCTCAGAGCTGCTCCCCTGGCTGCATCTGCCAGGACCTGCTCCAGTGATGTCCCCCTGCTCCTTTGGCACCCAGCTGGGTGTCCCCTTAGGGCGGTGGAGTGGCAGTGGCTCACCCCCAGGTTCACCTTATGCTCCTCCGCTCTTCCTCCCCTCTCACTACAAGGTTTTCTTGACCAGCTCTGCCATAGTCGTGCCTCTGTCCCCATCCCAGAGCCCTGGGCTCTGCAGGGGAACATCCCTGGATGAGTGCACGGTGTCTCATGAGACCCACAGCTCCCTGCTCCTGGAAATAAGCCATTTTTTCTCCTGTTCTCAGCCAGCCACATCTCTAGGATTGTCCAGCATCTCGTTGTGGGAAATGCCCCCGTGGAAACTGTCTGGTATGTCCCAGGGAGGTGGACACAGACACTTTGTGGACAGAAGTGTTGTGCAATTGCCTGGGGCATGCCCTGGTGTGGGACCTGGGGTCCTGCAGGAGAGGAGCAGAGGGTGCTGTGGCCACACAGGGCAGCTGGCACTCCTGCCATTTCTTTCCCAGACAGCTGTATTTACCAGTTTGTTCCCACAGCTCTTTGGAAAACATACAGGAGGCAGGGCTGAGTGTTATCGGGCTCTCTTTGCAAAAGTGTCTTCAGAGGGAATTCACCACCTTCCTTTCCAAAATCTTTTCAGGAATATCACAGCTCCTGATGTTGCACAGAGTTGCTGGTAATCCTGTTAACCTTTGGGTTAATTAAGCAAACAGGGATCCTTCATTAGGAGGAATGGCACTAATTGCGTGTCTGAGAGGGTGAGTTTTGCCAGGAGAGCTGGCTGGTGGAGCAGAAACCCCTGCTGACTTCAGCAAGAGGGCTGGGGAGCTAAAGGGGGCCTGCTTGGGCAAGGAGGTCAACAAAACCTGTTTCCTCAGTGCTGCTGGGCCAGCTGGTGTTTGCGGGAGCGGGGGATGTGCACGGGGACAATGTGGGGCAGAGGCACTGTCCCCGCAGAGCTGTCATGCAAGGCACGGAGGGTCGAGCTGCTGGCACCTGGCTGTTGAGCTGCCATTAGTTTCCAACCTAAAAATGTAAATCTGTAATGGTATGATCTGGTAAGCAGCTCTGGACAAGAGGCCCCAGTCTGCAGGTGGGCTTGGTGCTCCAAGCCGGGAAGAGCGGCTTAAAATCGACAGAGAGCTCTTTGTTTGCTGTGTGTGGTTTAGAAATTAGGCAATACTTAGAAGCAATACTTAGAAGCAAATATTGGTTCAAACAACATCAGCTCCAACTCTCCAGTGGCCAGGTTGGCTCATCCCAGGTAGAAAACAGCATTTTGCAACACAGTCAAAACCTGACACCGAATATTTCTCCTAACCAGTGGGGAAACAGGTTTGTGGCATTTCCTGAAAAATAAACTAAGCACAGCGACTCTGCAATAGGAGCATAGCCCCAAAATTGACACACAGGTCCAAAGAGGGCCTGCAAGCCTGTTTCTGGAAAGCCAGCCACAGCTCTCCAGGGATCTGTCAGGCCTTGGGAGTCATGGGGAATGCCAAGCTGCTCCCAGTCCATCATCAGCCAAGGCCATGCTCTCAGAGCTGGCACTCCCACAGTGGCTTTCAGCTGCTGCAAGCCTGATGCTGACCTGGGCTCCAGGGCATGCTTCTCCTCTTCCAGGAGAGGCTTGGCATCAGGCAAGAGGGCTGGGATTTCCCCCAGGTTCTTACACAGGTGAGGCACACCAGTTCTGCAGAAGCCCCCTGACTTCTCCCTGCCCCTCCTTGGTACCTGAATACTGAATCCCAGAACAGTTTGGGGTTGAAATTATTGATAAAGACCATCCCATTCCACTCCCTGCCATGGGCAGGGACACCTTCCACTAATCCATGTTGCTCAAAGCTCCATCCAACCTGGCTTTGGACACTTCCAGGGATCCAGGGGCAGCCACAGCTTCTCTGGGCACCCTGTGCCAGGGTCTCCCCACCCTCACAGGGAAGAATTTCTTCCCAATATCCCATCTAACCCTGCCCTCTGGCAGTGGGAAGCCATTTTCCCTCGCCTTGTCACTTCATGCCCTTGTCCAAAATCCCGCTCCATCTCTCTTGGAGTCCCTTAAGGCACCGAAAGGGGCTCTAAGGTGTCTCCAGAACCTCATCTTGACTAGTCCTGCTGCCCACATCACTTCGGATGTGGCCCAGCAGACACTTGGCTGCAGTTGCACAGTGCCAGCTCAAGTCCATTATATCACCCATCAGTTCCCCAAATCCTCCTCCACAGGGATGCTCCCCGTCCATTCAGGACCCAACATCACCATCTGCCATCTCTTGAGACAGGCACCTTTGCCACTTGAGTCCAGCCTCAGCCTCTGGCCCACCATTGTTATTGATAGAAGGTGATGTGGGAAAATGCATTCCCACCAGGCTGCTCTTCCTGCCTTCACCTGCCTTCACATGTGGGGCCAGGCCAGGACAAGAACTTGAGCCCAGCTTTTATGGTTAACCATGCTGATGTCCTTGTCATGGGCAGGCTCCAGCCTTCTCCAAGCCACATGCTGGAAATTCCTATTTCTAGAGGGAAACAAGTTAACTCTATGGAGAAACCCAAACTCCTGGTGGGTGTATATTGCCCTCTTCCCTCAGCCCACCCCACCTCGAGGTTCAGTTGATACCCCTTTGGTTTTTTCTTCCATTTTCAGGGTATTTTCTCCATAGTCGCTCAAGGTGAGCATCACAACTGCCAGCCTGGTGACACCTAGGAACAACATTATCTCCAAAGGCTTCCACAGTTGCATAGGAGCACTTCTATGGAAATAACTGCTCCAAAGGGTTGTGTGAGATACCTGTGATGGTGTGGTGCCTTGATCACAGCTTTCCCTATTTCCCTCTTTTTTGATGTTTCCCAGAGGTCCGCACACAAACAGAGCTTGGCTCCAGCCCCGTTCAGCTGCCTTGGCTCCGGGATGAGCTGTGCCGTGGGCAGCAGCCAGCTCTGTGGTAAAGCCAAGCCTTCTCCCACACAGCCATGCCAGCTCTAACTTTATCCCAGCTGCAACCAACGTCCTTTCCTTAGGACACATCCAAAACTCCAGTGCAGCCTCATCTCGACCACAAACCGCAGCGCACACACACAGCCTTGCAGTAATGAGGGAGATGTGGAAAAAAACAGTATTATTTTACCTTCTGTTTCACTTGGCATTGTTCTTTCCCCCGGGTTCAGCTGTGTTTATGCATCACCAATGACCCATGGCTGGGCAGAGGGTGTGTTAATTTGTATTTCTTCATCATTCATGTAATTTTTAGCAGCATCCTCTTTTGGAAAACACAACGGCCGGGATGTGCAGTGTTGCAATGCAACGAACTTGGGATGTGTGACAATAATTCAGGTAGTTCTCTGAAGATGTGCACTACGGAAGGGTTGATGTTTCTGGATAACTGGACAAAGTCCAAGGGGCACTGACTTAGCTCTGTCCTTTCTGGTAAAGCTGCTCCTGCTCACAGGAGCCAGAGCGTGGGGCTCTTGCCTTGAAAGGGCAAGAATTTACAGCGTTTCTAAAAATTGGCCTTTGCTGTTCAATCTCAGCTCAGTCAGCCAGACATGGGCCTTTGGGAATGGGACCAACCATGCACCCAGGCAGCAAGGTTCAGGTCTGACCAAAAGCTGTCGAGGTGGATGCATGTATTTAGTGAGAGACAGAACCCACTGTGTGACTAAACATGCATTTTCTAACACAAAATTTGGCAAAGCAAGTGTCTGATGGATGTTCAGAGGAGGAAGTTAACTGCACCACGCAGTTCTCTCCTCCTGGACTCCAAAAAGAATGGCTTTTTGCAGGAGATGACCCAGGACACTTTTCCATCCAAGGCTTCCTGTGGTGGGCTGTACTCCTCAGAAAGAACCACCTTGAAGACCTATTGGGTTCTTTGGACATCAAGGCCTGAGCCCTCAGCCCAGGTGGCCTAGAGGACACAGGCCTGGCCTGCTGTGCTTCTGCCATGGGGTCCCTCCAAGGAAAGCTGTGTGTTGGAAGAGTTTCTCCTCCGCTGGCTTGGCCACAGGAGGCAAAGTTGTCAAGGGAGCATCCACAAGAGGGATGCACACCAGGAGAGGAGTGGAATCCATCATGGTGAGAGGTAGGATTCCCTAGCACCAAAAGGAGGTGTAGAAGCAGCTCTGCATGTGGCTGGTGGTGTTCCAGATGACTAGTGGCTGGACATCTGGAAATGCAGGAGGTGGCCAGAGTACAAGAGGTATTGCAATCCAAGCCTCTTCCTTTGCCCCTGGATTTGCCCTGATGCCATCTGGGAGAGTGTGGAGGTGCCTTCCTCTGAAATCTCGGGGGCAGGGACCCTGCAGGGTACGGGTCTGTCCCTGTCCTGTCCCCATGTCACGTGTGCCCCATACCTGTTCCTGATTGGGTGGGGTTGGGTGCCAGGGCCCGAAAAAGAGAGAGGTCCCATTACTGGGGTCTGCCTGGGAACTCCAGCCATGTGGCTGGAGGAATAAATCATCCCTGAACATCTAAAGAAATATCACTTCATCTTTCCTTCCAAGTTCATCACTGTCATATATATGTTGTAAGGATTCTCAACTACAACAGGAAAGCAAGGGAAAGAGATGTGAAGTGAAAACCACCCATCCCATCAGCACATCACAGCCATCTCCTCAGCAGATGGAGAAGGCATTGGCATGCAAGCATAATGTGAGAAGTGAGAGAGGAGCAGTGAGTGGTCCATGGAACAGGTCTGGGAACCACGTGCAGAAGGCAGATAGTTTGGGCTCTTGCAGAAACTGCTCTTCCAGAAACTGTTATTTTAGTGGATCCTTTATGTTTTCCAAACTCTCTTCTGCATATTTCCCCGTCATCTGTCATGTGGTAAAAGTATCTTTATCTGGCTAGAGCTGTAATTACTTGTGGAGTCAATATGTCTAAGCATTTCCACCAATATTTATGTGCTCAGGTGTCTTTGTTGTTTCAGCAGCAACTACAATTTCTCAAACGTCTGTTAGAAGAGGCATTTTGGAATAAATCAGCAAAAGGCTCTGGAAGAACCACGTGGGACAGTCTCCTGCAAGCCCTTATGCCTCTTCTTCCATGGATGGGGATGTTGCTAAGGCTGCCATAAGTAAGGCAGGGATCAGTGAGAACCACAGGAAGCTGGGGATGGATTTCAGTGGCATCTATCTGTCTCAGTGGAAGAAGACCTTGGAGTAAATATGGATGGGAGATCTTTTAAAAGGAGAGGCTTGAGGTGGGAGAAAGTCAGTCCCCCTCCAGCTGCACTGTGTTTGGAGACACTCTGAACACAAGAAAGTCTGTCTTCTGGGAAAGCAGGGGATGAAGGGATGAGAAATAGGAACCAGCCATGCTGAAGGAAGTGCTACAGATGATGCTGAAATAACCAGCATGGCCAGAAGTGCCTCTCACTCATCACAGGCAGGACAGACTCCTGGTACCACCATGGAGGTGGTCACTGCCCGAGGGCCTCCACCTCCCCAGGTCACTTTGTAGAGCCAAATCCTTGAGCTGGCACTGAGCTCCCACCAGTACTGAATCCACTCTGAGCACTGCCACCCATGTGCAGGTCACTTTGCCCTAAGCCTGCTGGGAGAGGGGACAAGAGCCAACCCAGGTACTTCCAGTGAACCTCCATCTATGTACAGAGTGAAAGCTATAGGAGAGGAGGGACCTGTGCAGGGGATCCAGGAGATCCTTCCTCCAAGGGAGGCTCGTGCTCTTGAAAGCAAGTCTGGGAGTTGGACCTCCTGGCTTGGGCTTCCAACAGCAGACCTGTAGCTTCTGTTGGGTGGACCGGGTGAGTGGACCAGCCCCAACAGTGGTCTAGGGATGCTGTTAGGGCTCAAGGGCTGGCTGATGTGGTCCAGGGAATTCTCGGTTTGTGTGCATGTGCCAAAGGCTGAAGGTGGTCCTGTACCCAGCAGCAAAGATGGAGACATGAAGGCTGGGACAGCATCAAAAAGGCTGCCCTTCATAAACCAAGCCATGCCCCACTGGCCCCAAGGGTACAGGCCACGACTGACATAATTGGATGGAGAAGGTTGGCAGAGGAAGTAGGAGGAGGCTGACTGCAAATCTCAGCATTTCTTCCCAGGTTCAGCCCAAAAATTTACCAAAAGTGCAGCGTGATGCTTCCTTCTCTCTGCGGGGCACTTATTGAGCTGTCTGGTCACTGCTGTCTTGTTGTTTGGGTTTTTTTTTTTTTCTACCAGATCACGTGTAAGAATCCTTTACTGCCTTTCAACCCCACTGCCATTGCCAGGAGCACGCAAGGGAGCGGGCAAGCACTCGGCGCTGCGAGCCAAGGGGCGACTGGCACCTCAGCAGCAGTTACTGGCAAACACACAAAACTCAGCTCTGGATCCAGCAGGGACTTTCTGAGCTTAGTTCTGGGCAGGGTAGGGGGTAGGCAGCACAAAGAAAATAGCCCTCCTGGGGCGTTTCAGCCCGCAGGAGAATTCAAATGTCACAATTTGGGAATTTTCCATCTGAAGCCCCTTGAAAAATGCAAAGCGCTGTGCCCTGCTCTGACTCCCGCCTGCGGAAGGGTTCAGTGCCAAAGTGAAAGGCTTCCTAAAAGTGGGCTGATCCAGGGAGGGGGGCGATTTAGGAGCTATTGAGAAACAAGGAAGGACAAACAGTGTTAGGTCATTGCTTCTGCAAACACAGCCAAGGCAGTTCCTCTATAAAAGGGGCAGAAAGCGGTTCGAGAGTCATCACAGACTTGGAGGGGACAGTCTGTGACCAAGGCTGCTGCACGCTCCCCTCGGCACCCGACCCCCTGCTCCAGCATGAAACTCTCACTCTTCACTGTGCTATCCCTCGGGATAGTGGGTAAGTGTCTGCTGAAAGCAGCCTTTGGGGGAAGGAAGTCAAAACCTCCGTGGACCCCAGGCTTCCCCCAGGCGAGGCTGTTTTAGAGCTGCAGCGTGTGCCAGAGCAGGCAGCTGTTAAGGAAAAGCCGGAACATAAAGCGGTGCTTGCTTTGGCAGCCGTGGATCTGTCAGGGAGATCGATATTCTGAGTGTAACTGACCGCAGCTTTGGCCAGCCTGGGGTGGAGGGAGGGCTGCAGCTCCCCACACTGCCGATAGCCACCCTGCAAGGAGGAGGGATGCTCTGCTCCCACCACCACGGAGGGGAGTGCTTGGAACAGGCTCCGCACTCCTGCTGTCACAGGGTGGAGGGAAAAAATCATCCTCCGGCCAACTGCTGTGCTGGGAGAGGAGCACGGGCTCAGCCAGCGGGGAGGAATTATTGCAAGACCTGCCTGCCGAGCTTGTGCATGTGTCTGCTTAAACCTGAGGGCAGTGACAATAAAATAGAGCTTAAATAATGAAAGATGCGGTGTGCTCCCAGCTCTGCTCCTGCCCTGCTCTGTCCTGCTGCTGCAGCTGCACTTTGCTCGGGCTTTTGCGTATTTTATGCCAAATTTGTGCTGCTGCAGGGCTGGCCCTGCTTGGAGTGATTCTTTCCTCTTTTGCTGCTCACGGCTCTGGCAGGTAATGGGCTGGGAGCCGTGGCAAGGAGACTGCTGTCTGCACCTGATGCCTGGACAGGGAAAGAGGGATCTCCTTCCTGGAGTAGGCAGCAGGTCTCTTCTGATCTGCCATAAAGTGTGGTGGTGATGAATGTTCTCTGGCAGAAAGTGTTCCCTGTGCCTCTGGCATCAGGAAGTCCTTCAGCACCTCTGCTGAATATTAGCATGTGAAGATCCTTTTCTAATGGTTCCTGCTCTTCCTCTCCTGCATGGAAAGAGACAAGAGGTCACCCAAAAGGTCTGTAACAGTGTCCAAGGCACTCAGGCTCCCATTACTTTCCCAGTGTCAGAAGTGCATCTGGGACCTCAGGAGGTCCCCATTCAGCCTCTCCCCCAGGCAGGATGGTTGCCAGCATTAGGTTAAGGTGACCATGGCTTTGTGCAGCCAAGACTTGAAAAATGCATGATCAACTTGAAACACATATGAAAAAAGACACGATGGCTATAGGAATTGAGGCTAAGGATCCTCCCTGTGGCCAAATTCAGCACCTCCATTGGAAGGCTCAAAAATCGAGTAAAGAGAGGCTGTTTCTGAGATGTAAGAGAAAGTGGAAATGACACAGGTTAATCTGGAGGTGTTTGGATGAAATGTGCCATTGAGGGTTTGGAGGGATGGAGTGGTGCAAGTGGCCTCTTGGTCTGCACAACCCTGCCTGGAAGGGGCAGAGTGAGGGTGAAGTGTCAGGACAGGCTGGCCACATCCTTGAACTGCAAGTTTCCAGCATTTCTGGGTTCAGGTTTCTGGAGGAGACATGAATCTGCATCCACCTGAGGCCTTTGCTTTGCTCTGGTCCACCAGAGCAGCCATTCAGCTGCCTTTAATGGTGGGGGGACTCATGGAAGGACTGTGGGGTGCTATGGCATCTCTCCTGGGGTGCAGTGGAGGGGGTGAGACATAGACACAGTTCAGGATATCAGATCATTCAGCTGCCAAGGAGGTGAGAGTGGCAGTGCACTGCACACAGCCTGGCCAGGTCAGAGCTGCTTCCCCTCTGGGCTTATTGGCACAGGCACTGCTTCAGTGCTCCAACTTTTCTCTCCATTTTTGCAAAGGCTTGAGCTTGATTTCTATTGAAGTGTGTGGATTTGTTCTCCTAATCCTGTGGGTGTTGCTGTGAGTTCAGGCTGCTTGAATCATGATAGTCCAGGGCCAGGAATGGTCGTCCCAGATGTTCCTGACAGAGCACATGTCAGGCAAGAAAGAAAGACAGGACCTTCCTGCATGGCTTGGGAGATCCTGCATGTGGCCATCACCCAAGGCTGTGACCACAGGGAACCACTGACCTTGTGCTCACAGGGAACCATTGGCCTTGTGCTCACAGGGAACCATTGGCCTTGTGCTCACAGAGATGCTGTTTCTCTCCAATCAATACTTTTCTACCTCTCTGAGACTATTTATTTCTGGTTCTTTCTACAGCTCTGTGTTTTGCTGCTCCCCAGAAGCCAAGCATCAGGTGGTGCACAATATCCTTAGCAGAAGAGAAAAAATGCAATAGCCTGAGGGATCACATGCAACAGGAGAACTTTGCTTTCAGTTGCCTGCAGAAAGCATCGTACCTTGACTGCATAAAAGCCATTTCGGTGAGCAAATTCCTGTGCTGGGATGATTCAGCAGTCTGTTACACCTGGAGATGGAGTTTCCTTTCAGCCACCAGTTGTTACCTGTGATCCCCCTGTTACACACAAGGACCCAGGAGAGACCCTGGGAAGCACTTTTCCTGCTCTGTGTTAATTGATGTGATCTCTTTGTTGTTTAGAATAACGAAGCAGATGCCATTAGCTTGGATGGAGGTCAAGTTTTTGAGGCAGGCCTTGCTCCCTACAAGCTGAAGCCCATCGCTGCTGAGGTCTATGAACACAGTGAAGGTACATTTCCCTGCAATATTTTTAACCCAGGTGGTGGTTAACAAACTGAGAGTGCAAAGGCAATCCTTTCCATGCATATTTCCCACATATTTTGGAGCTTCCAGCTCCCAGAGGGGAAAGCCTGGAGGGCAAAACATGAATCATCACCCCTGGCTACAGGATCCAGGGCCCCATTTCTGGCCATTTGCTGCAGTGAAGGTCTCTGATTCCATGAACAGAAATCATGGTCCTCCTGAAGCATGGCATAAAACCTGTGCTGGTCCCAGAGATCTTCTGCTTTCAGTGGCCTTGAACTTTGTGGTAAAAACACGGAGCTAGGAGGCACAAATAAGTTCTGTGATTTCTTGTACAGTCATCAAGACAGGAAGAAAAAAGGATTGGAGAGGCAACAGCATTACTAGTGGTTGGGAGGGACATCCAGTTGAGATCACTGAGGCAAGAAATGTAGGCGATCCCCAGGAAAAAAAGAAAAGAAGCATGAAAAGGGCTCTGCAACAATCCCTTTCTGATCAGAGTTAGATCCATGGCTCCATCCCAACTCACTCACTGTACCATCCTTCATGTCTCCCATCTTTCTCCTGGGAGCCAAACTGATGCTATTTCCCCGCCACATCCAAAGCTCCCGATCTCTTTTGACCTCTTCCCTGGAGTTTTGTATGTAATTTTCAGGATCAAAGCAATATGACAGAGTAATTCCCAATGAGGTAGCTAAGAAAAAGGTGTTAAATGGAAGGCTGAGCTCTCTACCACCCCCAAAACTCAGCCATTTTATCCATACGGAGCATGTGACAGACTGGGTAAAATTCTAAAGACTAAATATGGTGTTTCAGTCTCGCAAGGCGTCCATGGGAAATGGCATTTGAGAAGAGACTTGCAAAAAGATTTGTTGCAGAACTGTGGCACCTTGAGTGAGATAGCATTTTCAGGTCACTTACTGTAAGTTGGAATGTGAAGCATTAGTTCAATACCAGCAGTGTAGCTCACGCTCAAGAAAATGAGGAAACCACAAGTGTTCAACCAAATCGCTGATTGTTTGGAAGTGCAGCACATTGTTCCCTGAAAACTGGGGGTTTAGCAGGATTTGAACTGTTCCTAAGCCCTCTTTTCTCATTGCTTTATTCCTTTTTCCTGCGCTGCAGGCTCCACTACCAGCTACTACGCCGTGGCCGTTGTGAAGAAAGGAACAGGCTTCTCAATCAATGAGTTGCGGGGCAAGACCTCATGCCACACGGGCCTGGGCAGGTCAGCTGGCTGGGTCATCCCCATTGGGATACTGACCCACCGTGGAGACATCGAGTGGGACGGCAAAGACTCAGGTTCCATCGAGCAAGGTGAGCTGGGGCTCGGCATCATCGGCGGTGGGAGTTAAGCCAGGGCTGGTGTTACGGTGAAAGAGGTGTTGCCCAATCTTCTGTGGGTGTCCAGCGGTAGCTCGCAGGGCACTGGCATTTCCTGTGGATCCCCTCCCTTCCCAGTCCTCTAAAAGTGAATTTTTGACCAACTATTGCTTCCTTCTTCTCCATAGCCGTGGCCAATTTCTTCTCTGCCAGCTGCGTTCCTGGTGTCACCACTGAACCCAGACTGTACCGTCAGTGCAAGGGGGACACCAAGACCAAAATGTCCCGCACAGGACCTTATTCTGGATATTCTGGGGCTTTTCAGTGAGTGAGAGTTATTTTTCCTTTGAGGAAACATTCTAGCCCTGACACACGCAAGTTTTTGTTATATCAAGTAGGGCTGTGTTGGAATCAGGGGTCCTGAGGAGACTGAATTACTTCTCTGCCATTACAGTTTCTTGCCTTCCAGCATAGCTTTTTTTGGGAAGAGCATTGCTCTATGGCTGCAGTTTAGGCCAAAAATAATTTGCTGAAATGGGAGATAGGGAGTCACAATGTCTGTTTTTCTAACTTCTCTTCTCTTCCTCCCACCTGCAGCTGTCTGAAAGACGGGAAAGGAGAGGTGGCTTTTGTGAAACACACAACTGTTCAAGGTATGCTTGCAAGATCCCTCATTTCTCCTCTTTCTAGTCCCACCTCTCGCTGCAACTCCATCCTACAATTTGTCTACACTGTGCAGCTTTCATCCCTCTCTAGGCCCAAACCCTTCTTTCATCTCTTGAAAAGTTTTGCACATTGTGAACCGACTCCTCCTTGTTACTGAGAAATAGGATTATGGTGAATCCAAATTTTCTTCTCTGAGTTTCCTCTTTGTAGCTGGAAAACCTGCTTGGTGGCATATCTCAGAGCCAGCTGGGATGTGAGCAATGGAGCAGGTCACCCATCCCTCTCGGAGCGATTTTGGAGGGAATTCAGCCCACAGCAAGAGTTTACTAACTCTGTGGAGACCAAGGATGGCCTGGCCCACCCAGGACCTGCAGTGAGCTCAGTGGAGGGTCACCAAGGTGGTCATGGGGCAGGGACAATTGTCCTGCAAGGAGGTGCTCTGTGGGATAGGCTTGATCAGCCTCGGGACCAGATACGAGGGGATTTTTTTTCCCCTTGAGGACAGTGAAGTACTGGAACAAGTTGTCCAGGACAGCTGTGCACTCTCCATCCTTGAAGGGTTTCAAGATCTACCTGGAACATCCTGGTCTGTCCCTGCCTTGAACAGGGATATTCAAAAGTCCCTTCACATTTGAATTCTCCTGTAACATTGTGATCTCAGTCCTGGGCTTTGTCTTCAGCCTTGACATTAGTCATGTACTGGCCTTCACAGACCATGTGCAGCTCCTGACCTGTTTAATCCATTTGTACAGTGTTTGGAAACCTATTTGTGTCCCTTTGTGCATTAATCCCGGTACTGTTGGGTTAGTTACAGCAGAGGAAGAGGCGATCTCTCTTCCAAAGGCATTGCCTTCATGTGCCCACGATGACCCTGTTGCAAAGGGGATGCAATCTGCAACCTGTCTTCTGCAGAAATAAATTAATTACAAAGCTTCCTCACACTGGTCTTTCTGGTGATGTAACTCTTGGCTCCTCCCTTCCTTCAGAAAATGCCCCAGCTGAGAAGGATGAGTACGAGCTCCTGTGTCTGGATGGCACCCGCCAGCCCGTGGACAACTACAAGGCCTGTCACTGGGCCAGGGTTCCTGCTCATGCCGTTGTGGCTCGAGATGACAGCAAGGTCAATGACATCTGGAACTTCCTCTCCAAAGCACAGGTATCACCATGCTCTCCTTTCCTTCCTCTAACATTCCCTGTCCTCTGGTTTTGATTGCTTTCTCCAGCTTTCCAAGAGTTTCGGTGTGGTCATTTGCTGATTATTTTTGCCTTGTGGCAGGAAAAATATGGTGTGGGCACAACCAGCACCTTCCACCTCTTTGGGCCACCTGGCAAGAAGGACCCAGGCCTCAAAGACTTGCTTTTCAAAGACTCTGCAATACAGCTGAAGCAAATTCCATCACTGATGGATGCCCAGCTCTACCTGGGCTTTGAGTATTACAGTGCTGTCCAGAGCCTCCAGAAAGGTAGGTAGGACATCAAACACCAATGTCATGAGCTGTGTGGAAGAGTTGGCATTGGCAAATACAACCAGGCAAAAGGAACGTGATTTTTTCAGACTGTATCATCTGCGAAATATTTCCTGTGAAATCACAGAACCTTCAGAAACTTCACTTACATCAACAAAGGAATTTGTTGTATCCAAACCCTAAATAACATCATTACCACACTGACAAATAGGGAAAATCTACACAAACTCCACACACTGGAGTGGTAGAGATGGTGGTAGAGATTGGGCATGGTCAAAACTGCTCCTTAAAAAAGACATTTCTGGGATGTAAAAAGAAGGACCATCCTAGGACACCAGGTTCAGACACTTGAGGGAAACAGTGTCCTTTATTTCCATCTAGACTCATCGTGCATTTTCTGATAGCTTTCTGAGGGTCAAACACCCCACAAATGATCTCTGAAACCCACTTAGAATTCATAGTACAATTTAAAGTACTTCACTTCTGTAAAGTGGCATTCATTCATGTAGCATCAAACCAGATTATTCAAGTGCTGTTTTACAGAAACATAACTAGGCTGTAATCTTCCAGCTCAGCCGGGTCTTAGCCTCATGGCTGTGTGGGCTGTGAGGAGTGCAGAAATTTGGGACATATTACACGCAGCAATTCCAAGTACTATTATCACATGGGCATTTAGTGGTTGTGCTGTCTTAGCTAACAGAAATCTGCCTGGATGGCCTGTGTTATGCAAAAATTCACCTTTCTGACTGCAAGTTGATTTTTGAGCCTCCTTTGGCTCAAGAATCACCTTTTCTATTCTTGCCAGCCCGGGGCTTAATTAACAAGAACTCCTTGCCCCGAGCAGCAGCAGGTTGGTGGGTACAGGTGGTCTGTGGCCGAGTCCCTCACTGCAGCTGGGATGTGGTTCCACAGGGCTCATCCTTGTTGTCCCTGCGCTGCCCTTGCAGATCGCCTGAGCCCCAGCCGCAGAGGCAACAAGACACAGTGGTGTGCGATTGGCAGGGATGAGAAGAAGAAGTGCGACGTCTGGAGCGTGATGAGCAAGGGGGAGGTGGAGTGCGTTGTGGCAGAGGACACCAAGGAATGCATCACGAAGATCATGGTACAGCTTTTTTCCCCTTTTCTTCTCACTGTGAACTTCCCAGAGGCTTCTTTCACCATCTGAGCTCTGAAAAGCGCTGGCCTGGGGACGTGGAGCATTTCATTTTTGCACCTTTTCCTTTTCAGAAAGGTGAAGCAGATGCCATCAGCTTAGATGGAGGCTTTGTCTACACTGCTGGCGTGTGTGGCTTGGTGCCAGTGGTGGCAGAGAGCTATGAGGGTAAGCACAGCTCTATCTCAAGGCCGAGGTGGTGGGGAATGGTCTGGTTCCAAAGGGCTGGTTTTATTCTGGAATCTTACAAAGCAGATGCAGTGCTGCATGCTGCAGAAATCACAGAATATCCTGGGTTGGAAGGGACCCTCTGGGATCATCAGTCCAGCTCCTGGCTCTGCACAGGCAGCCCAACAATCCCACCCTGTCCCTGAGAATGTTGTCCAAACGCTCCAGCTCTGGCAGACTTGGGGCCATGCTCATTCCCTGGGGAGCCTGGGCAGTGCCCAGCACCCTCTGGGGGAAGAAGCTTTCCCTGAAATCCAACCTCACCCACGGTGCTCTGAGGCAACTCTGCTCACCATTGCACACCTTGTCTTTCCACGAAAGCAGAACAGCCCTGGTGGGGCAGGCATGGATAGTCAGGAACACTTCTTTGTTTTAATTAGGATGCTGTGGTGCTTTAGCAACAGCCTTGGTAAAACTGCTTGTTTCAGCTCAGAGGAAGAGCTTGGAGGCTGTGCTTTGTTCTGCTGATGCACAAGGTGTTTCTTGAAATGGTCACTTCTACAACAGAGTTTCTCCAGAAATCAGTGAGCTCGATTCTTCTTTTGGATTTGAGATGTCTCTAACACATCATCTTTTTCTTCTCCCCTCCCACAGATAATCACTGTGAATCAGAAGAAGAACCAGGTAATCACTGCCAACAGAGGGACAGAAAACAGTCCAGAGGGATATAAGTAGAAAAGAAGATATAAGTCATGAATGGAGAAGAAGTGGCCAGTCTACACCCAAAGAGTGTCCAGTGTAGATATCAGAATTTAGGAGATAGGTTTAGCAGTCAGAGGGAAAGTCAGGGGCTGCAATGAGATCAAGGTGAAGCATTTGGTAGTGGCAGAGATTGGTGTGGTCATACCACAACAGTGTCAGGTCTGTGAACAGAGAAAGAGGGCCTGGGCTGCAGCATGGGGAAATTGTTCTTTCTAGGAATGGAAAGTGGGAGAGGAGAGAAGGATTTTGTCCTTTGCTAAGGAGACAATAAGAAGTCAGGAGTGGATAAGAAATCCTCCCATGTGCCTTGCTATAGCCTTCTCACATACCCAGGTGTCAGAGCTTTGGAGAGCAAGGAACTATCAGGGATAGTAATTTCCCAGGAGCCTGGTGGAAGTAGATGCATCACACCTACAAACTCTTCCATTGCTGCTGCCTGGCAAAGTATTTATAAGCACAAAGTAATTCTGTGCGTTCATAGGTGCCCTTTCCCAAGTGGAGTCAATGCTCTCTCCTAAGGGATCACAGTGGGATCCTTGGGTCAGGCCTTCATTCCTCTCTATTTTATCTTCTGAAAGCAACCTACTTTGCCGTGGCTGTTGTGAAGAAGTCTAACAAGGATATCAACTGGAACAACCTGCAGGGTAAGAAGTCGTGCCACACTGCCGTGGGGAGAACTGCTGGCTGGAACATCCCCATGGGCCTGATCCACAACAGGACAGGCAGCTGCAACTTTGGTGAGTCCACTTTGGCATCCAGGTCTTTGATCTGGGAATCTGCACACAAAAAAAGGTCTTACCATCCTTCATCTGGTTTTTAAAGTTTCTTGTGCCTCAAAGTTTGCCTCCTGGAGGGAGGAAATGGAGAAGGTTATTTAAGATTTCACTGAGCAAAATTTTAGGCTTTTGGTGTCTGCTTCCGAGTAAGATATGGCACATCAGCTGCTTTGAGGGGTCTTTGCTTTCTTTTCACATCTCCCCTTCCTTTTGCCCAAAAGGCATTCCCAGAAAGGGAATATGGGCTGCCCCACAGGGGCCTGGTGCTTGTGCAGGGTGTGGAGTGGGATGAAGGACGAAACTCAAAAGGGAGAGGAAGGGCTGAGAACAGGAGACAGAGACTGATCTTCATTCAAGAAACTTAAAAGGCACTGACCTGACTGCCTGAGAATCCATTGAGAGTTATGGTCCAACAAAAATAATTTGGAAACATTATCAATATTATCAACCAAGACAAAGTAAGCCTATAGATATTAAAAGGAAATCTCTAACCATATGAAGATATTAGTGTCAGTGAGTTTTACTCTTGGCTTCTCTATCCTCCTGCCATCCTTTCCCACCATCCCTTCTACCCCAAGAGCTCTGGCATTGCTGCCAAATTCAATTCTGCTGACCCATAAAGGCCATGGAGGCTTGAGCTGGCTCTGTGTGAGCTGTGAATGGTTTTCTGGGAAAACAATCCTCTTTTCATGCCAAGAAAGTGCCTATTGCACTTGAGCCTTAGGCCCTGCTTCATCACAGGATCACAGAATCCCAGAATGGTTTGGGTGGGAAGGCACCTCAAAGCCCAGGCAGTTCTACCCACTGCCATGGGCAGGGACATCTTCCACCATCCCAGGTTGCTCCATGGCCCGTTCAGCCTTGCCTTGGACACTGCCAGGGATCCAGAGGCAGCCACAGCTTCTCTGGGCAACAATAACAACAATTATCAATAATAACAGGACCCAAGTTCCCTGGTGAAAGCTGGATGCACATGATTTGTTGCCCACTAGGTCATGCTCCTTCTCCCAGCCCGTTTTCTCCTCCTCAGTGAGTGCTAACGCAAACTCAGGGCGAGAACGTGCTATTAAAATAAAACCTCACTTCTCAGGGCAGCAAAAGTGAATTTCTCCTATTCCCGCCTCTAGATGAATACTTCAGCCAGGGCTGTGCTCCTGGGTCTCCTCCTACGTCTCGCCTCTGCCAGCTCTGCAAGGGCTCAGGGGGAGTTCCTCCGGAGAAGTGTGTGGCCAGCAGCCATGAGCAGTACTATGGATACACTGGAGCGTTGCGGTACGTGCTGGGCACACCCCAGCTGCCTCAGGTACCCTGGGGCTGATCACAGAGGGCAGGTCACAGGTGAAGTACAGCCTCGTGATTTGCTGAGCTACTCTTTTTTCTCCATTGCACCACTGAAAGTGCAGATCTCTGGGATTTTATACGAATGCCATGTGCTTTTTCTTTGCTTTCTGAAAATTGAGGTAAAATATCAATTTTACCTTCTGTAAAACTCATGTCCTGCTGCCTCCAGTCAAACCCAGAAAGACACAAGCCCTCCCACAATGTCAGAAGTGCTCCTTTTTTAACTTGAACAAGGAGTGTAAGGACTGTGTTTCAGATATATTTAGAATATTTGTGGCAGGGCTCCTAGATCTGGTTGTCCTTGGAGATTAATTGTACAGAATAAGACTCAAGTCTAAATCAAATCTGTGGGAAAGGGACAGGATTCAAGCACCCACATCACTGGCCTCTTTTCCTACTTCCCAGGTGTCTGGTCGAGCAGGGGGATGTGGCCTTCATCAAGCATTCCATCGTTGAGGAGAACACTGACGGTACGTGCTCAGGGCTGCCTTCCCCATCTGCATTATTGCTTAGGCGGTGTTGAGGTTGATGCTCTCCTGCTACACAAGATCTCTGAATCTCCAAATCCATTCTCTTTAAAGGCAAAAACACAGAAAGCTGGGCCAAAGATCTAAAAATGGACCAGTTTGAGTTGCTTTGCACTGATGGGCAGCGGGCAAATGTCATGGATTACAGGAGATGCAACCTGGCTAAAGTCCCTACCCACGCTGTGGTGACACGTCCTGAGAAAGCACAACAAGTCCGTGAGCTGCTGGAGAACCAAGAGGTTTGTAGTGCTGAGAGTGGAAGAAATATTTTGGGGTTGCTCTGATTTTCCCCAAGTCAGCGTAAGGTGGAAGATTTTGCCTCACTGCTGTGGGGTGACCTCCTTGTCCTTTGGCCTCCTCCTTCCTCCATCCCTTCCCAAGTGCTCTTTCTCCTCTGCCACCATAGCAAACACACCTTTAGGAAGCAGTGGCATTGCAGTAGTTGCTGCTGTCACGCTATATTTGTGTGACATGAGTTCATCACCTCCTTTCCAAGCTCTGCTCTTGCTGGGGCATCTCATAAGCTCCTCTCTGGTGCCTAGTCTGTGCCACAGCTGGGTCAGGCTCAGCCCCAACAGCAGCCTCCCTGCACACACACAGAGTCCTACAGCCACTGGACTGACCATAACCAGGCTAAACCATCTCTGTTTCTCCCTGTAAACATTAATGTTGGCTCCATCATCAGCATCTGGTGAGAGGTGCTTGGGTCCTTTTGCTTCTATTCACGATTAAGTTACAGGACCTGCTGGCAGCATCTCTGCACACAGGGACATGTTCAAATAGGGGAAAAAATGTGCCTATGAGTAGGTGATCCCTCCTCTAAGCATACAGACAGAAGGTTCAATCCTAAATTTCTAGAGCCCGGCTTGGGGCTCTCCAGGCTGATGGTGAAGAACCAGGAGCAAGAGCTAGGCCAGCTTTCTACTTCTCTCCTCTTTGTGCCTTTATTTCAGAGACTGTTTGGAGCAAAAGGAACCAAGAATAAAGATTTCAATATGTTTGCATACGAATCCAAGGATCTTCTGTTTAAAGACCGGACAAAGTGCCTGGTCAAGCTCCGTGATGGAATGTCGTACAAGGAATTCCTCGGAGATAAGTACTATGCTTCACTTGCCAGCCTCAACACCTGCAATCCATCAGGTAACTGCAACAGCCCCAGAGGAAGTCCTGAATTGCAGTTCTTATCTTGCAGGCATGAGCAGTTTCTTCTGGGACTGTCCATTCAATGCCTTTTAAGCATGAGGATGTCAATATTCTTTCCTCAAAGTTCACCATGGGTGAACTGAGAACAGACTTAAAATCTGATGCTCTGGCAGCAATATGAATAAAAGACTTTTCCTCACCTTTAGAAAATATGGACTTTGAGAAACAGCACAGAGAACTGCCTGGACCCTGCAGTGTGGGTTCAGTGGCATTTGTGGTTAAAGCTCTTTTCTTGGGGCACACCGTGGATTTTCCATGTGGTTACATGGTTGGCATGGCTGGGTGTGTGCTGGTGGGACGGGCTGTTTAAAGGCAGGATCTGAACTTCTCCCTGTCCTTTCCCTTTCCAGATCTTCTCCAGGTGTGCACCTTCCTTGAGGACAAGTAGCGAGATGGGAAGGATCCCCGAAGTGGGGGAGAAAACCTCAATCTATGACTCCTCTCGTGCCCTCAGCACCGAACACTGACCCGTGGAGGGCCCTCTCCCTTCACCGCTTTCTCTGCCCTCCCTCATCACTCTGAAAGTGGCTCTTTGACACTTTACAATTCTCTGCTGCCAGCACAGCAAAAAATAAAATCTCAAATCTAAATAGGCGTCCTGAGATGTTTCCAAATGGTCATTAAGCCCATTCCTTCCTCAGTGCCTCTTCCTGTAGGACAGTGACAGGTACCAGCATGGCTGTTGTCACTTAAAGCTGCACCTTAGGGAAATGTCTTGCACCTTTTGCCAAAGCAAAATGGATTAAATATACTCTAGAGCCTAATTAACAGATACTTTGTACTCTCTATGCTTTTGCTTTGCCCAGATTATCCCTGGCAGGTGACAGTTCCCCAGTGTGGCTGGGACACAGGAAGAGGGAGAATGTTTGTGTCCGGGAAGCCGAAGGCTGGAGAAGGGATAAAAAACAAAACACCCCAAGCCAAAATAATGCAGTGGGAGCAAGATGGGAGGTGTGAACAGAAACTGCTGTGTCCCAGATCTCAGCTGGCTGGATCTGAGTCCCTTCTACCAGGCAGGACCTGTATTGATGGGGAGAGTCCAGGCTTGGGCTTCCTTTCTGGAAAAATCTAGGATTTGCTCCACAATGTGTTTGTTGGGGTAGTCTGTCTGATTCTGTGCTGCTGAGCTGAAAACAAACATGTAGTTTGTTTTGCCTGGTTCTGATCCACAGTGAACTTTAAAAGGTGAGACAAAAAGGGCTGCTGAGGCTCTCTGCTCCAGAGGAACAGCCTGGGCTCACCCACATTGTCCCAGTCCTGCTGTCAGGGCAGGCATGGTGGAGCTGCTGAGAGCACAAAGCTCCTGGCTTTGAGGGAATGAATATTTTGATGGTTTTTGGATGCATATGGTAAGTGTGTGAGAAGTCCACCAGCCTAACTGAAAATCGCCCTGGATGGCAGAAATGCACAGTGTGACAGGAAAGGATGAAATGCAGTCCCTCAATTTATGTAGGATGGATACACTGGACAGGTGGCTTTTTAACCCGTTCTTCAAAACTAGCAAAGAAAAAGAATCAGTACCTCTAACATGCTGTTTCTACAGCTCCGTATGGCTACAGTTAGAAATCTTTCCCCTCCCCAGAAACCACCATCTGCATTTCATGTCAGCCCTTGTCCCATAAGCAGAAGGCATGGATAAAAGGAACCTCACTAGAAGGTCACTCAAGCTGGAAGGGACCTCTGGGGGTCTCCAGTCCAATCTCCTGCTCAAGGAAAGGGATCAACCAAGGTGCTCAGGGCTTGACCTCCGATGGTGGTGACTCCACAACCTCCCTAGGCAGCCTGTCCTGATCCTGGCAGCCCCCAAAGGAGGAAATTCCCCTCATACCCACTCTGAACTTGTCTTGTTTCAATGTATTTCTGCTACTCCTCATCCTGCACCACTGTGGGAAGCCTGGCTCTGCTTCCCGATCTTCCTGGGGTCATGCCTTCCTGGGGCAAAACAGCCCCACAGAATGTTTCAGGTTGGAGACAGAGAGGCTGGAAAGCTGGAAAACGCCCTGGAGGTGCTGGTGACAGTGGCTGGACAGGTCAGGTGTGCCCAGGTGGGCAAGAGGCCAATGGCCCCTGGGCTATCCCAGCCATGGTGTGTCCAGCAGGCCCAGGGCAGTGACTGTCCCTCTGTGCTGGGACCTGTGAGGTACCTCGAGTGCTGTGTCCAGTTCTGGCCCTCACAGCAAGAGAAACATTGAGAGCTGGAGCATATCTGGGGAAGGGAACAGAGCTGGGGAAGGGGCTGGAGCACCAGGAACAGCTGAGGGAGCTGGGAAAGGAGCTCAGCCTGGAGAAAAGGAGGCTCAGAGGGGACCGTATGGCTCTGCACAACTCCCTGACAGGAAGGGGCAGCCAGGGGGGTCGGGCTCTGCTCCCAGGGAACAGGGACAGGAGGAGAGGGAACGGCCTCAGGCTGGGCCAGGGGAGGCTCAGAAGGAAAATTCCTTCCCAGAAAGAGCTGTCCAGCCCTGGTGCAGCTGCCTGGGATTTAAAAGCCCAGTGTGTGTGGCACTTGGGAACATGGGTTAATGGTGGCCTTGGGAAAAAGGTTGCACTCGCTAATCTCAAAGCTTTTCCAGTATAAACGATTCCATATTTCTCCAGGCTTCCCCAGAGAGTCTCTGCCTTCCCAGATCCTCATGGGAGAACTACAGCTCCCATGAGCACTCGCGCCGCATCACTCCCGACGTGCCGCGGGGCCGGAAGCTGAAGTGTGGTGTGGCCACGTGTGCGGGCCATGGCGGGCGGGCTGGAGCCGCACCTGGAAGCGCTGCGGCGGGAGCTGCGCGGCCCCGCCGTGCTCTCCGTGCTCATCGCGCTCATCGCCGTGGCCGTCACCTTCCGTGAGTTGCGGGAACCTCCCTTTCCCCCCGCCCGGCGGCCTGCCAGCGTCCAGCGCTCGCTGAGGGGGCGCCGATGCAGCCAGCCGCGGGCTCAGGTGTCCCCTTCTCCTCCTCATCTTTCTCCCTCCCGCAGTGATCTGGCGTTTCGTGCAGAGCAGGAGGAGTAGCCGGAAGGCCGTGCTGCTGCTGGGCCTCTGCGACGCGGGGAAGACGCTGCTTTTCGCGCGGGTGAGCGGGGGGCGCTGGGGCTGCCGGGCTGCGGCCTCTGGTACGGAGGGGAAGGAGCTCCCGTTCGTTCGGTTTTTAATCCTTTAACGAAACTTTAAAATCGGGTTTGTAGATGTAAGGAGGGATAGAGACCGGCTTTTGTCTAGCAGGGGGTGTTAAAAGAAATTGCGTTTTGGTTTGAATTTGTCGTAGTAAAAGGCTTATCGGTACTTGGCCTCGCCGCAGTCTGCAGCTCCTCCCGAGGGGCAGGAACACATCTCTGCTCTCTGGGACCAGGGACAGCACCCGAGGGGGCGGCTGCAGCTGTGACAAGGGAGAGTTAGGCTGGATCTCAGGAAAAGGTTCGGGTCGGGCACTGCCCAGGCTCCCCAGGGAATGGGCACGGCCCCGAGGCTGCCAGAGCTCCAGGAGCGTTTGGACAATGCTCCCAGGGACAGGGTGGGATTGTTGGGGTGTCTGTGCAGGGCCAGGAGTTGCACTGATGATCCTGGTGGGTCCCTTCCAACCCCGGGTGTTCTGTTACTGTTAAGTCTTAAAACGAAATGGGCACAGCCCTGGTTACCGTGGTCCCAGCTGGAAAACTCTGAAGTTTTTGCATGCACACTCTCTTCCTTCTTGTTTTAGTGGAGATTTGCGATATAAATACATAATATTTTCCCTAATGACCATTTATTAATTAATTGGGGAAAGTAACCCCAGCAACAGTTTCTTGCAGGAAACTGAGATTAGATCTCTGATGCCCATTACCCCTGTCAGACCATTTCAGTTTCTGACTAGGTTAAGCGTGATGCTAAGCCTGGTTTAAGGGTTTGGAGCCTCCCAGGCTGATTTTTTCTGAATCCTGCCTGTTCCCCCAGCTGCTGTCGGGGCGGTACCGCGACACGCAGACCTCGATCACTGACAGCTCCGCCGTGTACAGGGTCAGCCAGGACAAGGTGAGTGCTCAGCCTCTGCTCTCCTTTGGCTCGGGGTGGGCAGCCTTTCTCTGCTCCCTTTGCTAAGCCTGCCCTGTAGTTTTTGTGCTGCTCAGGCCCCGGGTTGGTCCGAGTGTAGGGCAGGATTTTTCCAGGCAGGTTTTTCCAGAGAAAGTAGGGAAATGCTGGGATGTGTTAGAGCCTGCTGGGCTGCACAGTTTCTTTTTTCTTTGCTTGTCAAGTAGTGAAACCTTTCTGACTGAAAGCCACACCTCTGGGTTCAGCAGTGTGCTTGGAGCAGGGGGAAGGTTTGGGGGGGTTCACTGTTCTGTTAAATTGGTTTATTTCCTCAGCAGTAATTTCTGTTTCTCTCCAGAAAACCTGAAATTAAAAACTCTCTCAGGTCTAAGCAGAGGCTCCAGCTGCACTTTATATGGCCTCAGAAAGGATTTTGTTGTTTTTAGTTCCTGGGTTGCTACAGACCTGGTTATTTTCAGCTTTTTGGCAATTCTTTCATTCTGTAAATCTCCTCCTTGTGCTGGGTGCACATGTGGCAGGGAGAGCAGCACGCTGGCAGCACCTGAACTGCTGGTGAATTGTGAAAGTAGAGGGTGGTTCAGTGGCTTCACCTCCTCAGTCATTATTAGCAACAGTGATAATAAGGTTACAAACTTGGTAAAAGGACATGCAGAGTCTTTAAAAAACCTTTCCCATTTTTATGTCTCTTTAATTGAACAGATGAGTATTTGGAGGGGGTGAGGCAGTGGAATGCTGCAAGGCAGATTGCTGCTTTCTTGATCCTTTTTTTTAATCATAGACAAGGTTTCCAATAAAACTCTAGGGCAGTGGGCAGGAAGGGGCTCCTGCAGCCTTATCTTGAGAGCAGTGACGTGGCCCTGCCTGGCCCTGGCTCGGCCGTTTGTTCTCTCCCACCTCCTTTCCTTTCCTGGGAAGGGAAGCATTTGCAGTTTTCAGTTGAAAAAGGCTCTTGCAAAGGTGTTTTTGTGTTATTCCCAGTGAAGTTCAGTGTATTTAGGGAGACCTGTGTGAATGGGTAAGGCTGTAGGTTGATATTCTGTGTCAGGGGCAGGTGGGATTGTGCCTTCAGGACACAAATCCAGGGTCAGACTGGTTTTCCCCAGTCTGTGATCGCAGGAACTCTGGGATCAGGTGGTGTTAATTCCTTCTTGCTTGTGTTCCAGAGCACTAACGTGACCTTGATCGACCTTCCAGGCCATGAGAGTTTGAGGCTTCAGTTCTTGGAGAGGTTCAAGGCTGCAGCCAGGTAACGTGGAGGGGATCAGCAGGGGAGGAGGGGGTGGGTGATCCTTTGGAAAGGGATAAACCAGGTGATGGTGCTGGGAATGCTGCGAGCTGGGCTGATGGTGCCCTGAGAGTCAGAGCTCTGCTGTGGGGTAGTGTTGGTTCTGTTTTGCTTTTGCCTTCATAGAATACCTCGAGTGGGAAGGGACCCACAAGGATCATCGAGTCCAACTCCTGACCCCGCACAGGACCATCCCAAAAATTGCACCATGAATTTCCTACTTACCTGTGCTTGTAGTGCACCAGGAGGCAGAGCCACTGCAGCAGGGAGGCCAGGGGGATGTGGGATATCCTAAGGCAGACAGGGGAAGAAAGAAATTCCTGCTGGAGCTGGCCATGGGGTGTATTTCAGGCAGCACACACTGCGAACCTCTCTTGGGCTGGGTGAGACCAGATGTGGAAATCTCAGCTCAGGCTGGAGTACTTGTAGGGGAAGGTGACTGCAGAGCTCCATCCCCAGCACGTGTCCTTCCCTCTTGCCCCAGAGCCATCGTGTTCGTGGTGGACAGCGTGGCCTTCCAGCGGGAGGTGAAGGACGTGGCAGAATTCCTCTACCAGGTGCTGGTGGACAGCACCGTGCTCAAGAACGCGCCCGCGCTGCTCATCGCCTGCAACAAGCAAGGTACCCTGGCTGCCCTGGGGCTGGGGCTGGCCAGTCCTGCAGGCCAGGGCTTCATGTTACAGCTGCTGAACTTGGGAGTTGGGATTTCAGCAGAAGGCTGGAATTTAGATTTTAAGTGTTGACTGCTCAGCAGGAGCGTTTGCAGGACTGCTTGGGAGAGATGCAGCTCTTTGGGTGGGTGTTGTTAAGGCCTTTGCTCTTTTGTTTCTGCTTGCTTTGTGCAGAGCTGTTCCTCAGTCTCCAGGCAGCAGGAAATAGGGTCAGCTGGAGCATAAGGAACTATCCCATCACACTCGGCAGCTTCAAAGTTAAAATGAATTGTTCAGCTGCCAGGGTTCCATGTTTTCTCTGGAGCAGCCTGAATATCCAGCTACTAGAAAAGAGTTGGTTTTCAGATCCCTGCAAGTTCTGCAGTGAAAGTGTGGGTCTCTGTGTAACAGTTGGATGTTTTGGGGCAGTATCAGGTCTGGGGTTTGTAGTTATTTGCTGCACTAACTGCGGAGCTGCCTGAGGCCTTCCTGGCTCTGCGTGACACGGGTGGAAAGCGCAGGACAGGAGGGAGTGCTGGTGCATCAAACCCATCCTCTGAAGTAAGCAAGAAGAAATTAATTCCCTGCATTGTATCAGACTGTTGGGTTGTTCCCATTCATGCCTGTGATCCCAAAGCTCCAGCATCCCTCATCCTACTGCAGGCATGGCCGTCCTTGTCCTGGTAACTCCAGTGACTGCACAATGTGACCTGCCCTTACTGTAGGAAGAGGAACCAGGTTCTGAATGATGACAGACAACCAAAGAGCTGATTTCGTGTTCTCTTCTCTCTAGATGTCACAATGGCAAAGTCAGCAAAACTCATCCAGCAGCAGCTGGAGAAAGAGCTGTAAGTATGGAATAGGATCTCAATCCCTTTGAGCTTTTCCTCTTGTCCTTTCTCTCTTCCCTCAGTGTTCAGTGAGCTCCCTTGAGCTGTGTCTGAGTTCCCTGTGGCACTGGGAGCAGCCTATTTGGGCTGGGGGTTGGCAGTGCTGGGTTTACGGATTGACTCCGTGGTCTTAGAGGGCTGTTCCAAACTGAATGGTTCCTTGGATCTGTAATCCCTTTGGCCAGCAGATGGCAGCAGAGGTATTTGTGCTGTGCCTCTTCCAGCCTGAATACCTGGCCTGCTGTTTTTTAACAGAGCAGTCAGTTGCCACATCCTCACATTCTTCAGGAAAATTAGGATTGCTTGTTCTGATGTGGAGCATTTGCCATCTACCTGTGTGTAGGTGTTGAATTTCTAAGTAGTTACTGTGTCCTGTTAGGAGTGGTTATTCCAGTGTTGGCTGTGGGTAGATTGGGATAAGGACATCATCACCACCTGACTTCTGGTGTCCCTCATTGCAAAACCAGACCTGTTTGAACACCTCTCCTCGAGTGCCTCTGCACTTGTGCCTTCCAACAGTGGCCAGAGGCCCTGGCTGAGCCTCACAGGGCAATGCTGGGCCTTGTGTCCTTGGCATCCTGCTGGCAGAGCTGGATCCCAAACATCCCAGAGTTGTGGTGCAGGTGATACTCCCCTGGTGCTCAGCACCTGACCCTTTCCCTTCTCTCCCTGCAGCAATACCCTGCGGGTGACCCGTTCTGCAGCCCCCACCAGCCTGGATGGCTCAGCCACGGGGGGCCCTGCCCAGCTGGGGAAGAAGGGCAAAGACTTTGACTTCTCCCAGCTGCCCATGAAGGTGGAATTTGTGGAGTGCAGTGCTCGAGGCAGCAAGGGAGAGGAAGGAGAGGCTGACTTGGAGGGCCTCGAGAAGTGGCTGGTGAAGGTGGCCTGAGCAGAGACCAACAGGGCTGGGGGGCTGAAGGATAAAAGATGGTCTGGAGCACTCAAATCTCATCTTGATGTAAAAAGAAGGAGCTTCAGCTGGAAGTCAGCATTGTGGTGTCTTCCTCTGCTGCTTGTGGGTTTGGGAGTGACGAGACAATTGCTGGTGTGATTCCCTCTGACTGTCCCTTCACGCTGCTGTGTTTTTATCCTTTCCCCTCTTCCCTTGCCCTCCTCTGGGCTGCTGACCCTCTGGGCTTCTCTTTTTTCTTAATCTTTAAGCTTTTCCTTTGGTAGTTACCAAGCAAATTAGGAAGGAGTACACTGGCAGGTGAGTTTTAGGGACTGGAGTGTGCCTGTTGTTTCCTGCTGTGGTTTAGACCCCTGCTGCCTCTCAGAGCCACTGACCACCTTATGGCTGAGGCTGCTGGGGAGCTCCCTAAGTGGGGCAGGCATTGAGAGAGTATAAAAAGCTGCTTTCCTCTTTGTCTCTACCTTCCCATTTTTCCAAACTGGTGCAGCCCCATTTCTGTGGGGCTGGAGGAGTGTGAAATGCCCAAACCAGGCTGCCTTCCCTGCTTTACTCCCTGGGCCCAGCTCTGTGCCCATGTCTGGTGATTTCCTCTCTTGATCAGTTCCAGGGAGTTTTTCTTCAGCTGAGGGCTGTGTCCTGAAAGCTTCACTCTGCTTCTCCTTCCAGGCTCTTCTCCCACAGCCACGAAGGAACACTCTTAAGAGTGGCAGAGCTGTGGGGGGTTGTGGCAGGAACCTGTGAGATGGGCACAATTTCGGATCCATACCTGTGGTGCCAGGCACTTGCTGTGCAGGCTCCTGCTGCTCCCGTGGCTGCAGGAATGTCTGTCTGTGTGAATTAGTCAGCACTTGTGAGAGTGAGAGTGAAAGTCAAGAAGCTGTCAAGCGTGTCCGTGTGCTTCCTCCTCCTAACGGAGATACTCAAGGAAGAGGGGAAAGAAATGGGAGGTTTTCCCAGTTTGTGTCTCACTGCACATTGCAGAGTCCTTGTGCAGTGACATTTTCCCTTTGTTGCTTCCCCTGTTGTTTTAGGGTCAAGGAGGTGGCTGGCTTCTGGCAGACCCTTTTTGTAGTTTGCAGCCCCCTCTCCCCCATGGTTTGGTGCCTCCTTTCTCACTCAACTCATCTGTTCTCTTTTCTCTGCATCTGTGTTCTTTTCCTTCTCTGGGGCTTTCCCTGCCTCCCTGCAGCATTGCCAAGTGTTGGGAAGAGCAGGAACAGCCTTCAGCAAAGCTCTGTGTCTGTAATGAAGCTGGTCCTGCATCTCCTCCAGGTGGGGAGGGTGATATTTACCAAACATGTTACATTCTTCTGTTTCCTGCAGGCAGAGTCCTGTTGGAACATGTTTGTCATGCTTTGAACTCCTTTAGCTGGAGGTCTTGGACTGCCTGCTTTGAATCCATAATGCTGAAGTGATTTTGGGCAAAAAAATGCTGTTTCTTTGGGTGGTTGTTCTTGCAAAGATGCAGAGGCCAAGCACCAGCCTCAGCTTAAGGGGGGCATGGTGGATTTTAAGTTATTATTTTAAAAAGTATTCCTTAAGTAAATTCTTTTTTGCTTAAATGTTTGTTCTCAAGTATTACTTCACTCTGTTCGTTTGCCTTGGTTCTTCCCAGCGGTGTCAGATCCACATGGATGATGGGGCTCTGCTCCTGCTCAACACAGTGTTGGGGATCAGCCTTCCTGCTCTGTGGCCAGGTCTGTGTTGTCAAAAAACATTGTTTTCTGCACACACAGCGCTTTGGGGTTGAGTTTTTCTTGGTTTTGTATTTACTCCTTGGTCCGACTAATTGATAAATTGATAATCACATAGCAAAAAACACCCACAAAGCATAACAAAAAATGATGTGCACAGGAATGCTCCAGCCAGTTGCAGTGGCTGTGGTGACAGAGCAGTGCTGCTGTGCCCTGGAGGTGGCTGTGGCACCCTGTGGCTGTGCTGGACGGAGGTGAGGTGCCTCAGCTTTCCCAGGATGGGGAGTGGCTGCGCAGCCACGGCCGAGCTGCTCGTGCTGGAGCACAGAGCAGAACTCCAGGAGTTCTTTGGGCCTCGTTCCATGACTTGTTAAATATTCAGGGCTGTTTTCCCCCCAGTGGCTGAGGGAAAGGAGCAGAACTGGAAACTCTGAGTTGTTTTCTTGTTTCTCTTTATTCCCCAGTCAGCTCTGTGCTTTGTTCTTTGCTCTTCTGACCTTGTTCCCAGCCCTGTGGCTCTGCTGGCTGGGTGTGCTGCTCCTGAGGCTGCAGCTCAGCAGGGCTGTGTTGGGATGGCTTTGACAGCACAGTGGGATGTGATAAACTCAGCCCCTTCTTGCTCCAGCTGCCTGACCCTGAGTCAGGAACCTGCTATGTTGACACATCCCCAGGGCCTGAGGCCCTTGATGTACTAAAGCTCTTTTGGTCAATGTTTTTTCCTATGGATTGTACTACAAGCTGTTCCCCTGGTAAAGACACATGATTTTGGAGGAGAATAATGAAGCAGAGTGATAACTGGGACAGCAGAAACCTGAAAGAGGAGGAGAGATTGCTGAAGGGCAAAGAAAGCAAAAATATCAATGCCTGCACATCAGTATCCTGAGGAGGGTGTGGTTTCCAAGGTGTTCCAGCTTCCCTGTGCACAGAGCCACTGTCCCAGCACCTTTGGGGTCAGGAGCTTCTGGCCCCGTTTGGGCCACCTCATGCACTTTGTGACCAGTCCCTCCTGGGGCTTGTCCTGCTGGATATTACCCCTGGTGTGAAAGAAGTGGAGGAAGTTAGGGAAGGTCAGGTGGGTGTTTAGGGAAAATCTGCCAGGTGGAGGGGGAACAGGAATAGGGATAGCATGGAGAGAGCTCTTTTTTGTGAAGGCTTTGCTGATCAAGGGCAAATCCAGGGCAGGCCCCCTCCTGTCCTCTACTTGCTCCATGAGCATGGATGCAGCAGGGCCAATAGCATCAGGGAAAAGCCATGGGGTGAGGACAGCAGGGCCTAAATACATTCACCCCAGAAAACCCCTGAAAGCCCCAAACCCACTGTACCCTGCCCAGAGCCCTCTGTAATTGAAAAAATCACAGGATTTTAAAGTAGCTCAGTGCTTGACATAAGTAGCTGGAATTGTTAGGCCATGGGTTGAACTTGATGTAAACCCTATGGCTGTGCTGTGTCAGGTAGAGATGGATCAGAGGGAAATCTGGAGATGACAATCTGATCAATAATAATAGTGAAGATAATTCATTAATAATAGTTAGAATAGGCAAAGCTGCAGTTAAAACATTACTTTAAAATGCTGGAGCAGATTGTGGTCTGTAACAACCCCATCATCATGTGGACCAACGGAACCCACTAAAACCCACCTGAGGGGTGTGAAACAACCAAAACAGCAAAGCAGTGAAGGGTGAGAAGGACCCCAGGCCCTGCTATGGCTCTTGCTCGGGACTGTGAGGGAGGGGGAATGAAACTTTCTAATTGCTGGGCATTTCTTTGCTCATGGTCTCTCCTCTGAGGCACCAGCTCCAAGCAGCCAAATACCAGAATTGATCTGTGCCAATAAACCCATGGGGGATGAGAACCACCGGGGTTGAAACCTGCTGTGCCTGCAGCCCCCTGCCCAGACACCCTGTGTGCCAGGGAGATGCAGGCAGGGCCGGGCAGGTTCCATGGCACTGCAAACAGGGCCTCGAGGGCCCCGAGCTCTGTGTAGCCCCTACCAGCCCTCCCCCATCACCAGTGGAGAATGTCCCCCTCCCTCTGCCACCATCTCTTCCCCTTCCCAGCTGGACCGTGCTCAGCATGGGCCAGACTGTGACCTGCAGCCTCCCCAGGGCCTTTTCTTGTTGAGGGGGGAAGACCAAGAAAGCACCACAGTTGGAAAAGTGACCTTTATTTAAAAAATAAAAAGAGCAACAAACCCCAGATGTTCTGCAATGAACCCCTTGTGCTGACTTGTCCCAACATGTGTGCATTGTCCCTGCTGACCTCTGTGGGGGCTGTGGGTGGGGGATCACCAGCAGCCCCTCCAGGCTGGCAGCCACCTCCCCGTCTCTTGTCCCAGCCGTGAGGGCACCTTCCTGGCCAGGAATGTCATGCCAGAGTGGGACCATTGCCCACAGCAGGCACTTGTCTGGGTGTGTGTGTTCCAGCCCCCTCTGCCTCCTGCTCCAGCTGCCCCAGGGTGACGGGCGAGCACAGCTGGAGACCCTGCGAGAAGCCATTCCCAGGATGGGGCCGGCCCGGAGCATCCCTTGCCGGGAGCACCTGGGCTGCGGCAGAGGAGCTTGGAGCTGCAGAGTCGCTCCTGTGGGAGGTGAAACAAACCCAAACAAGACAAGGTCGTAGTGGTGGGTGATGGGGGTGCGAGTCAGTCCTCGGGGGCTACACCAACCCCGCCGCCTTCTCCTGCACATTGTACTCCTTGCTCCTCTTCACCTTCCAGCTGATGAGGGCGAGTAGCACGGTGCCCACCACCTTGTAGCCCACCTGCAGCCCCAGGTATCTACCGGGAGAAGAGGAAGGACATGCCACATCCAGAGGTGGCACTTCCAGCTGGCCCCAGGCTGGGCTGGGGCCCTGCCCTGCCCAGGGCCGGGGTGCAGGGTACCTGTTGCGGAGGAAGTCGTTGTTGTAGTAGGCACAGAAACGGCGCTGGCTGCACTGCTGCTGCCAGTAGATGCAGGACGAGTCGATGAGGGCTCCGAACATGGCTGGGGCTGGCAGCCAGGCTGGCGGGGAGAGAGAGGATGGAGTCACGTGCTGCTCCTGAGGAGGTTCGGTGCCTCCTGCGGCTCCAGCGAGCCCCCAGCCTCGTGCAGAGATGAACACTCACCCAGCAGCCGCATTAGTAAGAACTGGACTCCGATGGCGAACGACTTCTCATCCTGGTTCACCACCCTGCAGGGGAGAAGCCACCAGAGGTCAGAGCTGCTGGCGCTGGATTTGGCCAGGACTGGGGCTGGTTGTGTGTTTATGGCATCCTGTTGGTCCCAACGTGGGGAACCATCACACCAGCTCCCCCGTGGGCCTCACACACTGCTCACCGTAACACCATCATGTACAGGGGGTTGTGGGACAGGCAGGCGACCAGGGCAGCGAAGGAGATGAGGAATATGGCAGGAAGGAGCATGTGGGAGCAGCTGGCTGGACAAGAGCCCGTGTAGGTGGAGAACTCATTCCCATTCAGGGAACAGCTGTGGTAGATCTGTTGGAAACATTTGGAACAAAACAGACGTCAGGCTCCCAGCGCCAGGAGCAGGTTTCTCATGACACATCGTCCCCACATCCCTGTGCAGGACACCGACAAGAGCACCAGCTCCAGTTTTAAGGTACGGCCATGGCATCCTGTAATGGGATTTGCCACCATCCCTGTTCCTCCAAGCAGGTTCCCAGGGCATTACAGCAATTCTCTGTGGCACCTTCCTGGGGCTCAGCACACCGTGTGGAAAAGGTTGCACCCTGTCATTGCATTTGTTGAGTTCCTGCAGCATCACTGCACTGTGCCCAGCAAGGCTGCTTTGCTAACCACTTGCTTTACTCACCAATTGTTTGGGGTTGGAGGGGTTCATGGTGCTGTTGGTGCAGCCGGCAAAGCAGGGTGAGATGTATTCCGTGGTGTTTTCCCGGCACACTGGGTGGAAGATCTGCTTAGAGCACTGGCACCCAACCCGTGCCTTAACCTGCTGCTGGTAATTGGGTGTACTGCCAAAAAGGAGGGGGGAAAAATTGGGGGAAAAATTAAGAAATAGGACAGGAGGAATTAAAAAAAAAAAAAAAAAATTCCCTTTTACTAGTTGAGCAGTTTTCCTGTTCCTGTTTGGGCTGGGACACTGCCAGCAGCAGCCTGGCCTTCTGCCAGCCCCTGATCCCTGCAGGTACCTCTGGAAGTGTGCAGTGAATGTCACAGCAATTATGTTATGTCTACAAACAAGTACTCACACGCTTCTTTAGTTTTTATTTTTCCTTTTTTTTTTTCCCCCAGCTGAAAACAAATCAGCCAAAAGCCTGGAGAAATGGATTTGGGCTCCATCCAGAGCTGCACAAGCAGATGTGCGAACAGCTGGAAACACCACAAGGACACAAACTGAAAGTGGGCACATTCCCAAACAAGGCTGATGACTGTGGAAGCGAAGAGCACAAACCCAGTGATCTGCCCTATCTTCCCTCACTCCCTCCTGGAGTTCATCTGCTGGAGTCACGCACAGCCTGAATCCTGTGGGGAGGTGGCACTGGGGAGCTGCCCTTGGGCACAGTGGGATGGGGCTGCTCCACCTCCTGTGGGGAGATGGCATCAGAAATCTCTTCCTTGCTGGCAGTGCACAGGGAAATGAGCTCCATGCACTTGACATCAAGCCTTGGTCGTATCTAAATCTCATTTTTATCTTAAGAAGTCATGGTAAGAGCCAAAAATACCCGCTGAGGTGAAGAGAAAGGTGATGTCCAGCTGGAACGCTGGTAGTGTGTGATGTGATGTGGACACAGTATTACTAATTTTCCCCTAAAAATCCAGAGTGAAAAATTACACCCTGCTTGTTTGGCCCAAAAAATCATGGATAAACTCCCTCCCGAGCTCTCTGGACTGTGAAGCACCCAGATCTCCTCCATGCAGTGGCATCAAGAAGCAAGAAGCAGCATGGTGAAATCTTGTGCCTCTCTACCAGCATGTATCCCTCCCCACAGATAAGATCTGGAGAAGCAAGGAGCTGGGAGCAGCACCTGCATTACCTGGGGTGGTAGATGCCCTCAATGTGCCCTGTGGAGCAGCCCATGAAGAAAATGGGCAGGCAGATGAGGATGGAGAACACGAGCACCACCACGGCGAAGCGCGGGATGGCTCGCAAGGAGAAGGAGAAGCGCTTCATGATGATCCCTCCCAGGAGCATCCCGAGGGCCGCTGCTGGCAGGTTCACAGCTCCTGCAGAGGAATGGAGCCATCAGAGAGGTCCTGCCTACCCAGAACCCCTCCATGGCCAGGGGACAGCTCTCTGGACCTCAGAGGAGCTCGGAGAACCCACAAACCCAACTGTTGTCCAAGACGGCCCAAACCCAAGGCAGCTGGGGAACCTCAGATCAGGAAAGTCACCGGCTACCCAAGGTGAACCCCAGGTCTCATCCAGAAATGAGCTTTCAGGGACTTCCTCTCCAGGACTGAAAAAACCTGGGGAGTATGGGCAGTTGGATATTTTTTGCCTCCATCCCTGCTCACCTATGAGGAAGTTGGCGTGGGAGGGTGTGGCACCATACTGCTTCTCCAGGAATTTGTTGAGGAAAGTGGCCAGACCCGCAATGACGGAGGAGAAGCTGCACTGAGCCAGCACCAGGAGGATGAAGAGGGGGTTGAGCAGCAGCCTGAGGAAGATCTTTGGGAATCCTACAGGGAAACCACAGGAAAAATGTCTTTTAGCTGTGTGATCCTCACACCAGTGATTTGTACTGGAAGATACCCCACCCTAGCCTGTTCCCAGTAAGGATGTCTGTGGCATGATGATGATGTGCTGGAGATGTCTGCAGGCATGGGAAAGCGGGAGGGGAGACCCCCTAATGGGTCCCAGCAGCTGGCAGGACCATGGATGTGTTTTCCTGGTGGGACATTGTGTCCTCCGGCCCCATCAGCAGAGGCAGATGGGCCCTGGGAGCCGCTCTGTTTATTTGGTCTCTTGTGAGTTTTCTAATTAGCAGAGAGTGGTAGAGAGCCAGCATCCATTAAAGCCCAAAGAGAGGAGAAGAGGGAACTGGCAGCTCCAGGATATGACTGCAGTGGAGGAAGAGGCAAGGAGGGAGGAGCTTTATCTGGGAAGAAGTCCTCCTGGGGCTAAGAGTCATTAATTTGGTCCCTCAGCAGTGACATCCCTCTCAAGCCTGTCTTGGCTCCACATAAACACTGTCAGCTGCAGTGGGGTGACCTCGTCAACAAGCTGGCGGCACCGGCAGCCCTGTGCTGGCTCCCAGAGCTTGGAATAACCCTTCCAGCGAGCCTCTTCTTTTAAGGTCCTCAAAGCAAAATTTGGAAACAATTCAGGCCCCACAGAAGAGGGGCCTCAAGAGGTCTGTAGCCAGAGGGAGGCCGTGCCTGCCTTCCCATGGTCATTAGGCCATCATAGAGCCCAAGCTGGTCCACGCATGGTGCTGGACTCCCGAGGACTCCTAAACTTGGTGTGAATCTGCTGGCAGGGTGGTCCCCCTCCACCCAGCACGGCCCAGCATCCCCATCCACCCTTGCCTGGACTCGCCAGCACTTTACTTTTTATAAACTCCAGTAGGGAGGCGTCTTCAGCTGCCCCTGCCTCCATCTTCCTGAGCATCCCAGCCTCTGTGTTCCGCTCCTGCAAGGGGAGAGAGCAGCAGCCTGTGGTGAGAAAGGCTGGCACTGTCCTGGCACAGGGAGGCTCAGGAAGGGCATGGTCTGTCCCAGGGGCCTTTGACCCCCAGCCAAGCCTGACAAATACAACAAAGCCCCATCCCATGTGCCCTGAGCACTTCTCCAGGCTGGGACAGCCAGAGGTGTTCACCTGGAGAAGAGACAGCTCTGGGGAGACCCCCTTCCAGGGCCTAAAGGAGCTCCAAGAGAGCTGAAGAGGGACTTTGGACAAGGGCCTGGGATGCCAGGACAAGGGGGAATGGCTTCCTACTGTCCTTAGGGTTAGATGGGATGTTGGGGAGAAATTCTTGGGGTGCTGAGGCCCTGGTACAGGGCATCTGGAAAAGCTATAGCTGCTCCATCTCTGGAAGTGTCCAAGGCCAGGCTGGATGAGGTTTGTAGTACCCTGGGCTAGTGGAAGGTGTCCCTGCCCATGGCAGGGGTGGAACAGGATGAGCTTTAAGGTGCCTCCAACCCAAACCATTCCAAGATTCTGCAATTAAAGGGGTGAATTATCTCAAATATCACTGCAGCCCCTGAGCAGAGCAGCAAGACAACAACTTGTTGTTGGGAGGTTTTTAGAACTTGGAAATCTTTCCTAGCCTGAATACTGACAAAAGACCTCCCTTTTAACTCTGCAAAAAGCCTGAAAATGAAAGTTGGACACAGCTCAGCTCAAGTCTGGGGAGTTCTTTAGCCATAACTGGGAAATATTTTGGGTTTGATTTTACCTTTAAAGAATCGATGAGTAAACAATTTTAAACCAGAACTAAAGTCTTTTTGTAACAAAACAAGCGGGGCTTGGCTTTGAAAACACCAAAAGGATACATGTTAATTATTTTCCATCTTTTAAAATTTGTTATAATGGGAAAGTGTTGCTGGACTCCCTTCCTGTCTCCCACCCCTCTCCTCTGGGGACAGGTATTCCCTCCCTGAGCACATCCCTGGCTCCAGGACATTCCAGCCTCTGGAGATGAGGTCTCACCTCTCCTTTCAGCATGTACCGAGGGAAGAAGAAGTAAGGGATGGAGGTGAGCACCAAGCAGCCTGAGGAGATGAGCAGCCCCAGCCACCAGGCTCCGATCCACCGCTGGTCACTTGGCGTCAGGTCCACTGTCATTGTAAGAAACAAGGACATGCTGTGAGAGCTCCAAGAGTGAAAGGGACAAATCTCCATGAAAACATGGACTGGTGGGGTATGAAGAGTCCATGTGGGCACAGCTCAAGGGTCTCTCCACTGGCATGTAAGAGCAAATGGATGGAGGTGGGACCTCCCACCAGCAAGACTGGCCTTGGTTGTGTTTGACCTGTATTTTCCCTGGCCAGGACCCTGCAATGCCACTCAGCCCAGCTGCACCGAGCCTCCCAGGGGACTGCAGGATAGATTTGGTCAGCATGGAAGCACAGTGATGGCACAGGTTTAACTCTATCCGTCGAGCCAGCCAGCGAGGCAGCGATTATGGGGGCCCAACTCCATCCTCTGCCTGGAGAGCACAATGAGTGGGACCGTGCTGCTTGTCAGGGATGCTGAGCCAAGACAGGGACTGGGAAAGGGCACTCTGCTTTCCTGGAAAAAGTTGCTCTCCCATTGTTCCAGGCGTGGTCTCTCTTTGCTTGCAGGGATTGAAGGAAGGCCCTGAGCTGGCAGAAGCTCACGGTTTCCAAGTGGACCAAACTCTGGGCGCCTTCTCCGGAAAAAGGAGGAGAAGGTGAGAGCCGCTCCATCTCCAGCACACACATCCTTTGGCTGGGCCAAGTGATGCTCACGGGAGGTTTGACAGATTGCTTGGCTTGGCCTGGGGCTGCCCATGGCTGGGATGTGGCGGCTGGGAAGGAACCAGTGGCCGGCTCCGGGTGGGAGCTCTGTGCTAGGGTGTGACCGGAGAGGAGCCCACACCCCACTGAAACAATCGTCCCACTTCCCCAAACAGGACCACTCCACTCTGGATCTTGGACGTCATCATGGAGCGACTGGGCAGAGGCTGCTAAATCCATCTGCCGCCGCAGGGAGTGGGCCAAGGCTTTTTGGCGTTTCCTGCCCACGTTCATTTATTATTCTTATCAGGCACCGGACAAAAATGTCAGGCAGGCTCTGATCTCTCTAAGGAAACACAGGAAAAGCCACATTAATGATGGAGCTGGGGAGAATTCTTTAGTGATTAAGTTACCAGAAATAATAAGCACACACTGTGGATAAAGCAAATTATCCCTGCAGTGGCGTCAGCTCAGCCCCTCTCTCTGCAGGCACTGGGGGAGGGTGCAGGGGAGGAGGATGAGTAGACTCTAGTTCTCTGTGTATCCATAGGACAGTTGTTGCTCTGTGGTTGTCTTCTCCATCCCTGGATTCCTCAGATTTCCCTGCTCCTCTGCCTCCACCATGCTGGGATCATGGGATACCTCCTCAGTGTGGTGGCAGTGAGCAGACCCCAGCCATGACTTCCAGTGCAGCACCATGAGCTGGGCATTGGAATGTCCCTACCCCAGGGCTCTGCTTCAGTGGTGGTGTCAGGACCACCTGTATCCGTCCTTATGGGTCATGGAGTGGAGGAGTGTGCTGGGGGTGCTTTTCCAGGTCGTATCTTTCTGGGCCAGTGGGTTTTATGGGTCACAGGACTGGTGGCTTCTGTCAGCTTTCATCTCAGAGCGACCTTCTGACCCACAGAGGGTCTTTAGGAACACTGCTACCTGAGCAATACTCACCAGTGCCAACCCTTCCGATATCCACGAAGAGCCGCAGCACCACGGACCCCAGCAAGTATCCAAAGGCGGGGCCGAACACTGCGATGGCAAAGAGCATGGCTGGGAAAAGGGAGCAGAGAGAGCCCTTGTGAGCAGGGAATGGCGGTTTCCATGCAGATACAGCTTCTGTCTTCCCAGGAGAGGGTGGGAATGGTGGCACAACACACAGTGGGGAGAAGCCACCCTTCATCAGGCTGCAGATGGTGAGAAGGTCCCTGATGCCCCCACACTGAAGGTGGTGTTTATCTGACAGGAACAGGAGGGGGAAGGCAGCTGCCTGTGGAAAAAGTCCCTCTGCTCTGCTGCCATCAAGGCTTTTCTCACCCAGTACAGGTTGCCAGCTACACCATGAATATTCACGATATTCATGAACCCCAGGGAGCATCCTGGGCTCACACAGGTGATTGAGACCTTCATTTCTTCTAGGATGACAAGAAAACAAACCCATCCTAATCCTCAGATTCAAGGGAAACAGTTGCTGTGAACATCAGGAGAGGTGAAAGAAGCTGAGGGCAAAAAGGCCACCACACCACATTGGGTGCCGCTGAACACCACACTCCCCCCATTCTGAAAGAGATAACCCGCAAGGTCAGAATGTTTTCTTCTGCCTTGTTTGCAATGACAGGATCCAAGTTCCCTCCTTGAAGGAAACCCTTTGCACAACCTTCTCAAGATGTTTAAAAGGAGACAGTGAGCTTGAGCTGCATCAGAATGAAACGGGACTTGGGGAGATGGAATTTCTGCTATACTGAGGCAACCCAGAGCCCTTGGAGCCATTCACCCTGACAGACATCCCCACAGCCCTAAAGGGACCAGCTGTATTATAAACAACACACCAGCCCCACTTTCCTTCCTCTCCAGAACATTTCAGGTTCCTTCAGTCCTCTTTCCTTCATTTTCCTTGCAGATTTGGGAATTCTAAGGGATCAGTGGGGCAATTCTTGGAACAGTGACCCCTCACTGCAGAGGGAGGACAAGGGTGCTGGGGCTTGGAGCAACCTGGTACTAATGGAAGGTGTCCTTGCCCATGACAGGGGGTGGAACTGGGTGAGCTTTCAGGTCCTTTCCAACCTAACAAGGCATCCTGGGATTCTATGAAACAAAACAGTGCACAGCAATGGTCCCACTTACCAACATACAGTGGGGAATTGTTGGCATCTGCAAAGTCATCCACGTAGGATATCCCAAAGGGTTGGATGGGCACGGTCCCGATCCCGGCCAGCAGCTGGGCAATGACCATCATGGCCCACATGCTGCTGGCCTCCTTCTGGGGGTCCTGGGTGGTGTTTGGGCACACAAATCTACTCTCTGCATAGCACAGCTCAACCTGCCCCTGGCTTTTGTTACCTGGAAGGGAGAAAAATGAGCATTATGATGCTGGGCACATCCCTTGCTTTCTCCCACATGAAATCCCCGAACAGCAGGAATCTCCCAAACTCGCTGAGTAGGCACAAACTGCTAGATTTTGGATGGATTGCTCTTTTTATTCAGCTGTTCTCATCACCCTGCCCTTCCTTTGGAGTTTTACACTGAGGTCAGGGTAGCAAACAACCAGGCTGTGATTTTAATCAAACTTTTAAGGAGTTCATGCCATAGAGTGAGGATGCTCTGGGTTTAATGAGGTTTAATGAGTGAGGGGCATCCCCTCACCCTGCGTGGTCACAGCACGTCAGTGCTCCCTTCTCATCTCCAGCCTAACCCATGGCTGGCTTTTGCTGTCTGTGGTCTTTGCTCCCTTGTGGTACCCAGACAGGGAAGAGGGAGTGATGCCCTCTGGGGTCAGCTGGCTGCCCTAAGCAGGACACCCTGCCCTAAATCTCTGTTGCCCCCATGGCTTAAGAGCAGCCCAGCTCCTTCCAAAACATGGGCCTTGCTCCTTCATACAGCCCAGACACAGGGGGTCTTCACTCTGCTCCAGACTGCCATGGAAATTCCAACCAGGGCTGAATGTTCACAGACTGAATACGTTCTTTTCCATCATCAGCCAATCCTCAAAATGTGAATATCTTTGCCCTGTCCATCTGTTTCTGCAGTCCATCCTCTAATCCTGTTCAGTTTAGCAAAGGTGTTGTGCAAGAATTGTGCCCTGTACAGAACTTTTGGGTCAAACACAGTTCTTGGTACTTTCCTTCAACCTTTTTGGTGGTTTCTGGTTATACTTCCATGGTTGTACACAAGTCTAACACTAATCATTTAGGCCACTAGCATTACTTGATCAATGCATAATTCTTCTCCAGATCCTTATTGTACCTATTCACCCACACAGGGAGCCTGGCTCTGGGCAGGGAGCAGCAGGGTGATAACTGTCCTTCCTCATTTCCTTTGCAAGTAAGAGTAGGCCCTGTCCCAAATCCTGACCTGTCCATAGGCTGATACATGAATTTAAGCTGCTGGAAAACTTGGCATCTGATGTCTGATTTACTCTCCAAACTCAAAAATCATGGGATGGGGACGAGCAGAGAGCTGGGTTTCAGAGGTGACAATCCCCATGGAGCCTGAGGCTCATCAGCATTCTGAGGATTTAGGGACCAACCCACTTTGGAAAGACCAAAGCCAGCCTTGTGGCAAGTGCTGCAGGTTCTTCTGCTCATTCCATTCTGCATGGAATATAGAGCTGTCATCATTTGCACGAGCTTGTTCCCAAAGCCTTCCCAGTTAAAGCAGCAGCCTTCCTTGGAGTGGATCCTGAGGATCCTGGCTAGAGCAGAACAGGCCCTGGGGACAGGGGAGCTTTGCTTTATCACAGAATCCTGTAATGGTTTGGGTTGGAAGGGACCCATTCCACACCTGCCATGGGCAGGGACACCACTCCCCCTAGCCCAGGGTGCTCCAAGCCCCATCCAACCCGGCCTTGGACACTTCCAGGGATCCAGGGGCAGCCACGGCTTCTCTGGGCACCCTGTGCCAGGGCCTCCCCACTCTCACAGGGAACAATTTCTCCCTAAGATCTAATCTAAACCTACTTTCTCTCAGAGAAGCTGTGGCTTCCCCATCCCTGGAAGTGTTCAAGGACAGACTTGGAGCAACCTAGTCTACTGGAAGGTGTCCCTGCCCATGGCAGGGGGTGGAATTAAATGGTCTTTTAGGTCCCTTCAAACTCAAACCATTCCATGATTCTATAACAACAGCTGGAATGACATGTGCAGGAGAGACAGAAAAAATCCCAGGTGCAATTTTTGCACCCAGATGAGGTTCCAAACCTACAATGACGTGAGGTTTAATCAGCAACTGCCCACCTTAAGTCTCTGCCTCCAAACCCTGTTTAAATTGTGTGTGCCCTGGAAACACCCCTTTTTTCTGGGCAGTGACACATGACCCATCCTGGAGCAGCTGGGTCTGGGTGTGTGTGGGCACAGCCGGTGGCACTCACCAGTGCTGAGCACGGTGTAATTGTAGGGGCCCGACAGGAAGTGGGGCAGGGTCACCAGGAAGGCCCCCAGGGCCAGCAGCAGCCCCCCCACGCCAATCACCCGCGGGCGGTGCACTCGGCTGCCGAAGTAGCTGACGAAGATGATAAGCACCACGTTGCCGATCTGGAAAAGGCGCAGAGAAGCAGGAAGAATGTGAGAAAACACCACGGAGGACATCCAGACCCTATGGCTGTGTTGGGGTGGGTGGGCAGGTCGCTCATCAGGAGGTGTTTCACCCTCACAGGAGCATCCCCTCACCCTGCGTGGTCACAGCACGTCAGTGCTCCCTTCTCATCTCCAGCCAGAGGGTCACTCCTTGGCCTTGGCCACCTCTGTGGCCTTGCTGGCATGAACGACATCACAGCTTCCCTGTGATCTGGCTGGGGCTTTTTTCAGCACCCAAATCTGTCCCACACCCCACAGGCATCACAGAAGCATTTAGATTGGAAAAACTCTCCAAGACCATCATCCAACCATTCCCCCAGCACTGCCAAGGCCACCACTGACCCATGTCCCCAGGTGCTACATTTGCACATCTGTTAAACCCCTCTGGGGATGGGGACTCCACCACTGCCCTGGGCAGCTCTGCCAGGGCTGGACAGCCCTTTCAGTGAAGAAATTTTCTCTCATACACAAACTAAACCTCCCCTGGTACAATTTGAGGCCATTTCTTCTTGTCCTGTCCCTTGCTCCCTGGGAAAAGAGATTTACCAGTGTGGCATAAACTGACAATTCCTCCAAAACCAGCAAGGAATGAAACATACTGCCTCCATTCCAGTGACTCAAGCAGACATGAGCCCTGCTACAAAGTTCAGCTCACTTGCAAATGTTTGTGACTAGACATTTGCAGCTGCAGATAGGACCATCTAAAAAGCCATGAAGCCACTCAGCTCACTGAGGCAAGTGGGTGAATACCACAAAATTCCCATTACATGGGTTTTGACAGCTCGGGACAAGCTAAACATCATTTTAACTTTGGCATGTTGAAGCTGTCCCTGCTCATTGCAGGGGATTGGGAAAGATGGCCTTTAAAGATCCCTTCCAACTTGAACCATTCTGTGATTCTATGTATGGCTAAGAAAACTTTGTATTTATGTTTGCGTGGGGTCCCTTGTTTGTCTCTTTGTGGGTTTTGTTCTTGAAATTGCTGCAGGCACCAACGCAATGAGATTGTTGTCCTGGACAGGCAGGGCAGCTCCCACAGTCACAGACAGCAGGAAGTCTCACTGGGCCCTGAGATATCTTTTTAATCCCAAATGTTCATGCTGGTTGAGGTGAGACTTGGACATCCACTTCCCCAAGGATCCAGGAAGATTCCCAGTGTCCAGCTCCTTGATGGAGCCTCCCAGGGAGCTCACAAACAAGTCTGCTTCCACTTGGTGCCAGCAAAAAAGCCTCTGCCATCAGGTCTTTCCCTGGCCTTTGCTAGGCCTTGAGGAGCTGCCAGGAAGGACAGAATTCCTGAAAATGTGAACGAGAAAACTCATTCCAAGGGATTTGTTGATGAGAAAGTGATTGTGAGAAAATCCTCAGCCAGCTCAGCAATATGCTTGAGGGCAGGGTTAGATGGGAAGGAATTCTCCCCCTGTGAGGGTGGTGAGGCCCTGGCACAGGGTGTCCAGAGCAGCTGTGGCTGCCCCTGGATCCCTGGAAGTGTTCAAGGCTGGATGGGGCTTGGAGACAATACTGGAAGGTGTCCCTGTCTGCGGCAGGAGGTGGAATGAGATGGGATGAACTTTAAGGTCCCTTCCAACCCAAACCATTTTGTGATTCCATCCAGTGAAAGTCAGCTCTTGTCCAAGGGCCACCACCACATGACCCTCCGTTCACCTCCCTGGATGTGGCAGAGCAGAATGAGGTGTGATGAAGAGTTCCACAGCACAGCACACCTGCTTCTCCCAGCACACGGAGGCTGAGGAAGCCCTGGGTGGGGACAGCCCTGAGACCCTGCTTTGGGAAGGTGCCCCCCACATCCTGGCCACCCCTCAGGTGTTCCTCTCCCTGTTACCTCGTGCAAGCTGGAGATGAAACCTGAAGAGAGGCTGGAGAGCCCAAAGCGCTTCTCGATGGTGGTGAGGCTGCTCTTGAAATTAGCGCTGTAGAGGAGCTGGGAGAGCTGGAGGAGCCCATGGCACAGCACAAACACCTGTGGGCAAACAAAAAGTGCCACCCCAGTGAGGACCTAGTGGGAATCACAGACTCATTAAGGCTGGAAAAGATCTCCAAGGTCATCAGGTCCAACCTTTGACCAAGTACCACCGTGGCTGCTAAACCATATCGAGAAGTGCCTCATCCACTCACTGTTTGAACACTTCCAGGGATGGTGACTCCACCACTTCCCTGGGCAGCCTGTTCCAATGATTAACCACTCTTTCAGTGACAGATTTTCCCCAATATCCAGTGTGAGCCTCTCCATGCACCCCTTGACGCCATATGAGTGCCCTGCTGCTGTGTAACTGCTGGTGACCACATCCTGCACGAGCGTGTTCCAGCTGGCTTTGGCCAACGGCTGCACCTCCGACATGGAGCGTCCTCGGATTCACTCAGCTGGAAAGTCAATTAACAGAACCTGCTCCAAGGGGTGTTGCTAGAAAAAGCCGAAAAAAGGCGTTGAAAGCCCCAAGGGAGAGGATGAAATATGCACAGTGTGGCCTCACTACTGGAAGGCTCCAAAATCGTATTCCAAACCCAGCATCGTTTCTTGAACCGGGCAGTGAGCCGAGCCAGGAGCCAAGCTGAGTGGAGGAAGAGGAGGGAATACAGAGAGTTTAGGGAGAAATCTGGTTGAAAGAGCCCGGGTGGGCTGTGAGAGGAGAGTGCTCTCAGCCAGGGATGCAAGAGGCAGCTCACAAGTGTCTTTTGATCTATATTTAGTCAGAACAGTTTTCCTTTATTTTTCTTGGAAAGGAATGCATCCACACGGTGCCAAAAGTATTTTAAAGTCAATTAAAAAAAAAAAAAAGGGGGAGGGGTGGCAGGGGGAGAAAGGTCTTTTTATTTAGATTCACGGGAAATCAAATATTTGCTGAATACCGGAAGACTGTCCCTCAAAGATAACGTCAGGAAGTGTGGGATGATGGATGGGGGATCAAAGGTACTGCAGGGCTGACAAATTCCTGATGTTTTTGGCCAGGAGAGCAGCAATAGTCCTTTTGAGTATTTCTTTGGAAGGGCAGTAGCACCCAGTAGCCCTGACCCACTAAAGGATAAAAAAAGAAATCCAAAAAGACCAAAGTTGTCCACCCATCTTGGAGGACGCAAATTCCATAAGTGGGTGGAGTTGTGTTTTGGGAACAGAGGACAGTGCAGGGCCAGGTCCAGCAATTGTAGCAGAACTTGGGTAGAAGATGGGCAAGAAAATGGTTTCTCAGGAATCCTTCCCTGGGAGGGAGGAGAGATCCAGCCAGAAGACCTGGCTAGGAATCTAAAAGCATAAGGGATGGGAGAGATGCTGACAGACAGCAGAAGAAAAGAGGATGGAGGTGAAGGATAAAATGGAGCCCCGGCAGTGTGAGGGCAGGCTTGGAAAAACCTGGAGACCACAGGGAAGATGAAGAAGAAAGGCAAACACCCCAAAAAAGGAGGAAAGAAGGATCACAGGCACAAACTGCCATCACAGAGTCCCCAGCCACATCTTGGAGGGGTGAGAGCAGGCAGGCTGGCATCAGGCTGGCATTGCCATTGCAATAACCAGGAGAGGACAAAGTCCCAAGCTGGGACTTCGCCCTGACAAAAAGTTGCAGAACAGGAATTTGGGGTGTAACGTGGGAAATCCTCCCAGACAGGGACAAAGTGGAAGCGAAATATCTGCCAGTAAACTCTTGAAGCAGAATGACCTCTCCAGCCTCTCACTATCAGCTCCCACACTCGAAATCCCATCCCAGCACAGAATCCTGCAGAAAAAGTCCTGTGGAAACTGCCAGTACCTTCCCAAGCCCCAACCTGGAATCACCATGGGCTGATCTGGAGCAGAGGGGTGACTCCTGTGAGGGTGGGAACTGGAGAGGGGATCATGTTCCCAGAGATCATCAGTTTTTGTTCCTGTGGCTCTGGCCAGACTCTACTGAAGCCACTGGAGCAAGGAAGCACGGGCTGGACAGCAGCGGTGTGGGACCGCCCGAGCTGCAGAGCAGCTGGAGGCAGAGCTCTCCCGGAGCCAGGCGTCAGTCGGAGAAGCAAAGCTGTTTACCAACAGGGAGGGAAGAGGGTGGATCACCGAGGCCGAATTTAGCACAGCAAATGTCAGCCCGATCCCAGGGCAGATGGGGAGACAGAGTATCAGGGGCACAGATGATGCTGGCATGGAGGGAAGATGATGATGAGAGGCAGTCTGGCTCCCCAGAATGACAGGAGATGGATGGGTTGGAGGCATGGAAGGACCATGGGAACCACAGCAGGAGAGGAGAGGGACAAGCCATGGATAGAGAGGGCAGGGAGGAAAGGGCAGAACTACCAGGAGTTGGCTCAAGTTGTGTTTATGCCTTGGCAATAACCTGGGATGGCCAAAATGGAGCCCTGGATCCTGCGATGCCTAGGTCCATGCTGGGGCTGCCTGCCAGGAGCGAAGGCAAGGCGGGAGAAATGCAGCTGGAGAGCACCAGCAAAGGGAGAAGGAAACCTTGGGGTGAGACTGCTTCCCCCTGCCCATGGGTTCTTCTAACCCAGCTCTTGTCTGCAGGACCAACAGGAAAGGTGGCAAAGCCAAAGGGATGCTCCAGGGACACGATCCTGCCCTGAGACCACACAGCAGCCTCAGCCCTCGGATGTGCAGAGCCCAGAGAATGGGAGGGGAAGGGCAGGGGTGATTTTTTTTCCTTGGGAGGAAGCTGCCACCCAAAACAGCCGGAGAAAGGCAAAACAACCTTTGCTCCAGGAGTTCTGCAGCTGGAGCATGGCTTTTACAGACACAGTCCAAGTGTCTGGAGGTGAGATGAGGCCTCATTCAAGACTTCCCCTGCATTCAGCAGACTCAGTCTTCATTAAAAGAAGGACATCCCAAACCTTGAAGGCTCTGAGTGCAAAAAACTGGGAGAAGGCCTTACTTGGCTCCAAAAGGAGCCCATGCACCCCCTGAGGCTGGTTGAGGTGAGGGGCACCACTCTCCTGTGTCCCCTCACAGGTCTCTCCCATCCCTATCCCTCTTCCCACACGTTGCCATCCCCACATGCTCGTGCCGACCACCCACACCCCGCTGGTGCAGGGAAACCAGCCCTGGCCTGGCCCTTCCAGCTGCACCAGATGTGCTGTGCTGCCCTGCACACCCGCGGGGCAGCTCCAGGAGGGGAGGGAGTGCCCCAATCCATCTTCCTTGATGACAAGAAGGGGTTCTTAAGGGAGAGCCAAGCTCACTTGCAGGGAGGTTTGGCTGACGCAAAGCCGACACTGAGGCTAAGGCATGGTGGGAGGTTGAGGAGCCGGGGGCACTCCCAAGTGCTGACCCTCCGGAGCGGAGGCTCCCACGGGAACCTGGTGTATTTTTGGAGCTGCAGGCAAGGAGGAATTGCACACAGGCAGGAAGCGGCATGGCAAGGCCAAAGGCGTGCACCCACATCGACCCCCCCAAAATCCCCTCAGAATCCTCCCCACACTTCCTTCGGAGCAATCCCGACTCCGGGCTGTTTATACAAGGCACTTGACTCCCTTCCAAAAGGAGCTGCATTTAGAAGGAAAGCAAACTCCTGGGGGAGACAGGCTGCTCCCCCCACCCAGCTCCTGGGGACCAGCACCTCCCAGAGCAGTGCTTTTTCCAAAGGAAGAGAAACCCACCCCACTGCAGGGAAGGGAGAGGACTGGTCCTTCCGTGCTCTGGACAATGGGAGCTGGCAAGGATTGGGTCAATCCCAGCCTAAACCTCCGTCTGACATGTGTCCAACAAATACTCAGGTTTCATTTCAAAGGAGTGAACCATCTCTATGAAGCCTCCAAGGATGTCCAGGAGTCAAGATAAGACTCCTCTAGGTGGGAGCCTAACTCTGCTCTGCAGGGACCTCAGATTTGGGAGGAGCCTGCTGCGTGTGGCACGGCCATTGCTCCACCTGGAGGAGTGAGTTAAGGGTTAATTCCTTGCTCTGCTTCCACAGCTCATATCCAAAGTCATCCCTCACCTCATTTTTCAGTGTTTTCCCCTTGGCAGTCCTGGTTGGAGATAAAGAGAGTGGAAATGCTGATGGCACATGTGCTAATGTCTGTGCCCAGCATCCTTCCCACGGCAGTGGGGATGGAAAGAGCCAGGGCTTTGTTCATTAGATGGACACAAGGACTGCCTGGAGAGCTGGAGATCCTCACAGAACCTATCCAAGTGCTCCCAGGTGACTGAAGACACCAAGGTAGGACATGGCCAAGAGCAAAATTAATCTGGCTAGAGTAAACGTTTGGAAAGGACTAGGAGTAAGGATGTTCCATTAATGCAGAGTGCTATTGGAATTTTGTTCAAAGCAAAATTGTTTGACTTTAGTGGAAAGTTAGAAGACTTTCCTCCCAAAATCAGGAAATGCTCTTCCCAAAGCAGGAGACTCCAACCTGCCCACCTCTGGAGACTCCCTCCACTTTAATCTCCTGACCTTGCAAGAGAAAAAAAGGAAAGGGAGGGGGGAACTGTAGGAATTATTAAGAATATCCCCAACATCTTAATAGGGAGAAGATAGGGTGTTTATTTTAGAGTCTGTGTATCATCAACTCTTACTGCACTGGAAGATCCTCCTGCAGTAGGACTGCTGAGGTCACTCATGCCAAAAGAAACATGTCAGCTGGAAATGGGAAGTGTGAGGATGTGTGGGGAAATCCATCCCTCCTTGGCATCACTTTCCTATGGGCAACTGCCTGGATTTGTAGATCAAAAAGTACCATAGAAGATGAAAAAAAGCACAGCATTTCCACAAAAGGGACCAAATATCCTGCACAGAGCCCATCCTTTAGGACCTCTGAGCCTGGTCCGATGGCAGATGTTGGCTCCTAAGTGGGATTTCTGTTGCAAATAATAAAAGAATATAAAAATTAACCTGATCAGTGATTTCCTGAAGCATGCTGGAATGACGACTGTCTACTGTCACGTTTTACACCCCCCGACTGTCACGTGCAAAGGCAATATTTGCTCTTTTTGCAACAAACACAGACACGGGATTTCCTGGCACTGTGTCCCAGTGACTTTGCAAGGCCCATGTGAGCCTAGCTTTGCCCAGAAGGGAGGTTTTTGACTGCAGAGGATTGCTGAGACAGACAGTATCTGCTGAGACAGACCCTCAGCATGTGATACCCCCCAAGAAAATACTGCCTGCAAAAGAGGACACCGGGCATCCAGCAGCTTTTCCTCCCTCGGGCAGGTTGGGTTGGTTGGGTCTTCACTCCCTCATCCTTTCCCAAAGGTCTCTTTTCATTCCAGGGCATCAGGATCCCATCAGGGTTTCCTGGAGGGCAGGTCCAGGCTGGCTGGGTTTTGCCTGACCCAGAAGTGTGTGCAAACACTCCTCCCGCCCTGCCGGCCGTGCCTCGTGCTCCCTATCAGCGTCACTCCTCTCCCCTCCTGCTCCCGATAATCTTATCTACGCTGACCACTCCTTGCTTGTGTTTGGGCATCCAACCACCTCGCCCCTCATAAAATTACCTTGTCTCAAGTCTCCTAGACCTTGATCCCACTAAACTTTCCAACTCATCTCTTTCCTTATCCCACTGCTGGTGTTGCTGGTGAGGACCAGGTGGTTCTTCCCTTCTGGAGGATGATCCCCCCCCAAAAGCAGACATAAACACAGTGCTGGACCATCCAAATTCAACCTATGCTGTCTGGTGCCAGCACCATCACCACAAATGCTGGATGACCCTGGTCACTGCAGGTCCTTCTCCTCATGTCATTTAGGACCCTCCTTGTGTCTTTACCACAAACTCTCGTCCAACCCACCATGCCTACCTGCACAGAGCCCTGGAGTGGAATATTGCTTTGATTTGCTTGCTTGAATCACTGTCTCTATTCAGCCATGGCTTTCTCCTTTCAGTGTTCCCCTCTCCAAACCTACAGCCACGCTGCCTCCAGATCTGTGACTTGATGAATCTCCTGCTCTGGCTAAACAAAGCAATTCACAGTCATTTCCAACAGGATGTGAGAGCACAACTGGTACATCTCCAGGCTTCTGGAATACACTCCTCAGCAAATTCCTTTAGTCTCTTGAAAGGAAGGGACAAAAAAGTCGCCCTGCTGCTGTTGAGACCTCAGTCCCCAGGGCCAGGCTCCCGTTTCCTCTGCAGGAGACATCCAGCCGCCCCAGGGAGGGAAGAGCTCCCTGCTCCTGTCCACTGCTCCCTGCGTGCTCCCAACACCTTCACCCCAGGATGCTTTCCAGCCTTATCACACTCTGAGAGCCCACAGTCTTCTCCTGACCTTGTTGTCCCCTCTCCTACCCTCTTCCATCCCCTCCCTCTCCCTGCTCCAGTACAACACCCAATTTAAACCTCTCCTAAGGCTTTTAAACTTCTCCTTGGATCACTTCTGGCTGACATAAGTGAGAATAATTCTCTGTTGTCCTCCTGTTTCCTTTTCCATGCCAGACGATCTGCGGGCATGGAAAAAAAAGCCTCCCCCTGCCTGCACTTGCAACACTTTCACACTGCTCCTCTGTGCTCTCCAGCTTCCAGCTGAAACCAGTCCAGCTCCTCTAAATCAAAAGATATTTATAAAGCTCTCCTCCTTGTCATCTTTCTGGGGATCCCAAAATCAATTAAAATAGTTCAAAACCACGAATAAGACAGTAAAGGCGAAGAAGCCAAAATATCTGAGGCCCTGTAAACAGAGAATTCCTGTGAAATAATCCTTTTCCAGTAGTTGTATGGGAGCAGAAAACGGACATAGAATCATAGCATCATTAAGGCTGGAAAAGACCTCCAAGATCATCAAGCCAAACATAAGCTTAAGTCACATGGTTGGGGCTCTGGATGGGTGGACACTGATGGTGTCCCTGGCCATGTGTGGGTATCAAAAGGCCCAACCATCTCCTCCAGCTTTTAAACCCGTTTTAACCCTTTAGGCTGTAAGGTGCTAGGTGTCCCAGTGGCCACCAGGTGCTGGCATCCACCTGAAGGTTGGGCTCATCCTGCATTTGCTGAGCAGCGCAACTCTGTGTCCCCCAAATCCCAGTGCCAGTCAGCACCACCCTGGGAGCTCTGGTCCCAGCACGGGGACGTCCCTGCTCATCACAGAAACCACAGAACCCCAGAATGGTTTGGGACCTCAAAGCCCATCCAGTACCACCCCCTGCCATGGGCAGGGACAACCCCCACTAGCCCAGGCGGCTCCAAGCCCCATCCAACCTGGCCTTGGACACTTCCAGGGATCCAGGGGCAGCCACAGGTTCTCTGGGCACCCTGTGCCAGGGCTTCATCATCCTCCCAGGGAACACTTTCTCCCCAATATCCCATCTAAATGTCTCATCATCACCCCAATCTCCACCAATGCTGTGGGGTTACCGGGATGCTCCAAGTTTCTGGCTCAGCAGCCCCAAAACCTCACAGCCGCAGAACCTGAAGGTCTTTTGTGCTATGCTTTGCCTGTTGCAGGGGGATCAGGGTGGAAGCAGCAGGCAGAGGGCTCGGCAGCCCTGCACTCACACCAGAAGCAGTGGCTGGGCTCGATGCAGGTGTGAGGCACGGCAGGCAGCAGCCAGGTGGGGCCCGGCTGTATCAGCACAGCCCGAGCCCGGTCGGTGTCACCGGCACCGTCAGTAAATACCCACTTGTGACCGGGAGTGACTCCCACAGCACCACACGGAGCTGTCACAGCCGGGCACCAGAGGCAGAGCATAGCAGCTGGAACCACACGGATCCAAGCCCACAGCCACTTCCACGGGGAATTACTTCCTAAAGTGCAGCTGTGCCACTCCTGCATCCCCAGCAGTGTCCCCATGACTCCATCCCCATCCCACTCTTCAGGGCCCCATAGAATCCCTCTAACTGCCCCTTTCCACCAGGATTTTTCCCTCCCTGGTGCCCATCCCTGGCACCACTGTGTTCTCGCACCTCCAAGTGTCAATGGCGATGGGTCCAGTTCTGGAAAACGCCCTGAGAGACACGGGGTCCGGTGAGGGGGTGGTGATCCCTGTCACAGGGAACATGGAGAGGCAAGATGGTTTACATGGAAAAAGAATTTCTTATTTTGCCCCCAGCCCAGCAAAAGACACTCTGTACACGATCCCAGCACATGAGCTTTGGGGATTAAACATGAGCTGCAGAATTAAGGCTTCCAAGTCTTAATCATGTCCTTCCAAGTCTGTTAAAAGTAGGGAACTCTGTTGTGTTGGAAATACCATCCCCAGCAGAAACTGCCATTGCCTGTACGAGGATGTTGTGTCTGAAGGCTCTGGGTGGGAGGGGGGGATGAGGGGGGAGTGGTGCCTGCAGCTTCCCATAAAATTTGGGGCTGGATGAGGCTTTTTTATCATCAGTCCTTCACAGCACCAGTGGCTTCTTGTACTAACCCCTTTGAACTCAGGTGTTGACCACACTGTGCCTGCTGATGACCATTCACTCCAAAACTCCCCAAAACTGGAAATTCCACTGTGACACTTTGATGTCCTACTCATTTTTGGGGGGCTGAGGGGACTGACACTGCACACAGGCTGATGCTTTCTGACCCTATTGCTAACGTATATATTTCTAATGCGAATGTCACAGGATACGAAGAGCGAATAGGTCAGGAAAGGGTGGGGGATCTTGTTGCCTGTCAATTTATACATTTGCTCTTAAAAGCAAGAATGTGTCTCTGAGGGATGGGTGTCCTGACTGCCCACCATCCCAGATGGAGCACACCACCCCTCTGATGCCAACGAGCGGGTCTGGATAGAGCTCGAACTGTTCCTTCATGCGCTTGCATGGTGCCGCTGTCAGGCTGTTGACTTTTTAAACCAGAAACAATTTCAAACCAGAAACAATTTCAAACCAGAACTTTTAAAAGAAAAAGTTTAAAAAGCAGTTTTGAAGCTTTTCTTCAGGCCATGGTTTTCCTGCCACCAGCAAAGTGACACCCTTGAGTCATCTGTCCTTGGCCAGATGCCCCTAAAATGTCCTATCCAAATGCCCTGGGGCGTGTGGGGTGCTGAGCACCCAGCCTGACTCTGGGGCACACACATCCCACACTTCTGTGGGTGCCTATGGGGTGAACAGATGGAGTAGCATTCATTTGTTGGGGCTTTTGTTTTTTAATCCAAAAATCTGACATCCTGCAAGAGGGTTTGGCAATATCTTTTCACTCTAGGCTATTTTTGCGTGCTGCCAGTTTCCAGGAAAGAGCATGAATTGCAAGTAGGGCTCTGGTTTTGGGTGACTTTACTCACCCCAAGTCATGGTCATTAGTGCAGCAGCCTGGAGGGGGGGCTGGGGACACATTTTGCACCTCCAGCAGAACAGGGGACAGGTCAGCAGTCCCCTCAGCATAGCCCAGAGGCAGCTCCAAATCACCCAGGGTAATCTCAGGCTCTTTCTCCTGGAGCCCACACCCAAAAAGCGCCATCAAGTCACCTACTGGAGTATCCCAGCCTGGGCAGTGGGGACCTCCAGGGGTATAGGACTGGGAGACATCACCTGGGATGATGCCTCCAGCCCTGGGAGCTCTCAGGAGGAGCAGCTGCTTGGCAACAGCCCCATGGTACCCTCAGCATTCCCACAGAACCCCAGCACAGTCCAGGGAGGAGTGGGCAGCCCCATCCTTCATGCAGGGTGAAGGAAGCTTGACGGCAAACAAACCCCAAACCCATCCCGACCACGACAGATCATCCACGACCACACATCCTGAAAACCCCGGGCTGGGAAGCGCTGCCAAAGCACAGCACACCCGCTCGGATCCAGGAACGCCGGTGGGGAAGCACAACCCGGCCTGGGCAGTGCCGGCAGCAGCGGGTTCTGCCCCCAGTGGCCCCCTCGCACATCCCCGGGGCCGCTCTGCCCAACGGCAGCTACCGCTCCCAAAAACTGCGCCTGGCCGCTCCAGGTGCCGGGGCGTGGAGGTGCTGCCAGGTGAGGCATGGGAATCTGCCCCTTGCAGGGACATCCAGGCGGGTGTCCCTTGGGCAGGAACCAGCATGTGCCGAGGCCTCGGAGCACATCCAAAAGCGGGAGGATAAAAGGCAGGTGATGGGGGGGGTGTAAAGCCAGATGGTTGGCAGGGTGTGAGACTTGAACCACGGCTGGGGTGAGCGGTGTGTTCTCACACATGCAGCGAGCTCAGGAGCCTGGAGCTCAGGCAGGGGCCGGCTCTCAGGTGACTGCAGATGAGGAACTAGGCAGCTAGCACCGGAAAACCCACTTCAACCCACCGAACTTTTCTTTCTGTCACCGAAAAACTTTGCTCGCCCAAGTTTTTAAAGCAAGCCCGTGTTATTCTAGGGCAGTGTTTTCTTTTCACACCAGGATGTGGTTAATCATTCCCTAAGCAGCAGCACAGCGTGTACCAGACGCTGTGGGGAAGCTCACGGAGAGCTGCCCCATGGGGTGAAACACCCACATGCCGTGTAGGGCATCACTCCGAACGCACAGAGCCCCCCGGCCCTGCCCGGGCACCGAGCAGGGCGGGATTACCCCGGACTGCCCCAGGAGTTGATGTTCAAATTCTACATCATCAAACACCCTTCATTCCACCTGCGGTGCGCGAGAGGGACGTGGGAATGCTTGGGGGTGGGCTGGGGTCTCTCTTCAGGCAGGAATCCCCCTCCCTCCCCGCGAGCATCCCTGCCCGGCTCCCATCCTTACTTTGATGTTGCAGAAGATACTCCTGGAGCAGGTGCTGGAGCTCTTGGGGATGTCACCTGGGGATTTGCCGACTTCAGGGTGGACTCCCATCGCTAGGGCTTCCCGGGGAGCCCGAAATTGTTGGGCTGCGCCTGGGCTCCCGCCGCTCTCCAGCCCGTCCCGGCGCCCGCAGCCCGCACGGACTGAGCCAAAATCCCTCTAAGGCTGCGAGTGAGCCAGGCAGCGGAGCGTCAAGATTTTATAAGTCGGCACCCGGGAGCGATGATGAAACGCTTTCTCCTCCCTCTTTTACTTTGTGCACCGAGGGAACTTTAAAGCCGCAGGAAGCCGAGGCAGTGCGCAGGGAGCAGGTGGGAGCGAGGGCTCGGCGAGCCCTGGACACCTCGGGACTGGGGACCTCTGCGGGTGTGGCCATGCCCTGCCCACCCTTGGGGACACCCCGACCCGCCGCTGTGCTCATGTGCCAGGCTGCAGGACTTGGCGGGACAAGGGAACGGCGCTGGCAGCCGGAGTTTTCCCGCAGGGAAAACGACTGGGATTTTAATCCAAAGGCCCCTCTGAAGGGGCGAGAGGAAGGGGAGGCACCTTTCAGCAGCTGAGATTTGGCTCCCAGGTGGTGGGAGGGGGAAACTGAGTGGCCAGATGGAGAAATCCTTCCCTGGTCCGAGGGGTTTTGGAGAGAAAGAAACCTTTCTGTGTTAGTTTTCATAGAAAAAGCTGCATCCGTGAAACTCCGGAGCACTGCTCTTTTCATCAACGCCTCTCGGGGCTTTGTTTATGCAAAGCACTGATTTATTTTGCAAGCTCCTCTCAGGGGGAAACGCGTCAGAAGGAGAAGGGCAGGTTGATCCAGCCGGAGGAGAAACCAGCTTCAAGTGTTTTGTCCGCATTATCGCTTTCCCTGCGTAAAGCAGGTGGGGAGAGCAGGGGGATCCCGTGCGGACAGCGGAGCCCACCCCGGGCTGTCCTGAGGCTGGAGAAATAAATCCCAGCTCCCGGGATGGTTCGAGGGCTGGCGGGTGCCCGTGTGTAGTGCCAAGGAGCCGAGTCCCTCTCGGTGGCACCTCCGGCCACAGCGGGCCCGGCCGTGGGCGCTCACCACGAGAGGGTGCCTGGAGCCCGTGGGACGCGGCTTCCCGGGCGCTGCCATCCTCCGGCCTCGGCCGCAGCCCCCCGCGGCACGACCCCGGGTGAGGACCCTCGGGATGTGAGCCCGCCTAGGGCAGTGTGACAGTCAGGGCTGCTGGGATAAAAAGAGCTCATTTGGGCTGTCAGCTGCCCAGTTTCTGAACCCCGTCCCAGGACAGGTGGCTATCACTGGACTTGGGGCGGCAAAAGAAGCATCCTTGTTTTCCGGCTCTCTTTTTCAACTCCCATCCCCAAATTTGCCAGATCTGGGGCCAGGACATGGCGTGAAGAGACCCTTAATTCCCCGTCAGAGATAGCCAAGCCCTTTTACCTAACATTCTATGTCAAGACATGGAATTTCAGCCTTACCAAGAGAAAAGCTCAAGCAAAACAGCATCTCTGCTCCTCTCCCATCCTCCCCGGAATCTCAGCGTGCCACTGACCTAATTTTTCAGGCAGTGCCTGACTCACTCCCTACCGGCCCCGTCTCTCCGTTTATTCTGCGGCAGCCGTGACACTGACTTTGTCATAACAACCCCTCCATGCAGCAGCTGTTCTGCCACTGACTCCAGCTTTTCCTCACTAATTTGTCTCCATACAGCAAAACATAGCAGGGAAGATGCCTGACAAGTCTGAGCCTGGCCTGGCAGCAGGAAAACACCCGTGGCCCTGATGCCCTGTGCCATGCATAGGGTTGGACACTCCGTGGGGGGGGTTGGTGACCCCCACAAGGGGAGGGAAAAGGCTCTAGTGGGTCAAAAGGGAATTGGGACTGTATGAGTCTGCCTGTGGTGAACATTTCTGGGGGCTGGATGTCGCTGCCCCACTGGAATTGTTTAGATGGGAAAAGCTCTCTAAGACCATGGAGTCCAACTTTTCCCTCAGCACTGCCAAGCCCAGCACCAACCCATGTGTCCAAGTGCCACATCCACACTTCTGTTAAATCCCTTCAGGAACGGGGACTCCACCACTGCCCAGAGCATCCCCTTGCAATACGTGACCACCCCTTCTGGGAAGGAATTTTCCCAATATCCAATCTAAACTTCCCCTGGCACAGCCTGAGGCCGTTCCCACTCCTCCTGTCCCTGTTCCCTGGGAGCAGAGCCCGACAACCCAGCTACCCCCTCCTATCAGGGAGTTGTGCAGAGCCACAAGGTCCCCCCTGAGCATCCTTTTGTCCAGGCTGAGCCCCTTTCCCAGCTCCCTCAGCCACTCCTGGTGCTCCAGCCCCTTCATGGATGCAGGTCCTTGGTGGGAGCTGACCACACATCCCACTCAGTGGCTGGAGCAGCCTTGGACGTGCTCGGAAGCACAGGACTTGTCCCCCCAGGCACTGCTGTCCTCCCCAGGTCTGGCCACCCCCAGCAAGCCCTTGTTGGATCTCAGACATGGAGAGGTACCCCAATGAGGCCGATTTGCTGGAGGGCAGGGAGAAATTATGCTGGCAAACCACACTGCCCTTGTATTTCTCAACGTGCAGCTCTTGCAATAGGTAAGGCAAGAAAACAGCTGGTTCATGCCCAGCCGTGAGCCATGGACTGCACTGGGACCTCCCCAGGGGCTGCACATCCTGCTGACCCATCCCACGCCACATCCCAGTCTGTGCTCCAGGCAGAGCTCCCAGTGAATGTTTTTCCTGAGCAGGGAGCACTTCCCAAGCCTTGGCACCTTAAATAGCCACAGTACCCCAATAAAAGCCCTTGGACACACGTTCATCTCCAACTTTCTTATGCCAACACTGCTTTTAAATAATGGACTTCAGATTGTGCAACAGGAGTAACAAAATGAGCTGCACGTGAGGAAATGGGGGTCTCTTGCCTCTTTTTGAGGATTCTCTACTGCATTTCACTTCCTTGGCAAGGAATGGCTCATCCTGAAATGAGTGTAGAGGAGGGAAGTGATTGATGGTGGTCCTGACAAGGGGAGGAGGGTCGGGTTTCACATTCTTCTCATCATGTTTGGTCAGGGCAATAGGGTTGATGTTAAAGTGCCTGGCAGGAGAGACCCCACATTGGCAGGGTTTGGTTCATTTTACAGGATTTCTGGGGCTGTGCTTCATCCTCAGCCCTCAGAAATGAGCTCCTCCTCCAGAGGTGGTCACACTCCCCTGGCCAAAGAGTCAGCTGGAAGGAGAACTCCTGGTGCTGCTGACTGAGAGGGAATCAGCTACTTCAGTCAGCAAGGCTGAGTCAGGCCACAGCTCCCCATGGACCCAGCAGCTCCTTCTCTAAGTCAGCCTTTTCCCTCATCCATAACAAGCCACCAGTGGAATGGTTTATGTCCATGTGAAATAAGTCCATCTTGCACGTTTCTAATGGCCAGACCTAACTCTCACTGGTGCAGGAACTAAGACAAGCCCCTCTTTGGGGTGCTCACCTTATTTACAGAACATCAGAACCCTCTGAAGCTGCTTTCCTTCTGCTGGGAAGGAGACTGGGTCAAACTGCTTCAACATGACCATGAGTGAAGACTCTTCCCCCTCAGTTCTTTCCACCGAGTGGTGAGCTGATGCTTTCCTGGGCTGAGGACAAGGCTCGCTTTGCTTCATCACCCAGCTTCAATCTGTCAGGAACTGAAGCACCTCACTTTTCCTCCACGGTACTGGTACCTCCAACCTGTCCTGCTCAATTATTTGTTGCCATCTGGGCTTTAAAATCATAGAAATCATGGAAGGTTGGAAGGACCTTAATACCCATCCAATCCTACCCCCTGCCATGGGCAGGGACACCTCCCACTAGCCCAGGTTGCTCCAAGCCCTGTCCAACCTGGCCTTGGACAATTCCAGGGATGGGGCATTCACAGCTTCTCTGGACCTTAAATTTGGAAATTATTTTCTTTAGCTGTTGTGTCACCTCTGGAAGACCTCAGAGTGCTCTGACAGCTACCACTGAATGGAAATTAATTTGCTGGGGAAGCAAGCACGAAGCCCCTGGGGTCCCAGGAGGTTTCAGAATTGCAGGTACATACACTGCGCTGGGAACGTGGATTAAGAACCCCCATCCATGTTACCAGAGCCAGTCCCTGGGGATGCAGAGCAGCACACCAACCCCACCCCTAGAGCCCCCATTTATGCTCCAGGGCTGGTGGTGTGGCACAGGGAGGAACAAGGACCGGAGTGGCACCAGTGGTTCGTGCCAGTGCCCGTGGTTGGGAATTCCAGAGCTGGGTTTAAATCTGCCAGCGCTGTGTATTTGGAGCAGGAATACTGGTGAGGGGAAGCTGGACTTGAAGAACAGGCTTGGCTGGCTCACTGGGCATGGAGAGTGAGGGGCAGGTGATTCACTAGCACCCCCAGGTGTCCACCCTCCAGGGAGGGGACACTGCTGTCCCCATGGTGGAGAAGCCCATAGGGGGTTTGCTTTTGGGACAAGTGATGGCTGAGCCCCAGAGCAGGAGGTGACATGCCTCCATCTGAGGCCACCACCAGCCCTGCAGGGCAGCCAGACCTACACCCAGGATTAGGAGTGAGGTCAAGGTGGGACAGAGGGCAGGGAACTCCTCCGGGAGGTGATGGCAGAGCTGCATGTCAGGGTTAAACCTTCCCTCCCATGGTGCTGACTAATAAATATGTCAAGCAACTCCATCCCATATCCAAAGCCAGGCAATCAATCCTCTTGCAGGGCAGCAGCAGAAGCAAGATGCATTCTGGAGGAATAGATGGGAAGGCAGGTTTTGCTAGGCTGTGGCTGCAGGGAACTGTGAGGCTGGAATTTTGGCAGGCTGAGACTTTAGAAAGAGCAGAGAGGAAAGCAGAAGCTCCTCCACTTTTAAGAACTAACAGGGGAATGGAGAAAATGCTTTTAAGTGAGCCCTGGTGGTGCTTCACGTCTCTTAAATAGCCACTTTCTTTTCCTCTGCCTTTTCTGTTTCAAATAACTCTGGTTTATTGTGAGGCCACTTGAGTTTCACCATCAGTTAAGTCAATGCCATGGTACAGCAAAGGCTCCTCAGTCAAACTGGAGATGGCCTGAGGGGTGGATATTTTGGTGGGAGAGCCAACTCTCCACTCTCCATAACACCTTTCCCACTTCTCCTTTCTCCCCAAGAGTTTTTGGAGGTGCCAGCCCCAAGGTGTCACGTGTGGGGCCTTTAGCTCAGCACATTCCAGAGGAGAAACTCTTCTGGCTGGTTAAAGGAGGAGGTGGGAGATTGGAATTAAGATTATTTATTCCACACCCTGCCCATCCATGTTGTGCCATGCACAAGGGCAGTTGGAAGGACGGATGATGACGCGCATCCCTCGGTGCAACGTGGGTGCTGTGAATGCCAAGGGGTCACCCCACACCCAAAGGACCCCCCAGCCCTCATGCCCTCCTGGCACTCTCCAAGCACAGTATTTCAAACAGCCAGATGTTTGTAGCCAAGCCAGAGCTCCAGCCTTCACTGCAGGATGTGTTCTGCACACCAGAACAAAGAGAGTCTTTGCCTCGGAGGATTTGCAATCTGAAGCATCAGTATCCTGTAGGAAAAGCAATTAAAGGAGGCAGACAAGGATCTGATAGAGCCATTCAAAGCAGGATTGCATTTCCTTGAAATTGCTTCAAGTGATCACAATGAGACAATCTAAATTACTTCTGCCCACTGCCAATAAACTACACAGTTGGTAAATATTTCAGGAACAGTGCCCCTAAGCGAGGCTTCTACTGCCTGGAAAGGTAGAGGCAAATATTTTATGTAAAATTCCCTAACCTCCACACCTCCATGGAGTTACTCCCTGGAGAGACAGACTTTTCCAGGCTCTCCTCTGCCTCAAAATGGGTTGCAAGGCAAAGCTGGTGCATCCAGCAGCATCAAAACCTGCTGCTGCTTGTAGGAGTGTCCTAAATCCCTGCAGGCCTGCAGAGCTGCGGCGAGTGAGACGTGGGATTGGATCAGACTCTGAGCAGCCCAAGCAGGGTCCTATCCAGAGGGACACTCCTCCAGGCAAGGGGCCCAGCCCAGCCCAGGGAAGAAGGTGGTGACATCTCAGCATCACCTGCCCCAGCAGCTGCTCCCAGCTGGGTGTGATCCAGCTGCACTGGCCATCCCAGGAAAAGACGGAGAGCTCAGGCGTCAGCCTCCCACTTCCCTTGGGAAGCAGGTGACGTGTGAGATGTGTCACCGTGTGACACCCTCTAATTCACTGTGGGTGAGGAGTCTCTGCTCTCTGACCGGCAAGGGACTGACGTGAGCACAGAGTCCACACACACACCCCAGGAAGGGCCAGAGGGGGTGGGATGGTCTCTGTGGTTTCGGACATGAGACACCCAAGGGTCCACATTGGTTACATCCCACTGGAAACCTTTGCTTCCTCCAAGAGCTGATCCTTGTTGGGTATATCATGGAATCCCAGGGTGGTTTGGGTTGGGAGGGACCTTAAAGCCCATCCGGTGCCACGCCCTGCCATGGGCAGGGACACCTCCCACTACACCAGGTTGCTCCAAGATCCATTCAGTCTGGTCTTAGACACTTCCAGGGATGGGGTGGCCACAGTTTCTATGACCCTTCAACTTGGAAATTGTTTTGTTTAGCTGTTCTACCTCCTTTAAAAGACCTTAGAGTGCTCTGGCAGCTGTCACTGAGTGGAAATTAAACTAAAAAAAGCAAAATATCCAAAAGCTTTAATGGCTCTTACCCCATTACATGACAGGAGCTGGTCCAAGTGCTGTGCAGAGATCACAGCTCTGATCTCTCCTGAAGCCATGCTAAGAACAGTAAAACTACAAATTTTGGATGCTTGTACACTTCCCTCTGGAAAAAAAAGGCTGAATTCAATAAAAAGGGGATAAATGAGAGTGAATTCAGCACATCTCATTCCTAATATCTCTGGCTCTGACTGCACTCACTGCTGCAAGTCCTGAAGCTCTGGGCCTTGTTAAATATGGAATGAGAGTTATGTGTTTGCAAGGAAAATGCTTCAGCCTCCACTAATAGGCAGCAAAATATTTTTATTATACTATATATTGACTTATTTAACGATGATGGCAACAGGAATGCCAACAACATTGTGTAATCATCTCTTTTTTTTTCCCCATTTTGTTTTCCAACTGCTCAGAAGTTTCATAAAAACTCCTTGTTTGGTTCGAAATCTTGCAGATCTTCCCCACGCCGTGGGGTGTCACCACATGGCTTGGCTGTCACCAAGGAAGGGTCACCCCCCTCCATAACCCAGCCTGGATTTCAGGCAGCAAACTCATCAGCACATCCCAGACAAAGCCATGAAACCTGCTCTGCTCAGGCCAGATGCGAGGCAGCGGCCGCTCTGAGCAAGGCGCCGAAGTTTGGCAGCCACCAAGCCCTGCTGACACGGGTTCTGTAGAGCCCAGCTGGGAATCAGGTTTGACAGACCCACTTTTGAATGCTCAAAGCAGTTGGATCTCTTCATTCCTCCTCCAAGGTTTTCCAAGGAGACACCGCTGCTATGAGCTCTTTATGTCCCCACACAAAACACCTTTGGAGGGTCTCTCTTCCCATAGGGTTCCCTCCCGCGCTGAGATTTTAGCAGCTCAAACCCCAAAATTAAGGAGAAGGCTTGGCCATACCTTGGTACTGGCAGCTCTGGCTCCATCTTGGGCATCATCCTGAGAGGAGAATGCGGGCGTTGCCCAGGGCAGGATGGAAAACTGCAGTGTCCGTCACACAAAAAGTGCTGGAAACTTTCTGTTTGGAGAAGCTGGAATCAAAACAGCCAGAAGGTTTTGGATCACAAGAGCCTGTCCAAACTCTTTAGTGTGGGCAGGGAAGGGCTGATTTTGAGCTGCTATCGGCATGAGCCATTGGAAGTGAAATTTGTTTTCCTTGGAACAGGCAAGTCCAACTGGAACAATGGCTGGAACCGAAATTTTGCAAGGAAAGATTTTGTTTCATCTTGAAAGGCTGCAACACCTTGAAATATTTTCCAATGGAAATGGCATTTTGTTTCTGCTCATACACACAGGACACGTCCCATCACAGTTTCCATCCTTCTCTGGCCCTTTCCGCTGCAGCATGAGGGATCCATGGAGCCACATGCAAGAGCAATGGAGAGCCATCCAACCATCGCATCCACGGGGACGGAGAGACATCCAAGCAGTCACCATGGGCACAGCTCATAGAAACAGCTATTTTCATGTGGAAAATGGAGGGCAAGACATCCAGTGGGATCTGTTTTGGTCTGAGGAGCCATAAGACCCTGGGGGAAGGCCAACAAATTAGGAGAAAAACAGCACTAAAATGTGACATATCACAAAATATGTCAACGGGAGTCCTGGGGATTGTTTTTAAAGCTTTTGGTTTCTACCTGACAGGAGGAGGAGGCCTCTTTGCATCTCCTCCATGGACTGGGTGGGAGTAAGTCCCTGTGGAGCCATGTCCAGGGCACCAGAGGAGCACTGGAGAGAAGCCAAAACCCCTGTCAGTTTTCCATAAAGAAGTGGAAGGAAAACAGGTAACAACTGAGAAATCTGAGCCCTGCTTTGTGGTAGTCTCAGGCTGCTCATACTTGGAGAACTAAAGAAACATCCAACCCCTCCCATCTCCAATCTGGACAAAAACTCTGTTCTTGAAAAGCTTCATCAACAGAGGAAAGTTGCAATCTCAGGTTGGCTGCAGTGTTACCCTTTCATTTCAAAACATTTCCTTTAGATCATGGCTTTTTTAGCACTATGTGATTAGCTCACATTCCTAAACAATCATTTCAGAGTAAAATAATCTGCCACTGTTTCCTTTCAAAAATGGGCTGAGGACTCTGAAACATCTTTCCCCCCCCTCACACATTCTAAATGATTGTGAAAATCTTTGGGTTTGAAAAAAAATGTGCCTTTTTTTCCTTCGTCTTTTTCTTAAATTCTTAACACAAACAGAAAGAAAATCACAGTAACCCAGTCAAACGTGTTAGAAAGAGGATCCTTTCTTTCCTCTTCTCTTTTAAGAGATAGGACAAGTGGGAACAGCTTGGAATGGAGAGAGGGCAGGGTTAGATGGAATACTGGGGAGAAATCCTTTCCTGTGAGGGTGAGGAGGCCCTGGCACAGGGTACCCAGAGAAGCTGTGGCTGCCCCATCCTTGGAAGCGCCCAAGGCCAGGCTGGACAGGGCTTGGAGCAACCTGGGACAGTAGAAGTGGGTAGCACTGGATGGGCTTTAAGGTCCCTTCCAACCCAAACCATTCTGGAATTCCATGACCCTTCAGGAACATCCTGATAGAGGCAATGCTTCTGCTCCCAGACCACCCCACACCTCGTGTCCCCTTCACCAGGGATGGGCTGGCGGAAGGAGTGATTCAGCACCACATCCATGGACCAAGTCCAGCCCACACAGTCCCTGCCTCGGGGTATCAGCACTACAACCTCACCAGGGGAACCTGACTGTTCCCAGCTGCTCTGAGGACAGCGAGGACTCGAGTCACACTAGAAGGGAGTGAGCTTGGAGCAAGGAGCAGGTGTGGCGAGGAGCTGCCAGCTCCCATGACACACATTTGGCCTTCACATTCCACCTGAGCCTCTTCAGAGCTGCCCCACCAGGTCATGGAGAGAGTGACTGACTGACTTCTCAGCCGCTGCCATGGCTGCTCAGCCTCACCCTAGAAAATGAGGCAGATGTTTATTTTTACAGGGAAATCTGTAAATTGTTCTGACAGCCATGATGGAGCACTCCCACCTAGAAGAACTCTTTTGACCAACCATCTTCCCGATGGGCTTGACTTACCTTGAAAATTACTTGTTTTGAATCAGGAACATTGTGTTCCTGTATCTGACAGCTGACAGTCAGATGAAGGATCTGTCATAGGGTTTGAATTCCAGAGCAAAAGGCCTGGCTGAGATCCCACCAGCTGGATCCATACTGTCTGGCTGCACAGAGACCCCACTCCAGCTCTCTTTGACATCCCAGCACAGAGCTGTAAGAAGAGATGCATTTACATTCCAGTGTAAAAAGGATGTGTCAATGGTGGTCCCGTGAAGCTCTCCCAAAATCAATCATTTCAAGAGTGACCTGCCAGCTCATGGAGCAAGCTGCCTGTTTTCCCTTGGAAGTGGCATTTTAAAGTTTCCCTGCACCCTGAGCAAAAGGAGAGGGACAGGAGTTGCTGTTCTTTAGAGAAGAAACTCCCCTGATCTACTCACCTGAAGGGAGGACCACGCACTGCCACCATAGGGGTGGGATGGTCGAGGCCACTGGGGGAGTTTGGTCAGTATTTCAAATTTTACAGTTGTCCTTCAGCTCCCACCCTTCTCCAGATCTCCTCATGAGCTGGAGTTAAGGAGAATTGGCTTCACCTGGCAGGAGTGGGCACTGTCTAGCCAGAACAATGGGAAGCTGCATAGACACCACCACACTTTTTGGGCCCAGTTGAGCTCTTCACAAACAGCCTGTGGGGTGATTTCAGTGGGGCTGCCCAGTCATCCCATCCCCAAGCACTGCCCTTCTTTTGGAGAGGAGCCACCAAAGTCCTCACCCCATTTAGCCCAGACTCCTGCATCCCTCACACCGCAGGGACACTGAGAACCCCACACCCCGGTGTTCTCCTCAGCACCACAAAAAGACAAGCTCTGACTCACACCCAAAGACACGTTATCCACACGAGTTCAATAATTTCAGCAAGGGGTCATTTCCTCAATGCCTGTTCCTGTTGTTTGACCTCTGGCTTGGCTTTTTCTTCTTTTGCAAGGTCACCCGTCAGCCCAGGTCACACCAGTGAGAAATGTCAGCCCACTTCTGGGAACCGCTTCCTGAAACGCGCCCATCTCTGTTATCTCTGTGTCGACACGCTGCTGAAGGAGCCTCTTGACTGGAAACACTCAACTGTGAAGAGAAATGGGACATCCTATCCTGCTCCTGCCTCCCCCCTTCTCCTTTGGGGAATGCCTGTAGAAAACACAACTCTGTCCCTCGCAGTCAGGACGTTCAATGGTGAGATTGGGCTGTCCTGGCCCGAAGTCTTCATCACCAAGGCACCAAACATCAGACAACAGCTTTCCTCATGGGACATTTTTATTCCAAATTTAAAACACAATGAGCCTGGAAAGACAAAAATAGTGGTTTAAATTTAGGTAGAATAGACTGAGAGGCACCGTCGACACTTCCCCTTCCAGCGACAGTGGTCTGTGGCCAGGAGGAAGCAAACAAAACAGGAGGAGAAGCCGCCAGGCCAGCTGTAGGATGCAGTTGTTGAGGAGATAGCCAAAGAAAGATGATAGCATGATGTTTGTCCCGTGGAGACTCTCTGGACAATGCCTGACTCATCGTTTGTTGCCTGCTCCCCTGCTAGAGCGAGCGAGGCAGGGGATGGAACATAACTGGAATAGGTGGAGCACAGCAACAGTTCCTCTTAAGCATGACTCAGGCTGTACCTCCTCCCATCCCCAGAGGCCCTGGCATTTGGGGTCTTTCAGGGATCCCAGCTGCCCTCTCTGTGGGCTCTTGATGCCAACAGAAGGGCATAGGCACCTGGAGATTCATCTCCTTTTCCAGTCTCACCAGGAGGTTTGCTCTCAGATGAACAATGTCAACTCAAGCCCAGTCTGGGCACAAACAGAGCAGCAGTAGAGTGATGGGAAGATGTCATGAGGAATTAAGACTCAGCCAGTTCCCCTCTGCTTCTACAAAAAGCAGTGCAGTTCTTGCCTGGTCCATCCATGCATCAAGAAGCAGGTTCTTAACTCACTCAAATTAAGGAAAATTAGCTCCTGCAGAGGTTGCTGGTGCTGGCACTGGCAGCAGCTGCTGCCCCTCCAAAATGTTGGGGAAGACCCAAGGACAGGCACACCAACCTGTCCTGTCAGCCAGGACAGAAGAGATGCCAAGGATGCAATGCAAACCTGGGCATAAGTGGAAGCTAGAGGAGAAAGATCACAGCCTGATGTGGGCACAACCCATCAAAGAGGTGGGTAGAGGCAGAGGGTCCCTGGCACTTGGATGTGGTTGGTGCCATCCAGATGGACAAGTTTCTGGGTTTTCACGGAGCAGTGCTGTGCCATGGTCCAGAGACAGATTCTTGGGAAAATAACTATTGACATAAGACATGGGGCATCCTCCTCCTCCCGGGTCATGGGCACACAGGGGTTGAAAGGGCAGGATTCCATGCTGTCTTTGTTTCCCAGGCAACCAGCCTTTCCCTGCCTCCTCCAGCCTGTGTGCCCAGAGCCAGCCCTGATGCTTGGTGCAGCCAGGACGTTTCACAAGAGAGTGCAGCAGCACCGAACCGGGAGGAATTGTTCTGTGAACAGCCTGTCCAGAGCTGTTGGCATCCCCAGCTGGATGCTGGCCCAGGACTCCTCGTTCTGCAGCACAGCCCTCCATCACCAGAGATAAGAGGCAGAGCCACTCACAGAACGCTGAGCTACAGCCAACATCTCTCCTGGAGGGACCAGCCTTGGGAACATCACCTTCAGCACCCAAATCCCCGGGGGAGGGCAGCGGGTTCTGCCCCTAGTTGTGAGGAGGGCACCAGTGCCAGAGCAGGGGCTGCACTTCTCCCACCAGCACCCACAGGGGTGGTTCTCCCGGAGCCTGTGGACACATTCCAGGGCACGCCAGGGCATGGCAGTGCTCTCCCACAGGGAAGGGACAATTTTGTTGGGGAAATAGTACTGGGCTGGGGTGTCACTGGAGCATGGGGTGTTCCAGCTACCTTTGAGACAGTCCAAAGATGTTCCATATGGAGAGTCTGGGACAGCTGTGGTTCCCTGGGGTTGCTGCAGGCAGATCATAGAATCACTGAATCCCAGGATGGTTTGGGTTGGAAGGGACCTTAAAGACCATCTCATTCCAAACCCCTGCCATGGCAGGGCCACCTTCCACTAGACCAGGTTGCTCTAAGCCCCATCCATATGAAGGAGTGTGCAGGATGCTGTGCTTTGACTGCCAGCTTGGTGTTGGAAGCATTCCTGGGAATCATGCAGGAATGGTGAGGACACAAGACCTGGGGTGTGATGTGGGGTTTGATTTAGCACACTCAGTGTTTACATGGTGAGGTCCTTTAAGAAGCAATTTCTCATTCTTTGCACAACAATGTACCTGGGGAAATCCATCCCCTCTCCTGCTCCTGCCATCCTGTCCAGGGGCACAAGGTATCTCTGATGGGTTCCCAGGACAACGTGTCCCTCTGCAGCACTGAGTCCCTTTCAACTCCCTGGACAACACCACTATTCACAGAATCAGAATCTTGTGGCACAGAGCAAACCCGACAGATACGGGGTGCAAAGAGGGAAAGCAGACCCACAGCCCCTTAGGGCAGAGCCATCCCCACCACACAGTGCCAAGTATCAAATGTTTCTTAGCCTCTTTTGCAATCCCCATCCCAGGAATTCTCACCTGGGCTGCTGGCACCTCTTCAACTCTGAAAAGTGCCAGGACAGGGGCTTTTTTAAGCCTTCATGGATAATTCCCTTTATCTTGGGCCAGGTGATACAGGGACATTCTCCAGCAGCGTCCAAGAAGAAAGGTAAACAGGACACTTGATGGACTCAAACAGAGGGTGTGTGCTCTTCCTCAGCAAGTATTTTGAAAAGGCTGACTGGAATGCTGGTATGGCTTCCTCTGGACTGGGAATTTCCCCTGCCGCTGCTGGGGCTTGGATTGGGACCAGACAAAGAGGTGTCTGCATTGGTAACACAGCTGGAGGTGTAGAGATATCTGGGTGGTGGGTTTCGTTTTCTCCCACCATTACACATGTACAAGAAACTCTTGTAGGAAGGGTTCTCCTTGGGAAGGATCCAGCACATGGGAAGAAAATCAATGATTGCAGCAGAGCAAAGCCCAAAGCAAGTGTGCACCCAGGTAAAAGCAGATCCAAAGAGGTTTCGCTCCCAAATTCAATTCCTCCATTAAATGGGAATGTATTGTGTTCGAGCTCAATGGAAAACAGCACAAATGAGACCAGTAAGAGGCAGAACTTGAGGAAACCATTTTTTGATCAAACATCATAGATTCAAGCAGAGGAATGGGTTTCTAAAGAAGCTGTGGCTGCCCCATCCCTGGAAGTGTCCAAGGCCAGGTTGGATGGGGCTTGCATCACCCTGGTGTAGTGGAAGGTGTACCTGCCCATGGCAGGGCGTGGAATGGGATGGACAGGTCCTTTCCAATCCAAACCATTCTGTGATTCTAGGATATAATGTTCCAGATGGAGTGATGATTCCATGAAATGGAAACCAGTGACTCAGTCATATGCCAAGTGAGGACCAAGGATCCCCTGCCACAGCTGGGTTTGTGCTAGCTTGGCTGTGCAGACAATGCAACACAGGTGCCAGAGGGCAAACCCCCGTGTCCCCCAGCAGGAGACTCCATGGCTTCCCATGACCATGGAGGGATGGATGTCTCATGTGGAATCTGTTGGTCCCTTTCCCCAAGGAGTTTGGGAGTGTGGTGGTCGTTTTCTTTTCCATGACAGATGGAAATGAATGAGGTCCAGGTACAATACTTTCCCTGCTTCATTGTTTTCAAGCCCTTTCAGAAGCTGAGTTTCCAAAGAGAAGGGTGGATTGGCATTACCTTAATGAAAACTAATTAAACATAATTATTTAGCCCTTGGAAAATATTTGGGCTCCACCAGGAACACCCTTCAGCTGGCTTTTAAAAAGCAGGAAGAAAGTACTTTTCCATGTTGGCTGATGTGGGGAGAGCTTCTCATTGAGATCTTTCATGCTCACAGAAACCAGGCTGGCCAAGAGTCTGGAACAACCAACCTGAGCCTTGCATTTCTGAGAGTAAAGAACAGCCTCCCCCACCCAGTTTCATGGATTTAGGAAATCTGCAGGGAGGTGGGTAGAGCAAGGGGGGAAGCTTCATCCACCCCTTCTGATTTTTCTCTGAAAGCTGCTGGGTTTGGGGCTGAAGAGGAGGTTTCATAGAATAAGACAATTCCTCCCAAAACCTCCTCTGCTAGCAAAAACTCCCAAACCGCGCAACCAGCCACAGATCAGCGTGTTCTGTCTGATGGCCTCAGTGAACAGGAAAGGCCATTTCTCAGAAGAGAATGGTCAGGGAAGCGTCAGCCCCTGGTACGGACAAACAGATGAGCACCGAGCAGAGTTTGAGTTATTAGAAAGGCTAAGGAGCCTGGGTTCTAAGGGTCTGGTCTTTAAATACATTACTTTTCTCCTCTACTATCCCACAGGTCTGCCTCTGTTTCCTTGTGACCACCATCTCAGCACTGAGGATATGCAACACTCAGTGGTGCAGGCAGCAAATGGTGAGAAATTCCTTCTGACCTCTCCCTCCTTCTTGGTCTCTTCCCTCCATTTCCTGGGTGTCGAATTGTCCCAGAGCCCTCTGCAATTCATTCAAGGGGAGGTCCCCATAAACATATCCCAGGTTTCCCAGAGAAGCTGTGGCTGCCCCATCCCTGGGATGTCCAAGGCCAGGTTGGATGGGGTTTGAAGCAACCTGGGCTAGTGGGAGGTGTCCCTGCCCATGGCAGGGGGTGGAACAGGATGCACTTTAAGGTTCTGTCCAACCTAAACAAGTCTGGGATTCTGTGTTCCACATGTGGAATCTTACCATCACAAGGGCCAGCGTGGCAGGGTGGGATCAGTGCTGGCAGTCCTGGCAGCTGAGGCACAGCACTGCCTGCATGTGCTTCGGAGCTGCTCGAAATGGAGGAAGCCACGAGCAGAAAGGCTGGGCTGAGTTCTCAGCACCAGCTGTGCTCTTCCCAGAGCCGAAAGAACAAGAAACAGGAATTGTGTGTTGCAAAACCATTGGAGTGCAGAAGGACACAGGAGACTCACCCAGCCTGGCCAGGCTTTGTCCAGGGAAAGCCCTGTCATCAAGGTGGGTGGCAGCAGAACCAAAACCCCTGTATTCTCAGATGTCAGCTTTTCACAACCTTTCTTCCACGGAAAACGTGATTTTTGATTGAAAAGAGCCCAAAGGAACCAGCTCTCAGGCAGAAAATCCCTGGCTCCTGGGAGCTCTTTAGCAAGCAGAGACGAGCCTGTGCCAATGTTTTTGGGTCATCAGTGTCACAAAGAGGGGCTTGGGACCCCTGGTCCTTGGCCACCAGGAAGGTGGCATCTGCTACTGTGGCTCAGAGAGAAAGCCAAATCCTGAAGAGATGCTGCTTGCATCTCCCATGCAGTGATCCAGTCCCTCCTGAGGAAGGGGTAGGCTAAGCCCAAACCCAGGCTGGGGATGTATCGGATGGGGAGCAGTCCAGGATCCCCTCAGCCTCTGCCAGTCCAGCTGCACCAGTTTGACCTCCACAGCACTCATGGGGGGCACAGAGATGAGCCCAAAAGCAAACCTGAGGCACAGATCCCACTTTCTGATGGACAAGAGGGCTCAGGGATTCCAGAGAACATCAAGCCCCCCGTCCTGACCCCTCACCCTTTTGCCACCAGTCTGCATCTTTTCCATGGGATCGTTCAGTTCCTTGTCTCAGTTTCCCTGACGCTTCAGGTAAGCCTAAATTTTGTTAACTCATGGCTAAAATCACAGCGTGTACCAATGCCGGGGTCATTGGAGCAGTAGGTCAGGTGTGTAGGAGAAAGCAACACCTTTTATTAATATTTCCAGCCAAAACATTGCATCTCCTCCTCCACCTCATCTTGCTAAAGGTGTGCAGAGAACTTCTCCTGAGTCTTCCCAGCTGAGTTTCTAGGGAAGCTTCTGGCACGCTTCTGGTAATTTTCTCTGGTTTGTTCATTATTTTGATATTCAAAATGCCTTTGGGATGGTCAGAACTGATCGTGGGTCCCCAAAGGCTGGGCTGCAGATCATGTCCTACATCCCCAGCTACAGAAATGTGCACACGTGAAGCCTTGGCTGGAATATTGTTGGAATATCAGTTAAAAAATAGTGGGGTTTGACACTGCACCCCAGGGCCAGGGGGACAAGAAGGTAACATGATACACAGAGGATGCTCATTTTAAAAAAGTGATCAAAGGAGGCTTATTAGGGAATTGAGTGCAATTTTTATCTCTACAATTATACAGCCCACATTGTACCCTCTGGAGCAGAATTTCAAGGAAGAGAAACTCCCTGCATACTTTTGGATGCCTCATTTACTGAAGGAGGGCTGAATCACAGCATTTGACTAATCACAGTGAGGAATCCAACTTTCTCCAGAAAAACTGACCATGGCACAACTTGTGCTATTTCCCCTCCTCTGGACCAAGCCGTAGCCAGTGTTTCCCCGGAGATCTGAAAACTCAGACATTTTGCTAAAATCCTTGCCTGGTGGCTATCATCCAACTTTCAGTTTCCAGGGCCTCAAAAACATGTGCTCAGGAAGCAACACAGCCCCATGCCAGCGGTGCAAACATAACCAAAGGCAACCCAAGGCAAGATGTCGAGTAATTTACTCCAGGGTTACTCAGGTTCTTTCGTGCTGACAGGGGTGAGTGGCAAAAGAAAACAACTTACATTTGAGAAGTAGACTATTTACAGGGTTCTTTGCCCCGTCTGGCTTTCAGCTCAGGACCTGGAATGGCTTTCAGGGTCTTCCACTTCTCAGGTATGACCTAGGTTACGCTTCAGCACAGTTGCCACCAAGTTGCTTCCCAAGCCAGGAAAAAAAAATCCTTTTGGAGCTACTTGTGGTAGCTCCTGACTTCCCCTTCCTTTGTCTCCTCACTCCCTAGGTTTCTGCTTTTTTCTTTTGGATAAAAAACTTTTAAGGATGTTAAAGCAGAGCAGCCCAGCCCAGGGAGTGGAGCAGCCTGTGCCAGAGTGGCTGCCCTGTGCCACAGGACAAGAGTGATTTCCCTGCAGGAAGGGTTGACTGCCTTGGCCAAAGACCTCAAGCTGCTTGGGGAGCACGAGTCCTGCAGCAGAGCAGACAGGATTTCCAGCCTGGGGAACAATTGCCATCAGGATGTGTTGCTAAGGTCACAAGTGGAAGCAGCCATGATTTCCGTGCCAAGACTCTCCAGAGAGCTTTATGCAGGCTCCAAAGATAAGCAAGGTTTTGCAAGACAGGCACAAGGAAGCTGGACCTAGACCATTCCTGCAAGGAGAAACAATGGATGCTCAGCATTCCCCAGACCAGCGAGTACCTCATGGATCACCCTGGGTACCCGTGGATTCGTGGAGGAAGGAACACTGCACAGGACACACAGGGTGTTGTTCCCATAACCTACTTGTGGGATCTATTTCCTTCATGAGGAAAGCAGCAGAGCTGAGTTGACCAAAACCAAAAGTGACGTGGGCACGCCTTCCAAGGAGCATCTTGGCATGTTCCCTTGAGGAAGGACAGTGATGTCCAAAGCTGGTGTAATCCAGACGGGGTGAGCAGCTTGTGTAATGACATAGAGTGAAGGGAGGGACAGACCCACACATCTTCCCTAGGCCCTGAGACAAGGATGAGAGGAGAGCAGCTGTCACCCAGCAGTGCAGACAACATCCAGCTGCCCATGGCAGCAGTCCCAGCTGGCCCCATGGGATCAGGAGGGCAGACACAATGCTTCCAGGGCTCCTCAGCATGGGCAGGGGAAGGGAATCCAGCAGCGATTCCCAGCAAGCTGGACACACAGGGTGGCATTTTCCTGCATCAGTGATGGTGCCCAGCCAGGCAGAGCTGGCTGTGAGTCAGCCCAGGAGCGGCATCCCTTGGCACTGCACCCCTTGTCCTTTCTCCTGCTCCTCCTTCTCTGTGCTCTCCCACTGTGGTTTCAGTGTGATGTTTTCCTGCTAAGCCCACGTGTGCGGAGACTTGCCCATTCCTCTCCCAAAGCCCCCTGAGCCATGGCATTGACGTCAGCAGCGCCTCAGCTGTCAAACAATGGAGATTAAGGCTTGGCAGGCAGTGCCAAGCCATGGAGCGCGTGTGCCTCCCCGGGCAGGTGAGTAACATTCCCTGCCGAGCAGGAACAGGCACATTGCACCAACCCATCTGCTGCACCTGGACACCTGACCCCGCCTGATCCCCAGCCTGATCAGGGGCCAGATCATGCTTGGGCAGCCCCCAGGGCTCGGTAGCCCCTGTGCTCACCCAGCAGGACCCGCCGTGGCCAGGGCACATGGCTGGAGGGGGCACAGCCCTGGCAGCAGCTTCTCATGGCTCCGGCCCGTGGAAAGGTTATCCTGCGTGCCAGGAGATGTGCAGTGCTGGGAACAGGCCTGGGGCTTGTCCCTCCCTGTTCTGCCCAGCACAGGGACAGAGGCCACGACGTGCTGCCTCTTGCAGAGAAGTGGCACAGCCAAGGCCTCGCTCCCCGCTCGGGAGCTTCTGTCCTGGGGATTTTCCTGGAGCAGACAAACATCTTCAGGACACTCAGTCCCCACCCACAGCAAGAGCCTGGGTAATGGGGAATGTCTGGGACATGGCCAGGCTGGCACCAGCTCGAGGGAGCAGCTGGAAAGACTCCTGGAAAACAGGAAAGGGGATGCTGCTTGTCATCATACTTGACCATCCTGTCCTCCTGGCTTTGCATGCTAACCTTCCTATTCCCCCTGCTGGCACAAGGCGCCCCACTGCCAGCATGGCTGCCAGGACCTGACTTTTGCCAAAATAAAGGTGGGAGAACTGCAAACACCAAGGTCACCCAGCACTGCCAATGTAACTCGGCTCCCAGGCTGTGCTCAACAGGGACCTGGGGGCCCTCAGGGCCAGAGGAGAGACAGAAACGTCCTTGTGAGCAGAGCAGAACCTGAGCCACCAGCAGGGCACCAGCCTCCCTCCCAACCTTCACTCCTCAGTAAACAAGCAGAGCCAGGAGGGCCCTGAGGTCAGAGAAACATGATCTACATCACCCAGAGACAGGAACCCACAAGGATGTGACAGCTCCAGCAGAAGCTACAAACCCTGTGGGGCTTGAGCCCTGCTTTCTGGGAAGATCTCCCAGCTTCGTGTGCCTCTTGCTCCAGCTGCAGGATCCCACTGGCAAACTGTGTCTCGCCGGGTGCAGGAGAGAAGCACGTGGCTCACCCAGGTGGGACACACAGCACTGCCCGGGGACAAGGGCACGGCGCACCCATGGACATGGCCAGTGTCCAGGTCCTGCCCACTCCCTCCACACCAGGCTGGGAATGCCAGACCCACCCCAGGCACCAACAGGAGAGCCAGGCCCTGGCATCTCCTTTTGCCAGGGCTCCTGCAACTCACTCTGCCCATGGGAATACCTGTTGGTGAGGTCCTGCCTCTAACCGGGACATCAGGAGACGCTTCCCGCTCCCAGGATTCCCTTCCCCAGCTCTGAGGACCAAGTCAGGCCCAATCTAAGCAGACTGTGTTTGCTGGAGTCCCTGCCCTACAGCCCAGTGAGGGTTCAGAGCAGAAGACAGAGGTGCCCAGGGCAGGAGCTGCTCCAGGGGCAGCAGGCTGGCAGGGACAGCACTTTCTCATGGGCTCTGTTGATTTATCCCCCCTGGTACGATGGGATCCAAGGGGCCCCTGTATGCTGCCCCCTCTCACGCCCTTCACACCAAGGCTCCTGGCAAACCTCACCTTTCACCCACCCTTATTAAGGGCCTGGCCCACTGTGGCCGGATGGGAGGGGAGCAGATAGCCCGTTTGAGTCCTTCCCATTTGTTCCCCTTCAAGACACTCTCAAAGGAAAACCCTGGAAGTCATTGTTCTATTTTGGTCCAACGAGGGCATCCAGCACAGCTTGGGCTAGGAGGGGCTGGGCTGGAGGAAATGGCTCCAGAAGAAGGGTCCGATCAGAGGGGCCCAGGGGGAACATCCAACATAAAGTCCAGACAACCACAACCACATCATGCCCACCTTCCTGGAGCATTGGCCCAGGGCTGACAAGACACTTTAAACACTTCACATGGCCCCCACAAAGGTGGTTCCCTCCAGGAGCTGGGATAGACACAGGGAAGAGCAGTGTCATGACTCAGCATGAGCCTTCTCCTCTCTGCAGGAACATCACCAGGACTGCTGGACACCTGCGCCTAGAGGGGACAAGAGCAGAGGAACAGAGCACTGGGAATAGCAGCAGCTGTCATCAAGAGGCTGAGAGAGCCAGGGGTGTTCACCTGGAGAAGTCTGGGGAGACCTTACTGCAGCCTTTTGGTGCTTATGGGAGCTTATAAAAGAGAGATAACAGACTTTTACACAAGGAAATAGCAATAAGACAAGGGGAAAGGGTTTTAAACTAAAAGAGGAGAGATTTAGATTGGATATTGGGAAAAAAATTGTTCCCTGTGAGGTGAGGCACTGGCACAGGTTGCCCAGAGAAGCTGTGGCTGCCCCTGGATCCCTGCAAGTGTCCAAGGCCAGGCTGGATGGGGCTTGGAGCAACCTGGGTTGGTAGGAGGTGTCCCGGCCTGTGGCAGGGGGTGGGATGAGATGGGCTTTAAGGTCCCTTTTAAAGTGAACCATTCGGTGATTCCACAAAAGCCCGGGGTGAGATTTTTCACACAGAGCTGCACTGAACGCCCCACCCCATCAAGGCACCCTGCAAGTAACACCCGCTGTGCCCACAGAGCCATGGTGTGACACCCAGCTCTGCCCTTCTGGCTGGGCTTGGGGTCACTGCAAAGTCCTCACAGCCCAGGAGACCATTTTCCAGCACCACCTCTGCTGCTGAGGCCCTTTGCCTGCCCCCACGGCTCCCTGGATGGAGACCCCTCACTGTAAGGACATGGTGCAGGGCGGGACACGCTGACCCATCCCGACACAGCAGCTCAGCAAACACCTGGCTCCATGGCAGGGTGTGGTGGGGAGAGGTGACAGGTAGCCACCCCACCCTGGCACTGTGTCAACTCAGCTCTGACATTTGCTGCTCCTCAGCTCTCCCTGCATATCCTCAGTGCTATGTGAATTTCTCCCTGGTCCAGCTCCCTGCTCACACAAGGAAGATTGGTCTGGATGACCTTTAAAGGTCCCTTACAACCCAAACCATTCCATGATTCCCTTGTGTCTTCCCCACTAGGTTTGCTGTCTTCAAAATATTCAAGTGTTTTGGTCTCATCCAAGTTTTCCTCCATCTTCCAAGCTGGAGTTTTCCTGCTGGCCCCAGGAGATGGTCCTGTTTCAGCCTTGGTCAGTGCATCCCACCACTACCTCCCCCAAGTACACCCCCCTTCCCCACAGAGCCCCAAGTCTTCCCTGGGTATTCCTCCTTTTTCAAGGCAGAGCTTTCCAGGAAAAAGCTTAACCGAAAATCTGCGGCAACACGGACTTTGTCCAGGAAGGAAGCAACAAACAAACATAAAAATACCAGCCAGGCCCATCAGCATTTCCACTAAATGCCAGGGGTGAAGGGAAGAGGAAGGACTGGGGCTTGTTTTCATTCTCACGGGGTTGTGCAAGAGCCGCAGCCCCACGTGTGGCCGAGCCCATGCCAGCCTTTATCTCCATCAGCAAACAAACACGGAGCAGCTCCACGGGGAGGATGTTCTGCAGCTCGGCCTTATCCTGGAGCACACGGAACCACCCCGCTGATGTGAGCCCAGCCTGGAGCCAGGGATGCCAGCAGGGCACAGCCTCTCGAGGTTCTGCAGCACCAAGGATGGCCTAGCTGTGCAGGTGACACAGCCCAGGTGTGACTGTCCTTGGTGCTGCTGGGCTGGAGGATCCCTCTGTGTGCTGGGGGAGCAAAACACAAACCTGTCACCTTACTGCCCTGCTCCCAGGGGTCATGGAATCCTCAAGGTTGGGAAAGTCCTTTGAGATCACCGGGTCCAACCATCAACCAGCGAGTTCACCACTAACCCATGGCCTCAAGCACCACATCCACATGTTTTGGGAGCACTTCCCGGGATGGTGATTCCAACATTTCCCTGTTCCAATGCCTGACAACTCTTTCTGTGATGAAATTTTTCATAATATCTACTCTGCTATCTTCTTATGGAACAGCCCTGGACACAGCAGCAGGGACAGGTGACCCAATGCTGTGCTGGAATCCTGGGGGACATTCAGGAAGCAAAACCAGCTTGTTCCTGGGGATTCCCCACCTTGCTGGGATCAGAGGGTAACACAGACATGTTTTGCTCCGGGTTCTGACATTCCTGGGAGCTTAGAAAAGGTGCCTTCAACCTGCCAGCCCTCTTGACCCTTCACTGCCTCCTGCCAGTGTTGGCTCAGGTGCTGCCACACAGGTGCTGCTTTGTTTGCCCAGGGCATGTGGAGGAGCTGCCCCGTGGTCACTGGAGCTGTGCTGGCTGCTCTCACGTCTCTCCGGGCCCTGCCCAGGTCTCAGCCTGGCCAACAACTTTGTTGTTGCTGGAGGCCTCCCCACAAAGGGTACAGCTCCCACCCGCTTGTTTCCTTCAGGCTGAGCTTGGTGCATCGCTCCTGCTTCCCTCACCGAGCACATCAGCCACCTGCCTTTGTTTGGACAAGCCAAGGAATGAGGCTCTCCAGGCTGGAGTGTGCCAGGCTGGAATGTGCCACCCACAGGGACAGCTTGGCACAAGCTGCAACGGGGAAGCACATTTTGAACATGTCAAGCAAGTTCATGAGCCTTTGGTGGCACCAAACCCTGTGCAGTGGAGCCAGGATGCAGCCCAGCAGGGCACAACTACGTAAGGACTTGAGCGTTCCCTCCCCAGCATTCGGCCAAAGGGCTTGGGAAAGTCTGGATCTCATTGGAGCAGGGGAGCCCACACACACAAATTGGGTTTACAACTCATTTGACAGCTTTGCAGGACTCAGTTACAGAGGAATTTACCCTTAAGATCCCTGATGAAGGAAATCCTGGGGTGGGCGGGATGGCCACAGCCACGTTTTGCAGAGGATTCACAGGGGCAGGGAGAAGGGAGGCTGCTTTGAACCACATCCCACCAGGATTCATCCATGAGGGCTGCACATTCCAGGTCTTCCTGTGCTGGGAGAAAGGGGGTCTCTGTCTAGCCTTTTTCCCCTCATTTACGTTTAGAGAACACCTGGAGCAGCCCCTGGCAGCAGTCCCAGGGAATGTGGGCTTTGCTCTCCAAGAGCATCCCTTTCCCATGGCATGTGCTCACCTCACGGCTGGTAGAGGCAGAACAAGCCTGAAACATCCTAGGGGTGGAATTCCCAAAAGAGGAACTCATAGTAGTCCCAAATACATCCTGACAGCAGAACTCCCCTGAAGGGAGAGCCGCAGGAAAAACCAGCCCCTCCCAGGACACAGTGCCCTTATCCTTACAAGCACCATCTGCTGCAAGCAAAGAGACTCGTGGAAGCTTCTCCTGTGGTTTCTGAGTTGCTCTTTGCAGCTCCTGGAAAGGTTGTGGAGGCCTGCAACAAGAGACACAGCAGCTGAGCAAAGTGAGTGACTTGTCCTCATGCAATCATGGAATGGTTTGGGTTGGAAGGGGCCTTAAAGATCATCCAATACCACCCCTTACCAGGGGCAGGGACACCTTCCACTAGCCTATGGTGCTCCAGCCCCGTCCAACCTGGCCTGGAACACTTCCAGGGATCCAGGGGGCAGCCACAGCTGCTTTGTCCAACCCGTGCCAAGGCCTCAGCACACTCACAGGGAAGAATTTCTTTCTAAAACCTAATCTAAAACCACTCCCTTTCAGTTTGAAGCCAATCCCACCCCCCTTGTGCTGTCACTCCATCTCTTGCCCAAAGTCCTTCCCAGCTTCCTTGTTGGCTCCTTCAGGCACTGCAAGGCCACAATGAGGTCACCTCAAAGCTTCTCCTCTCCAGGCTGAACAATCCCAGCTCTCCCAGCCTTTTCTCCCAGCAGAGCTGCTCCATCCCTCTGCTCATGCTGGTGCCTCCTCTGGGCTCTCTCCAGCAGCTCCACGTCCTCCCTGTGCTGGGCCCCAGGGCTGGGGCAGCTCTGCAGGTGGGGGTCTCACCTGAGTGGGCAGAGGGGCACAATCCCAATCCCTTCCCTGCTGCCCACGCTGGGGCTCAGCCCAGCACGGGGTAGGTTGTGGGCTGCATAAGGAAAGAATGAAAACTTGAGACTGGGAAAGTAAAAACAAACTCTGAGCAATTAATCAACACTTAGAGCTGCTTCCTCCACCAAATGGCCTCCCAGATTACCGTATTTTTGCAGTCAAACACAATTTCCTTCTTTCCTGTGCTGGGGGTGTCCAAGCTCCCGGCGATGCTCAAAGATTGATGCGTTACCGGCACCTGCAACACGCGTGAAGGAAAAGAGTTTTCCTCCAGTGTGGAAAAATCCCCCAAACTAATTAAAACTTCTTTATAAAATGACATTCATGAAAATAATTTCCCTATTAGACCCCATTTGTGTTCCAGGTTTTGGTTCTTCAGGGCTGGGAACTTGCTGCAGCACCTTGATGAGGTGCTCACATAAGGACAGGACTCCAGACCCTGGGATTTTTAAGGGAGCAAATTAAAGCAATGTTAAAAAAGCCCCATTTGGCAGTTTCTTGCTGCTTTTTGTGGCTCTGACATCCAATCTGTGGTGGCTGCCACAGGCAGCAACACCAGTTCAGCAAATCTGGACTCTGTCCCTGCAGCCACCTCACCCCACAGGGACAGATAAAGCAAGAAGGCCTCAAGTTTTGGAACCCCAAGGGCCTGCCCAGCACCAATATCAGGTGAAAGAAGCCCAAATTAACTTTGGAAGTGGTACAAGGTGTCGCTTCTGGCTGATGAATGTACATGGGGGGCCAACGAAGTCCACATGGGGGTCCGACCACTGTGGCCCTGAGAACCATGACTTCGCTGCCGGCAGTGAAGGGAAGGGAGAGTTTCTGCTGCAGGGAACTGGAGGAAAACACAAACCTGTCACCAATTACTGTCAGATGAACTCTGTCAGGACACAGGAAGGAGATAAAAAGAAGTGGCAGCACTCAAGCTTCCTGCAAATCCAGAGCACCTCATCAACGACTTGCTAGGAGGAAATATATTGTTGGGAGTGCCAGCTGCTTAATGTGCTCTCCCACCCACCTCTCCTTCCTATGGCTCCCAATTTCCCCCCTGGGATTCGGCTTCTATTGAGCAGACACATTGAGAAATAGGATATTAATTCCCTAAACACCAGAGTTTCAAACTGCTCTGGTCCAAATTAAGCAGATTTTGGGAGGGGATCATGGGAAGAGATTACTGCATTTCAGTGATCATAGATCCAGGCAGTCTGGTCCCACACTCAGAAGCAGTGCCTGACAATACATGTAAAAACTGCTTTAATTAACTTAATTTTTTCCTTAAAGCTCATAGATTTCAAGATTAGAGACACACACCCAGCATGGCTCGGGCTACCCAAAGGAACAAAGGAGCTTTGAGAGAATGATGTGTTTCTATAGACTCTGAGACAATATCCACAAGTCCCTTCTTGCAGCAAAGCCCTGCATGTACAACTGAGGGCATTAAGCTTTGCATTATTAAAGTCTTTTTTCCCTTGTTTGGGAGTCACACTGAGGCTTTCCAGTATGGATAATTGTCCACAGTGTGGGGCACTCCTCATTAAAGCAGTGTTCCACCAGGGAAAAGGACAAACCTAACACCTGGGTAAGGAGCTGCATTAACCTCAATTTAGCCCTAAAGCCTTACTGTAATTCGAATGCTCCATGACACTCAGCTCCTCAGCCAGAAACTGAATGTGAGGTGTTGTGTGGGATGGATCAGAGAGAGGAAAAGAGGACAAATTTCACTGCAGTGATAGGTAAATGCAGAGTTTACCCACACCAGGAATTGTTTGGGTGTTTATGGCCTCCTGGCACTTGTAAAAGGACAATCCTTTCTGTGAAGAAACGTTTTCCTAATATCCCACCTAAACATCCCTCAGTGCAACCTGAGGCCGTTCCCACTTGTTCCCTGGGAGCAGAGCCCAAACATCTCTGACTTCACCCTCCCGTTAGGGAGGTGGACAGAGAGAGAAGGTCCCCCCTGAGCCTTCTTTTCTCAAGGCTGAGCCCCCCCAGCTGCTCCTCATCAGACTTTTGCTCCAAAAATTACTTGGACACATCCAAGGGAATGGGATTATATCTGGTAAGTGAAGTTAGAACAAGGAGCAGAACAACAGCATCTCCTCTGCGGGTCAGGAACCACACCAGGGTTAAGGAGGAGAAGCCACTCCAGAGGTGGCCCCAGCGTGGGTCATCACATGTCTTCAGACCTGCAGCAACACAAGGGTGGTTGGTTCTGCCCCAGGAAGTCCTCCTGTTTCTTGGAAGCAGCATTCCTGCTGCTCCCAGGTACAGCTTTCTGGCTGAGAGTCTTTGGAGGACGCACCCCAAAAGCCAAGACTCTGACGTTGCACAGCGCTGGCACCACGGCAGGATTGGGGAGCAGCCAACACCATCCTGGGGCACCGGCAGCGAGGATCCAGCACAGATCCCCCAGGGCACAACAACTCCCTGCAGACACCCAAACCCGGCTCTGACGTGCGATCCTGTTTTCCCAAAAGCTGAGCAGAGCTGGAACTCACAGCTCTTCCCAGAATCCACACTCTTGTTACATCCCAACAGTGCCAAAACAAAGTGAGGAATGGCCTCTGCAGGTAGGACCAAGATATCCTGAGGTAACATGATGTCGGAGAAGGAAGGACTGGCACGACATCACCTGAAGCTTCATTTGTCTTCCAAGAGCAACAGCCAAGATTTCTGCTGTACATTCACTGGCACTGAAAATACCTTTTTTATGGAGATGGCCCTGATTCCCACCCCAGTTGCTGCCATCAGCCAGGCTACTAAGGGCATTTGTAGACCAGCTGGGCCCACAACTCAGCTGCCAGCACCATCCTGCTGGAGAGAGGATCAAGCCAGCAAACTTTTCAGTGGGTTTTCACCATCCTTTCATGGTTTTCTAAGAAGTCAAGGCCAATTGTTCCCTCAGTCCTGCAATAAACCACTCCTTTGCTTCAGAAGTAAAATTTGGTAGTTAATCTACAATGGTACCCTCTGGAAAGGGCCCCTTGGAGATGCAGCACAGGTTTCCCACTCGTGCAAATCCCAGAGAGGCTGCCAGCAACTCCCTCTTCCCATGTTCAATTTCCCCGGTGCTATTTCCAGATAACTGACAACTAATAGGATGGGAAGGCCCTCTGGGATCATCGAGTCCAACCCCCCGCCAGGGCTGCCAAGGCCACCTCTACCCATGTCCCCAAGTGCCACATCCACACAGCTTTTAAATCCCTCCAGGGACGGGAGTTCCACTACTACCCTGGGTAGTCTGTTCCAATGCCTCACCAACCTTTTGGTGAAGAAATTTTCCCTAGTATCCAATCTAAACCTCCCCTGGCCTTGCATTTCCACCATTCTTTATTCTCCTACAAATCCTTCAGCAAGGCAGCCTCAGGCACCATTTCTTTCACGGTTAAATACTGATTTAGCTGTGGGATTTTTTTGGTGTGTTTTTGTTCTTCATTGGGTTTTTTTTTTCCATTTTTCACCCCTTTTGCTCTTTTTCTTTCCCTGCCCAGCAGGACTGCAGATCCAACCCCAGTTCAGTCACTGGTACAGAGCAGCTCTCCCCTAATTCCACGTCTGGTGCTGTGCATCAGCCAGGACCAAGCCTGGATTCTTTCCACAGGGTGTCCTGTACAGCTGCTCCATGAAACACTGTTTATATATAAAAAGAGATACTCCAAACATAACATTTACCCAACATAGAGCCTGAAGCCTCCTGTCAGGCCAACACAGCTGTTCTCCCCTGGTATTTGACCATCTCCCTGCTCAGCTCATCCTTTCATCATGCCTATAGCATCAATATCCTCTTTCCACAGCAGCTTCCTGTCTCCCCACCTCCTGACTTCGACATGTCTGCAAAGACAAATTCAGTCACTCCACTTCCCTATTCCTTCAAGCCTTTTCCATCAAACCCTATTATTCACTGTCCTTCAGCACTTCAGAGAGAACTGTTCCCAACCTCTGTCCCATCTGCATCACCACAGACACTGCATTTATTGTTCCCTGCAGAGTATGATCAACCCCAGCAAGGCACTTTTCCTACAGGGAATACCAGAATGTCAAGGGTTGGGTGTGACCTTAAAGCTCATCTCATCCTACCCCCTGCCACAGGCAGGGACACCTTCCACTAGCCCAGGCTGCTCCAAGCGCCATCCAGCCTGGCCTTGGACACTTCCAGGGATGGGGCAGCCACAGCTTCTCTGGGCATCCTGTGCCAGTGCCTCACAGGGAAGAATTTCTTCCCAATATTCCATCTAAACCTACTCTCAGTTTGAATCAATTCCCTCTTGTCCTGTCACTCCAGTTCCTGATGAAGAGTCCCTCTCTGGCTTCCCTGTAGTGCCCTCAGATCCTGTTCTAAGATCTCCACAGAACCTCTTCTCTGGACTGAAGCCCCAACCTCCTGAGTCCACAGGGGAGGTTTACACAGAGGGGTATCCACCCGAGTTTCACCTGGCTCAGAAACAAGCCTTGGAGGCAGCTTTATTTACAAGTCCCACCAGCTCTGCTTTGTTTGGAAAGATTGAAAACGGTTGGATTCCCTGTGGGCAAGGGGCTTTAGGAACTGAGATGTGCTCACAGCAGTGTTGAACCAAGGCTACCTGGAATGAGGTGGAACACAGAGGGCCTGGGCTGAGCAGTCCCAGGACCAGGTAAGCTTGAAAGCATCTTTTATATGTTGGCTACAGCACTTGATTTGCATCCTGCGCAGGCTAACGCACCTCAGGCACATCCAGAGGAGATTCCGACTGGCTTTGCAGCAGAAATGCACTCAGCACTCACAGCTTCAGTTTCCAGCCTTCTCCAAGTCTATTCCAGAGGCTTCACAAATATATTGGAGCCCTGACTTCCACCCTTAGAGCAACTGGCTTTTACAGGGCACGCAAGCCTGGGACCTGCACAGAACTAGGATTTCAAACCCATTCCAACAGCGAAAACTTCTTTTGAAGGTGTTGGACAGCTCCAAGAGCAGGCCTCTGCTCCGAGTCTCTCCCACATCGGGACAGGTCCCAGACATCATGTCATCTCCAGGTTGATGTGAGCAGAACCACATATATCCTTCTCTTACTAGCTGCTTCCAGTCTGAGCCCATGAGCCAAATTGCTTGGGCAGGGGGACTCCTTGCAGCCCAGCCAGTGGCAGGGTTTCTGGTTGCTTGCTCTATGTTTTGGCTCCACATGGATGCAAGGCAAGGCAAGAGCTCTTGGATCCTGAAAGGTTTCTCTCAGACATAACCCAGGTCCAAAGCTATGGGATTATAACACAATTGAAGAGCCTGAGATAGAACTTCCCAGGCAAAGAAAGAGCTGGAATAAACTAAGTGATGCTGTTTAAGAAACCCAGGTAGAAGCTGAGAGTATGGATGAACCGGAGCTGCAGAAGGGGCTGAGAGCACAGAGAGGAGGAGACAGGATGATGATCCAGCCTCTCCCATCCTAGGAATGCACAGAAGCTGGCAGATAAATCAAAAACACACTTGGGAATGGCATTTTGCTTAATTTTGTCTAATTCTTGATTTCTTGGTGGAAGAATGTTTTCATTGGAAGCTTCTGCAAAGCCATCCTGTCCGGCAGCAGGACATCAAGCTCAGCCATGTGAGAACATGCCAAGCTCTGCCGAATCCTGAGCCAACACTCAGCTCCAAATCAGGCCAAATACTGACCCAAAACACCCCACCCCATCCCAAATCTTCCAGCCAAACCTTGCCTCCTGCTCAGAGCTGCTGCACAGCAATACGAGTCCCTTCTCAGCAGCAGATGAGGTCCCATCTCTTGCTCCAAGCAAGATCTAGCCTGAGGTCAGGACAGGCACAGGAACGGGGTTGAACCACCAGAATAAAGCAGATTCCTTCCACCCCAAAACACTCCCTCTCTGCAATGCCACTTCCATCTGGTATTTGCAAGACACTCCCAAAGATAGGTTCTCCACATCCTTGCCTGTGAGAAAGCAGCAATTACCAGGAGCATCACTGCATGAAGCCCACAGATGGCTGCAGGAATGTCCTTATCTAGTTGGAAGAAGCTGGATGTGTCAGAGCGTTAAGTGCCTCACTCCCCTAGCAGCAGCTCTGCAGATTCCAGCTGCCAGGCTGGCTCCTTATCAGGCATTCTGAGGAAATACTGGATCCCTCACACCAGTTATCAGAGCCCTTTTGCTTATTTTAAACACATTTCTTTAATTTCTTCCCATGGCTCCTCTCTGAAATTCCTATGCTAAGCTCAAACAGCATACTGTGATAATCTGCTGGCACCAGCAAGAATTCACCTGACAGCGACTTCTCAAGATGAGTTACCACAGCCTCGAGAACTCAAAATCCACAGGTCATTTGCACATGTGTTGTGCTGAAAAAATACATGATGTAAGGCACAAAACACTCCAAGGGTGCTGCTTCCCAGTGGGATTGCATGGACACCCTTCATGTGCCAGGTGAGAGTTTTAACACCAGCACTTGGATTGGTGACTTTTCCTCCTTATTGTTATTAATTTTTCTTCTCTTCAAAATGATTCCCATCCATCAGCTACCACAAAACACAAAAATGTTTAAACTCAATGCCCTGACAGGAATTCCACTGTTTTGGCAGTATTTCCACTTGCCTCTGAAGAGCACCAGCTGACCTTCCCACACTGTAGTTTAGAGCACACAACATGTGTCTTTCCAGACAAGATAGCAGGAAGCCTTCTCAGATCCCAGCACAAAGGCTCAGATCCCCCACAATCTGGGGTGCTGATTCCAAGTGTCAAACTCTAGGGAAGAAAATAATTAAATAAAACAAGGTTACCTCTTCATTCCCACCTTCTTTTGCCATGTCAGCCTCGCCCTTGGCTGAAAATCTGGGCACAGCTACAGTGGGAACAAAGGACTTGAGGCTGAACAAGAGAAGTGTTTTGATCCTCCAAGGTGTTCTGACTTACACGGAAAAACCACAGTGCAGCCATTCTCTGAGTGCTGTTTTCCAGGTGCCCTTAATCTCCCTGAACACCCCCACAGCTCTCAATCCATCACTTATGAAACCCTGTCTGTTCTCAGCCTTCTCCCTTCTCCATGGTTTGATCCTTCACTCCAGAGTGACTCCTCCATCTGAGTCCACCCAAGAACTCTGCCCTCTCTCTTCAAAGGGAATCCCATCCCACCATGCCCTTCAGCTAAGGACCTAAGCCACTGACTTAATGCTCAACACCTCTTGCCTTTTACTCTTTCTTGCCTCATTTTTACTTCTGGCATTACCCTCCCAAGAAAAAAAAAAAACTGGGAGCCACAATCTTCCTCATTTCTTCTTTCCCGTAACCACAGCTTTCTGTTCTTCATCTCCTTGCCTCACCTCCCAGCCATGCTCCATCCAGGGTCACACTGAGACTTTCATGTTCTTGAAGACTAGAAGCTACTGACAATGTTCTCCTTCCAGGAAGTCTGTCTCTCCAGTCTTCTACCCAAGTGACCTGCTCCTCAAGAGTTTCCCCAAAAGCCCATGGAGGTAAGATACAGCACATGCAGCAAAATCCCAGCAGGAAAGCTATTTGCAGTCTCAGGTACAACAAATCTCTGCAAGGAATCTACTCAAGGTAGCTCTGCTATCAGCAGAATGCCTATCACAGAATCATTGCATCATTACGGTTGGAAAAGACCTCCAAGATCACTAAGTCCAACCTTTGACCACAGCTCACCATGCCCAACAAACTGTACTATGAAGTGCCACATCCACCTGTTTTCTGAACATTTCCAGGGATGGGGACTCAACCACAGCCCTGGGTGGAGCAGGTGACAGCCTCATCCCTGTAGATGAACGCTGATTAAATGAAAGCAAATTTCCAAAATTAAGAGTTGTATCTGTACCCTAAGCCACACTGAACAACTTCCCGGTCTCTGTGGATGAAAGCAGGGGAGCAGCAGCCTGTGGAAGGGAAAGTTGACTCATTTCCCACTCCCACAGCTCTGAGTGGAGCAGGTCTAGGTGCAACACATCCCTGAGCCACGTCCAACCCAGAGTGGTCAGATGTCACCTATGACACCCCTAGGGTGTGAGCAGAACTTGCACAATACACATCCTGCATGCACGTGACTCTGCCCTGGGCACATACAACAGGTGGATCATTTTCACCCTGGCTGTTCTCCAACGTCACTTTTAGAGCTCTCATCTCCACAGATCCCGCTGGAACACCAACCTGGATGTCAGGAACTGCCACTGCTGACTTCAACACCTACGTCACCATCAAGTCCTGCCACTGGTACCAGTTCTTCAGGTTAGAATGGAGAGACCACACACCCAAAGCCCTGCTGCTGTCCCCAGACTCAACCACTCCAAACTCAACCAAATAAAACCAGTTCCAATTCTGTCAGGCAAGCACAGCCCATCACAACATGCCCAAACTTGAGCTAGCAGGAAAATTTCCTTCCAGGAGAAAGCAAGGCTTGGGTCACTGGCCACAGGTAACAAACCCTGGAGTACAGACAGCAAAGCTCCAGCATTTTGAGGGACACAGACCACACAAGGCTCTACTTCACGTGACACTAATTAGCGAGGATTAATTTTCTTCAGCAAGGTTCTCCAGAAAGAACAGAAGCTGCACATCTGCATGACCTAGCCAAATCCAGCTGCTCGTACTTGCACAGCAGTCTTTCTGAAATGCTCTGATGGCTCTGGAGCCTGTCAGGGCAATGTCCCACCCCTGCAGCTGCACAAACACTTGAGGCAGCGGGTGCTCGGCTGCCGATGGTGAGAGACAAAAGGCAACTCTTCATGCCTCACATTGTGCTGAAGCACAACCCACCTCGTGGGCCACCAGGCAGAGGATGCAGCCTCACCAGGAGAACTGGGAGCTATCCTGCAAGTAACTTTGTTACACATAGAAAAAGCCTGAATCTATCACATATTTTGCTGAAAATACAGGTTCAGTCCTCTTAAGCAATGTTCAACTTAAAACAATCCGGGGTGGAATGGATCTTTGGGTTAAAGAAGACAACAGGGTAACAGCTGAAGTCTCAGGGAGCAGTTCCACAGGGAAGCAGGTATTCCCTTCCTGCCAACTCCAACCTAATCACCACCAACCTGCACAAGCCACACAAAGGGCAAAGGTGAGGGACCAAGCTTTCACATTAGGTGTAATAGAAAAACATTCTTTACTCTGCAAGTGTCTTTACAAATATATATTTATATATTTAAGCCCATTTCAGGCCATAAAAGCCCATAAAAAAACAACCAGTACCTTTTTGAACAAGAGAAACTGCAGAAGCCTGAGGTGGCAGACTCCCACCCAGGGGCTGCTCTGGCGCTTCTCTGAAGGCCTTTAGTTAGCACATAAAACCATCTCAAAAATCCTTTGATGTGAAAGGAGGGGCACTATTCTTACCCCACCTTTCCCACTCTCTGTATGAGGTAAACTGGGATCACTTTTACATCATCGCTTTAGAAAGGAGATGTGGTATCCTGAAGACCAGCTTTTCCAAAGAACATTTGTGAAGGGGTTAAAAAGGTAAGATGTGTGGATCCAACCATAATGTGCTGTTGTCTCAAAATAGAAGTTGATACTAAAAAGCTATTCCAGATACATAAAGTACAAACACTAGAGCTGGTCAGAAAGATTCAGTCTCAACATTTTTTTTTTAAAGCAGGGAAAATTTTCTGCAGTGTGGCTTATCATTTCCCCTCTCCTCACTTTTCTACCAGTTCCATAAACCCTTCCAAAAAAAAATCACGCGTCTGTTGTCAGAGTGCAAAGTCCATCCAAATCTTGTGTTTCAGTTCACTATCTCTACACTTTACAAATCCTGATGGCAAACCAAAAGGTCTCAATTTAACTTAGCAAAAGTGATATCTAGAAAATATTCAACACCAAGAGGTCTTACAAAAAAACTTGAGACTACTAAGGCATTCTAAGGCACAGTGTTTTGGAAGAAGTGCTTTCTCCCTGTAGTGTTGCTTTATACACATCACGTGTGCGAGTCCAAGGGATGCATGGAGCTGCAGATGGACGCCATGGCTCCTCCCAAGCAGGGAATTCCATCTTCTGCTGCTGTTTCAGACGTAGGCTCCCAACGCTGCATGAAATTCAGTGAGACATTGCACCAGCTGCTGAAACTTGGGTCTCTCCTCAGGATCTAAGGCCCAACAGCAGGCCATCACAGCAAACCTGCAACAGAGAGGCACACAGAGCACAGGGGAACATCAGCCAGGCAACCACAGCCTCAGCCTGAAAGGCAAAACAGCATTTGCCACTGGAAAACTGGCTGAGCAACCAGAGATAGAGAAGGAGCTCTGGATCTTATGGTTCACAATGCTGAACAGCTCCCCCCAAGGATGGATACCAAGAATGACGAGCAAAGTGGCTGCGACCAGAGGTGCTGGGTTGATTTAGGGTATGACCCATGCCAATCCAGGAAGGAGCAGTACACAGTTCACTTGAAATTGCTCAACTGCGGTAAAAGCATGGAATGGTTTGAGAGGAGAGGGATATTGAAGATCATCCCATTCCAGCCCCTTCCACTAGCCCAGGGTGCTCCAAGTCCTGTCCAACCTGGCCTGGAACACTTCCAGGGATGGGGCAACCACAGCTTCTGTGGGCACCCTGTGCCAGGGCCTCCCCATCCTCACAGGGAAGAATTCCTCCCCAATATCCCATCTAACACTGCCCTCTGGCAGTGGGAAGCCATTCCCTCTTGTCCTGCCATTCTATCCCTCGTCCCAAGTCCCATCCCAGCTCTCCTGGAGATACTTTAGGCACTGGAAGGGGCTCTGAGCTCTACCTGGAGCCTCCTCTGGTCCAGGCTGAACATTCCCAGACTGTCTCCAGATCAGAGGGGCTCCAGCTATCAGAGTATCTCCACTGCCTCCTCTGGACTTGCTCCATCAGTTCCACATCCTTCTGAAGCTGGAGACCCCAGAGCCCAGTGCTCCATAAGGAATGTTTACCCCAGGGTTTGTCTGACAGGCAGAACAAACAGGCAGAGAAAGACAAGCCTGGCTCTCTCTTTGGCCAGCCTGGCTTAACACACCAAACATAAACCAGCCCCGTTGTCCTTTCCCAGCAGAGACACTCACAGTTCATCGGGGCAGTTGATGGGTTGAGCTATTCGATAGCCATCCTTTAAATAAGCTGCCATCTCGAAGGGGTCGATGTCCACGTACGGGGTCTGTCCTAAGGTCATCAGCTCCCACAGCGTCACCCCAAAGGCCCACTGCAAAGGAACAGTGCAGGCATTAAGAAAACATGCTGAATCCCCAGAGCCCCTCCAGGTAGGGCACAAATCATCTGTAAAGAAGATTACATACAGTAAGAAAGCTTTACAGAAATGCTCTATATAACCAAATTCAATGTGTCTTGAATTGGGCTAATTAAGAATCACAGAACTGGTATTAAATTGCCCAGAGAAGCTGTGGCTGCCCCTGGATCCCTGCAAGTGTCCAAGGCCAGGCTGGATGGGGGCTTGGAGCAACCTGGGCTAGTGGAAGGTGACCCTGCCCATGGCAGGGGGTGGGATCCAGATGGTCTTAAGGTCCCTTCCAACCCAAACCAACCTGCGATTCTAAGAAGTTGAACTCAACTTAAAATCTTAGTGCACTAAGATTTCAGTGCAAAAAATCATGTGTTTTTTAACATGATATTACAGAACACATAAATCTAAACAATACTGAACACTGCACCATTGTCTAGTATAAAGTTATCTATTTTTTTACATTTTGCTTCTTCAAAATGCCTCAAAAAAATCTGTGAAATTCAAAGGGTCAGAAGAGCAGACAGAATGAAATTTTAATTTTTTGATTCTGAATCATCTGTGTATTTGGAGAGTATGCTCAGGAACAGGACTCAGGGAAAAAAAGAGATTTCATCTCAGTAAACCTGACAGCTGGATCAGCATTCAACACATTCAGCCAACAATCCTTGCCAGAAGGAGCTTAAAGTGATGAGAAATCCATCAATTAATGCACACGCAAGCCGTGTACAAGGAAAACAATTTACTATCTGGTATCCAGAGATCCAGGACAGCAAACAGAAAGGGGGCTAATACTGCACGCTCGTGACTCACTGCTCAAGTTACACATCATCATTTATTAAAAAGGAGCAGAATCCTGCAAGGCTCACATGATTCTTGTTTTAATCAAGAGAAATGCCACCACTGCCTTGACCAAAGCCTCAGGGAAGAGATGTTTTCAGGTGGGAAGGGCAGAGGAGGGCAGGGGTGCAGATGGGGCCCTGCTCCAAAAAGCCAAGGAAGGATATAAAGCCCCTTTTTACCTGCAGTGGAGAAGAGTGCAGAGGGACCAAGGAGTGGTCATGAAGATGAGATAAAGGGTGATTCAAGCAACCATTCTGGGAATACAGCTGTTCTAACTCCATAGGTAGCTGCATAAAAATGGCACAAAGAGGTGCAGAGCTTCATGTCCAACAGCAGGAAAACCATGGAATAAAGATTCAGCAGGAATTGTGGTTTGTTTTCCTACACTCTGGCTGACTGATAGAGCTGCTGGCAGCGGAGCAACACATTATTGGGAAAGTTTCAAGCCAGCAAACACATTTCAAAGAAAGTCATCCAAAAAGCAAGCCTGGAACATGTCCCATGGCATCTCTGCAGACGCAGACACTGTTTGTACCACACTTCATCACCCTTTCCCTGTTACATGCAACGGGTTTGTTCCTACCAAACCCACAAAAACATCTGACATCAGCTTTTTGTGAAAAGAGTCCAGGTAGATGCAAAGCTGATATTTCGGGCAGATGGTGTTTTCTACACCCAGAAAAACCGTTCACTTTTGAACTTTACAATAAACTCAAGATGGCCACGTGTCTGCAGTCAGAACTCTGAGTTAAAAGGTAGGTGGCATTTATCTCTGTGCAATGAACAAAGGACTTCTGGGTTAAAATGGGCTGGAAGAGATGCTGAATTGCACTGGAGTTTTCAAAAATGGTTACAAATACTGAGATTTACTCATCCTAATAAAATTTCACATCTCACTGCCACTGTTACACAAGCTTTGATTTCCCAGTCCTCACAAACAGCAAATGCTTTCATGTCCCAGATAAAAAAAAAAAACAACCCAGAAATTAAAAAAAACACCATTTAATTGAGTTCATTTAGCACTCTAAAAACATGCTTTTACAGGCAACCTCCACTTCCTTTTCTGTCTTCAAGTTTGGTATCACACAAACCCCAGGGTGTTTTCCAGTGAATACATATGTGGAACAGAGCTGGCACCTTCCCTTCCTTCCTTCTTTTTCTTGTTGTTTATATGGCTGCAGCACTAGTACAGAGACCATGGAGGAAAAAAAAACAACCAGAACTTCTCTAAAATTTCCCAAACTGGCACCAGACCACCATCCTGGATGAGATGCATCCAAGGAAACCGAGGGAGCAGGCTGAGGTCACTGCAACACTGCTCTTATCTTTGAAAGGTCACCTCAACTGGGGGAAGTTCTGGCCACTGGAATAAAGGCATCCTCTGGAAGAGCTGGGATCCAGGGAACTATGGGCCCCACAGTCAAACATCAGCTCCTGCTTGTGTTAGGGAGCTCGTTATCCTGGAACTCAGTCCCATGTGGACGATTTGCCAGAGCACAGAGACATCTGGGAAGAGCCAGTGTGGATTTATGAAGGGAAGCCTTGCCTGAGCAGATCTTTGCTGAGCAGACAGAGCACAGGGTGAGCAACGGATGTCCACCTTGACTTCCAGAGTGTGTTGGGCACTGCCCAGGCTCCCCAGGGAACGGGCACGGCCCCAAGGCTGCCAGAGCTCCAGGAGTGTTTGGACAATGCTCCCAGGGACAGGGTGGGATTGTTGGGGTGTCTGCGCAAGGCCAGGAGCTGCACTGGAGGATCCTTCTGGGTCCCTTCCAACCTGGAATATTCTATGGAAAGCAGACTAGTCCCAGTACAGCTCCCTGAATTTGACTGTGTTTCCTGCCAAGGAACAGGGAGCAAGAGAGGGCCTGACTGACCCTTGAACCATCTGCCACGAGCAGCTGATGCAGGAGTGGGTGCAGAGATGCTGCTCTGAACAGGCAACTGCTATCTATCCAGTGCCATGATCCTCTGCCTCAAGCTCTGGGATCCCCAACATCACAAGGATGTGGAACTGCTGGAGTGAGTCTAGAGGAGGCCAGAGAGATGCTCCATCGGCTGGAGCTCTTCTGCTCTGGAGCCAGGCTGCGAGGGCTGGGGGACTACACCCAAAGAAGAGAAAGCTCCAGGGAGACATCACAGCACCTTCCAGTGCCTAAAGGGGCTCCAGGAGAGCTGCAGTGGGATTATGGACAAGGGATGGAAGGACAGGACACTGGGGAATGGCTTCCCACTGCCAGAGGGCAGCATTAGATGGGATTTTGGGAAGAATTTCTTCCCTGAGAAGGGAAGGATTTCTTCCCAGGTGAGGCTCTGGCACAGGGTGCCCAGACAAACTGTGGGTGCTCCATGTCTGGAAGTGTTCCAGACCAGGCTGGACAGGGCTTGGATAGTGAAAGGTGTCCCTGCCCATGGCAGGGGGTGAGACTGGATGAGGTTTAAGGTCCCTCCCAACCCAAACGATTCTGGGATTCAGTGATTCTCCAACAGCTAAAAAAAGAGAAAAATGTCAACAAAACACATTCTCAAAACGTACGAGGTGGGGAAAAAAATCTCACCACATCACTAGCACTGGAAAATTCATTGTTGACCAGGCTTTCCAGAGCCATCCAGCGGACTGGTCTGTTCTCGTTATCCCCCAGGCAGTGGTAGTCCATGGGGAACAGGTCCCGGGACAGCGCGTTGTCCGTGATCTTCACCTGCAGTGTGTCGTCAATGCTGGGCACAGAGAACAGCATGTTCAGCAAAGGCAGCAGCACAGCTTCACAGCAAACAGCTGAGCTCAGCCCTAAGTTCCAGACTCGGGATCTAAATGGCGAGTGCTAAGCCACATCTCAAGCACTGGCACTCTCCTGCATCAAGACACACTTACACTGTGATTAGCAAATATTATCACAGCACCTATTTATTCTGTGCCAACTGATAAGCACTAAAAAAGTCAGCACGCTTGATTAAATAAAACCAAACATTTACAAGTGCAAAAAAATACCGTTAAAGCAAACAAGTAACTGCCTCAAGTTACTCCTGCTCCTTGGGAGATCCCCTATCAGAGTAATTAAACACCTTTTAGCTCTAGTACTTCTGTGGCAATAATGAGGCAGAGATCTGAGCAAAGCAAGAGTCAGTAACCTCTTTAAGCAACCAGTACTCCTTGTGGTCCAAAAGCTTGTCTCCAATCAAGCCATCTAGTGAAAAACTGTTTATTCCCTTCACAAGAGATACTGATGCTTGTCAGAAATAGGGTACTAAGAGAAACTTGCTTTTAATCAAGAAAATATGACTCAAAATAGCTCAGAGAATCTGCCCCCTCTGGTACATGATTCAAAGTCTTTGAACTTAAAACTGTGTGTAATGAAGTTCAGTGTTCTCATGAACAGATGACGTCAGAATACGGCAAAGATGTTGGCTTCAACACTGTATGACAAAAATACAGAAGGAACATTGGGGGTTGGGGGCATTGTAACAAACTGGTTTTTGTTGTCTTCTCATCTTGCCAATTATTCATTTTGATGAGAAAAATGAAATATAAATGCTCAATCTGTGTGTTTCCCTCTTTACCATCTCAGATATCTTTTCATTTATCTTATTTCTAAGCACTTTCCAGCCAGTTTGTTATCCTCAAAATTTACAGACCAGGAAATTTCCTATCTAGTCATTGTTCAGGGAACTTCCCAGAAGACCTGATGGAAAACAAATTCAATCCAAAGGGCAGTTCCCCAGCAATTAGAGAGCCCTGACTTGTGTAATCCTCATGTCCACTGTAATTGGACCCAACTGCGCCATGGGGACATGAGACCAAAAACATTTCCTCCCTTAAACCTGCCAAGATCACTGGTATCCTGGCTCCCTTCCCAAAATTAGGACACAGGTCTGATGCACTTTGCAGCCTTCCATCACCCAGAGCAAAACCTGGGGAATAAAGAGGGGCAGGTGGAACAAAGTCCTTCAGGGGATCCTGGCTACTGGCAGCTCTTTCCCTTTCCAAACATAAAGCTCCAGGTGATGTCCCTGATGTTTGTGATCTCTGTCTCCTGTGGTCCCACTTCCTCCTCACTAGTGAGGAAAGGCAGTAAAAATGAGGAACAGAATCTCTCAGGAACACCATCACACTGAGCATCCTTACGTGGCACAAGAGCAGAAGGAGAGCGAGCAGAGATGGTGGCCCCTGAGTGACTGTGTTTCTAGAAAGCCACCAAACACCTCCATTTCTACATTTTGGGGTGTATTCTAGCCTTAAGATGGTCTCAAAACCCACTCTGGCATTCCGGCCATTCCAGAGCACATTTCCATCTATCCATCATTTGGCAACTAAGAAATCTACCAAGGAACAAAGTCTTCAGCTCAATTTTTAAGGGAAAAAAATGAAGAAAACCAACTTCAGACAAAAATCTATCCATCGATAAACTGCTGAAGATATTCCAAGATTTATTAAAGTTGAAGGGAAGCTTTAATTCTTTCCAAGCCTTTGAAAAGATGATGGACAAACCCAGATGAAGCATTTACAGAGAGGATGTTGTGTGTCCTTTAAAACCCTTCTTCCTACTTCCCCTTGGCTTTGGAGGAAAACAATTTCACTGACCAAACTAGTGACCCAAAACCTGCATTCTGCAGAAGAGCTCAGGGTGACTGCAGCAAGCTGTAGCTGCTGAGAGGATGGTACTCACACACAGTTCCTGGCAGCCAGGTCTTTGTGGATGACCTCCCGTCTGGCCAGGTAGCTCATCCCACAGGCGATCTGGATAGCCATATGTACAAGATCCTGCTGGGAGATCGCCTGCAAGAGCCCAGAGCAGCATCCATCAGCCCCTTCAGCCCAGCACCTGCAGGGTTACTGGGTTTGCTGTGTCCCAGTGCCCCCTCCTCTTCTGGTCCCCACACACACACGAATCACCTACTGACACTCAGGAAGGTGCCTCGCTCTAAATCTTAACTTCTTTTTTTGACATGCCAAGGGAAAATACTCCCATCTTGCAACTGCCTCACTCTCTGTACCTACCTTTTCCTGTGATTAGAGGTGGACATAGGCAAAAATGGTCCATTTTACCCCTCTTCCCATACCTTTTTCACTTTGTTTCCCTGGAAACCAGCTCACTTCCAGGCAGCAGCACAGCCAAAATCCTTTTTGCTCTCCAAAACTAGTATCAAAGGCTGTTCCTGCAGCTCCTTTTCCAACTCCACTGGCCCATCCTAATTAAATCTTGCATGCATTTATAGCTTGAGACACCAAAAGTAGTATCAGTAAATCTAAAATTCCTCCACACACAATTTCCCCTAACTTAGTCCACAATTTTCTCTATTTGTTGATATCATTTTAGGATGCATTGACTGAGCTCCTACCCTAATGAGAGGTAACTCAGCTTCCTGCCCTCTGAACACCCATGATAAACAGCCAGGAATGTTTTCCTGGTGGGAATCAAGGCAAACACTTGCTGGGGAGCCACCTCTGCAGTTCTCCTGCTGTCACACCAAACAGGAGAGTGCCACAACCATTCCTCTGGTGGCACACACCCAGGTGCCAGACCAACTGGAGGCTTAATGGGCACAAAGTCCCACATGCCTGAGGGTACCTGAGGATTGTTGGCTTCCACCAACTTGCACTGTCGCAGGAAGAGTTTAAGGTTCCCCCAGTTCATGTAGGGCAGCAGCACCATTGGTTTCTCTCCCTCTTCTATACAGACATGAGTGATAGGCAGCAGATTCCTGGAAGACAGAGAAATTCCTAATATTATGGAACTGAAATTTGACAAAAAGACTTTTGATTCCTAAACATGGTAACAAAATTAATTCAACGTGGAAGAAAAGCACTGAATCTTGTATTAGGAGATGCAAAGCACAACATGTCCAAGTAATTGAAGCCCTAGACATTGCTTCTTTTAATAAACAAAATGTTTGACTACTTTCCCGTTAGGAAGAGTCCTCCATATGTTTTCACTTGGTCCAAGAGGGCTGACATAAACTGTTGTGAATACAGGCTACCATTTGTACTCAGAAGTGCTATATCCTAAACTGCTAAGTGTAGCATTCTACATCATCTACAGATATAAAATATGTAATTCCATTACAGCAGTTTAATTAAAAAGTCACAATCGCATGTTTGATCCACTGCTAAGTGACAGAACAGAAAATCTGAGTTCTGAACCAGCCACTTTAAAGGTCCTTTTCAAGCCTTTTGTGGCTCAGGTAACCCCCATGCAGCAGTGACTCTGCACATCTTCCTCAGCAGGAATATAATATTATATATATCAATATGTAAATTCATAGAAACTCAAACCAAACTGGATACAGTTTCAATTTCCATCAATCGCTTTTAAATATATCTGTATTTTCCACTGGAAACCATTAGTAAAAGTCACTAATGACTTATGATTGTTTTTAATTTTGACTTTTGAATTTTCTTGCGCTTTCCTGAAGATTTCTCACAGCCAGGTATCACATCCATGAGCTCTAGAGACCCATGAAGGTCTCAGCTTTAAAGGCAGTGTAGGGAAGAAAAGCTTTTTGGAATTTTTTGAAGAGTCTGCCTTACAAAAGGGAGGACAACAGCTTGTTTGGAATTATAAGAGTGGGGAAGGTTCATTTAGTTTCTATTTTAAGTATATTTCACCAAGAACCTGCTACTCCTGCATTTTAGGCAAGGTCTTTACTATATAAGGCTGGGAGAGCTGGGAATGTTCAGCCTGGAGAAGAGAAGGCTCCAGGGAGACCTCAGAGCCCCTTCCAGGGCCTAAAGGGGCTCCAAGAGAGCTGAAGAGGTGTCAGAGAGGGACTGGGGACAAGGGCCTGGAGTGACAGCACAAGGGGGAATGGCTTCTCAATGCCAGAGGGTAGGGATAGATGGGATTTTGGGAAGGAATTCTTCCATGGAAGGGTGGTGAGGCCCAGGCAGAAGCTGTCCAGAGCTGACCCTGGATCCCTGGAAGTGTCCCAAGGCCAGGTAGGATGGGGCTTGGAGCACCCTGGTGTGGTGGAAGGTGTCCCTGCCTATGGCAGTGATGAGCTTTAAGGTCCCTTCCCACCCAACCCACTCCAGCATTCCATGATTCTACAGAAGTGTTGCTGAATTCCCAACAAACAGCTCCCTCTTTCCAGGGAGCTTTAGCCCAGGTACTCCCACCTCACAGTGACATGGATTTGTCACCAGCCCTGCCTGCCCTACCTGTGGTGAAGTCCTCTGAGTTTGCAGCTTTCCGTCAGCATCATTGTCACCTGCACCTCCGAGGCTTGATCTGAGGGAAAAAGGAACCACAGATAAACTTTGGAAACAAATTAACACATTAATTAAAATTCAGTCCAGATTTGTAAGTCACTTGAGGTCATTTGAGCACTAACAGAACTTGTTTGCCTCCTTTTTTAAAATGGCACTTTAAAAAAGCCCCAAAGTTCAAAGCCAAGTTCTGAGGCTTATTTTTGCTGAAAGGAGTGGGGTGAAACCCAGAAAGGAAATCAAGCACATTCCAGGTGCTGACAGGGTGTAGCTCTGCACTTCCCGACAGCTTCTGGACAGGCATGAGTGAGCTGCACTGGGCAGTGTGGTCCCATCCTGTACGGGACTGGTGCCCATGGAAGCAGTGGGATGTGCCAAGTGTTTCCCAAGCACGGATGTGCTCCAAGGACACTGCTTTGCTGCTGAGTTACCACTGCAGGTACAGTTGTGTTTACTGCCCCATGGCTGGAGGCTGTTCATGCCTAGATGTACTTATCTCCTTGCTCTCTGCTTGACATACTTGACTCTTGGTAACCTTAGAACTGTTTGCTGCTCTCTTCTCCACCTTTAAAAATGAATAAATAAATAAAACCACCGCTGCCAGCTAAAATTCAGGCACCTGTGATAACTCCAGTGACCCACATCAATCAGAGCATCCACAGGGCAGAAGCACAAGTGGTGCCTGGAACCCCTTCCCCACCACTATTTGTGTATTTGGGAATTTTTGCCCCCTTTGGTGGCAAGAACCTCCAGGGAAGCTTAAGGAGACATCAACGAGAGCTCTCCCAATCCCACCCTCCTCACACCTGGGAGCATTTTCCGTGTCTCCCTCGTGCTGGGACTAGTTCTGGCAGGGAGCTGGCACAGGAGAGCCCAGCAAAGCCCAATGAGCTCTCCTTGCTGCACTAGAGGGAATTTACATGTTGTGGATGAGTCAAGCCAAGGTTTTACTGCCCTGGGAGGAAGAATAGGCAAGAAATCCTCTGCTCTTTTCCCTCCTTCAAAGTCTTATCCTGTTCCCTGTACAGCCCTGACACCCTTTCCTAACTGAGCCTAAGCCCTGCAAAAGTAAACAGCTCTGGCTGAGTGAAGAGTGATGGGAGCACTCTGGAGAAGCCTAGATGGGCCACTAAACGAGTGACAATTACGGCTGTGGTATATTATGGGATGCATCAACCAGTGTTTTTGGGCTTATCGCTACAAGGACATTGAGGGGCTGGAGCGTGTACAGGGAAGGGAACAGAGCTGGGGAAGGGGCTGGAGCACCAGGAGTGGCTGAGGGAGCTGGGAAATGGGCTCAGCCTGGAGAAAAGGAGGCTCAGAGGAGACCTTGTGGCTCTGCACAACTCCCTGACAGGAGGGGGCAGCCGGGGGGGGGGGTCGGGCTCTGCTCCCAGGGAACAGGGACAGGAAGAGAGGGAACGGCCTCAAGCTGTGCCAGGGGAGATATAAGCTGGATATTGGGGAATACTTCTTGACAGATAGGACAGTCAGACATGGAACAGGCTGCCTGGGGCAGTGGCTGAGTCCTCATCCCTGGAGGGATTTAAATCTATGTGGATGTGGCACTCGAGGACATGGGTCAGTGGTGGCCTTGGCAGTGCTGGGGGAACTCCATGGCCTTGGAGGGTTTTTCCAACACAAACAAATCTATGACTCCCCTCTGATAACAAGTGTGTATGTGGGGATGGTGTGAACAGGTTCTTGCAGTGCAGGAGACACTTAAGCCATGGCCAGATGAAGTCTCTGGTCTGCATTCCAATAGAGGCATGAGAAAGAGAAGGTCCTACCCCTGTGGGTTAGACATTTGATGAATTTGATACATTTGAGACAGATACAAAAGGTTTGGAAAGAGGAAAGAAAAACCAAGATCCTACATTAAAATGAACTTATACAGCCCTGAATGACTGAATCAGGCAGTTCTAAAAGCCAGCATTAAAAACGGAGGTGGAAAGGCAGATTCTGATAAGTCAGAGGAGCAGGTTACCTGTACAGACCTTCAGGTGTAAAAGCAGCAATTATAGGGCCCAAAGACCTCAACCTCTTAACCCAGCACACAATGAAGGAGATTCCTGGGTGTGAGTTTAAGCTGATTAACTCTTCACACACCCTCTGAGCCTGTGGTTGCTGAACTGGTTTGCTTTTAATTATAAGAGCCACCAATCAATGATCTGAAGCTTTCAATCAGAGATTGTTTAAGAGTGGATTTAAAATCTACAGAACGAGTCTGTCTGGTTTGGACAATGCACCCATTCATCTCCTCATGGTAACTCTTCTGCCGATGCCTTTCCCTTTCCAGCACTCAGGGAAGTTTCCAGCAGGTCACTGTGACGTTCTGTTGTTTTCTCTCCACGTTATAGTGGTTGAGCACCCAAAAGGACGATTGACTCCCAGGCAAGCATATACGGAAACTGAAATCTTATCTTATGAAACAGTCCCACCATCCACATTGTGCTTGCTTATCAATATTATTTCCTTGTTTTCTGCATGGAAAAAAACATACCCAACACCAACAAATTCAACAGACAGAGCAAACAATAGTAGTTCAAGGCTAATCTACCCCCAGTTGAGACCAGTGCCAATTTAGAACCACCACACAATTTGATTATTGTGGGTTTGTACTAGATATAATTCAAAACACAATATTAATTACCACTTCTTGGAGTGATTCTTGTCAAAAGGGGGAAAACAACACAAAAATACTGCTACTGCAACAGACCCCACTGCAATCAGGCTTCCTTTAAAGGCTATTTTCATCAGTCGCAAAGGAAAAAGTTCAGTTAAACAAACTGCCACATTTAGTAAACTACAACCACTTTTGAGCAACCAATATACACATCTTCACAGACCAGGACAAAGGTGATTTTTGCAATTTAACATTTTTGTTGTGAGGGCCTGGTGAATCTGACAATCTTGTACTTGAAAACCCTTAAAACCAATCCAGGAAACTCACCATTTCTAGCTTTATTAAGAGAAACAGAGTCCCAGAGCCCAGCCAGTGACTGCTACATCACAGCAATCCCAGCCTGGTGAGATGTTTTTCCAAGGTCATACTGAGATGAATCTACAGGTTTCATTTTCCTGCCTGGGCCAATGTAGAATCCCAAATTCCCCAAGCTGTGTCAATCCCTGAGTGTTACAAGTAAGCACACACTCTTCGTTTTCTTCTCAGAGCTGTCTGTGCAGCCACTCAAATGAGACAGGGGAAGGATCAAACCCACAGGATGCCCAGGGGCTTTTCCGGCTCCTTTTGTCTGCCCCGGATCTGTGAAGTTGTCGGCTATGAGCATAGCCACACACAAAGCTACAGAGGGGAGGGCGGGGGAAAGCCTCCCACAGAGCCAGAAACCTCTGAAATTACAACAGCTGCTTGGAGACACAACTGAGGAGGTCACAGTCTCCCATTTATTAAATCTGCACACCAGGAACAGCCCTGAATTTAAGCTGAGTGCACCAGGGCGAGGCAACAAGGGCTCGTTGCAAGACTTCCTCGAAGCCCTGAAAAAAGCTGAGATATTTCCATTATTTGTGATTAAGAACATGTCAGTGCTCAGCCATGAATGGAGTTGCAGTTTGATGGTCGTGGGGAACAGCCAGGTTTCCATAAGGTGATCATGCACCAACAGCTGAGAAACCAAAGAGCAGCAACCTCAGGTGAGTTCAGAGGAAGATTTAACACCCAGTAATATTCCAGGTGCTCAATTAGCGCCAAAAAAGTCCAACTTTCACAAGGTGCTTAAAACCAAGACTGAGATAGATGTAAATTCATTCCAGAGAGGAAGATGCTCTCCAAGCCCTGGTTTTACCCAAAAGCCTCGCTGTGAAAGCCTGCCCTGAGGCCCAGAGCAAGAATAAGGCAGGATTCCAAGCTCTGATGGAGCTGCAGGTTTATCTCCTGACACCACAGGGTTTGCATGCAGCCAGGCACAATGGGGCTCTTGGCACTGTTGATTTTATAGAAGAGGCTGATCCCTCTGTGCTGGGGCCCTGCCTGGTTCATGGGGAGAAAAAAAACACCTATTCCATTTTTACCAACTTCTCAAAATCCAGCTGCAAAAATGTATTTTTAAATCTTTGTTCATTATCACTCATCAATCACATGAAACCTCAAAACAGCAAAGCGCAGCTTAAGTAGGATCACAGAATCCTTTAGGTTTGAAAAACCCTCCAAGATCGAGTTCAGTCATTCCTCCAGCGCTGCCAAAGCCGCTCCTAACCCACGTCCCAACGTGCCACATTCACACATCTGTTAAATCCCTCCAGGGACAGGGACTCCACCACTACCCTGGGCAGCTGTGCCAGGGCTGGACAGCCCTTTCTGGGAAGAAATTTTCCCTGATATCCAACCTAAACTTCCGCCAGGGTAATCTGAGGAAATTTCTTCTTGTCCTGTCCCTTGTTCCCTGGGAGAACAGACTGACACCCACCTCACTACAACCCCCTCTCAGGCAGCACTACAGTTAAAAGACTTCTGGTTGTAGAATGGTTACTGAAATCTGTTCCTTCAGAAGACAAAGAAGAACTTGAAAATCTATAGGTTTCAAAATAGAACCAAGTCACATCTGAACCCTCTCACAGCCTGCTACAGGCAGTAACAGCAGAGTCTCTCAGCACTCCTGTCAAAAACACCTCGGCAAACGCTACAGCCAGGAGCTCCAAGGCTTCTGAAGAATGTTACCAACAGCAATATTTAAGATATTTCACTTGAAACTTTTCTCATCTTTGGACCATTTGTAATGGTTTGCTCCCCTGTGAACTCTTTCCCGCTTCATATTGCAAAGTAATACTCCTCCACATCACAACACTTACACAGCCCATTTTCTACACACCTGCCTGTTTTCACAAGCTTCTATTACCTTATTATTTTTCAGCCTTGTGGGCTTTGCCAAATATCCCACGACAAAGTGCACAAGCTCCAGTTATTGAAGGGTGACAGGCACACAGGCAGGCACACTGGTCACGGAATGTGGCCACAGGAATTGAGAGTGCAGGACTATAATACCTCCAGGTGATAAATGCTCCAGGTATCAACACATCCTCGTTAATTACTGCTGCTTCTGCATAGCAATTAATTAGGCAAAACAGCTCCCAAGGCAGAATTTTACCCCAGTTTGAAGAGAATGCATGCCTGAGTATTGCTTTAACCCTTCCACAGGAGTCTTTGGAAGAAATTCAACACCCATGCTCACATCTGTTGCACGGGTTATTTTTAATGCTCCTATCAGGTAACTTTCACAACCTTCCTTCACCAGAAGGATGCTAAAGAACGCAAGAAGTCATGACTCAACCTGCTTTTTCATAGGCAGAAAGGAAAGTACACATAAAAAATATTTCAGCTTTAAAATTTCCAGAAGCCCCAGGAGTCAGACAGGGACAAGTGGAGCATCTGATGCTCCTTCCTGCCATGGGCTGAGCACAGGACACCGTGCTCCTGTTTGCAGCTCAGAGTTGCAGGAGGTGCTCGGGTCATCACTTCCACATATCCAAGGCAGCCCTGCATCCTATGGAATTCCAGTCTTCTGGAAAGGTAAGACACGCACTCCAAACCACAGCAGGAGGAGGTTACAGCATGGGAAACCACACTTAGTCCTGCTAAAACCTCCAGAGAGCAGGGCTTCTCTTCCAATCCTGGTATCCAGGCATCAAGTATCAACCACGAGTTTATTTTGCAAAGCAAGGCAGCTCACACTGACAAATCCAAGCTGAATTTTAATAAATCCTGGGAGTGAGTCAACATGACACTGCTAAAATAGGGAATGCTATTCTGGTTTTCCTTCATTACAAATGCACACACAGTTTTAAACCCCGGAGAAAGGCAGAGAAAAGCAAGATTTGGGGACAGTCTTAGTTCCCTGTGTAACAGTAACACCAGAATCCAAGAAACAGCAGCGAAGAGAAGTAAAAGACTCTGCTCAGCAATCCATTTAACTCAAAATGAACCTAAAAGCATTAAGTAAATGCAAAATGAAACTGTGAAGGAGGGACATGACTGATGTCATGGTCCAAGGGTCAAGGGGCAGCAGGTAACAAAACTGATATACAAGTAGGGATTTTAACTGTATGTAAATTAAAGTGTCCTGCAGGTGAGTATTTTTTAGCACGTAGAATAGCAAATCTTTAAATGATGTAGTACAATACTTTGGAAATCATCCCCTCAGTATTTTCTGAAGCATATTGTAGGTGTCTCAGGGTATTTCCTTAAAGAACTAGGATTAAATGACAAATCGAGTGCATTTTTAGGCTGATATTCAGCAATTGCAGAAATCTGAAATTCAGAAATTTGCTACTTATCCCCCCAATTCTTTAGATTCAGGTATCTTCCTTTATAAAGACACTCAAGAATTTAGCTCAGATGAGCAGTAGCTCTTGATTTTGGGTTTTTTTTCGCATAAACTATATGCTTCTGAAACAGGATTCTGCACTCTGATTTTGGGAGGTTAAATACTTTGAACAATTAATTCAAGTACTGTATGAACTTAAACTTAGAACCGTTTTCACAAGGCTGTGTTGTTAACAATGAACTGCCCAGAACAGCAAATTCCATCCATTTAAACATGACCTATTCAGAACAACTGTGGATACTCCGAGTTCTGGTATATGTTTAATGTGAACAAGAAACCTTCACCTTGAAGAGGTGCTTAAGTCCCCTAAATGCTCCTATTGCTTTCTCCTGCTTGGCACGGCCTGAATTCTCAAGATTTCTATTCCTACACTTCCCAAATGCATGAAGTCCTAAAGGGTCACCAATCCTGCAATCATGGAATGGTTTGGGCTGGAAGGGACCTTAAAGCTCATTTTGCTCCAGCCCCTGCCACAGGCAGGGACACCTTCCACTTGACCAAGATGCTCTAAGCCTGGTCCAACCTGGCCTGAACATTTCCAGGGAATTGGACATCTCCTCTTAACTAGATTAGCAATAAATGAAAAACATCAGAAGAGTAAAATGTCAGAGATAGCCAAGAATGCTGGAAGTCTTTAAGGGACCTAAGATGACAAAACTCAAAGCTTTGTTACAAGCTGGTAGAACAATGAAGTTTAAAGAGCTGACCTTTGTCACACATCGACTTTGTTTCCAGTGCTTTCCATGGGTTGTTTGCTTCCAAACACTCCTTTCTTGTACATCAGAAAAATGTTAAGTGGTTATAACATGAAATGGGAGCAGCTGGGTTATCTTGAACAGCACACTGGGTTGTTTTTACCAAAAGTGTACCTTGGCCAGAACATCCTAAATGAGTCAGGGCTCTGCACAGCTCACCCTCACTTCATATGTTCCCGGAATAAACACAATTCCATTTGTTTTGCTAAGAATTTTCTCCTTCATAGGAAAAGCACCATTGAACAATGTGTTCTTTAAATCAAAGGTGAAACCTGTGTGTTTTCTTCCTCCTCTGACATCAGATGATTTAAAAGATTCCCAAGAAAGGCAGAAGGGATCTGACAGACACTGGCAAGAGATGCAATGCCAGCTTAGAGAAATACACCATCAGAGAAATTTCCAAAACTGAGAGGAATTGGAAACCTCAGACTGGAAAGTGAAGTATTCCACCCTCATAACACGGTTTTTCTGTAAAACAAAAAACACAATGAAGCAAGCAAATGCCAGCTAAGTCTCTCATCTTTCCAACAAAGAACTTATTAAGGTTGTGTTGATCCAAAGATTCCATAATCCCAAATATTCTAGATAATATCCTTGTTCTTTCTGGCAATGACACACATCCTCAATCTTCATCAGTGTCTGTTTAAAGACAGAACAAAAGTGGATTTTCCATTGAAATGTTTAAGTGTGAAAGTAACTATGACTTTGAGCACCTTGCCTAGCAAATGAATGCAGTGCAAGTGTAAAGTGCAAAGACAACACAACAACTGTATGGCCATCATGAAGGATGTAGGGACAGGCTGAACAAGGCACACCTTTTCCCCAGGGCTTGGGATCTTTGTAGTCTGAAGTCATTAGAGCTTCCAGAAAGGCGAGAGAGATCCATTTACCTTTGAAGCTCTCCCCCTTGGCACAAGGCACTGCACATTTCAGAAGGCTCAGGCACCCAGACACAGATGATACAGCATGAAAGAAACCTTATAAATTCATGTATTTCATGAACCTGCACGTAGAAACTTTGTCACTGCCACGGGCATGCTACAACTTTCTCCCTGGAGTGAACTTAAGTTCCATGGAAGAAAAAAACTCTTTTAAGGATGTGGAGTGAGAACCAGGGATGAATCCTTCAGCCTGCCTTTGTAAGACATGTGGTGTTGAGACTTCAAGAGAATCATCTCCAGCTTTTACACCCCATCAATTTACGAGCTACAGAACAAGTAATCACCAAATCACTTCAAAAGTACTTCAATAACTTCACGAAGCGTTCAAACAAAAGACCCCAAGTTCTGCAGTGGAGTAGAAACTAGAGAGATCATGCTGAACAAGCACACCTCAACCTATTTAACCTCTGCACAGATAGTGCTTAATCAGGCTCAAACTTGCCCTCTGAGAGTCTGACCTAATGATTCTACCCCAGTTTGAGACAACATGGAATACAGCACATTCCTGGGAACTCCCTGGACGGGCTCTTCCACCTCTCTCAGTTTTCACATATTACTGACTCCTTTAAGAGCAGATCACTTTGGAAGGGAAACAAGCACAGAGCTCAGAGAAATCCAGGGATCCCTTTTTCACTGAGCACTCTCCTGGTTTATAGCAATGCTCTGCATCTCACTGGAGTTCTGGAAAACATTGGGGAAGGAAAGTGGGAAGGTCTGCTGCAGTTACCTGTGCTTATGATCCTTTGAGGGCAACAATCAACCACAGGGAAAGAACACAGGGAAGAGACAAACTGACAAGGCTGCCATCATTCTCCTTCCAGAGCAGGAAATACCCACAGATGTGATTATTGCCTGATGAGCACAACTGCCACAACATTCACTTTCCCCAGCATAGGAAATAGGAAAACTGACAGCACATTCCCTCTGTTCACATGACTGGAAACAACCTCTCTTGAAAGGGCATGGAGGCTGTAATACATTGACAGCTGAAGGAGACACACATGAAAAGAGATCCACTGTGACAGGCACTGAGGGCATGACTTTTCTTCATGAATTTTCATCCAGAAACCATTCCCTGAACAGCACAACCTTGACACCTGCCCTAGTGGAGCAGAGCTCTTCTCCTAACAGCCCACAAACCCAAGCTCAAGGCCCATCTGTAACACTTGGGCTGAGGGGGTTCAGCCTGGAGAAGAAAATTTTCCAAGGACACCTTTCTGTGGCCTTTCAGCACTAAAAAGTGGATTGTGAGAAAGACAGAGAGACTTTGGATCATGGCTTGCAGGGACAGGACAAGGGACAACAATTTTAAATGGGAAAAGGGTAGATTTATATTGGACATAAGGAGGACAATTTTATTTATTTATTTATTTATTTATTTTTTCCCTGTGAGGTCAGACACTGGCATGGGTTGCCCAGAGAAGCTGTGGCTGCCTGATTCCTGGAAGTGTCCCAGGCCAGGCTGGACAGGGCTTGGAGCAACCTGCGACAGTGGAAGGTGTCCCTGCCCTTGGCAGGGGGTGGGGACTGGACGGGCTTTAAGGTCCCATCCAACCCAAACCATTCTGGGATTCTAGTATTCGCCTGAAATTCCAGGTTTAAAATCATAACAACTTCCCTAATGTCAGAATAGCCAATGCAGCGTCTTCAGTTTCTCAAGCTCTGACCCCGGTGAGAAGAAAGGTGTTTTTTCTCTCAAGGAGGTTACTCTTCCTCACAGTACCTGCTTAAAGAACCTCAGTTCACATTTTCCAAAGACCTGGAATACTCCATCCCCCTCCCCATTGTTTCCTGACATTTGGGGCAGCACTGGACTTCATTTCATCCCTTTCAGAGTGCACCTCTGGGTAAAACAAGACAGTTCTGGAGCAGCTCGTACTTTTGGGAAGGGATAATTTAACTCCAAAGACAAAGCCTTTATTCCTTGTCTATTTTCCATGACCCTCACGCTTTATTGCCTTCAGCAAAGAGATACTTAAGTCAGTTTAATGTTCTCATATCCATTAAGCTTTTATGGTCCTGCCCTGCTCCTGCCAGAACAGCAGTGTGTGTGTGGCCACTGAATGAGTGAGATCAAGGAAAAACTCTGCTTACAAGAGAATTTTTGCAGGTTTTTTCTTCCAAGCAGATCAAATTCCCAACTTATTACATGTCCCAGCTGCACATACAGCAATCACAGACAGGGTGTGAAAATAAGGCTGTGCAATATCAGCACTGTAAATAAGCTGCTGTGAGGAGAGGGGATATTACAGTTTTTTTCCTTGCAAACTTCTGCTGCCCAAGCCCAACAAATATCAGCAAAACCTACTCTAAACTTTTTCCATATAAATTCTTTTTAATGCTGGGAAATTCTCTACAGTGATCCTACAAATGCCATCACTGTCTGAAAACCATGCTCCAGTTCAGTGCAGTGAATCCTTCCCTACAAAGGGAAGAGCTTTCTTCCTTCAGGACATGGCTGTGTCCCTAACATAACCCACTGTAAGGGAGAATTACAGATTTAGGAATCCATTGGAAGTCCCAGTTTGGGAAAGCAATTCAATAAGAGGTCATGGAAGGCAGCTAAATTAGGATCACTTTTGACAGATGTTATTGGGTTGTTTAATCCAATGCTACAAAAAAAGTCGCTCATGTGCCAAGAGCTAAGTTTTTAGGAACTACATTAAATAAGAGTCCAGAAAAAAAAAAAGAACTGTTTGGCAGGGAAAGGGAACAGAAGAAGGTAAAATTCAGAAAATGTACCCAAAATACTGGAAAGCAGCTTATTTTTCTGTTTTTAGATAAGAGAAGCCAGGCTGGGAGAGCTGGGAGTGTTCACTTGGAGAAGAGAAGGCTCCAGGGAGAACTTCCAGGGCTTAAAGGGGCTCCAGGAGAGCTGGAGAGAGACTGGGGACAAGGGATGGAGGGACAGGACAAGCTTTAAGCTGCCAGAGGACAGCGTTAGATGGGATACTGGGAAGAAATTCTTCCCTGTGAGGGTGGGGAGGCCCTGGCACAGGGTGCCCAGAGAATCTGTGGCTGCCCCTGGATCCCTGGAAGTGTCCAAGGCAAGATTGGATGGGGCTTGGAGCAACCCGGGCTAGTGGAAAGTGTCCCTGCCCATGGCAGGGGTGGAGCTTTGAGGTCCCCCCTCAACCCAAACAATTCCATGATTCATTCTGTGATTCTATGACATGCGAGAGAAAAGAGCACCACAAGCATCTGATTGTTTCAGAAACAGACCAAGGTGGCTGCTTCCCTTAAGCAAAATATTTTTCTTAAAGGTGGCAGAAAACAAATGGGTAGCAGAAAGATTCAACAACAAAATTCAGCAGCTTCACCATTTCTCAATCAGTATCTTCAAAAATAAATAGCCAGGCAAAAAAAAAAAAAAAGTAGAATGAATTGAAATTCTTACAGACACTTTTTTTGCAAGAAATAATTTAAGAATTTGTCAAATGAAAAACCAAAGGCAGTAAGACACCCAACTGAAATGACAAAAATAACTGGTAAAACAACCACTGTACTGGGAATTTGCCAAAACTCTTGTGAGCTACCAGAGAACTTGTGATGATTGCAGAGAAAGGAACAGATGCAGGATACATGTAACATAGGGATAGAGGTAGGATACATGTGACAGACATGTGGGACATTTGCAATATGGTTTTCATCTACACCTACAGGGTTCTTTAAGTCTACCTAGCCCCATTTCAACCACTCCAACAAGATATTTCTTGAGCACAGGTGCTCTGTTTGGATAAATTCAGTTCTAAATGCCAATTCTCATGCTTCCATTGCAAAGCTTAAGGAGAGCAGAAACTATGCCCTTTTGTACAGCCATGCACTTGTCAAAGGTTTTTAAGATGCATTTCAGGTGTTTTTCAGCAATTTGCAGGGGACAAGGCTGCGACTGGGAAGACAATGACATGCTGGGGAAAAAAAATCCAATATAACTTTTACTTAGAAGAATAATAAACAAAAGTATTCAAGGGCAATGACTGAAGGCACTGATGGAGAACACATGCATTTTTCTTCCATATAAGATTGCTGTTCTCTGTGGCTGAAGGAAGCGTCCAAATTACTTTTGCTTTTCATCATTTGCATATTTTGGGGAGAAGGGGGTTGTTGTAAAGCCAGCTTTGGCACCCTCAGCCTGTAGCACAATTCAAACACCTGCACACAAACCTGCTCCTTTATGCCAACATACCTTTAACAGTTTTGACAAAAACTTGTTTCTCTTTACTGGGGTCTTTTTCTTCTATTAGAATTCCATGGAAAATGCGCCCAAACGTGCCTAGGAAGAGAACACCCAATTAGTGTTGTGTGGTTAAGAAACACTGATAACATTAGGAGTATCTTAACAGTATCTTTCACAGCAGAAAGTGAGAAATAACTGCAGTTAAAGTGTCCCTAAACCTTAAAAAGTCACTAAGAGAGAACCAAACCACTCCAGCACGAGGGGGGATTCACAACTACAGGCAGTAAATGCTGAAGTTTTACACAAATAAAACTTAAGGGGACAAACATGAGTGTGAACTAGTGATAGCAGCAGAATCCAGTGAAATTAAGTATCAATATCATGATGGTTTATTTGTGGCCATTCAGTCAACTCTCTGCACTAAGAACTCTAGCTCCTTTTTCTCACCCACCCAGTCTGGAATTCAAAGCCAAGGCACTTCTCATAAGGACCAAGGATTTTTTGGGACATTCACAAGGAAACAGCAATTTTGGCCAGCCAGTGCATATGGAACAGTTTGAAATAACCAGCATCACATTATTCTAAAGTTTCACCTCAGCTGGAAGGTGCTGGGTTTGTTTGTGAGTCTTTCAGACTCTCCAATATTTTTCCATTCACAAGACGTTACTGATGCTACTGCAGGAAGAGGAGCTACTCTGAGGAGCTGGGCTGAGAACAACGGGCAACACAGAGAATTAATTGGCTTTTACTGCTCAGCTTGGCAATACTTTCCTGCACCAGGGTGTGCATCATCTCCACGCAGTCTATTCCAGCATTACAGCCCCTTTCCAGGCATTCCTCCTGCCTGGCTAGGTTGAAAGATCTTTGATAGTATGAAATACAGGTCTTATTTGTTTCTAAATACCTTAAACAGGGGCAGTACAACATTTCTGTCACCTACCCTGGGGCTGCAAGGAAACCCTGCATGAGAGTGGTCTTCAAACTGCAATCTCACTAAGCAGCAGCTACACCCAGGAGGCTCTCAGACAACCACAACTACACACCATAAATTACTGAAGCAAATAAAACCCTCCTGTCTTGGTTCTTGAAGACTTCAAGAAAAGTGCCTAAATACGTATTTTCAAAATGCTAAAGCAGGTGAAACTATGGAAACTACTTGAAGTTTAAAATTAATCTGTGGCCCAAATGCATAAAATGTATCTGAGTTCCATGCACACATTTACTTTATTCCCTTCTTCCCCTCTGAAGCTCTTTTATTCTTCAGTGGAAGAGACCCAACACTGCTACGATCCTGACCTAAAATCAGTCAGGTCTTTTAAGTCCTCTGACATGTGGATGTGGCATTTGGGGACATGGCTGAAACTGGCAGTACTGGGGGAATGTTTGGGCTCAATGACCTTAAAGGGCTTTTCCAACCTTAATGACTGTGTGATTAACTTTTAAATGTTCTGACTCAAATGAACAGCTGGAGGCTAAGAAATGAGATCCCTGGATTAACTGGGTCCAAACTGCATTCAACACCTCTTGGTGCCTCATCTGGCAGAACAGGGCAGCTCTGTCACCAAATATTTGAAGCTTTGTTGGGGCACTGAGTGACTTCTAGTCATGGATGACTCTCAACATCCCAGCTCCAGGCAGCCCACAGGAACACAAAGCACATCCCACATGCCAAGGAAGGTTTTTGCAAAGCCCACACTGGAAGTGAGCACAGAGCTGCCTCCTCAGAGGTTCAGAGGCATACCCTGAACAAGAATGGAAACATCCTCCACTGCCACTCAGACTAACACAAACAAATCTGCCTCCAAAGGATGATTATCTCAAATCTCCAGCTTTGGGAAGTTTGATTTCTCAGGGAACAGAGACTCGACATTGCAGCAGTGAAGGTGAATGACAGAGAAAACCAAATATTTAAGCCTATTTTTCAAATTCAGTATCAACAAGAATCAATTCATGTTGTGCATGAACACTCTTGAAGTGCACATTAAACAAAGAGTAAATAATTCAGGAACTAGACGGTCCTTCCAACTCAGGATATTCCATGAAAACAATCAGGTAATCTCTGAATCTTTTATTATTTATAGGGCTGTAAATGTCTGCTGATGAGATTTCCAAATCAAAGTTATCAAACCGAGACACTAAATTTGGACAACTGAAGTTTCTCTGGGCTTTGGGTTGGTTTTTGCTTTGATTTTTATGTTGTTACGAGCCACTCTCCTGTAGGAGCTCCCAAGAGTGAGTTACCTCGGCACTGAGAGCCCTGACTGCTCAGCTCACTCTTCAGGGAGCAGGTTATTAAGGCAGACAAGCTGAATGATTTACTGAGCACGCTTGGTTGCTCCCCCAGCCTAATGAATTCAGGAAGCTGCTTTCCCCACACCCCAAATGCAAACATAACTCATCATTCCTCCCCTCTACCAAAGCTATGAAGATCAGGAATGTCATCCATGAATGATTTCAGAAAAATCTGTCACTAAATATACATTTATATTTATATATCTACATCATGTTGTAGGAATGAAATGTGTGAGTGCTGTAAATACCTTCTTGGAGCACATCTTTGAGGGTGATCCTCTCCCTGGAGATAGCTATGTCCTTCACTTTAGCTTTGGCCTCCATAAGAGTGACACTTTTCAGATCATTCTTCTCTATCCGTAATGTGGGATAACCTGAGGAGCCAGCAGAGCCAAACAACCCAACATAAATACCCTTGGAATGAGAACAGGCAAAGGGCTTCACCTCAGCACCACCTACAGCTCCACACACAGCAGAGCAGCACAGTATTAAATATGTTATATATTAATTTTATAATTGATGATAGTATTAAGCAACCAAACCCACAAGAATAATCACCTGCAGGGAAAGAAATCACACAGGAATTCTCTGCAGTGTCATGCAAACAACTTTTATTACTAACTCCAGGTGAAGGAAACTCCTGTACTGAAGGTGATCAACACTGCACTGCCCTCAGGAGGAGGAAATAGAGAGAATGTTGGAAAACTTGGAGCAGGAAAGATGCCTTACCCCGGCAGGGCATTAACAAACTACCAGTGCCCTCTTCTGGCACTTCCAGACATGTGAAGCCAGAAAAGCTGCAATATTTTTGTACATGTGTATGAATCATTAAAGAAATCTTGAGAATTACTCTGGTAATATTTTCTTCAAAATTTAAATGTTACTGAAAACAAAATTATGCAACTGTGGAATGACCAGGAATGGCAATCCTGATTCCTTTACGCATCCAACCTTTTATCTTCTCCTATTTTCACCATTTCCAGTGTTACTGGGCATGTCCCAAAGCAGGTAAGAGACACTGTGAGGCAAGGGCTGGCCCCAGCAAACAGGTGCCAGGGCACAGTGGCCACCACACTGGGCAGGGTGAGGAGGGTCGAACCATCACCCTGGGCTTGGTCCCCTGCCCTTAGCCAGAGGATTCTGGGAGACAACACTCCAGCAACTGGAACTCAGATGAATTAACCTGAGTCACTCAGAAAGCCAAACAAAAAACCTGAGGTTGACAGGACATCAACAGCTCAACCTGAGCTGGGATAAGACATTGAGGGGCTGGAGCATGCCCAGAGAAGGGAACAGAGCTGGCAAAGGGGCTGGAGCAGCTGAGGGAGCTGGGAAAGGGGCTCAGCCTGGAGAAAAAGAGGCTCAGGGGCGACCTTGTGGCTCTGCACAACACCCTGACAGGAGAGGGCAGCCGGGTGGGTCAGGCTCTGCTCCCAGGGAACAGGGACAGGACAACAGAAAAGGGCCAGGAGATGTGCCAGGGAAGGTTTAGATTGGGTATGAGGGAAAATTCCATTCCCCAAAGCGTTGTCCAGCCCTGGCACAGCTGCCCAGCTGGTGGAGTCCATGCCCCTGGAGGAAGTTAAAAGCTATGTGGCACCTGGGGACATGAGTAGCTTTGGCAGTGCTGGGGGAACAGCTGAACTGGATGACCTGGGAGGGCTTTTCCAACCTAAATGATTCTGTGACTCTAAGAGACAGAATATAAAAAGGCTGGGGAGGACTCTGGTGACAAGAGGGAAAGCAGCTCTAGAATAAGTTGCAGGATGCACAGAGGGGGATTGATGGGGTGTCTGAGCAGGGCCAAGGGCTGGACTGGATAATCCTTGTGTGTCCCTTCCAGCTGGGATATTCTGTGGTATCAGTTACCAGATCAGTATAGAAACTGCTGCCTCCCTTCCTTTCCACTCACTGCTCTCTTTAGCTACTTTACATCACTTCAAGCATAGCTGGAAGCAACAGGAGATGAAGAGAATAACACAACCATCAGGATTCATGCACAGGGCATCACCTGCTTTGGTAACTGATCCCAGGGCTGGGTGGATACACCCTGTTTTCTGTTTGGACTAAACGAGGTAGATTCTTTCCAGTGTCAAAGAACAGATGCTCCACAGCTACTGGTGAAGCCTGGCTGGCTGACTGCTCTGGGTGCAGGGAGAATAACCAAGGGACAAACACAGTCTCATGCTCATATGACCACTCACATGCCCCCCAACTCAATCTGAGTATGGCGTGGCTGGATAAAACATACATTGTGTGAATTCAAGAGGCAGAGTGACAACGCCAGAGGATTATTCATGCTCTTCTCTTGTACTTGACACCACAGCAGTGTGGCAGGAGGGTCTGTGCTTAGATTAACACTTACTGGTTACTGGCGTGGCATTGTTGGGCGTGTCAGCCCGCAGGTACTGCGTTGTCTGCGTGGAGGGCTGCGACAGCCCCTGCGAGCTGCTGCTGTCACTGATGCTGTTGGGGAACAAAAATGCATATCAACATCACTGCTTGCCATTCCAACACATTGCAAAATAAGTTCTCGAGGTCAAAATCAGGAGATTTTCCAGGCAAGACTTTAAATGGGCAGAGTTTTTGAAGTATCTCACACATGAGAATATATTTCACGTAAATCATAAATCTTGGCACTACAGTTTGTTGAGCATGAACAGCTCCCTTCTATTTGTTTTCCAGAATTTGCTCTATTTTCTAGTACTTCTCCTCACTTTTGAATAATCAAAGTTACAAAACATTCCTTGCCAGAACCACCCTGTCATACCAAGAACAGCTACTGTATTTCAGAGAAGCTTTGCACACGTTTCTCTCATGGCATGGATGTCCCACTCAGACGAGGGCCGTTTTACAGACCAAACTGCTCTACCCTACTTTGTCACTCCCCTCCCTAAGGGTACCTGCTGCCCCTTCCAGCACCACCTAAAATGTGCTTTTTGAGATGCTTTCTTTGGGCAGAACGACATGGGGTCCACAGAGTATCCATAAGACAGGTAAACCACAGCCTAAACCACAGCAGGCTGATTTCTGACTTATTTTCATCATCAAAACCCTACAAAAAGGGTTGTTGCAGCTGTAATGGACCAAAATCCTGTCGGCAGGTTAGATGGCAGGGCCAGAAGCTTTTCTGATGTTCCCTCCAAACACACACAAACATCCCCCCCCTTTTATCCAACTTCAAAGCTTCTCCACTGCTGACTGCATTGGGAGGACAAAGAGGAAACTGGGGGATACAACCTCTGCTTTGCCAAATACTCAAAATTTAATGGGTTTTTTTGGGCTGCTGCTTAGCACTGACCAAGCAGTGACAGCCACCCCTGTAGGACTGTCAGACATAGCTGGTGATGCTCTCCAGGCCCATTGCTACCTCTGAAGCCAGGCTTCCTTTAAGAGACAGAAATCCAAGTCCACTCTTCCCCTTTATACCATAACCACGGATGCACCTGCTGAATTTTTTCTTTGGAATAGAATCTACTGAATCTCACAATATAAACTTACTCATTTATAGCTGACCTCAATCTCTCCATGCAATATTTTTTTTACAGTTATTCCCACATTCCCTGTCTTCCAGGTGCAGGATTCCAACACAGCATTTAGCACGAAGCTAAAAGCCACAGATGCTGGTCTAGCTACTCCCCTCTGACTGCCTTCAGAGTTTTTGAATGAATATTCTCTGGTGCTGGCAATTTATTGCTGCTTATGTGAACTGTTCCCACTATGGCATCCACAAGCTGCTTCAGTATGATGCACTCTGCAACGAGCTCCCCAGGAAGGAGTGTCTTGGCATGGTGTCCACATCTCCATATCACACATCAAGGCACAACCTGCATTTCCTTTTCTTGCTCCGGCTGGAAACTCCTTTTGTAACCTGATCACCCACTAGCCCTGCGTATTCCTTTGGCTGGAGGCAAGTGTGAGAAAGGAATTATTCTTTTAATGCCTGTTGCAAGTTTGAAAAACTCCCTTTTGGAGTGGCTTCTTTCTGGTTTTTAGGTTTAACTTGCTTCCTGAGCTTCCTCACTTTCATATTCTGTCAGCTATTTGAATGATGCCTTCTTGCTTTAATGATTCCCATTATCCTGCTGTTAAACCATACCAGCTTTCCTTGGCACTCTTCCAGTGCCTTTGCTCTGAGGTTTGCAGCATTTGCTGTGGACTTTCAATACAATGCTCCTAAATAATCCATGTGCAGCCTGTAAACTCAGCTGCCTGGCTTGAGCTTCCAGTTAACAACCCTCCTCGGTTTTATTTAGTTCTGAGGGTTGAAATTAAGAGCACCAGTGGGTTTTCCGGGCTCTCTTGCTCCTGGGAGGTCATTAACCCTGATGATATTGTCATATTCCATTCACCAACCTTTTACAGAAACAGTTTGAGATTATTATTCACAACCAAATCAGAAGTTGTTGCTTCTCTCAGTGAGTTTGTTCAAAATAAATCCCACAGCTCCTGATTTTCAGGCACATTTTGCTTCTGTTATGCCTTTGTTCTTGCACTGCCTGAGCACAGCTTTTACACAGCAGCACACCCACAGGTCTGCCAGGCCAGGCACCTTCAGGCTCCAAAAAAAGTCATCACCTAACGGTGCTTGAAGAGCTAAACCCCAGGAGCTGCACAAACTTCATAAAATCACTCCGTGGTCTGGGTTGGAAGGGACCTTGAAGATCATCTTGTTCCAATCCCCTCCCACAGACAGGGAAAGCCCCCTGAATTTATCAGAATTTATGAGTGGGATATACAGTGATTCAGAGCAAATTATTAACACCTGCAATCCACAGAGGACTAACATTAAATGGATTTTTAGCTTTATCTCCACAGAAGGTCAGTTGGTTTTTCAGGATTTTTACTTTGTATCTCCACAGAAATCCAGTGCAATGGAGTAGATGGAAGGACACCTGATCACATTGCTGGGCTGGCCACCTCAAAACCTCACAGATGACACTATCCCACACTTTAAATGTAATGTTTTTTCCTTTCTGAATTAAAGCAAGCTGCACATCTTTTAACACCTTCAGCTGATTAAAACCCCTCAATCAGACAATGAGGCACAAAGGAATTGAGAAAGGTTGACAAGTTCATTTGGTTACAATCAACTGAGAAACCACAACTGCTCAATGCAGTGGCACCACCAAAGCCACATGGGCTGGGGACACCAGGGGAGGGAGTGGCAGGGAGAAAACTGAAAGGGACAGATGAATGGATAAAGAGGAGGATGAAAAGATAAAAGCTACACCACGAGGCTGCAGGCAGCACAGAAGCAGTTCAAGACATCCTTTAGTTCAAGATATCCTTTCACGGGGGTGACCACCCACAGGCTGACTGTTTTCCAAAGGATCCAGTTTCACACTGCCTGCTCCTGAACAGTTGCATCTGATGCAGGCTGTTCATAAAGCCTCAGTCCACCTGCTCTTCCAGCCTCCCTTCTCCTCAGTGTTTAATCCCCACTCCAGTGCCCTTGGACTCAGGTTACAAGTCCCTTTCCCATGCATGTGCTACGGTTTTTCCGGACTGGAAATATATCTGGGAGAGCCCAGCACTGCCAGTCTTATAACCAAGGAGTTGTAATGCTCATACTGCACCCCAAGGCCAAAGTGAACACTGGAAAATCAATCAAAGTAGGGAAAACTGAAACTCAAGTCTCCTGAAGATGTCAGTAAAACCCGAATGTTTTCACACAATCATGGATCACAGAATGTTATGGGTGGGAAGGGACCTGAAAGCCCACCCAGTCCCACCCCCTGCCATGGGCAGAGACACCTTCCATCATCCCAGGTTGCTCCAAGCTTTGTTCAGCCAGGCCTGGAACACTTCCAGCCACAGCTTCTCTGGGCAACCTGTGCCAGGGCCTCCCCAACCTCACAGGGAAGAATTTCTTCCCAATATCCCATCTAAGGTAAAATAAAGGTAAGAACTCTCTGGCAGTGGAATTCCCCCAGGCCACTCCCCCTTGTCCTGGTACTCTGGGCCCTTGTCCAAGAGCCCCTTTAGGCACTGGTAGGGGCTCTAAGGTCTCCCTTGAGCCTTCTCTTCTCCAGTATGAACAACCCCAGCTCGCTCTCAGCCTGCCTTTCCAGTGCGCCCAAGTCAATTTTTCCTTCAATCCTGACAATCCCCCCCTATCTGATTCTGTTGGAATCTTCCCACTCCACACAAACATTCTGACAAAACCTGAACAACCCTTCAACCTCATAAACAGCAGAGCACCTGCAACTGCTGCCTTTCTGCAGCCCAGCTCTCACCACAACCCCACACAGGCAGTATCTGTGACAACTCGCCATCAGGAGCAGAAATTGCAAACTACCACAGAGTGCTCATTTTGAGACCAAACTCCCACAAATCTGAGTAAATATGTCCCAAAACCACACTGGGAAAGCCTGAACACATACCTGTCATCCAACTCTATCCTTTTCATGCTGTGGAGGTGCAAGACAGCCAGGATTATTGCCACCAGGAATATCACAGCACAGCACACGCCCACACTGATATAGAACACCCGGGTCGAAGTTGTGGGAGCTGCATTTACAGGATCGACTGGAAGAGAGGTGGAAAGTTACTGAACGCTCCTCAAAAAGGAGAAAAACCAACAAGAAAACCCAAATAAAAGCCCCAAGACACAGCACTTTGTTACAGCATCACATGCAGAAGGGGCTAGAGGCAGGGAGTAACTGCAGCCTCAGACATCCCAAATATTCAATCCTGGAGAACAATGACCCTGGAAGAGACAATGGGAGGTAAAGAAAGCATTGAGCACTCGTTCCCACTGCTTTCCAAGAGCATTTTGGCAAAAACGCTCCCATTTTGAGTATTATGAAGCCACAGTCAGCCAATGACACTTCCAGCTAGAAGGGGAGGAAAGGAAACTACCTCATTCTATTCCTTCAATAGTGATAAATTAAAACAGCGAACCAGACAGGTGCTAAGGTCAAGAAAATAGATCAGAGTCATGTACAGAAACCAGAGCCCCTCAGATGGATACAAAAGTTGTAACAAGACTTAGAAAAGGTTTTTTTCCTCTTCACCAGTTAAAACAATTAATTACCAAAAAAACACAGCAGTACTGGGCATAGCACACACTACCTGGGAACTGCTTCCATAGGGGAAAGCTGTGGAATCAAAGCACATAACGAGTTTTTCGCTTTTTACACCCCATTCAGGATTACTTACAGATAGCCTTGCTGCTGTTTTTATCAGCTGTTGGAGATTTGACTTCTGGTTCAAGCTCTAAAGAGATGAGAGAAAGCCATGAAGTTTGGAGTATATTTATTATTGCAGCCCTTCACATTGCTACAGCTATGGGAAAATGGATCTGCTTTTCCAAAGAGGAGAGCTGACTTGAGCACTACACATATCCACACATTTCTATTTAAATACCTAATCCTGGTAGAATTAAAATCACACTGAAACACACAGGTCAGGTATTTCACTGCTGACACACATGTCCAGTGAGGCAAAGTTTGAACCCCCTGAATCCATCTAAAACCCTGCAGCTTGTCCAAAGTCCAAAGCAGCAGAAAGAAGAAGTGCAGAATAAGTGTTTGCTAAGGCACTAAACAAAGGTCTCACAGAATCAGTTCCTACAGGAGAGAAAATAATTCCTGGGATGTTCAGTCAAGACTGTCCTGATCTTTTGGAGGAAATCCTGGCTCCAGTCTAATGTTGCTCATCCTAGGAAAGGGTCAGAGATGCAGCTACAGACACTGTGCCTTCTCAGCTATGCCAGTCAGGAGTTAAAGAGTTAAAACAAGATGAAAAAGGGAGATACCCATTTAAATACTCATAAATATGCAACTGAAGGCAGGAGGACAATGCTCAGCTCATGTCCTTTAGAAAGTGGGTAAGTCTTCATGAAGCTTACTCTGAGTCTGGTTACCAAGAGGAGCAGTGCAAACCTGGGGGATGCAGGCTGTGGAGATTCCTCCAGATGAACCCCACTGAGGATTTGCAGGCAGCTGAGGGAATCTCGTGGATTTCTGTGGCTGCAAAGGCACAATTCCACTTGCACATCCCCCTTCCTGCTCCCAGTTGCATCCAACACAGAACAGCCCCTTCCCACTCCTTGGCAAGCCAGTTCAGCTTAGGAAAAAGTAATCCAAGGGGGGGGGGGGAACCAAAGAGTTTTTGGTTTTTTATCCCTTTTTTGAACTTGAGGAGGAAATACCAGGAATGCCCTGAGCAAAACTACTAGCAAGTTCCTGTGTATTCCTAACTTATGCATTAAATTCTATCAGACACTCCAGTGTGCTCTACACCAATCAACTCACACCAAACAAAGCCTTTTTTTCATTTTTATGAACCTGCAGAAACAAGATCTTTGTGAGGAGCACTTCTGATGGTTCAGGCAGTGGCTCTGTCTCTCCACCCAGAGAACTGTGCAGTGCCTGTGGAAAGCTCCATCACACATCCACAGCTTAGCAAGCTGTGAAGGGATCAGCAGGGCTCACTTCCTTCACTTGGAGTATTTGAAAAAATAACCAGGAAAACACAAAATAAAGGTAAAAACATCAACATAACCAGCCAGGCCTCCATTTTTACTAGAAGGATACACATTTTGAATTAACAGTGGTCTTCCTGAAGCCTCAATGTAAGGAACACGAGTATCCCAATGTTATGTGCTACAAGGAATGTTTGGCTCTTCCATCCACACCTTCCACAAGTTTATCCTTAGAATTTATACTCAAGAAAAGTGAAAAACCTCCCTTTGGAAAGACAGCTACTGTCCTCAAAGGCTCCAAGTAAGCTGAACAGAGGCAGAAGGGGCATGCAAAGAGAGAGCTGGCCATCCCCAAATACTGCCTCGGAGTGGGACACCACAGCCATTTTTAAGGAGGGCACAGCTCTTGCAATTCTCCAAAATAATTTTCCTCTGATGCCTATGAAAATACTACAAAAATTCTAGGAAGCAGTAACAGTAAACAGGAACAACCCAAGAATAAATCGGGCTTGCAGATTCCCAAGTGGTAATACAGAAGAATCAATTTAGGATTTCCAAAATCTGGATTATGTCCCAAGATCATTTTGTACTTCACATCCAACAGACTAACACCTCCCACACTCAATAAACAGCCAATTTTATCCCAATCTATAAAGTAAGTAGATTTTCTTGGTAATTCTTAGAACAAATTGAATTCTCAGAATGCTGCAGTTTTGAGGGAACTGCTTTTTTCTTTCCAAACACAGAGAAAATGCTTTTTGTTATATATCTAAAAAAAGGTCAGTCAGTGCAGCAGAACTCCTGGGGAAAGTTGTTTATTCACCAGCTTCTGCTTTAGTCAAAAGCTCCCATTCCTCTCCGAAAGGCAGAATTTTACCTGGTTTCTTCTGATCTTCCCCAAAATTCACTCTGTTACTCCAGTCCTGGATCATACACCATCCCACTTCCTTGTCCTACAGCAAGAACTATTAAATATCTGAAACTTAATCACTTACTTTTGTAGCACATTTTCCTTCGCTTGAAATTCAAAACTGTGATGTTTTTTGAGGAATTTATTGTTAAGTTGAGCTGCATCAGTATTGTGACATCGGAGTCAAGTCTGCCAGTGCAGGAGAGTTCGACACGGAACACTGTGAACACAACACAGGGGTTACAGGGCAGTGGGAGCCATTCTCAGACACTGGCATGAGAGAACATTTAAATAAGGGCCTTCTGAGACGATGCTTATGAAGTGCATTATAAGCACCATAAATTAGCACATTATAAAGAACTCCATACCAAGAACTGCTATTTTAGTCTTCACGCCTCATCACTTCAGCTAATAGAGCACTCAAGGATGCAGATTTTAAATTAATTTATGTCAACTTTATTAAGTATTTTATTAAAACTGTATTTGTGGCTAAATGACCAGTATTCATCCATGAGCTGGATGAGGCTGGGAAGTTTACCTGAGAGGGTGCGAGGAACTTCTCCTTGTAGAGAAATATTGGCCTGGGGCAGAGCCATAGCCATGGGATCATGGACCTGAAATCCCAGTTTATACTCAACCTGTAACAACAGTTGGGAGAGAGAAAACACGTCAGAAATCCGTCCAGGAGTATAAAGAAATGCAACATCCCTTTTCATAATTCTTCTTGAAAATAAAAACCCACACATTATTTTCAAGGACTGCTGGTAATTTTTGGTATCCATATTGCGAGTTTCTTATGTGACATTTAAATATCAAGACTTTTGTGACAGTTCAAATTAAGAAAGTCAAAAGAGAAGCTGCTCTTGAAATCATTCCTTAAAATCTGGGACAGAATTCAGAGTGCTGTATTAAAAAAAAATTCCCCTACGAACCTCACTTGATGATACTTTTTAACTTACTTGTTCAAAAGTCAGTTTGTTAAAGCTGTAAGAATTTGAAAAATTCCCCCTCCCCCAGTCAGTTTTACAAACAAAACTGCTTAAAAATAGTTTATTCAACTATAGTCAAGATTTTGTTTCCACTTAAGAAGATGACCCTGTAAACATTCATTCAAAGAAAAAGTACAGGACCTACTCTAAGTCGCAAGATTTTGGAAATTCATCCTACCCCTCCACTCTCAGCTGAATGAATTTGTTTGACTTTGTCCCAACAGTTAGTTTTTCCCCCTTTCTAAAACATAATATGGTTCATTTCTGTTATGAATTTATTTTTCAGTCAAGATGCCAGTCAAGATGCCCAGTTTCTGAGTTCCTCCAAGCTGCACTACACCAAGCTAGAACGGAAGATGCCGAGGGGTGGAATCACAGGAATGGGAAGCAGGGCTCCACAAGCTCCAAAATCCCTCCTCACAATTCACAGCCAGGCCCAAGGAAACACAGGGCCAGTGATGCAGGGAGCCCACAGCTGAAGCTCTGACAAGGGAACTCCTACTCAAATGGTAAGTGACTGAAGTGTCACTGGGCATGTGGAATATGGTATCAGGGCTGGCTGGCACTCGACCCAATTCCACTGCAGGCCAAAACTCACTTCTCTTAACAAGTTACACCTCAAAGGGAAGAACAATGGCAGGAAGAATCTTCAGGACCTGCACTGCTGAAGTTGTCTAATGCTACTGCTCCTCCTGCAGCCTTTCCTACTTAAGGGCAGAAGAACAACCATCACTCAAGTTTAAAAAAAACGAATGAACATCTGGCAGAGACTAAACAGATCATTTCATATATGAAACTAAATTGTTAAGTAACTGGAAATGCTTCAGAATGTAAGAGCATATGCAATCTCTCTGACAGCTGTTGCTGCATGCTCCAGGCATGGTGATTAAGTGACATAAAAATCCTTTCCATTTAATCAGGACTCAGTAATAACATACTGGATGCTGCTTTTATAGGCTCTCCTTGTCTCCAAGCATATGTTTCTAGAAATCTCTACAGCAACTGCTCTAGGTATGATTTCCAGAGGCTTCAGTTCATGGCTGCCCTTCTGTGTGTCCAATGCACCAAGGGAAGAGATTCCATAGCCAGTGGCTTGCACGCATACATGGACTTTGCCAGGAGCAAGAAGCACAAAATACTTTGAAATAAGTGCTTAAACTTTCTAAAATAGGGAACAGCTTGGATGTATACCATCTTAACCTACTGCCTGCAGTCATATAAGTAAGTATTTTGCACATTGCATATGCTAATTTTTGCAAAGCAAAAAGCCCTTAAATGATAGCAGTGGGTATTTACCAAGCAGAACAGCTCGTGTCTCAAGTAGCCAGAGCAGAAGTCATGCCTGCTTACCTTGGATTTGGCATGCCAGGTGAAGTGGAGATTGTTGGTCTCACTGGGTATTAGGAGATTGAATGACAGGGCATAGTGATTAACCACATCATTCCTCACATAAGACAACTCTGCATCCAGACCTGTAAGGAGAAAGAGAAGAGTAAGACAGGGAAGAACAGGACCAAACACATTGGAACAAACAGCTTTCAGGACCAGCAGATCCACTTATATCTGCATGTTCAAGCCAACACTTCCCCCAGTCCATAAATTCCAAGGCAGGTTTGGAGACCAAGACCCACAGACATCAGCTCTTACAGAGGGCTCCAAAGGCTTACAGAGCAATCACTTCAGAGGTGCCACAGCCTAAGGAACGGGTAAAAGCTGAAATGTAGTGGAAGGAAACACAACTTTTCATACAAATATCCAGAAGAGTCATTGCAGGCTCTCCTGAACATTCCCTGCTCTGCTTCTGGGAATCACAGCTCATTTTATTTACAACTCAAACGAACAGCTCTGGATTATCATTCAGTCAATCACAGGTAATTCCTTCTGGAATAGCTCATTCCTTGAGCCCAGAGACACCTAAGCGCTATGGAATTAGCTTCAGGGTAGTTAGATCAGAGAATCCCGAGAGGGTTTGGGTTGGAAGGGACCTTCAAAGTCCATCCAATCCCATCCCTGCCACGGGCAGGGTCACCTCCCACTGTCCCAGGGTGATCCAAGCCCCATCCCACCTGGCCTTGGGCACTTCCAGGGATCCAGGGGCAGCCACAGCTTCTCTGGGCACCCTGTGCCAGGGCCTCAGCACCCTCACAGGAAATACAATCTTCCTAATATCTAATCTAAATCTCTCTTTTATAGTTTTAAACCATTCCCCCTTGTCCTGTCACTGCTCGTGTAAAAATCACTCTCCCTCATACAGAGTGAGAAGTGACATTTGTACACCCAGCAGCAGTAACATTTTACCCTTTGCTCTCTGAACATTTAAATACACCTAGAGACCTGAAAGCCCCACAAAACTACTCATTACAGGGAACTAAGGTGCATTTCCCTAAATAAGACACAGACCCTCATATTATAAACACTGCAGCTGCTGTTACTTTTTGCAGCACATGATCCAAGGTCACGCTGACCACAGAGTAGGACCCTGCAGCTTGCCCTGGGTGTCAATAGCAATTAGTGGTAGAGTAAGCACTGCTTCCCTGCAGGGGTAAAATTAATCCCAGCTCCACATTCTCAGGACAAAGTCACACTGGATTTGCAGTTAGTACCATGTGGCCTTGTCTCATACAGCTCTTCCTCCAGTGCTCCCAGTTAAATGCTATCAAGGCTCTTGGACATGTCAGGAGAACAATGGGGTAAATCAGACACTGAATATTCCACACTGAGGGAACAGAGCTCAAATCAAACAGTCACAGTACAAATGGGAACGGAGATAGCAGATTCTGGGATGTCTCCTCATGGCCTTCCAGTACCTAAGGAGGGCTTTTAAAAAACAGAGAGACATTTTTCAAAGTGAGACAGTGACAGGATGAGAGAGAATGGTTTTAAACTAAAAGAAGAGAGATTTAGATGGGATATTAGGAAGAAACTCTTTCCTGTGAGGGTGGAGAGGCCCTGGCACAGGTTGCCCAGAGAAGCTGTGGCTGCCTCATCCCTGGAAGTGTCCAAGGCCAGGTTGGATGGGGCTTGGATCAACCTAGGATAGTGGAAGGTGTCCCTGTCCATGTCAGGAGGTGGAACTGGATGAGCTTTTTCCAATAGAAACCATTCTGTGATTCCATTAATCATTTTTTTAAGGCTAGAAAGTCAAGAATATTGGAGAGGCTGTGACTTCGAGGCATTTAAGGTATCCTGAAGTCATTTCAAGAATCTAGGGAATAATGAAAGGTTGGGTTTTCTTAAGAAATTAAGGAAAAATAAATCCAAGCTAACCATTGAACTGTGTAAATAAGCTGTATTTGAAGAAAGGGAGCATCAGGTCAAGAGAAATAACTCCTCTTGTTTAGTGCAAAAACCAGGCATGGATCAGCACGAAGTGACATTTTATCTTATTTTTAGAACTTGACTTAATCCACCTTGTTTCCACAAGATACAGAAATGCAGCCAAAATGTTCCTCTTCATTCTTGTTGCTGTTAAATACTTTTAATCCCTGCTGGCTCATAAACTTAAACAAAACCCCATAGTTTAATCACAGGTACCGGGGGTGGCGAGGGGGAGAACCCCAAAGATTGGATCCATGAAAGAAATCAAGATAACGGAGTAATTCCAGGAAGAAATTACCTCACACAAGATATTGAGCAGAAAAAGATGCAGGTGCTGCTCTAAGTGCTGAATGTAAACAGCCTGAGACAGTATCTAAACGAGAAGCTCAATAGTCCTTGTACACACAGTCCCTATTTCTACTTAATAATAAACAGGAAATGCGCAAACATATCCACCAGCAAACCAGTGAGGAGGGGGAAGCCCACACAGCCCCAGAAACAAAATAAAACTTTGAAAACACATAAAAGCAACAGTAAACTTCAAAAATCCCTGCCAAGATCATTTTCACATGTCTACATGTTCATACATGAAACTCAACTCAGAGTTAGTAAACACAGAAGGAGTGAGGAGAAGAGCTCACAACTATCAGACACTTGGCATTAGATCCAATCAAGACGAGAAGGTTTAGAGGCATAAGCTTCATTCAAATGAACCCCAGTAAGTACAAATTATTTTTAAAATTAGGAAAACAAAAGGATTAGCAATGTGAAATAATGAATTTGGAACAAGGAAGCTGCCTCCAGAATAAAGAAAACCTTCTCTTGTTGATAAATGGTCCCAGCAAGCAGAGGTTCACAAAAATATTTCAGAATTTCAGGATGATAATCCTTGATTTAATAGAAACTTTGGAGAGCAACTGGTCATTGTAATCAAATGGGTACATGGCAATAAAACTGCCTGTTGCAAAAACCCAGCTTCATAAAAGAAATACAAAATGCAATCCTAACTGAAGCTGTCAGAAGTATCTTGATGTGCAATATCATCTAAAGGTGTACAAGACCAAATTACCCTACAGAAGAACAATCAAACCTCTAGGCTTTAGTGGTGGTACAACACTGAATAATTTCATTCTAAAGGACACTAATGTTTTGTGCCTGTACTGCCAGAAAAAGCTCTACACTAACAGGAGACACTAATTATATGAATTACACAAGCAAAATATAAGAGCTGCACAAAAATCAATGTTGTGTTGTATTGCTTCAAAATATTACGCTTCAAGACTGGCACAGAAAAATAATTTCAGAGGTTCTGTCCTACAACTCTGAATTTGTAAAAAAGGCAGAAGATTGCCTAGCCCAGAGTCCTGCTCCCATCAGGGAGCTAAAGAAACTATCTAGGGAAGGATTAACACCTGAGGACACAGTGACCCTTTACCAGCGGATCCTCTGTGCTTCCACTGTTTGTGGATCACAAACTTTAGGAAGTTCCTCAAGAAGGCTGGAGTATGACTTTTGACACGGGTCTGGAGTGCCAGGCCAAGGGGGAATGGCTTCACACTGCCAGAGAGCAGGGTTAGATGGGATATCGGGAAGAAATTCTCTGTGCGAGGGAGGTGAGGCCCTGGCACAAGCTGCCCAGAGAAGCTATGCCTGCCCCATCCCTGGAAGTCCCAAGGCCAGGTTGGATGGGGCTTGGAGTACTTGGGGTAATGGAAGGTGTTCCTGCCCGTGGCGGGGGTGGCACTGGATGGGCTTTAAGGTCCCTTCCAACCCAAACCTTTCCATGATTCTGTGATTAAACTCATGCGAAGTATCTTCCAGTTGGTTCTCACTAGATATTTCTCCTCCTAGCAATCTGGGTCAACGCTCTCTCCAAACTTGGAAACCAACAGATATGCCCTTGGGAAATAGTCCATGTTTCAATACTGTACAGTAATCTCCCCTTTTAAGCTTATCAACGACTAAAACATTTCCTCTATCACATCAGTGAACTACAGACAAAATTCTATTTTCCATGCACAGCTAAGAACCAGGGTCCTTCCCAGACAAGCAAGCTCCCATCTCCAATCCACCACAGGACAGATCTGCTTCCAGACCATCCTTCCATTCCTAATTTTTCATCCCCACTGCCTCCTCAACTGAATCCTGAATTCCCCAAGCACTCTCTCTGTATAATTTATCTCAATCACACCAGCAAAACACACAAAAACTTGCAGCTGAACCTTGCCACTGAGAAAAAGCCCCAGCCTGTGCTGCAGGCAGGTGTGTTCTGCTGCCACAGGGGAGCCCGGTGTCAGTCCTGATCCCAGTAATGTCAGGAGCTGCACCACATTCCAGCTGCAAGGGAAGGCAGTGGGAAGGTACAGACAGGAATCACACAGGGCACTGCAGAGAACAGCAGTGAGAGCCAGAGCCGTGCTTCACTGATGGGGTGTGGGATGCAAGTCTCACCATGACAGCTGGAGTCTAAGTCAGAACTGTTTTAATTCTGCATTTCCCTGTTTTCCTTCAAACTTGCACACTCACACATGCCTGGCAACATTCCTTATATAAGCCTTCAGCAAGCTAAGTGCAAGAAGTCAATCTGGCACTATGCAGGGAGAAGAAACAAGTGGGGGAACACTCCTCAGCGAGTTTAACTCCCTGGATTAGTGAGGATGCCCAGGAGCATCACACATGGAGGGTGAGACTGCAGCAGCACTTAGATGGAGCTTATACTAAAACAGTCCCGTGACTTCATTCAGATACTGTAAGGTTTTTCCAAATCATGCTTTGGGCATAGGTAGTTTAGAAAAATGGCATCAAGTGAAGCAGGTCACTGTCAATACATAGCCTAAAGCAGTGACCTCAAATTTTCCCTTTTTTAGTGTAAATCTCTTTCAAAGTCAGCATCAGCATAAGATGCACCACCTGAGGCAGCACGTTGCAGAGGAAAAGAGAAACAAGTTGTAGTTTCTCAGTTATTTCAGATTTCAAGAACTCTCAGTACACTTCTGAACCTAAACCTCCTGACTGGTGGGTAAGGGGAGGGAAAATGTCATTCCGCAAGATGCCGGGTTCCTCTGAAGGTGCTCAAACTAGGGCAAATCCAAGATGGCTTTAATGTCTTGTACCCTGAATAGAACAATAAAAGGAGAAAACAGGTGGCTCTAGGAGGACAACACAGATGCAATACAAAAAAAAGCTACAGGAAATGGGCAGCTCCTCAATCATCTTCTAGACAAAGTGGCAAAACATAAAGAAGGGGGGGAGAACCTTACAAAAAAAATCACAAAATGCAGAGGAGAAAAAGCAGCTTTTCCAAAAGGCTTCTGTTGGTTTAAGCAGAATATTGGTGATCAATGCTGACCAGTTTGAAAAGCTGGGCTGCAGCTTTGCTTTGGCAAAGCTCCCTAAACAAGTCCATATGCAGACAACGCACAGCACAGAGGGATCTGGTTTCTCCTTACTTGGACTTGACTAACCTACACCAGCATACACGAAATCAGTTCAGAGCAATGCTCTGCCTGGATTTCAAGGCAAAACCACCACCCTTTTACCCAGGCAACCTCTAAATCTCATTATTAACTTCCCTATCTTTGTACCTTGGGCAGAGACTTGAAAGAATAAATTAAAGTTGAAGGCAAACAAAAAGGTAAATTTAAGCAGCAGCACAGAGAAAGTCTGTCATTCTTTGCACTGTTTAACATAACAAAACATCTGAAGAAGCTCAGAAAGGAAGGGGAGAGGCCAACTTTCATTCCCAGATGCCAAGGATGCTGGGCAGCCCTTGTGTTCATGACAAAATTGAATCATGTCAGTCTAGCAGCCTAACAAAACACTCCTGTTAAAACGTCCTTGTGCAAATGCAGTCTAGCTTCAACTCTTTTTTTTTTTTTTTTCATTTTAAGCACAATATACAAAAGAAATTTGCCTCTGCCACCATAGGAAAATTGGATTTTATTTTTATCTATACTGCAACATGCACCAGTACTAACACGTTCCTCTTAAACATGACAGCAGTGTTTAGGAGTCTCTTACTTGGGGTTACACTTCATTACTAAATCACTTCCAATCTCCATAACATAATTCGGGAAGATTTTGTCTTAAATGTGGAGATCAAAAATGAGTGTGCAATGCACAGGAGGGCTAGAATACTGCAAAAAGCAGCATTTCATTAAAAGCAGTCTGGTAACAATAACTGACATAATTATCTGTCCAGTGGCTCCCCAGCAGAGAAATGAGTGAAATTGGGGGTTGTTTTCTTAATGCTCTGGTCTGTAATTTAAGAGAGTTTCATCAGCAGCTGAGAAATCTCTGCAGTGTGACATCAAACCACCACAGCCCTCACAGAGCAGAGCCATTCCTGATCCTGACTCACGGCCACTGAAACCAATTAAGAGGTAAGATTTACCCAGTTCAGTGAATTATGATCCTTAAATAAAAATTTTATTTGTTCTATTACACACTCCAGAGAATGAGGCCTCTGCTCTTGAGCAGCTTATCTGGGTTAGTCCTCTGGCCAGACCAGAAGTTTCCACTGCAGGACGAACACTCACGTGAAAGAGTAGAAACCTCAAGGTTCAACATTCCTCCATCACACCCCCTCCCAAGCCTGCTCATCTCACTCCATAAACACACTGGATTCTCCTGCTGCTGGACAATTTACCTCGCTGAAGAAAGACAGCTTCTTTTCACTTCCATTTACCTTTCATTTAAAGTGCACTATAAGTCTGAAACACCGACTTTAAATGCTAAACTTTGCGTTTCTTACAGCAGGTTCTGCAAACGTCCACTGAAAAATACAGCCCAAACACAAGGAAATGTGACTGAAGAATTAAAAACCAGCTCTTGACTACTGAAACTTTTTTTTTTTACAGGGTAGAAAGCAGAGCAAACTTTATTCGTTTCAATGCACTTAATTCAACAATCAGCTAGCCCAGGGCTGTAACTACAGCTGGGAGTTCAAAGATAACAAGGAAAAAATGCAAACTGATCCACATGGATCGATTTAGTTCAGAAAATAGCAAACTATTTAGGATGCAACAGTAAGCATCCGAAAATACAGACACACAAAAAAACTTCTTACATCCTATTTGTACATATCCAGTACACACAACAACAAAGTGAACTTTGCTTTAATAAAACAAATACCTGACCACAGTCTTCCACTTGCATTTTTACTCAAGCTTTCCACAAAGCTACAGTCTGGCAGTTGAGTTGTTGGTCAGGATTTTGGGTTGAAATACTTGTTTTTAAACACTTTAAAGGTTGGGAGTCTATGAAAAAGATGACTGATGAAAAATTAACCAGGGCAAAACCAAGTTAAACCTTCAGCAACATGGAGATGATGAAGAAGCAGCTTTTCAGTCTCCTAACACAGGTACCAGGGAGTGTCAAAGGATGGTGATCAGTGTCACACCGAAAAACAAAGCAGCAGCACAAAATCAGCAATACTCACAGCTCTGCGAGCTCACCCAGCTCCAAGGAGCAGCAGCAGAGGGAACATGGGCTGTGGTTATTTGTTGTGCAGACTTAACTGCTTATGAGCTGGAGGGGGAATAATACAATGTGCAAAGCATTCAATTTGAGGAAATACTCAACATATCTTCAAGGCAATTACTGCATCCTTGAAAACCAACCAAGACAAGACTCACTGGCAGGAAATCTTAGCAGGAAACTCCCAACCAACATCCATCAAACAGGAGAAAAACTCTTAACTGAGAGCTCTCATTAAGTCCTTGTGAATCTTCACAGGCAGTTCACTCGCAATTCACCTCACTGATACTGTTAAATACTATTTGCAATATCAACACCCCAGGCAAATGTGATTTTTTCCACTGAAAGGCCTTTTGGAAAGTCAGAGGGAAGATTTCTTCATTTCCACAGGAAGAAGCTCCCCTAGGAGATGCCAGCTGCTGAAAAACAATCAATATTTAAGTCAATCCATACTAAACAGAAGATATTTATTGTTCCTAGGACCCACCTGCTTAGCCTTTGTCTCTGAACAGCAACAACAATTACATTTCAACCACCTGCCTGTTCTTCTCTCCTTCATCTACAGAAAAAAAATCTCCACTTTTCTGCTAAGTAGGATATAAAAAAATATCCTAGACATATAAAGATACCCTTGTAGAAATAGTTAAATGACACTTCTTACTGGGGGGGGGAAAAACCCAAACCAAAACCATGTATCTCACCTCAGAGCAAAATGCAAGTGAACTCTGCTCCTGAGAACACCTTTCTAAATGAAAATTGGTCATTTCAGGGAAAAAAAAGAAAAACTAGTAAACTCTCACCCAAACCAGCAGCCACGTTGCTTTAATAGGCAGGATGGTGCACATGAGTTACCTGAAGCGCTGATTCCAAAGGAAAAATGCAGCAGACATGCACAAAATGGATACTTGAAGGCAGAGGAAAATTAGTGGCAATGACTGACACAGAGGGCAAGGGGAAATGGAACAAGTGGGAATAGGAAAGGCAAAAGTACAGGGTTGGAAGCAACTGAAAAGAAAGCTCTATAATACAAAAGAATAAATCTAGGGAAAAAATATCAAAGAACTTTATTCTTAAGTGTACTTATGAAACAAAAATTTAACTTAGCAGCTATGGCAAATCTCATCATTACTGTAATATGAAGTTTGATGCTCCTTTTGAATTACAATGAAAGCTAACACTGAGAATAGAAAACCAAAAGGTTCCCTCCTCATGAAGTGCAGCTGCCAAGAGCACAGCCCTCAAATAAAACAACTTCTGATCAAATACTCAGCAATGCCCCAAATCTTTGGCAGGGAGCTGCTGTCATCTTCCCAGCTAGAACACCACCACCACCACCTTACAGAGGTATGCCAGATGTCATCTGGGCTCATGAATAATGTGTGTTTGTGGTGTTTCAGTGTCACTTACCCACAGAAGTTATGCCATTTTATTTTTATTTCATTTAGTTATAGTAATGCACCCATATGTTGATTTAGTCATCCCTGTAAGCAAGACCCTAAGTCACCTCCAGAACAGTGTCCCCGCCAGTGCCATGGCTATTCCAGTAATGAGTACCCAACAGAGAACAAATAAATTTAATAATAATTAGGAAGAACTGACACACCCCCTCCCTCAGTGCTTCAGGCCTCTCAGCCTTGAAGCCCATACTCTTGGTTCTGTGCTCACAGGATTGCTGAAGGGATAATGGACTGTCCACATCTTTTGAGATGTTTTGAACACTTTCATCAGAGTGACACATTGTTTAACACAAAACCAAGCTCTAAACAAACTAAGCCAGGTCTGTTCACTCCTGTGTCCATCTCTAAATCCACAGAGCTTAATATTTTTTTTCTTTTATTAGGAATTACTCTGCAATGCCATCAACTAATTTAATAAAGGCCAAAACAGATTGGAGAGGATAACCATCATTAGTTTATCAGCCTGCTCTAGCTTTCCAAGCCTCCCAAGCAGCAGCTCCCATGCCTGTGTTCCTGCTCTGCTCTTTCCCAAGTAGCATGCTGAAATCAATATACTGGTTAATTTAATTACAGCTATTCAACACCCAGTAAGTGGCAGGGAAATTCTAAAGCATCACATTAGTTTCATGCTGTTGCTTCTGCTCCCAGCTCTCCGGAGCAGTCAGTGCAAATATGTGAGTTATCCGCTTGAAAGAAGGACAAAGGCAGCGATGGAAAAAGAATAATGCGTTTGAAGCCTCTGCCATCGAGCCCTTTGTGCCACCACAAGGCGTTTGCAGAAAGTGTTAGCATTCATCCCGACATGGGAGCTGCTGGTGCTGCTGCCATTCCGGGGAAAAAGGGAAAAGAACTCAATTCATCAGGCACAACTCATTAAATGCACTTCAGCCTGTACACACCCCCTGCTCTCACTGCTGAGAGCTCGAGTGTGATTCAATCCTGCACACTAAAGTACAGAGGAGTAACTCTGACTAAACACCCATCCACTGCAGGGAAAGTAGGAGCCTCTGTGATATGCTAGTCTGGACAGTTTCAGGTAGGAATTAGTCATCAAGCCATTTCACTAGAGCTCAGCACACACAACCATGAATCAACACATTTGGAATTTGTCTCATTAATTCAGCTTTTCCAGTATCCAAACACAACTCTGAATAGCAGAAGGGGAGGAGAAAAACACAAGGCTTCATCTTTTAAAACACCTCGAGTGTACACTACAGCTGCCTCCACAGCTCCCACTCTCAGGAAAACACCACCCTGGGATTTTTCATGCCTGTGAACACGATCTCTCTCTCTTGTATTTCCCTCTGCACAGGTGGTGTTTAGGGACAGTTTCAGTCCCTGCGTTCCTCACAGTATCCTTGCTGGCTTTTCTCATGCATGCATGGAGCAATGGTGCCTCCATTTCCTCTCTCTGGTTCCCATTCTCTCTGTGCACTGGACAGAGAAAGAGAGCATGTATTCCAAGAGGCCAAACAATCAACAGTGATAAATAAGATGCTGCCAAACAGAACGCAGGTGTAAAGTCACAGCAACCAGGAATGCAGCTTTGGGAATTCTCCCCTCCACCACCATCAGGACAGCCTTCAGTCTCAGAGGTCAGGTTTCTTCCAAGTGCCTGACACACAAATGTTACAAGAGCCACAAACATTTATCACTAGACAGACCTTGGCCTCTGGGGAGCTGAAACGAAATGGCTGTTTTCCTCCCAGGCCTGAGCACAGACAGAGCTGCACTGGCAGCCCAGCCACACTCTGCCCATGCAGTCCCGCCTGAACACCAGTTTGCAGAAGGAAAGAGCCTTCTCCAGGCAGGATTCGGACAGAGCCCACAGCAGTTTAAATCCCAACACATCAGCTGATGTGGTAAAGCAGGATTCAGATATCAACCATCCACCTCAGCAATGCTGAGCAGATGAGAAAACACGAGGACTGAAGCTTATTTCACAGATTTCTGCCTTAGTGGCATCACAGAATATGGTTTCAAAGCAATCCTAATCCAGTACAGAGGCTGCCTCCTCTAGGAGGAAGGCCTTCCACTGGCTATTTCAAGCTTCTTGACGTTTACTCATCTGCAGGTTTGCAAGCATTACCACTACTGCAGTGGATTATACAATTTTGCACATATTCAAAGAAATGGTGGTCCATTGTTACTTGAACTTTGCAAGCTAAAGAGGAGGTAACAGAATGAAAAGGGCCAGAGGAACCCCAACTGCAGCTTGTTCTCATAAGCTTTAATACGGATGTGAAGCATGGCACTTGGTCAATCACACAGCCAGCCAGGCACAACGGGAGGCTCCAGAATGAACACAGGTAAATCAGACAGACAGACAGACAGGCACAGTGGGAGGCTCCAGAATGAACACAGGTAAATCAGACAGACAGACAGACAGGTACAGTGGGAGGCTCCAGAATGAACACAGGCTGCTCGACATCACAAGGCAGGGAACTTGTCACAACCTGCTGCTGCTGCACAGAGCCCTGAACATCTGCCTGTCCCCAGCCCCACTGCTTCAGAGCAGGCTGGGTAACACCCGCTCACAACCCCAAACCTACTGGCTACTGTACACCAATCACAGACTGTCAGCAGGTTAAAGGGCTTTGCAGAGAGAGGCAAAAGAATCATTACTCTAAAACGAGCACTTGCACTTCACTGGATACAGCAGAACATTTTCAGCAGTTCAGTTTTGTGTCAGTGCATAATGTCTGTCAGGATTAGAAGTACGCTTTCCATCCAGGTGTGCACCTACGTAAATCTTCCCTTTCTCCCAGTGCCATGACGTCGGATTTTGTACTTCTGCAAAGACAGGCATGTGGACCACAGCAAAAATACAGCATGGAAAAAAGCTTCTGTTCTTCAGAGCCAAGCACTTAAAAGCTACGAAATAAAGATTTCATATACAACAGAACCTGATCTTGAACTGTAAGTCATGTACTACACACACATCTGCTTGCACACCTTGGGGTACTCAAACATCTGCTTCTTGGGGGACAATTCCTTCATCCTCCTGCAACCTTAGAGGCTCTTTGCTGCATTTTTTCCAATACCTGTGAGTTCCCCAACTGCCATGGAGAATAATCGTGGACGCTGCTAACAACCCTCACTCAGAGGACAGCACTAGCTGGCTGCTGGTGCTCCAGGCTGTGATGCTGTCCAAGACAGGCTGAGTGGGATTTTAACAAGGCCCTGAAGCCTTTCAAGAATCACAGTGAATACATGCTTTCAGTCCCCTTTCATAATAACCCGGCAATGAAGGAACAAGAGGATTTCCAGTCACTATAGACTCAGTGCAAGTACCATAAAGCACTTTTGATGTGAACTTTTGTGGCCAAAACAGTGACACCAACAAAGCTGTTTCACAGTATAAAATGAAGACAATTACGATCATCTGCTGCAAGAAGATGATGTTTAGACTCCATTTCTAACATACAAAATTGCATTTGGCCTGTAATTTTCCAGGACTTTGCTCAGCCCTGCTGAAGCCACTCCTGGAGTACTGCGTTCCTCAAGAGCCATGGAGCTGCAGGAGAGTATTCAGTGAAGGACCACAAAGAGGATTAAAGGGACTTGCAACACCTCTACCATGAGAAGACGCTGAGAAAGCTGGAGCTGTTCAGCCTGAAAAAGAGCTGGCTTAAGGGGAATCTCATCAAAGACGTGTGCAGAGAGGATGGAAGCAGGTTCTTCCCACCGGTGCCCAGTGACAAGATCCAAGGAAATGGGCACAAACAAACACAGGAGGGTCTGCCCGAACATCAAGAAAAACTCATACAGTGAGCGTGACTGAGCTCTGGCACAGGTGCCCACAGAGGTGGTGAACTCTCCATCCTCTGAGAGGTTCCAAAGCTCCTTAACGTGGTGCTGAACAACCAGCTCTGGGTGGCCCAGCTTGAGCAGGAGGTGGGGCCAGATGACCTCCGGAGGTCCCTGCCAACCTCAACCCTTCTGTGAGTCAGCAGCACAATTTAAAAACCAAACAAACAATCCTCTGCTGTAATAGATTTTGCATCAATGTTGCATCTTCCAGCCAGGCAACTTATTTTAGTAAACTGCACACTGGCTTTTAATGAAATCCTAGAATACATAAGTACAAGTCACATAAGTGAAATTAATTTAACTCTGTAATTAAGTGAGTGCTAATATAAAACTAACAACAGACAGCATTCAGTGATTCTCAGAAGAAACCAGGCCAGAGAACACTAAATTTGGAAACTCAATGTAAACATTGTAGGACTTCTGACTTTAAAATTCCCCTGCAATTCTAATTTAGCCCCCCGTACATATGCATTATGATAGCCCTTAGCTGTGGTGGTATTTCCCCCCTCATGGGACTAAAGTCTCAGTTAACATTCAGACCAGACGTCTAAAAAGACCCAGAGCTATGTGATAGGAGGGCTATCCACAAGACCAATTTTACAGCTGAAAGGCATGTAGTCTCCAAAAAAAAACCCTGCAGGAACAGAAAGGATCATCCTTGCTGCTTAAGCACCTTGTTGCTGCCATAAATGCTGTGAAAGAACAGCCTGCAATGCCAGGAGAACGGCTTAAGCCAAGTTTTCACAGGCAGCTATTGATTCTGGTCCTCAGAACCAGAGGGTAGATCCTGAGGTCTCCTGTGAGGCTGAGCTCAGAACTGCTGGGAACTCACAATCAAGGTCTAAGAGATACACTAGGAATGCCCAAAGTGCCAAATAACACTGTGTATTGAAACAGACTAGATCCAATCCTCAATCATTAAAGCGACACCTATCTAATAATAATGAATATTTTCTACCTTATTCTCTAAACCTTAGATTGCTACCTGCAAAACAGGGATATACCGGCCTTCACATCCCAGGATCCTGTAAAAAGCAGAACAATAGAGCATTTCAACATGAGGCAAACAGCACATTCTGATTTCACTAGAAAACTGGAATGAAAGTCACTAAATCAAGTAGAGACCTCCTACTGAGTAACTCATCACTAACTTCACACTGCCTGTGTGGTCAGCATTGCTGGAAAAAGGGCAAGGATCAGGTGGTGTTACCACACCTGCACAGTCACTGCATGAGACTAACAAAACTTTCTTCAGGTCTAAGCACAGGCCCAAAAAAGATTCTCCGTATGAACTAGCTCCAAAAAGCTACAGATGATGGTGCCAAGAGAGTTCACAGACACCCTTAAAATGGTGGTGGTGCTCTGGATGTCTCTTCCCAGAAAGCAGCACTTCCCTTCCTCCTCCCCAGCCTCTCCCTCGCCCTGTACCTCATCACTGCTCTCACCCTGACACCTCTGGCTCTTGCTGCCATCGCAGGAGTCATCTCAGCCAAGTCCCCTCAACTGACTCTTTCTTCCATCCCTTCTATCACCAAATCCTGCCTGGTGCAAGCAGAATCTGACACATTCAATTATGTGAAAACCACAGATTATTTTTCCCAAAGGCTTGTAGTCTGGATGGCTGGGAATATTTTCCATGGGAATGGCAAGAGATATTTTTGACAGAGACACCATCTGCCTGCCATATAGCAAGTCCTGCTTTTAGACCCTGAGAACTCTGCAGCGTTTTGAAATAGAAATCCACCTCACACAATAAGACGAGCCAGTTTCCTCTAGTTTTCTTCTACATAAAGTCCTGAAGACTTCAAAACAATTCCTCCTAAGGCAGACACATGGTCAGAATCCCACAGCCCAGCAGTGGAAATCTGGTGTGAGCATTCAGGAAAAGGAGCGAGCAGCTTTCACTATAAATCACAGTATCTGTCCTTCCTCCATGCCACAAAGAACAGCAGCCACAAATAATCTGCAACAAGTTCCTATTTCCCTTACAAGAGCCACAGCCTGATTAAAACACAGCCCATGGGTCTGGAAGACACCAAACCCCAGGTTTGGGGAAAGCAGCAGCATGAGACACTCCACTGAACCGTGCCAGCCTGGCTGCTGGCGAGACAGCATGGGGGTATGGCCCCACAGAGCTTCCACCAGACCCTGGGGATTCTCCAGCTCTGCACTGCTGTCTGTGACGGATTCAGCAGCCACATGTGCTTACATTTACTCCTAATCAAATTTGTTACCTAAAGAAGTATAGAGATGATATTTAGAAGCATGAAAACAGCACAGGCTGTAGTAATCGTAGTAGCTTCATGTAACATTTGGGTTTATGAGCAGTTCAAAAAGTCTGAGAGTTTCTGTTCAGCCACAGCAAGACAGTAGCAGAGACCAGAGTCTGTTTAGAGACAAAAGGTGAAAGAATCCAGTTTCTATCAGCAGCTTCACTGAACACTTCACTTCACAAGCAACCTCATTTTCCTATCTCCCGTGACTGACTACCCCAGCATCCACTGAACCACAGCTTTTTTCAGAGAAGTTCCAGAAGCTGAACCGCCTCGCTGCTCTTTGAGAGTTCACACATCAGTACGAGGCCTTAAACCATGAACTTGATTGTATGTAAACCCCAATCCAAGACACGACAAAATGGGACATATGAAATAGCTGGGTTTGTTTTCAGAATCATTAAGACCTGGAACAAAAACTGTCTGTCCCTCTGGATTTTCTTCTGCCAGGGGAATACATGAAGTTATTGGTAAATTCACCTGTGTCTAAATGCTTCCTTATACTACACCTCGCCTACAACAGAGAGCACATGTAGAGGATACCCCTGAAATTAAATCTGCTCATGCCAACAACACAATTTAGATCCTGGAAGTTTAGTCTGCAACAGATTTCCAGTGATCTGAACCCCACTAACTGAAGGAAGCCCCAGTTTACCTCCACATTAGATTCCAATTTATCAAACTCTCTGGGGTCACAGAGGCAGAACAGATCACTCATGTCAGATACTTAAAGTGATATAAACCAGCTACAGACAGCTGAGTACTAAGTGCCTTCAGCCATGTAGTAACAGACACCGTAAGGGAGGCTACAGGAAGGAATTTAACTTAAAAAATAGTAACAGCACATCTTGCCTCCTCAGTTGCTACTTCATTATGAATAATTATGCCAGTGGGCCACAGAAGCCTGAACAAAAGCCAACTAGCAGAGATTTCAGGTACCAGACAGGGGAGATTGCAAACCTTACCACTCAGTACTCCCAAGATTAACTACTTATTTAGAATCCCAGCTCACCAGCAAGCCGGACATTTTCACCCTCTATCTGTACCGGAGCATCTGGCAGCAAGCTCGTGCCACATACAAATGACAATAGCAGAACACTGATCACCAGGGTAAACCATGAGGGAAAAATGTTTACAGTGCCCTTCAGTTCCCAGATCTCCTGACTTGGGTCAGCTGTATGCTCACAGAGTGCAAATTAACTGGAGACATTTTTATTTTGTCCATTTGATACAAATAAAATCTTGCCCTGCCAGTTTTCCAGCTTGCAGAGAGATACAGGGCGCTTGGGAAAAACAAATCACTGGGGACACCAATAGATTTGTTTTGAGACTCCAGCCACTAACTCTAAACAAGAGCCTATGCAAGCCAAAGCCTACAGAAAACAAATCTTTGTTTAAGTCAGACTCTCCAAGCACAGAGCTCCTGTGAAAGCCTTCCACAGCAGGCCAGATGGGGGACTTCAGGAACTGCCTCCAAGTCCTTGCGCAGCAATTGTCAGCCTGCCTAGAAATTAAGATTCCTTTCACACGCACACCCAATTATTGCCAGGTCTCCTCTCTGCCCTCTGCATGTCGCTTGCCTGGCTAATTAAATCATGAGCCTGAGCTCACCTCTTCCAGGGTTTACCCTGCTCCCACAGGACACCAGCCCTGGTCGCTCCAACCTGGGGAGCCCCTCACCATAAGGGTGAAGCCCTGTGCCCCTTTCTTCCCCCAAGCACACACACACACAAGGCAGCACAGAGACCCCTTTGACTCATCCATTCTCACCATGACTCCAGTCCTACAAAACCCACAGATCCCAGTAATCACCCATCGCCACCCCAGTCCCATAGCTCTCCATCCCCTCCTGAGCTCCAGGAGGAGATTCATCCCCACTCACAACCCTTTCCATCCTCCTCTGCACCCCCAAATCTGTATCCCTTGCAGGAGTCCCACACACATCCCCTGTCCCCTGGACCCCACAGCAAACCCCTGGTCCTGCTGACATCCACTATCCCCACTCCAGTGCCCCAGCACCCCGCTCTCCTGAGCCCCAGGTCCCTCATCCCCACTCGCTGCCAGTCCCATAGAACCCACAGAGATCTCTGGATTCACCCATTCCCACCCCAGTCCCACAGACCCCACCCTCTCATGTGCTGGAGATCCTTCATCTCCACTCACAGCCCTCTCCATCCTCCCCTGCATCCCCACATCTGCTTCCCTCCCAGCATTCCTACAGACACAGACACCCCCAAGCACCTCCTGGACCCCACAACCACCTCTAGTTCTGCTGACGCCCACCATTCCCAGCCCAGTCCCACAGCCCCCAAACTTCCACCCTGGCC
>JACBWW010000019.1:1614844-1627435 GCA_020086605.1 Lanius collurio | reverse complement strand
CCCTCGCACGGCGCGGCCGCCGCCAGGCCCCGCCCCGCGCACGCGCCGCTCCCGCCGCTGCGGGCGCCCCCTCAGCGCGGGCGGGAGGGGCGGGATCCCCCTCACGGCTCTTCCCGCCTCTTCCCGCATCCCGCCCGCGCCGGGAGGAAGAGGAGGAGGGAGAACATCGCCGGTCCCTGCGTGGTGCCGGTCACAGAAACACAAAATTGCTGAGGTCGGAGAAGACCTCGAAGACAATCACGTCCAACCTGTAACCGATCCCCACCTTGTCACCCAGCCCAGAGCACTGAGTGCCACGTCCAGGCCTTGCTGGGACACTTACAGGCATGGGGACTCCAAACCTCCCTGGGCACTCCCTTGCAATGCCTGGCCACCCTTTCCATGATGTCGAATATGAACCTCCCCCGGCATAACTTGAGGCCGTTCCCTCTCATCCTGTCCCTGGGAGCAGAGCCAGACACCCCCCAGCTGCCCCCTCCTGTCAGGGTATTGTGCAGAGCCACAAGGTCCCCCTGAGCCTCCTCTTCTCCAGGCTGAACCCCCCTTCCCAGCTCCCTCAGCCGCTCCTGGTGCTCCAGCCCCTTTGCCAGCTCTGCTCCCTTCTCTGGGCACGCTCCACCCCCCAATGTCCTTCTTGTGTGGGCCCAGAACTGGACACAGCACTTGAGGGGCTTCACAGTGCCCAGTCACTGCCCTAGTTCTGATGGACCCGTTGGCTTCTTCCTCACAGGGGCACACCTGGGCTCATGTGCAGCCACTGTTGACCAGCATCTCCAGAGCCTTTTCCAGGTCCCTTATGGCCTCTCACCCCATCCTGGAGGTCACCCACTGAATCACCTTATGCTCACCCTGAGACCCTGCACATCCCTATGCTCCCTCTTAGTTGTCATTGCCTCCATCCCAAAACTCTCCCAGCCTGCGCCAGCCATTTATCCAGGATGGGCCAGGGGGTCACAGCCACTACTGCAAATGCTCTGCCAAAATATCCCAGAAAAAAAGATAATCCAAGAGTGGCAGCCTGTGGGATGCCTGGTGCCCACCAGAGCTGCTCCATCAATACCCTGCTCAGCTGGACAGGGGAGAGAAAATACAGTGCTCCTAAGTTGAGATAAAGACAGGGAGAGATCACTCAGCAATTTCTGTCATGGGCAAAATAGACTTGATTTGGGAAAATTTATGGAATTTATTACCAATCAGATTGTAATAATGAGAAGTCTGTTTTGGAGCCAGCCAGCATCAGCTCTGTCTGACACAGGGGAAGCTTCTGGCAGCTTCTCAAAGAAGCTACTCCTGTAGCTCCCCCACTACCCAAACCCCAACACACTGCTTAGAAGCTTTCCCAACTGGAAATGCTGCTGGAATAACAGTGTTTGAGTTTAAGAGAATTTCCTTTTTCGGTAATTTTTTTTTAACTAAAAAATAAAGTTTTCTTTAAATACACTGTTTATAAGTATAAAAAGCATACTGATGTTATATTTTATGTTTTAATCTGTGCTTTTATTTTACAGTCCTTTCAGAGCTAAGAAGCAGCAGCATTTCATTTCACTGTAACAAAGGCCCTTTGGCCCACAGGGGATGGTGATTTCAAGTCCAGCCAAGCCATTGCTGCCTGTAACGATCCTGAAGTAAAATCCAAACTGTAAACACGTCTCCTGTTCTGTTACAGTATGGAATGCAAGCAGCAGGGCTGCTTGACAGCTGATATATTTTAAAAGAATGCCATAATAATCAAGTCCAACGATACAAACAACATTAAATTCCAGTGTGAGGCTTTGAATCTCCTATACAAACATTCCTGACTTTTTCCCAAAATCCTCTGCTGTACAGAATTTCAAAAGCATTTCTGTGGTAGTCTGGTGCAAAACCCTTTTTCAAGGTGTCCACCTTTCCTCTGAAACACAAAACCTCTGTTCCAATTGGCTTAGGAAGGAGGTTTTGTTTTTCTGAGCTGGCTACTGACCTAAACACACCTCATTCCTCACTCATCCGGGCTGAAGAGCCACCTGCATTGTCACCTTCCTACCTGCTGTCACACCTGGCTGCTCTCCAGCTTCTCTGGAATCCCCAGAGCATCCAGAGCTTTGCTCTTAGCAGATCCATCACTGGGAGCTGCCTGCTTGGTTGAGATTTGCAGCAAAAGCATCACAATATTCACTTATGACCGTTAAATCCCTTAAAGGCTTTGAATTCTACGCTCCCTCCTGACCTGCCAGGAGGAACTTTTTCCTGTGAGACACCACAACAGGAGGACACTGCAGGCTAATTGGCCATGGAGGGGTTTAATCAGTGAGTCTTTCAGCTCACAATCATAAGAGTGGAAGGTGTGTAGGAAGTTCTGCTCTTCTAATCTCTGAGGTCAAAGAGAAATTGCTCACACTCCTCCCCGCAATGACCATCACTTACTTAAACAATGTGAGGCATAAAAAAAATAAAATGCCAAACTGGAATGGAGCTGGAAATTACATGCAGGTCTGTAGCTGGGGGGTGTGGCCCAGGCTGCACAGCGCTGGTTGCTGAGAGAGCCCTCCACACCACAGCTTCTCCACAGGCCATTTCCTCAGCCTGGAAAGCTGGCGCCTGGGCATCTGTGTTTATTTGCCCTGCAGATGTAGCCTAAATCCCAGACTCCACGTGGTTTCTGATGCACCTCACTTAGGGACTCGCGGACAGACAGACAACGTGTGGTATCTGATGTGATCGGAACCAAGACTGAGGCTCACCAGCCAGAGACCAAGCAAAATTTTGATGCCCTTTTCTGGTGATATTAGCAGGCAGCTTATGTGGAAATACACTGCCAAAGCCAGCCAAGTGTTGGCACGGATTTATCACTTGGAGAGATCCCTGCTTCACTCACAATGAGCGTGAAGGAACAGCAGAAATTGCTGCTGCTGTCTGGAGGCTGGATGAGCCCAGTGGGGTCAAAAACGTGGTGTAGGCACTAGGGCAGGAGACAAACAGCTCTTTTAATCCATGAGTTTGTCGAAGAGTTGGAAGGAGAGACAGAAAAACACAGACACTCCTCAGCTCTAACACTCTGTAATGGTGGCAGGGCCCACAGGAACCCCAACATGGGCATCCATTTTCCACTGCACCCCATTTTCCCCAAACTTATTTCTGGGCTGTCCTTCTTCACAAAGATCAAGGGGAGAATATTCATGCAGCCATCATGGATAACATGACTTTAACCTTAACTTCAGCCACCCCTGCCTTGGTCACAAGGACACAATATTCAGCACAAATGTGACATTCAGCAGAAGGGCCCGTGCAGAATTATTTCCCTGCATTTCTTTTCAGTGAGTATGTAACTTTGCCTCCTGGAAGCCACTGGCTGATTTTAACAAAAGGTCACCAAAACCACATAAACCAAACACAAATAAACACATTCTTGAGCTGCAGCTGCCAGCCTGTGCATGGCTGCTCACGGGGCTACAGGCCTGGCTGGGCCCCTCTTGCCCATGAAGCCAATTGCTTGCCCGGCTCTAATGTTGTAATTAAAATGCAGGCTGCAAGGATAATTGGGGGTATTAGAAGCCAAATGAAGGTTTCATGGATGTCAAGAAACATCTCATTGGAAAAAGGTGAAAAATGCAACTCACGGGCCAGCTCAAACACTGAAGATCTTGTGTTGATTTTGTTTGGCTGCACAGACTATTTTTGGCAGGATCGAGTTCACGGTCTTTCAAAACCATTCTGGGGAAGATTATATTGCAAGAGGATACACAAAGTCTGTCTGTGGCAAGCTGCTAGCAATAGCTGTGAACTCGCAGCACTCGCATGGAAAAGTTTTGCTTGGATAGACACTGGGATGCCTCACTGCGTGTGCTCCCAGCCTGATTGTATCAGCTCTTACCACGGCTGGGTCCCAAGAGGCACGGAAAAGCTGGGATTCATTTCTGGATGTAAAACAAATCTGTAAAAGCAAATAGCTGACAATTAATGGCACTGATGGGAATTTGATACGAGGGCCTCATGGAAGACACACGATACAGGGATGTTAACGTGGGTGCTGGGAGATGGGAGACGGGGCTTTGGGAATGACTGCTCCATGTCCAGACTCGCTCACACATGCTGCTGCGATAGGGGCTGGCTTTTCCCACCTCCTCTTTATGATTCTAAGTGACTGTGCAGCATTCCCTGGAGAGGAGACCTGGCCCCTTCACACAGCACAGGAATGAAGTTCTTCTGCCTCTTCCAATCAGTCTTCCAACATTTTTCCCTTCAAACAGCTTCTCTCCTTTATGAGTACCAGGTGACCTCAGTGCTTGGATGGCTTCCAACACAACTGCACCTTGGTTCTGTGGCCCAGGAATCTTCAGCTCATCGTTTGCACAAGGACCTCTGCCTGCAAGGCTTCTCAGCAGAAATGTTCTGGAGCTTTGGCTTTGCTTGTGGATGGGCATTAGAAATGGGCAAGAGGGGCTTCAGATTTAGGAGACCTAGGAAAAGATGGCACAGCTGAGCCTGTGCAAGCAGCAGGCTTCCTAAGCTATTTAGTGTTGATTGACCCCTTTATTATTTAGTGTTCCCCTTTATTTAGTATTTATTTTCCCCTTTCCATGGGCAAGGATGTGTCCATACACCTCTGAATAGGGATAAACCCATTCATTTGCTCTGCTTCACTTCCTGCTGTTTCCTGAGGGGTTTCCCACTTCTGTCTTTCACAGAACAAGGTGCCCCAGGATTTCCAGTTGTCCTCTCCCATCAGGGTGGAACAAACTGGGGGCTTGCTGCTCATTTTCTCCCAAATCTCTGAATTTCCCATCCCTTTTCCCAAAGCCTGAGGAGAACTGAGAAGGAGGGAACGGACAACATATTGAGTAATATAAATACACAGATGGCTTCACTCCAATCAGCACTGACCCGTGGAGTCTTCCAGGGGAGGGAAGAGCTGAAATTTCAAAGTTTAAAATGTACAGACCTTCCCACAAACTCTTTTTTTTCTCATCAGCTATGAACAGGAGGCACTGGGAAGGCTGGTGTCCGCTGTTTCTGGAATAGCACTGAGGCAAAGATAAAAGCCTTCAGACTTCCAACGTGATCCCCTTTGCACCAGACTTCTATTTTTTCCCTTATTTATTTCTTAATTGTGCACGTAGGTCTATAAAGCTGCCCTGGAGAAGGAAGGCTGCTCCGCTGTGGCAGAGTCAGACTGCTTGGGCTGGGACATACAGAAAGGAAAAGTCACTCACACAGCAGCAGATGGAAATGTGTGTACAAGTTCCTGGAAATGTAGCATTTAATGGAAAAAATATCCTGGGAACATGAAGCTGGCTGGAGCTGCTGTGGCATTAAGCAAAGGAGGCTAGGGGAGAGCAGAGCCTCAGAATATGGTTTCAGCATGTGGTTGGGAAGGCACATGCCATTCTTGTGTTTGCCTTATAAGGGGAGTGTGCATGCCGTGTTATTGCTAAACATGAAATGAATTGTTTGTGTTTGGGGGCTGGCTGTCTCACCTCTTCCCTCCCCAGGACACCCGGGGGTTGCTGGCTGGTGTGTGTGTTATTGGGAGTGTTTTCCTTGCCAGTGGATGCCAGGATTTGGGGCCATGGATGTTGCACAACAAGGCTTGTAATGCTGTTACAATTTGTTCTGCATTCAGAACAGAGCTCACAACTCAATTAGAGCTTGATGCTCAGGTGAGAGTTGGTATCAGGACAGAAAATTACAAATAAAACAAATTTCATTGGAAAAATGGAGGGAAAATTGGATGAGTATCTGTTAGAGGGGGAAGAGAATGAAAGCAGGCACCTGAACCTGTTTGGTCTTTTGTTGGCTTTTCAGTGCAAATGATCCTTCAAAATTTGTCTCCAGGGGTTTTATTTTGTCTCTGCTCAAACAACAGACCTTTCATGGTAGGTCAGCACATGACTCCAAACACAGCACCCATCCTCAGAGAGCTCAGTCCTTCCCATTACTTCCCCTTTTCCCTTGGGAAGCCACCAGAGCAGCAGTTATAAACTGATGTAGTTGTGTTTTACAGGTCACTTATGCAAGTGTTTCCCTGTGCTCTGGCAGTTGGAGCTGGTTTATGGTTTACCACGGTTTTTCAGAGCCCACACACAATACAGGACTGGAGATAATTAATTGTAGGAGCCACTTTATCCCATCCCTCTTTTACAAAAGCACAATTGAAGCATTTGCCCAGGAAGTGGAAAATACTTATGTGACTTTCTTTCTGAGAAAGTATTAAAATCCTCGTTTTCACTGGGATAAATGAGAAGCAGAAAGAAGTACTGAGCAAATCCCAAACCCTCTACAGAAGAGGTTGTAGAGCCCCTGGATCCATCAAAACTAAAAGCAGGAAAGAGCAGGACTCTCCCACTCCTCTCAGGGTTTAGATTGCTCTGGGCTGCAGCAAGCCTGAATTTCTTCAGGTTGCATCGGTCTAACTCATCTCCCATTTTCTGTCCAAGTGGCATTACAATTCTTGGAATGTCACCAGCACCAGCCAACAAAGGGGCTGGGAAGCAGCAAACCCAGGTACCTTTCTCTCTTCCCAGCACTGGGCAGTTCTGTTACAGGCTGAGCTCACCTGGACACTTTTATTGAAGACAAATATATTTTACTTCTTAAAAAAAAAGAGATTCCTTGGGCTGATATATTCTCATATGGATAAAAATAGATGGATTTTAATCATGCTTATGTTGCAGATCCCACAAGCCAACTATTTTAATAGATTTGGAGTCCTTTTCTTTGGGCTTGGAATGGGCTCAACACCAGTAAACCAAAAGACTTAGCAGGATGTTTTTGCCTCATTAAAATGCTTTGTGCCTTTGGCTCTATTCTGTTCTTTCAGTGCTGTTGTGTTTTCAAAGATCCTCATCTTGAAATTGTGGGAAGAGTCAGAAAAAAGGCTTTGGGAAAGCAACCTGTCCTCCTCCCATCCAACCATTCCTGGGTGATTTCAGAATCAGAAATTTCCTGGCCAGACCATTTGCTCTCCAGCAGCTCCCACCACATGAAGCCCTGTATACCAAAATTCATTGAAAACTTCCTTCAAAAAATCAAAAAATCCCAAACATTTTAAAATGCTTCTTGTAAACCATCTGGTATTTCCACGTTGATTTCCGTGCTAGGAAGTCTTTTAAAGCCCCAGAGACAGTCAGAAGGGATCCTGGAAGCAGGAACTTGCATGGGCCAGGTCTTGCCCTAGTTTGGATGATGGTTGCAGGATCCTCACTCATTTTCACCAGGTGATTAAAATTTTGTCTCCATTCTGGCAAAAATCCTTGGGAATTTTCTTGCTTTGCAATCACTGTGCTCAGCTGTTTCTCTTGCATGAGTAAAATAAGCTGCATTTCCTTGGGTTTTCCCTGTAAAGCGGAAGCCTGACCTCAAACCACTTCCATAGGTCTTGTTTTGGCATTTTCTTGAGCTGCGGGTGACAGGGCTGGACACTAATGGGTCACAGCAATTAATTCCGTCCCCTGTTTCCTACTGGAGGCATCTCCTCGTGGGGCAGGGTGAGGTTAGGTCAGCTGGAAAGGAACTTTCTGCTGCTTCACATCTCTTGAACACCACAAAAAGCAAAGGGCAGATCTTGGAAAACCATCCACAGGCATTTTTATGGGGTGAAAGTTCTGTGGACAGTTTACAGCCATGCATTTCACATTCAAAACTGCATTTAGTTTGGTGATATTTGCATCTCACCGTACGTGCTCATAATCCCTCCTGGAGAGGGAAACGGATTTCCTATCCCTCCTTTATAAGATTTGTCCTGAACACGCAATGGGGTTGTCATGAAAGACTCATTATTGTGAGCAGAATGAAACCAGACAGGGAGAAATGTTCCTTAATGAATCATGGGGAAAAGCCCTTGGCTGGAAACACCACTGCCACGCTCCACCATGAGGAGGGGGTAACTACACGCAATACGAAGATGGAACATAGAACCATTTCGGTTAGAAAAGCCCTCCAAGACCCCCTCCTGTCAGGGAGTTGTGCAGAGCCACAAGGCCCCCCCTGAGCCTCCTTGTCTCCAGGCTGAGCCCGTTTCCCAGCTCCCTCAGCCGCTCCTGGTGCTCCAGCCCCTTCCCAGCCCCATTCCCTGCCCTGGACACGCTGCAGCCCCCGGCACTGGCGCGCCCCGTACGGCGCACGGGGCCGGCCCAGGCCGCCAGGTGTCGCTGTCGGCCCGGGAGAGGGACCCTCACGGTGAGGGAGTCTGGGAAGGAGGCGGGATCAGCTCACAGCACCTTCCCGGGCTAAAGGGGCTCCGGGAGAGCTGCCGAGGGACCTGGGACAGGGGCCTCGAGTGGCAGGACAAGGGGAAATGGCTTTCCGCTGACAGAGGGCAGCGTTAGATGGGATATTGGGAAGAAATTCTTCTCTATGAGGGTGGAGAGGCCCTGGCACAGGGTGCCCAGAGCAGCTGTGGCTGCCCTTGGATCCCTGGAAGTGTCCAAGGCCAGGTTGGATAGGGCTTGGGCATGGAGGTGTCCCTGCCATGGCAGGGGGTGACACTAGATGATCTTTAAGGCCCCTTCCCACCTAAACCTGATTCTCTGATTTCATCCCTTGGGAAATTCCTGTTCGCATCCAGCTCCAGACCAGCTCTTGCATGTGGTCAGACAGCCCTGACACTCCTGGCATGGAGCAGAAACCGTGGCACCATCGTTCCATATCACATAATTAACAGTGGTAATCCCACAAGAGAATAAACACTGCTGCAGATCCAGATTCCTCCAGGAGATAGGAGAGCCAAAGGTGCCAATCATTGCAGGGTTTTAAATCCAGCTGGATTCTGGCATGCCTGTGGCTGCCCTGCAAACTCCAGTTGGTACCACAGGGATACATGAGCCAGACTTGCATCACCCTGGCCAGAGTGAGAACTCCAGGCTCCCGATGCTGTGCACTGCCTCTGCACAAGAAAGGAATGCTTTTCCAGAGTGTCACAGACACGAAGCACGGGGAGCAATCCATGTGCCAAAACTTGTTCATAAAAAACTGCCCACAGAGTGATTTTATATACCCAGTGCACCAATAGCAACAAATTCCTCCAGGATCAGAGGAGCCAGGACACCTTCCTGCCTACAGGTGTGCATCTCACCCGCTTTGAGGCTCAGCTTGCTGCTCACCTCAGCTCCATTCTCATGCTGGAGCCAGCCCTTGCCTGTCCTTGCTCAGCCTCTCCAAGGATTTGATCCTATAACTTAGTTTATATCCCACTCTGATGTTTGCCAGCTCCACACTGCATGCTGCTCTCAGAATACAGCCCCACTGCCACCCTGCCAGCAGGTCATCTGGAGCAGCCAACAGGGATGTTTTGCTTCCAGCCCCTCTCAAGCACTCCTGGAGCCCGGGACCAGCTTTTAACAACGTTCCCGAGCAGAGCGCGGTGCTGCAGAGCCCCAGCTGGTGCCAGGAGTCATGGTTTAAATAACACACAGTAAATATTGGAACAGCCTGAGCTACGGAGAACTCCTCAGACACCAGTTTCTAAGGATGATCTAATCCATTTCTTGGACTCACTCGTCCTTCTCATTACTCTTCTGCATTTTTTCCCCTCCTATTTTTCTTCCCTCCCATTGAAATGTTTTGGTTTCCTTCTTTTCTTTTTTTCACTGCTTGAGTCTCTGAAATATGCAGCCATGGCAACAGGCTGGAGGAGCGAATTCCCCTGGTCCGCCTGCATGTCCTTGGGGTCTGGTGGGGAGCGAGAGGGTGAATTCCAGCCATTCCCTCTCGCCAGGAGCAGTGTTTAGTAAACACACAGCAGCACACATGTGCTAACCCCTGCCCAGCTCTGCCAGCTCGGGAAAGGCTTTGCTGCGGGTTTAGCAAGTCTCCCCTCATCCCCCCGGAGTGAGCGGCACCCTCTCCTCAGCCCCCTCTGGGCTGGCATTCTTTGGGAGCAGCATCGGGGAGGAATGCAAGCCCCTGGCGTCGGGACAGGAGCTGACATTCCCGACCCTGGGCTGAAGAATGTGGACATAGTGTCCGCTCCAAACTCCAGCACTGGAGTTCGTTCACCCTGGAGGAGGGGGACACTGGGATCTGAGCAAGACTTAGCCCTTGTTGACTAGGCTGCTATAACCTGGGGGTGATGGGCTCCCCTGTCACTTCCAAGGATCTCCCCACGTCATGTCATGGCATCTAGGGACTCATTTGTCCTTGTTTTGGTGGCTCCATGGCCTCTGCTCCTCAATCTGCAGCTGTGTCAGTTTTTTCTTGGAAAAGCTGGGAGAACATGAGGATGCTGCTGGCTGAGGAGTTGGGTTCAAGGCATCAGGCAGCTTTAACTCCGGAGAAGCCAAACCCATCCTCGGTGAGCTGGTGGCAGGGAAGGGGACCAGCAGTTAGGGACCAGCACCTCAGTTTGATGGGTTTTACTTAATGACCTGAAAAAGGCAGTTCAGGCTGAAGGTATTAAGCAAAGCCAACCTGTTTTAGTGTCTGTAGCGTGGCAGAAACCAGGACTGAGAGTAAATTCAAACCCCAGGCCCATCACTGGCTTTCAGCTTGTCTTTCCAAGGCAAACATGGCTCCTCTAATTCCCCGTGCCCCTCCGGCACACCCGGTGAGGGCTATTTATACACTTTATAATGTTACACACCGCTTGGATTACTGCATGGCATCCCGTCTGTTTGGAGCAGGGTCCCATGAACCAGAATAGTTTTGCATTAATACAGTTCTCACCAGTTCCTAGGTTTGAAATTGGATACAACAGGTTTACTCGCCGTTTACTCTGGCTGGATTGTGTGGGGCTTTGTGGATTAAAATAGCAAAACTTCAGCACTAACAATGATACAACATGGTTCAGGCAGAAAGATCCCCACTGATTCACCACCCTGTTACATCAGCATTTCAACACCAGGAAATGCTGCTCATTCCACATGTTTCGGAGGGCAGTGAAGCCCTGAGATTGCAGGGAAGCTGAAAAAGTCCAGGAGTTTTGAAAGAATTTGTGGAATTTTTATACAAAACCTGAAAACAAGAGGAGAGTTTTCCCCAGCCTCTAGTAACTGTTCAAGAACAGGATAAAATAAAATAAGGTATGACAAAATCTGCCTTGGTTCTGCTCCTGGGGAGGGGGTGAGTGCAGCAGCATTCCCAACCCGCTGTGCCAGGAACGGGGTTCAGCAGCAACCTCATGGTGCGGGACCACAGGCTGACCGAGCAGCATTCCCGGCACAGGCTCCCATACCTCCCTACCTGCCGAGCCTCTGGAAAGGCTCCAGGTGTTGCACAAGGCAAAGCACCAGCAGTTTGTTGCAGAACCTGCAGGAAGAGGCAGCACTTGCCTTGGCACGTTGGAGCCAGCCAGCGCTTTCTAGTCATGCTCTGAAAGTGAAGCTTGGGGAGCACACGGGGTTACCCAGCAAATTCTTGTCTCCAGGAGGGAGTCATTGAATCCCAGAATGGTTTGGGTTAGAAGGAATCTTAAAGCGCATCTCGTTCCACCTCCTGCCATGGGCAGGGACACCCTCTACTATCCCAGGTTGATCCAAGCCCCATCCAACCTGGCCTGGAACACTTCCAGGGATGGGGCAGCCGCAGCTTCTCTGGGCACCCTGTGCCAGGGCCTCACCTCCCTCATAGCCAAGAATTTCTTCTCAGTATCCCATCTAACGCTGCCCTCTGTCAGTGGGAAGCCATTCCTCCTTGTTCTGTCCCTCCATGCCCTTGTTCAGCTCCCTTTCAGCTCTCTTGGAGCCCCTTAAGACACTGGAAGGATGCATTTGGCTAACCCCAAACCTCTCTCCAAACTGTTTTATGGTGGTAGAGCTCACCCTGGAATTCTCCTGCTTTGTCATCCCAGGATTTTGTTCCCTGGCCTGTGAGTGAGCTGTGACAGCCGGGGATGTGCACGGCCATGCCTTGGTTGAGCAGCACATGACTGTGTGTGTGGGGGGGGGCAGCCAGAGGGATGCACAGCACAACAGGATTCCATCCCTATGTGTTTGTGCCATGGTCACCTCAAAGGTTCCTTGTTCTAGCACCAAGGATCTCCAATGCTGAAACCAGGAGAGGTTGTGGAGCTGGAAATGTTCCAGCTTCGGGATTGTTTTCAGTGCTCTCCTACGTAGCAGGGCACCAACCTCCAAGGAGCACAGGGAGTGGAGATGGACCATGGACTGGAGATGGTCTTTGGACCATGGGAGGGGGGATGGTGTTTGGTGGAGCATGAAGAACATGTGGTTTGGAAGGGTTGGGACTGGTTCTTCTGCCTGGAAGCAGAGGCCAAGGGTGGTGATGTGATGGGCTGACTGTCTTGCTTCACCACAGAATGACACTTTCTCCAAACTCTCTCCAAGCCTCCCAAGCCAGCCCATGGTGCAGTAGTCCCGAGGGAGATATCCATTCCCATTCACTCCTGTTCCCCTGACCACAAAGCCACCTCCCTCAGCTCTGCTGCAGCCGTGGCACACATCCCTCTTTTCCATGGGTTTTCTCTTCCCTTACAGCTGTTTTGGACCTTGCAAAGCCAGTGTGGATTTTTCTGCATTGTCTGCCCAGCTTCCCTCACACTCTCCTGGATGCAGCTCTGTGGCAGGGCAGGGAATCGCTGCCAGCAAATGCCTGGCATAGAAGAGGAGGACAGCAGGGATTACACCCTGCAAGCAGCCATAAACAAGAGAGCAGAGTACA
>JACBWW010000019.1:1561125-1588988 GCA_020086605.1 Lanius collurio | reverse complement strand
GTTGCGCCTGGTGTGGGCGGGGCCTGGCGCCGGAAGTGCGAGCGGTCCATGTACCAATGGCTGCTCGCGGTCCTCCGCGCCCTCCGCGACGCCGCCCGCCAGGCCCCGGCCCCGGCCCCGGCCCTCGCCCCGGACCCACACCCGGACCCGTCGCTCCGCAAGAAGCCGCCCCCCAGGTCAGCCCTTCCCGCCGCGCTTCCGGCCTGCGCCCCGCCTGCTGCCCCGCCGCTTGGCCCGGCCGGCGACCGCACGCCCCCAGGGTGGGTCCCAGAGATTCCTGATAAATCCCACGTGTTCACGTGGTTGTGGGTGCCAGATGTTCCGCATAAGTCTGTCCGCAGATGCCGTGGGTCCCAGATACTCTTGATAAATCCGCGATGCTGAGGTGATTGTGGGTCCCAGATATTCCTGATAAATCCGCGATGCTGAGGTGATAGTAGTTCTCAGATACTCCCAATAAATCCCATGTGCTCACGTGTATGTAAGTCTCAGGTAGTCCCAGTAAGCCTGTGGACAGACCTTGATGTAGAGGTGATTGTGGGTCCCAGACACTCCTGATAAATTCCCGCTGGTGAGGTGTTTATGGGTCTCAGGTGTTCCCAATAAATCCTTTGGCCCTTCCTTCCCTTTCCCACCTGCATGGTGGGGGCTTGAAAAGGAGAATAAGGGTGGAGATTTGGAGCAGATGTGTTGGAGGAGCAGGGAAGGGTATATACACCTACAGGGATGTGTGAGATGGGGGGAAGTCATGGGATATGGGTGTGAAGTGGATGGAGGAAGGATGCCTTCCTAGGTATTAACCACTTTGCTCCCAGTGATGATGGCTGAACCATCTCCATGCCTGCTGCTTGGAATGTATGGATTGCATCCTGTGGGCTGGGGAGTGTGGTTGCTCCCTCCAGGAGGCTTTGCTCAGTGTCCCATGCCAGAGGGAAAGAGACAAGGGAATGTCTCTGGAAAGAGCCACATGTTGCATGAGTAGTTTTCACTGAGGAGTAGCTCAGAAGGAATTAGCTCTTGGGAGAAAAAAACAAAACAAAAAACAATAGGAATGTTCTTTGTGCCCTGTTCCTGAAGGAGAAGTTTTTACTTAATGATGATATCAACTGATCAAATGCTTCGTTTAGGCTTCTGAGAAAGGATGAGGCTGGCAATTGTTTCAAGGATTTGTTCCCAAGTGCTGACTCAGCAGGGAGCTATGGAGTGGGTGTAAGCAGGGCTGGATTTCCCACCTTTCATTTCCTGTTCCACTTAAACTCCTTTGCAACTCAGTGTAGTGACATGGACTTGGGAGGCTTGGTGACCTCTGGAGTCTTTCTTTCCTGGAGGAAAGCATTACATAGTAAAGAATTTTTTGGTGATAGGAACAAATGTAAAACACGAGGAGGCATTAACAGAAGGAGAAAAAGAGGCCTGGTCTGCTTTAGTGGGGTGATTAACTCTCTGGGAGATGATCCTGAGGGAATAGGAAAGCCACCTTTGGAAGTCTGGCCCTGTGGAGGGAAGTCAGCCTACTGTGAGCTGAACTGTGGTTGCAAAACGTTTTGTCTGTTCTTCCCTCAGAGTTCTGTCATGTGTGGAAGATCCTGAGATTCCCACAAAGAAGCGGAAAACAGGTATTGCCCCTTGCAGAGAGGTTTAACGTGCCTCCTTTTCCTTGGGTTTGGGGTGCCATGGGTAACTCTGGATTTTGTACTTCAGAACTGCTGCTTAAACTGAGGATTTTTGAGCTGTTCTTGTGGCTGGAGGGGGTCTCATGGGGTCTGGGCCCATTGATGATGTGTGCCATTGTTCATGGATGTGGCACGTGGGGACGTGGGTCAGGGGTGGCCTTGGAAGTGCTGTGGGAACAGTTGGACTCGATGGCTTTATAGGGTTTTTCAATCCTTAATGATTCTGTGATTCTAAAACCCAAGTGTCAGAGGAAGGGAAGCAGGGAACAACTTTTTCCCTCCTGGGAGGGCCATGTATTTGCACCAAGGGTAACTCCTGGCTGGGGCAGGGCACGGGATATCCCAGGTCATCCTGACACTGAGCCCTGCAGGGCAGCACAAAGAGCAGTTTGAATCAAGGCTGTTGCTGTTCCATGAGGGATGTGGAGCTTCCTAATCCCTACTTGGGAACAACATCCCCGTGATGGGGTGGGGGGTGCTGCTGTTGCTGTGTCATTAGAATGAGTTACCTGCTCCACATAGGATCCAGGAGTTGGGCTTTGGTGCAAGCAGAAATCCCAATTCCTGTTTCCAGTCCTGTTCTTTATGGCCTGGTGGTGTGGTTTTTCCAGAATGTGTCTCTGGGGCTAACAAGGAGCCCAAAGAGGTTTCTGTGGCTGCCAAGTTGCCACCTGAGGCAACGAGAAAAAGCCGGGAGACGAAAGAGAGCAATGACTTTTCCTTCTCCGAGTCTGAAGATGAGGTGAGCAAGGATTTTTTGGGGACCTCAGGGATCAGCTCCCACAATCCCTGCGTGTGCGAGAGCCTGTATTACAGAAGTGGTGCTATCAGTGCCCCTGCCTTCTGCTGCAAGCCCAGCAACACCATGGGCTCTGAATCAGGACAGAGCTGACTGACTTTCAGGAAGGTGAGGTGTTTGCTTGGATTCATGTTCAGGTTGTGCTCATTCTGGTACTTGTTTTTATTTCAGGTTGTGTACATTTCTTCTGACTCCTCATTTGTAGCATCTGCAGAGGATGAGGACATAGCAGAACCTGGTGAGGCTGACAGCAAATCCCTCGCTCATTCCTTTCTCCTGCTGCTCTGTGTCTGGGCAGCTCTGCCAGGCTGGGGGCTGGTTGCTGGAGGCAAAATATCTGGGTAGCATCCAGGAATAGTGGAGGGTGAGCTCTGTTTCTTCTCTGAATCCTGGTATTGCTTCTGGATTGGAGCCAGGGCTGGGAACAGGCTCCCCAGGGAAGGGCACAGCCTCAAGGCTGCCAGAGCTCCAGGAACATTTGGACACCACTCTCAGGAAAACACAGGCTGGGATTGCTGGGGTGTATGTGCAGGACCAGGGGTTGGACTGGATGATCTCTACAGGTCCCTTCCAACTCAGCATATCCTGGGATTTATTCCAGGATGCTCACGTGGTTGTGGATCCCAGATATTAACTGCCTTGGGTGCAGTTCTAGTGTGTCCCACTGCCAGCCTGCCAGAAGGAAATTGTTATAAATGCTGATTTTAGGTAGTAGAGCCTCGAACCCTTTTTTGTTAGGCTTAGGCAGGCAACATTCTGTAGTTGCCAATATGAAATTATCCTGAAGCAACATAACACAAATAATATTAGGACCTGAGGGATAAAATGAAAGTAATTTATCTTTGGTGAAGCTTTTTAAACTCATAAAACTCCTTTTTTGCTTGACCAGTTGAAGGTTTGTGTTCTTCTCCCCTAGACAAAATGCCTTGTGATACCACGCTGTGCTTGACTGAGGAAACAACATCCTCTCTTTGCAAGAGAGAGCCATATCTGAGGTAAAAATCCTTCTGTTTCCTTTCACTTCTCCTTTGAAGGATTTCTTGCCTTTCACTTTCGTCCTTGAACTGCCTGCGTTGCCCAGCATTTGTATTTGTGTCCACAGAGCAACGTTTTTCCTGGGTGTTCTGGGACTCCTCCAGCTGTGGAGAGGCAGTTGTGTTCTTGCCTTTAACCAATTTTAAACATTCTCTTTAAATCCAGATTGTTCATAGACTCAGGAGATCAGAGAAAGATTAACAAGGTCAATACTCTCACCTCTTGTGTTAGGAGGAAGTGTTGAACTTGGGAAGAGACTGAGACCAGAAAAATCCCCAACCACAAAAAATCCCCAAAAATCTCCAGAGAATTCCCATTTCTCCAGAGAATTCAATTGGAAAACACTTTTTATTTTTCTCTGAGGGTGCTCAGCTACTGCCACAGGTCACCTGGAGAGGTTGTTGAGTCTGTCCATGGGGATGTTGGAAAACCCTCATGGGCATGGTCCTGGTCAGCCTGCTGTGCCTCCTTGAATCAGGAGGTGCTAATTCAAAACTAATTAATAAATCAGAAGCTTTGAATGTTCTCTGAATACCATTTCTTCTGCCTCTGATGTTTTCAGCCTGAGCAGGAATAACCACATCCGAGCTGCTCCAGAGAGCCCTGTCACTCCCAGGCCCCCCATTAAGGAGCCAGGTCCCAATTTCCCTGGAGTCAGCGGCACCAGGAGGCCCTTGTGTGCTGCTGAAGAGGTGAAGTGGGGAGAAGGGAATTGTTTTGGGATGAAACAGCTGCAGAATTCCTGCACAGTTAGGCTGAGACAAAAGGAAGGGGTGGGAGTGCCTGCTAAAGTTTTGGTTTGTTTTTTCTTTTTTTTCCTTCCCTTCTGCAAGGATGTTCAGCGAGCAGAAAATAAGAAATACAAAGAGCTCTTGAGTCTGTTCAAGAAAAAATATTCTGGAAAACTTACTTCTCCACGTCCAGGAAGACTCAACAAGTAATTATGAGCAAAATAACTCTTAACTTTCTGGTGGTGAGTTTGTTGTATGTGGAAGAGGAGGAGAGTTGATCTTTCCTACTCTCAGGATTCTGGACAAAGTCAAATGTAATGACTGAGTCTCTTTTGGAATAGTGGAGACAGCAAACGTGTCTTGTATGATCACTGTGCCTGGGTTGAAGGTGGCCAAACTTCTGGATGTAAACTCCTCAAAATGCCCTTTTCATCTGGTCATGGAAGCAGTGACAGCACGGTTCTGTTAAGGATTAAACAGCCTAATTTTACTTGATATATTTCTATTGCCTTCATTTAGTCAGTTGTGTACAAATAGCCGTGTCTGCTGTGGTGAATTGATGGGCACTGGTAACAAATCACCTGTAAAAACTCTGTCCTTTTCTTCTGCTACACCAAAGAGTTCAAACCAAGGAGCCAGGGATGACTGGGAGACCCCTGAAAGAACAAAAATCCAGCGGTGCCTCTTCACCTGTGCCAGAAAGGACCAGTGAGTATCCCCCTTCTCCACTCTGTAGGTGAAAGTCTAGCCCAAAGAGGGCATTTCCTCCAACTATTTATTGGCTAAACTGGGTTTGTGAGGGTTTTATTGAAGGAGAAAAATTGGTTTAAAATGGGATTTGAGAGCTGGGACTGTAGCAGTGCAGTTTGTAGCTGACTGAGACCCCACTGCATAGGAGAAGGTTGTTTTACTTGGGTTTTTTTTGTACCAGGGGAAGGGGAAATTTGACTCTGCATCCTCAGAGCTGCACTTTAATCCCTTTTTAATGCTGGACAGGACTATTTCCATGACAACAGAGCTTCCAAAACAAGTAAACTAATTACATATATGTTTAATATTGTCACAGGGTGATTTTTTTCCCCATGTCCATTACTTAAATACTTTTTTGTCACTGGCTCTTTTATATCTTGGCCTTTATGACATGGTCATATGGGGATTGAAATGATTTCTGAGCAGGTGCCAGAGTTTGAGCTTCTAAGTTGAAAATGCTGATGAGATGTGTGATGTCACCCAGAAACCGAGAGCTCTCTGCAGCTGCTGCAATGGGAACTCACCTCCTTGTTCTCACATTGCTGCTTTTCCCTGCAGGTGTCAAACATGGGGATGTTTTCAGCCCCCAGGTGCCTCAGAGAGGTGTCATGATCAGGTGAGAATCTGTTTTAACCATGGCTCTTGTTTCTTTTGGCTCTGTCAGCCTCTAGAACACCAGTCCTGTTCAGTGTCTCAGTGCTGGGTGAGAGGAGCAGCTGCTTTGAGGATTTGCTCATGGCCTGTTGTCCCTCAAATTAGCTCCCCTGACACAGCTGGGCAGCTGTGGCATGGGATGGGTGTTTTTTGGGAGAAGAAATTAAGAGTGATAGTGGTGGCCACACCAAGTTGTCCTTGGGTTTGCAGAATCCATTTTTGCTCCCGAGTATTTTGTGCCACACCATCAACGAGCTCCCTTCGCATTTCCTGTGGATCCTCAGCAAAAGGAGTAGGGAGCTTGTAAAGCCTGGGGGCACTGAGGCAGTTTTTGAGGCTTGCAGGATGCCTTGGGTTGGAGTAGGAGAGCAAAAAGGGAGCATTGCTCCCTCATCAGGGGCCCGTGGACTCGGTGGTAGCACAGTTAGAGTGCAGGAGGCTCCTTGTGCATGGAAAGGGGCTTTTGGCTGCAGCTCCAGGGAGGGATTTTGGTGTGGCAGCTTGATGCCCTCCTATTCCTCCCCTCAGATGAGAAAGGAGAGAGTGCAGATGGGGGCAAAGAGAGGTTTGGTTGTGGCAGGTCTGGTTTTGGGTGATTTGGTCCCTGTTCTCTTTCCCCCTTAGATATGAGCACTGTATTGAGCTGTGCGTTTGTGCTGAGTTCAATTGTCCCTGTTCCTGAAGCTCAAGAGAAAAGAGGGAATAACTGCTGGGGTGGGATTTGTCACTGGGAGATCACAAAGCACCTGATAGAGGAAGTGCTGGTTGCTTCCCTGTTTTCCAAAGAGAAACAAAAGGAGTTTGGCACCTGATGGTGGAAGAAAGTTTGCAAAGCTTCCAGCTCTTCATCTATCCCAGTCTGACTGCTCCAAAAGGAATGGGCAAGGCAACTGAGGTGTTGTCATGTGTCAGAATCAGCCTTGGAAAAGCATTTCTTAGGCAGAAGGTGAATTTTGGGGCATTTCATGGAGCAGTGTGGATGTCCAGCTCACCTCTCTCTCCTGACAGCTACTACACACCACCAGAAGACTCTCGTGGACAGGGAAAACGAGAGAAACGAGCTGCTTCAGTGGTAAGCTTGAATTAGTCCGTACTTCACTTTGTTTCCAGGAATGCAGAACTCATCTCTGCTCAGGACTGAGATCCAGAATAAAACTGAAAGTGTTGGAAATCAGAAATACTTACCTTGATCTCAGCTTGCTACCTCTGTGTGAGGGCTTTGCTGGGGTTCTGGATGTTAGTCCAAGCCCAAGGAAAATACTGCCTCTTGGGCACAGTTGAAATGTAGTCACCAATCAGGTGTGACTTTGGGGTTTGCTGTTGGCGTGTGTGTACCAAAACCCTCCCAGTTCTGTGCAGGATTCTCTGCCCTGTCCCCCAGCAAACCCCTCATGCTGCTCTCTGACTTCCTGTCCTTGTACCTGGCAGGGCCAGCGCGAAGCTGAAGTCCCCAAAGGAAAGTTATTCCAGTTCCATGTGACACCTGTCCTGTCCAAAGACCTCTTTTTTGTGGACAGAGAGCCTCTGCCATGCCCAAAAAGGCCAGCAGATGACCTGGCTCCACTCACAGAGGTACTTGTGCTTAGCAGCAAGTCAGTGCTGTGGCTGATTCAGCAAAAAAGCCTGCAAGGCCCCTTGCTCTGGCACTGGAGCTGCACTTGGTGGCCTTCTTAGGGGCTGGTGTGCTCCCATATGCTGTTCTACAAGCCCTTCCCCATCGAATCCTTTTTTCCAGGCCATGGAGAGCGAGATCTCCGCTGCCTTTGCCAGTGGTGAGCCCGAGGACATCCTGAGCAGGGCCTTCAAGCTCACTGTCACCCGTGAGGACATCTGCACCCTGCAGCCCATGGGCTGGCTCAACGACAGGGTATGTGCTCCTGCACTTCCTGGGAAATCCCCCTTCCCTGAACACAGGAGTCTTCCAGGAGCTCCACTGCAGAGCCCAGAAATAGCTGTACACAGTCCTTATTTTGGGTGCTGTGTGGGCTGCTGTTTCTGGAAGCTTTCACTGGGCTCCTGCAGCTCTCAGGAGTCAGTCTGGGTTACTGGAGTGGGTGTGGGGGCTTTAACCAACAGCACAGGGCACCCAGTATAAAACTCCGGGAGCAAAAGCTGCCAGCTGGAGTTCTCTCAGCTCCAGGGTGGCCAGCAAAGACATGTTGCTGTCTTTTTGATTCAGTGTCTTATTTCATATCTCAATTTGCCTCTTTCTGCTCCAGATCATGAATTTCTACATGGGTCTTCTGGTAGAAAGAAGCAAGAAGGAAGGATATCCAGCAGTCTACGCTTTTAATACCTTCTTTTATTCCAAGCTAAGCTCTACAAGCCACAAGGGAGTAAAGAAATGGACCAAGGGAGTGGATATCTTTAAGCACGATGTCATCTTGGTGCCTGTTCACCTCAGAATTCACTGGACACTGCTGGTGAGTCACATTGGCTTTTTATTTAGGGCATGGGGAGAGCAAAACTAGTAAGCAAAATCCTTTAATGTTTTGGCTGTGCTTTGTCTAAGTCACCTTTTAACCCCAGGTCGTAGATCTCCGAGAGAAAACCATCAAATACTTTGACTCCTTGGGACAGAAAGGAGACCACATTTGTAAAACTATCTTGTGAGTAGCTGCTTTTTTTTATCCCTTTTGGTTGTTTTTGAGGCCTTTTCCCCTCCCCATGTGAACTGTTTCTGCCCTGTGATGTGGTGCTCCTCACTTTGTACCTCTTCAGTTCTGCTTGGTGTTTTGAATCCCCCGGAGTGTCAGAGGTTTTCTCATGGGCTGCACATCCTCACGTGTCTTTGTCAGTAAAAACCCTTCACCCAGCAGCTCTGCTCTGTAGGGTGATAGCAGCCCCACAGAGACAAATCCCAGAATCACTGAGGTTGGAAAAGCCCTCCAGAGTCATTGAGTCCAACCTGTGACTGATCCTCTCCTTGTCACCAGTCTACAGCACTGAGCAGGTCCCTCTGCAGAGCCTTCCTGCCCTCCACACTCCCACCCAGCTTGGTGTCACCTACAAACATGCTGAGGGTGCCCAATCCCCTCGTCTGGATTGTGGGTAAAGATATTAAACAGTGCTGGGCCCTAGGGAGCCCCACTCAACAGCCTCTCACTGTGCCTCTAAGATTGGGATTTTTCCTCCGTGTTCCTTAAATCCACTGCTGTGAGGATCCTCTGGCATTTCACTGCCATTTATCTTCCTGTCACCCTTCAACAACTGTTTGTTTGTTTTTTTCCCTAAATCTGGGAGATGAAAAGTGATTTTGTGCTGTTTTCAACAGAAAATACCTGGAAGAGGAAAGCAAGGAAAAAAGAAACATTGAATTGACTGCTTCTGAGTGGACCCTTCACAGCATGGGCACTGAGGTATGGGAGCAATGCCTGGATTTGGGATGGAAGCTGGAGCTCCTTGTCATAGAGGGTTTAACACTTTGCAGGGAAGCAGAGGAGGGAGATGATCTGTAGTTAACTGGGACTTTTCCTTGGGCTTGGGAGCGGTAAATGGATCATGGAAGTAGGTTTTCAGGAGTAGGTGTGGGTAATGTGTGCCGCGACCACTTTGCTGCTCTTTTAAGACAAATAAAAGGTCTATCCTTTTTGTATTCCTCAGGAAATCCCTCAACAAAGTAATGGAAGTGACTGTGGAGTTTTTGTTTGCAAATTTGCTGATTTCATCTCCAGAGATAAACCCATCATCTTCACCCCGGTGAGAGGAGGTGTAAACAACTCCAGCCTTTCCCACACACATGCAGGAGCCAGGGAAGCTGCACAGCAGCTGGGGCAGCAGGGGCTGGGGGTTTGTTCCTCGTGTCTGCTGCCTGCTTCTTGGGCAAGTTGATGGAATCCCAGGGTGGTTTGGGTTGGAATGGGCCTTAAAGACCATCTCATTCCAATGCCAGGATGCTGCAGGCAGTGGTCTGGCTTTTGTGTCTCTTGGAGAAATAGGCTTCCCCATTGGACCAGCTGAGACCACTCAGCCACTGGTTATTTTCCAGTGTGGTGATCTTTAATAAAAGTCCCTGTGAAGAACTGTGGTTTTGTTGGGTGGTTGTGCCACCCTCATGTGAAACCCACCTCCTACCCAAATGGCAGGTGCTCAAAAGCAGCTTCCCCTTCAAGAATTCCCTGTGTGTTAATGGAGATTTCCTGCCTCTTTCTCCTCTGACTTTCTATGTGATGGATTTTTCCCATTTCTTTTCAGGAACACATGCCTTATTTCCGCAGGAAGATGGTGTGGGAAATAATCCATCAGCAGCTGCTGGGAGACATGCACTGTTAGAAAAACACTGTAAAAGAGTAGTATTTATTTCCTATTGTTTAGGTAACAGAAGATAAACATTAACTTATGTAAGAGCCTTATTGTACGGGAACGCTACTTGTGAATAGAGTAATTTATTTTTTAATTGAAAACCGATTTGCTGTTTCCATGTGGTTTTTAACTTGCTCCCCCATCTGACGAAGAACAGGGGCTGTCTCCTCTCCTGGTGGCTCTGGGGGACATCCCTGAGCTGCTCCTGGCCCAAAGATGTACAACATCCTGGCAGAGTTGCAGCAGGGCTTTATCTGTCTCTGTTCTCACTGCTTGGTTCAACCTGCCACAACCTCAGGCCAGGTTCTCCAAAGGATGAAAAATGCCAAAGCCACCCATGTTTTATCCTTATAAAAAAACAGGGATCATTAATCTTCCCTGAGGTTATGGAAGATCCAAGCACGAGGATGCAGCAGCTGGGAATGTCTTTTCCCCTTCCCTTTGGTTCTCCCTGTTTGAGTGTCCCAAGTGCCACCAGAGCCCCTCTCCCATGGCAGCATTCCCAGTGCTGGAGGGGTGGGAGGGAAGAGCCCGGCTCTGGGGCTCATGCAGTGGGGCTCCCTCATTGTGGCACCCATCAGCATCCCAGGCCCTGTCCAGGCAGCCCCACCCTGCCCCCAAAGGCCATCCCAGCCCCATCTGGTGCCTTTCCCCACTGGATGTTCCATCATTTCAGCTTTGCCAAGGATGTGCAGGGAGGGAGGGAGAGGTGGCTTCATGATGCCAACGCTTGCCAGGTCCCCTGGCAATGCCCATAACCCTCCCCTGCCCCAAATTCCCCCACATCCAGCGCTTCCCTCCCCGGCAGCAGGGAATGGGGCATGAGGGAGGAACTCCCAGCCCTGACCACCACAAGGGACCCAAAAGAAAGCACAGAGAGCAGGCTCAGGCTCTGGTTAGCTGGATATATTTCTCTTTTTTGTCGGTGTCTCGGGTTGGTTTTCACAGAACACTTTGCAGCAGAGGAAAACACGGATTTGCAGCCCACGGCAGCGCGCTGGCACCGGCACCTCAGCTCCCATCCCTGCTCTTGCCCATCGGCTTTCACTGCTTCCATCCATCACTTTGATTTGCTTAAATCCTCTTTTTGTGTGTGTGTGTGTGTGTGTGTGTGTTTGGCTTTTTTTATTTTTTCCCTTTTTTTTTTTTTTTCTTGCTTTTTAACCATTTCTCAAGGTTTCTCCAAAGGAACAGCCACTGGCTCTCGGCTTGCAGGAGACTACAGAAGAGCTCTGGGACATGGGGGATGGTTTCCTTCTTCCACCTCGCAGCTGACTTGGTCGAGATCATTTTTCCAATTTGTTTTTTTTTTTTTTTATTACAAAAATAAAAAAATGCTCCAACTATCAGTTTTACAAGGCGTACAAAAATCTCTAAAAGGGCAACACAAGCGCAAGGTGCTGAGGTACGAAAACCTGAGGTAGTTTTTGTGTGTGTGTGTCAGGGGTGGTTATTTGGGTTATTTTTCATTTGAAGCCAATTTTGCTGGTTGGGTTTTCCAGCCCTGGGCTGACAACCTCTTGTAAATCCATTCTTTTCACCCATTTCCCCCTCCTCTCCCTGCACCAGGGATCTTTCTCCAAAGCTCCCAGCCCAAAGCAGGCAGGGCTGGTGCTGCCCATCATTTTCCAGTGTTGGGCAGTGATGGAGAGAGGACAGACAGAAAGGGGGGACAGAACTGATGCAAACCCTGCTTTTGGAGTCCAAAGCCAAGAGGAAAAGGTGTGTGAAGGAGAGGAACAATTCCTACAAGAGGAATCTTCTTGGCTCCTACAGGCCCTACTCTTCTCAAAGCCCTTCAGAAATCACTTCTTAACAGTTTTTTAGTATTTTATTTTCCCTGCTGGCGATCCTACAGCTCTGCTCTACCATGCCTTAGAGAACCAATGGACCAGCTCCTGCCATTCAACCTCTAGAAAAGCCTGCTTTTACTAAAAACAAACAGCCCCCTCCCACAAAAATTTTTTTTAAAAGTGAGTTAAAAAATAAAATCTTACAAAACTTAAAAAATCGGCGTTAGTTTCATTATTGATATATTAATTCTAAATTAACGAGCGCCATGGCCCCCAGGCCGGGCGAGAACCTCATGGGTGGAATGGGCAGGTGTGGGGGGGAATTCCAAAATAAAAACCACCTCTCTCTGCCTGTGTTAGTCCAACTGAGGAGGGAGCAGCGGGGGCGGCAATGGAGTAAGGCGGAAGCTGCAGGCTGGAGAGAGCCCCCCGTGCCCCGGTTCTGCGCAGCCTGGCTGCAGGAGGGCTCGGGGGTCTTTGGTTTGTCCCCTGCCCTGCTGGGCTCCGGTGCTGGCGGGGGGTTACATTCGTCAGGCAGTGCTGGCGGGAGCCTCACTTGCTGTGCTGCGAGGCCGCGGCTCCCTGAGCGTGTTTGTGCTCCTGCTGCTTCACCTGCTGCACGATTTCCCTGATCTTGCGCTGGGCGGTCTGAGGGGGGCAAGAAACGGGGGGTGGGGAGGCCACCAGAGGCTGGTCTCCACCCCCTCCCCCACAGCCACACCAGAGCTGAGCCCACCCCAAGTAGTGTCAGCCCCCAGTAACAGTATTGTGACCGTCCAGATTTTAACCAGGGGCAAGCACGGAAGTGATTCTGTGAGAAATGAGAAGGTGCTAAAGCAAAGGCTTGCTTGTTCTTCCATCACTCAAGAGCCTCTATTTTGGGGTGTCACCACCCTCCTGCAATCAGGAACCCAGCCTGGTACATGCACCCAGCTGGGATATGGGAGCCAATTCCCACCCTGTGTCCAAGGCACGGATTTTGGCTAAATCAAGCCAATCTTTGATTTGAATGCAGCCAAAACCCCCTTAAGTGTATCTTGGGTGCATGGAAACCATTCAGCAGCTTGGGGGATGCTGTGCTTGGCAGCTTTCCTTAAACTGGGAATGCTGGGAGAGCCACGGCCAAACCTTACCTGACTGGCAAAGAAATGCCCAATGATTTTGACGACGACCTCCTCGTTCTCATCCGGGGTTTGGTCTCGCGGCACAATGACTTCTGCGCTCGTTAAGTTCTGCAGTTCATTCACCTGGAGCAAATGACAGAGATCCAGATTTTGCTGTGGAAGAGCCAAAATCCTCTGCTGCTGGTGCCACCCCAGCTCTGAGCCAGCATGGGGCACCAGGCTGCTGTGGCTCAAGCCCTGTTCCCCTTGGGATGGTTGCCATCCAAAGCCACCCCCCAGGACACGGGGCTGGGACTGATCCATCACTGACATCACAGAGCACCTGGGCAGAGGTGATGGGAGATAGAGGATGTCCATCTCTGCATTCCCAGGGCAGGTGGGAGCCCCCACACCCCCACCTACCGTCTTGCCGCCTTTGCCGATGACACGGCCAGCGGCGAAGGAAGGCACCTTGATGTGGGCTTCGAGCTTCACTTCTTCTTTTGGGTTAAAGAAGTTTTCCTCTTTCAGCTTCCCAAATATTCGTCCCTGGGCCTGAAGAGGGGATGAAAGGGACACAAAAGTGGTGGGCAGCACCCTGGAGGTGGCCTGCTGGGCCCTTCATTCCCACAGGCAATGATGTGCCAATGTCCAGCAGCACCAAAACTGTGGTCCCCAAGACAAGAAGCTCCCCTGGCATGGTGGGGACCAAAGGGATGCTCTCACCTTGCCCCTGCCCATGTCCCCAAGCCAGCCCCCACCCTGTGGCCACCGCACCTTGAACTGAGCCTCAGGTGGCCCTGTGATGATCACCATGCGCTCACTGGCGTCTGGACCTTCTGCCGGGGCAATCTGTGGAGGGACAAGGATTGTGAGTGTGACCCCTCCTCGGGCAAGACCTCCCGTGTGGGATGTGCCCCATGCAGGGATACGCCCCTACCCAAGCAGTGGTGACAATCAGGATGCTGCAGGACTGGGTCTCTATTTGGAGAGCAAAACCATTCACCAAGGGCTCCCTTCTCTGTCCTCAGCAATGGGAAAGGGAAACTGAGGCACAAAGCCCTAGCCCAGCCCCACAGTCCTGCTCACCTTGATGGAGGCACCAGCAAATCGTGCCAGCTGCTTGATGTGCTGCCCCTTCTTCCCAATGATGGCCCCCACCGCCTGTGTTGGGATGAACAAGTTCACAACCTCCTGCTCTGGGAGCTGGAAAGGACACAGAAGAGCCAGAGGGTCAGGGGAACAGCTGGATCAGGGGGTCGCTTCCCTCTGCCAGCATTCCAGGTTTGAAGAGGTGGTGGGTTGGGTTAAATTGGGTTGGGTTGGTTTAAGTTGGGTTGGGTTAAGTTGGGTTGGGCCGGGTTGTGGTCCTGGCAGGCACTCCCTGCTTTTCGCCTGCCCTCCTACAAGGTACCCACAGGAAGACCTCATGGCAGGAGGTGCCAGGGCACTGTTGGGGAAGGGAAACTTACGGGGTGCTGATGGGGGAAGGCGCCGGCTGGGGGGGGCTCCGTACAGACCTGACAGATAGGCTGAGGAGCCCTGGGGTGGGAGAGAAAAGGAGGGTCAGTGACATCAATGATGTCCTCAAGATGCCAGCCCTTTCCCAGCCACCCCCACCTCAACACAGGGAGTGTGTCACCACCATGAGCGACACAAGGGATGCAGTGACCACGTCTCATCCCCTGAAAACCCCCAGAAGGGTCCAGGTGCATCCAAGGATGAGCTGCAGCCCGGATCCTGCGCCTGCAGCACAGCACAAGGCCGGGATGCGGGTGGGAGCTCCCAGTTAACTCCAGTCCCTCCCCATTGCTGTTTTTTTGGCTCTGTACTGCTAATGTTTATATCAGAAAAAAGGTCCCCTTCTGGCCTTACCAGGGGGGGTTGAAAAAGGTCATACAAAGCTTTGGGGTGAAGGACTCCACACCAAAAACAGCCCTTCAGAAGACCCATCCTGCTTCTCTCCATCACACCCATAAATAATTCTTAGAACTGTCTCCCAAAGGCTGTGGATACAGGCACAGCATCTACCCCCCCACAGGCTTAGAGTGACCAGCCAACCCTCCTGGAGCCCTCCAGAGCCAGCACAGACCCCACACATCCTTCCTGGCACTCACCGTCCTCCTCCGCCCACTCTGCTGCTGGAAAGAAAACAGCACAGGTAAATTAACCCACAGCTCAGAATAAAATATTTAGGGACTAGCAGAGACAGCCCACAGCACCTGGATGACCTGGGATGGACCTTTTCCATCAGGACCTTGGCCATCCTATTCTCCTGGCACGGCACCATCCCTGCCCACTGTCACCTCAGGGGTTGTGAGCATCCTTGCCCAGGTTTCAGCACCCCAAGAGGAAGGAGAACCCTCCCCTGTGAGGTGGAGTGGAGGTTGGCTCCCCACGAGCACAGACCTCTGGGTGCCAGGGCAGGGATCCACTGATGGCAGTGGATGCACAAGGTGGCTGCTTGTCCCCTGCCCACCCTGTGGCCACATGAGGGGTCTCTGGTGGCCACCAAGACTAGACCCACAAGGTACAACCCAGTCCATACCATCATAACCCAGTGGTGGGCTTGGGGCTAGGACTGAAGACTACCTACATGGTTCTTCTACACTCTCTTCAGAGAGCAGCACCCTCAGGACACAGCCAGTCCTCAAACACTGGTGAAACCCAGCTCAGCCCAACACAGGGATGCAGCCAATCTTCCCAGGGGGCTGCATCCAAGTAGCAACAAGCCACCTCCATTCCCTGTCCTCTCCATTTTGCTGCTGTGATGAGCATCCTCCCCAAATGGCTGAGTCAGAGCTCCCCATGAGGTGGCTCCTACAGCTACAGTGGCCACTCAAACCCAACAGCTCCGGCCGGACACTCTAGACACCAGGGACATCTCCCACTTACTGCAAAGGGGTGGTATGGGGTGGCAACTGCAGCCCCTCGGGCCCCTGGGGTGGACGGGAGCATGGACAGCCCTGTGGAGAAGATGCCCAAAGCGCTGAGGTTCAGTCCTGGGATCAGGTTGGCCTGTTGCTGGGAAAGGGAAGACACGGAGAAAGGTGTGAAAGGTGGAGTCCTGGGCTTCTTAACACAGTGTGGATGTGATGGGCGAGGCCCAACCCTTGCTGCAACACATTGACCTCCACTCTGAATTCTCATCTGGCCACCTGCAGCGGGAGCAGCCCCGGTGGGAGGGCTGAGCTTACATTGACAGCCACCACGTCGTTCTCATAGGCCTCGCGCAGCTTCTTCATGATCTCTACCTCGGCGTTGGAACAGGCCTCCGTGCTGCCCTTCACCGTGATGGTGCGCTCAGGGTTGTAGATGGTCAAATCCTGCAAACTGCCCCATGGGAAAAATCCAGACACACAGTTACTTTCCTTCTTCAAGTCACGAAAAAACCCAGGAAAATTCAAACCACAGCTGAGGGCTCCCCACAAGACACTGTGAGAGCCACATGCCCTCTCCCTGCCACCACCACCCACCTGGGATGAGGAACATCCACCTAGGATGGGGAATGCACATGGAAGGACACAGCTGCTCCATTTTTTGGCTCCAGCAGTGCTTGTATCGTGCTGGATGGAATGGGGTGGCCCAGTGTTCACCAGGATTTCATTAAATCAGGGCATCATGGAATGGTTTGGGTTGGAAAGGACATGGAAGTGCATCTCGTTCCACCCTCTGCCATGGGCAGGGACACCTTCCACTGTCCCAGGGAGCTCCAAGCTCCACCAACCTGGCCTTGGATATTTCCAGGGATCCAGGAGCAGCCACAGATTCTCTGGGCACCTTGTGCCAGGGCCTCACTACCCTCAAAAGGAAGAATTTCTTCCCAATATCCCATCTAATGCTGCCCTCTGTCAGTGGGAAGCCATTCCCCCTGATCCCGACACAAGAACTTACGGGGAGATGGTGATCTTTGTGCCAGTGTCCTGCTCAATCTTCTTGAGGTTGCGGCCCTCCTTGCCAATCAACCTCCCCACCAGGCTGTTGTGTGCCAGGATTTTCAAGGGAATCTCTTCTGCTCTAAAATAGATTTAAAAAATAAAATCTAAAGGTTCAGCCAGTCAGGAGACATAGAAATTTTCAGCCACAGGTACTAAGGACGTGGTGGAAAGGAGAAGGACCACCACCACCATTTCCCACCATGCTTTTGGCTGAGCTAGGAGCACTCACACTTTAGTTTCATCAGCCTCCTTCTGTATGATATCCAGGATCATGCGGCACGCTTCCGAGCACCCCTCTGGCGTGGCGTGGATGGTGATGGGCTTCTCGGCAGCGCCGGCGTTCTCCTTGCGATGGATGTCAACCCTGCGGCGAAACAACCAGCAGAGAGGAGCCCCTAAGATGGGTCTGGTGTCATACAGAGGTTTTTGAGAGCTCAGGAGCTGAGAAAAACTCATTTCCACACTTGCTCAAGCTTTGGGGTGAACCTGGGTCTCAGGTGCATCTACCATCACCTGGTGCACGCAAGCCCAGGAAGTGTTTGGTTTCGGGTGGTTTGGATCAGGTTTGGGCCACGTTCGCCTGTAGGACCTAAGGTCCTGGAAGCTGAGGGGTGTCACAACATCAACCAACGCATCGAGGGGGCAGAACAAATCCTCAACTGGACAAAGCCCTGAGCAACCTGGTCTATCATCTCTGATGCCAGTCCTGCTTGGAGCAGGAGACCGGATTAGAGCCCTCCAGAGGTCCCTTCTGACCTCTGCCTCTCTCTGCACAACAGCCGAGGCTGTCCAGCGACCACGTCCTTCGGGACAGAGAGCACTTACCCATGGGCAGCGTCTGTCACGACACGGAGGCACCCGGCAACAACAGCGCTGGTACTCACGCCCTTCCAGGGGAGACCAGAAGGCTCCCGTGCGCACCGGCAGGGACCGTGCTCTACTCCTCTGGTCCTCCCTCAGCTCATGGCGGGAGGAGGCACGGCCTCCAGCTCGCTCCTCACGCTCAACCGTACCTGGCAAAGCCCTGAGAGAGAGGGAGAGAGGAAAGCAGGGTAGGAGACTCCCGCACCTCGACCACGCGCCTTGGACAACAGGGGGAAGAACCTTTCCGTCTTCTCCGCGCAAGTCTGCGCGCTCTTCCCACCGGAGGGTGATGCTGTGCGGCCATCCTGCCATCGGCTACCACCTTGGTGTCCCTGTCACTGCTGCAGCCAGGGCCAGATCTTCCAAGCAGGTGCGGTAGTGGCAGCTCAGCCACTCCGGAATGCTGCCGGCGTTCAGCTCCGACACGGTGGGTGCCCTCCGGCCATGTCTCCGAGGTCCCGTCCCGACCGGGATCATCCAGGGTGCTGCTGCATGTGCCAGGACAAGGGCTGCAGGGCAGAGTCACCACACAGTGCCACACTGGGACGCTGCGGGGTCCCGGTGGGTTTGCACAGGTCAACTCTTCCAGGAGCTCAAGAAGCAGCGCGTTGGAAGGGGAGCAGATGGGTGAGCCTTCCCCGAGAAAATGGCAGAGCCAACCCCACCCGCTCCAAAGGGACCCCAGAGTGGTTCCATCCAAGCACTGAATAGGGAGTGAAGATAGAGCGTGATTCCCTTTGTAGGCTCCATCTCTCCACATCTCCCATGGCTTCAGCTGGAGCTGTTCAGGAAGGAGACTGGTGCTGAGCGGACGATGCAAAGCGATGACAGAAACACTGGCACCTCCTGGCCACGTCGACAGCCTGCGGTGACCCGGCGATGTGCTGAGTGACACCCTCTGAGGTGCTCCCAGCTGTGGTGCTCCCTCAGGTTGGCCTGGAGGACCTGTTCCCAGCAGGTACAGGGACACTTGCTGCCACCTCTTCACCAGGGGCAGGGCAAACACATCATGACGGCCACATGAGGCGATGACAGACCAGGATGATGCTCCCAAGGCAGGGGGAATCAATGAGGAATCCCAAAAAACCCCACAGATGGGAGCCATGCAGCTCCTTGGACCCACGAGCAGCTGAGGCTGGTGGAGATGAGGACACAGCGGAGCTTTCATGCCATAGAGGGACGAAGTGCCACAAAAGGGCTGGATGAAGGCACTGAGGTGATGAGGACCTTGGATGAGCCTTAGAGAGGGGCACAAGACAGGTTCCTGGCTGACCCACCCATCCCACATCTGGATGTGTGGGCATCAGCTCACTTGCCAGAGAGAAGAAGGAAGGCACGTCAGCCCCCAGAAAGCTGGAGAAGAGAGAGCTCTGGACCTCCCAGCACATCCCAGTGCCACTGCTGAACTGCTCCATTCCAACTGGAGGATGGAGAAGGGGACCTTCAGCACCCTCACTCCATCATGAGGTGCTGCTGGAAGGGATGACCAGGGATGGGGGGACAGGCTTTGCCTTTGGTGCAGCAGGAAAAGCCTCCGAGAGACCTTACAGGGGGTTGGGAATGCTTCAGGGAATGCCTGCCATGAGGCACAGTCCTCGCCAGGTGGATAATAGTGTGCCTGTAGGGTTAATCCTGGTCCCATGGCTGCTGGGTAGCCATGATCCTCTCCTCACGGAGTTCCAAGGGCTGTGGGAGGTCACCTGGTGGGGTGGGCTCTTGGTCTGGGCTTCTTCAAGAAGAAGATGGCTCAGCCTGGGGATTCAGAAGCATATTTGCCCCGTGGGGTTCAGAAGCATATTTGGGATCTCTGCGTGTGGAACCAGGGATGAAATCCAAGATGACCAGAGGAATCCAGAATGTTGCTCTAGAGAGGAGCAGGGGCCAGGCAACAGGATGTCACCCTCGGATCATCACATCAGTAAATGAAGGTGGCCTGGGCAGGGACAGAGTGTGAGATGACACCCAAGTTGAAGGACAGGGGCTCCTGTGACTGCCTGGGATGGATTCTTGAGGTCCCCTTTGCCCAAGCATGAGCAGAGGTAGTGCCCAACTGTGGGTAGGGCAGGAGAGGTGAGAGCACTGAGCACGGCCTTCTTCCATGGCACTGGGTCTTTGGGGCAGGCACTCCACAAGGAGGGACAATTCAGTGGCAGAAACTGCTCCAAGCAACAGTGTTTGGCTTCGTGGTTGGGAGGAGCCAGCACCTTCCCACTTTCCTTGCCAGGCTCAGGGCTTGGAAAGGGCAAGTTCCAGTCTTGGGTGGTGAGGACACAGCTACACATGCTGCTCATCCCCCACCAGGACTCACCTGGAGAAGAAGCGCTTGTGGCCAACCAGGATCTGCTCATGGCTACCAGGTGGCCATGCCCTGGGCCAAGCTGGGCTCCAAGAGCTCCTCTCCCTACTCCTCTGCCCCCTTTCTGTACAAACCTCTTCCTGCCAACCCAGTGCCAGGGTTTGGCCCATCTTTCTACCTCCAGCCACACTACTACCTAAGATTCGCCTCTAAAATCTCCTCTGAGAACTAGGATGCTCTGGGACAGGAGTCCTACACTCCATGGGATCACCAGGTTTAGGATGATGAGCATGGGAGAAGATAGCTTTGGGTTAAACACAAACACACCCAGGCAGGAACAAACCATGCAGGAAAACCACGCAGAGAATGAGCAGTGAGATCAGGAGAACAGCAACAAGAGAAACATGGAAAACTTTGGCATGACAATCCCACTTTTTGGTTTACTTCCTTTTTTTAGTTCAAAAATAAAATTAATAGCTGAAAAAGGCTTCAAACAGTTACAAAAGCCATCCTTCTTGTGGCAGCATTCCCACAGCATCCCTTTCCCCTCAACGGCTCTAGCCCATATGGGATGCTGCACGATGAGTAAATCCCAAGGACAAAGACCACTGCACCGAGGATTCCCCTTTAGGATTTTATCCCCAAACTTGCCATTTCTCCCTAAAGCCTCACCCCCAGCTGTTCTCATGAGGCTTTAGGAACTCATTCCAGGCTTTCTCCAGTGTGCATCCCCCCCTTGCCTCACCCAGGCCACCCTGGCCAGCAGGACTGGTTTAGGACTTGAGCTCTGCCACCACCCCCTGAAGGCTGCACCCCAAGAAATCAGCAGTGGCCGGCACTCCAAAGCCCCCAGTGCTGGGAGAACCCGAGCTGGGACCTTCAGCACCCTACAGAAGGAAACAAAACCATTGGAAGTACTTACTTGGACTGGGTTTGCTTAGTAAGGTTCTTTATGGTCAAGCCCTCCTTTCCTATGATCGCACCAACAAACTGCGTGGGCACCAGCATCCGCAGTGGGAAATCGAGCTGTTTGGGCTGCGAGGAGCCCCCCGGGGAGGAGCCCCGCTCCCTGGAAGAGTGGCCCCCGCGGCGGGATCGCTGGGGGGGCGGAGGGGAGCTCACCTCTTCATCCGGGATGTAGGAAATCTTGAAGGAATAGTTCTCAAACTGGTGGTCGCTCAGCTTCTCTATTGCTCTGCAAGGCAGGGAGATGGGGGCTGCTGAGGGGCTCTCTGGGGATGGGTTCCCCTCCAGCACCCTCACCACACATATAACATGGGCCCTACCCAACCTGCGCCTTCCTCCCTCCCCTGTCTGGAGAAGGTGGCCATGAGAAGCCAGAGCCTCACGCTTTTCCCATGAGGAGCAAGCCCCATAACCTGGTGGGACATCGTCCCCTTCCACATAGGTCATGCCAAAGCCGGCACGAGTCCTCCCTCCAGCAGAGGTGGGACAGCAGCCCAGGGACCTTCACCTGGGCAAAGTCCTTGCCAGAAGCTACCACAGAGCATGGGAACGGTCCCACAGGTTTTTTGGACATGGAAAAGGTGACAAGAGCAGCTCTGAGCCACCACCGCTGCTCCAGGGAGAAGGATGCAGCACGTGGTGCCTCCTCTGCTGGGAACCCCAACTCCCTTCCTGGCTGGATGAGGCCAGGAGGGAGCACCTGGACTCTTCATTCCCCAAACCCCTCCTCAGCAACGTTTGGCCATGCCAGCGTCTGCCACGACCCCGCTTGGCTTCAGCTTTCCCACGTCCCACTTTGGCTACTGACAGATTACAAGCAGCTCCTTGCCAGGCCTGAATCCCACATCCTCTGAGGACTTCTGCAGCTTCACCACCCCTTCCCTAAGTTCAAAAAGGCCACTTATCCCAAAGCACTGAGCACTGCTGTGTTGGGGAAACTCTTAATGCTCCTTTATTGCCACACATGCCAAGACCATGGTGGGATTTTTGGGGCTGTCTTGTGCAGGACCAGGATGTGGACTCAATGATCATTGTGGGTCCCTTCCAGCTCAGGGGACTTCATGATTCTAAGACACTCATGTCATGTTTATCTGTGGTCCACAGCACATCCAGCCGAGGCTGGACGCACAAGAAGGACTCTCCTCTGCCCTCCTGGACCAGCAGATCACTGTCCCCATCTCTGTCCTCACTTACCCAACACCATGATGGGTCAATTCAGATGGGAAGCTGGTGGAATGTTCATCAACAAATGGACTCACAAAAGCTCTCTGGGGCCTGGGATCTACTCTTGATCGTATCACAAACACCCCAACCACTAATAATAACATGCTCAACATCTGCTCCTAGGACTGGTCTCCAGCACAGGGCTGAAGTTTCTACAAGCCTGGAACAAAATGTTTTGTTTGGAGTGATCCTCCCCCTTCTGAAATAACCCCTGATTTGTATTACCCCATCTGCCATGCCAGGGGAGAAAGGAGAAGATGTCCCAGTGGTGTGACAGCTTATAGAAGCCTGGAATATACCTGGGATTCCTTGGGAAAGCTGGCGTGGTGTGAAACTACGGGCAAAGCAAAACAAACCCCACTCACACTTTTGCCTCCTCCTTCGTCGCGTAGGTCACGTTGACCACAGCAGTTTCTGTGTCTGTGTTCACTGTGGGGAGCAAGAGAAGGAGGAGTTGGAGCAGGGATGTGAGAGATGTCACCGCTGCTCCCGGCACGCTCCAGAGGGGAATACAGCTGGGATGGGGGGAGATGCCTGTCCCATGGCATGGCTGGGCACCCTCTGAGGTGGAGGACTGGGACTGGGCTGGATCCAAGGCTGGATCCAAGCAGGATGCAAGGCTGGACATCCCTGACCCACCAGTGGATCCCAAGCTACACTCAGCTCATTTCTGCTTGCAGGGATAATAATTTTTTCCATTTTTCAGGGACAAGGAGCATTGCCGGGGATGAAAGATGGGTGGGCCAAGTCATTGCACCACTGGATAGGTAGCCCCACCTCCACCAGCAGGGTATGTGTTCAAAGGGAAACCCATTTCAGACCAGCGCTACTGGGATAACTAGGTTTCATCCTAGTGAGCTTCCAGTAGCCTGGGCAGAACTGGGGAGCACCTCTGGGAATTTTGCAGGGATGAGGACCATGCTGGACCATCTTACCTTGCTCTACATTCTCCACCGTGCCATACTGAGCTAAGAGGCCATCCAGCACCTGGGGACAGAGCAGCAAACCGGGCAGGTGAGGCCCCAAGCAGGCAGGGCAAGAGCCCACTCCACCCACAAACACCATCCAGCACCACCCAACTGCTCCAGTGCCTCCATCCACCTGCATCCCATCATCCCAAAGTTGTCCCACCGCTCAAAGCTGGCCCACAGCTCTGCTACCCACAAGCACGCAGGAGCTGGAGCTCAGTTCATGCTCCCTCCTGAGGTTACTGGGAAGTTAAAGGGTGGCCCATGTGCAGACCACATGCTCCATCAGCACAGCTCATGCTGCTTGAGGCGGAGATGAACGGGAAGTTTTTGGGATCAGCCACTTCTTACCTCCCACTGTAGGTGGGGGGGGATGTTTCGAACCTGGATCTTCCTGCTCCTGCAAAGACAAAGCCCTGGGTTAGGGTCTGCAGGCACCTCACAGCAGAGGGAAAAGCCTCTCTGGGAATCAGACAGCAGCTGTTGACAGCTTTCCAAAGCATCCCACTTTCCCATGCCGAGCCAGGGCATCTCATCCCCAGTGAAAGCCATTTCTCCCAGCTTTGAACTGGTCACCACTGGGGCTGAAGCTCTCTCTGGAGTGCTCCCTCCTCATGCTGGCTGACAGGTTTCCAAGGAAACCTCCTGAAAGGAGCCTCTGCAGAGTCATGACGGCACCGGGATGTGTGGACAGCCCTGCCCACACTGCTCAGGGCTGGACAGCCGGGTGGGAACAGGACCCTCAGCCCCGTCATGGCCTGCCCTGCTACACATGGGGCTGCTTTCCTTGGAGGCCTGAGCTTGGAGATGGCCAACACACCCAACCTTGTCCAGTGGCACTTCCAAACTCACATGACAGCCTGGACATGGCTCACTCCCAGCCTGGTTGTGGCACCATTCCCAACCTGGACATGGTATCATTCCCAACCCTGCTAAGTTTGCATTCCCAAACTGTGGTTGCATTCCCAAACTGGCCACGGCTTCATTCCCCACCTGGCTGTGGCTGCACAGGAAGCACTGCCAAGGGTAGCAGCCCCCAAACATCCCCCCAGCCTGGCTGTGAGAGGTGCTTGGGCAGTGAGAGGAGGATCCAGCCAAGCCATGAGCTCATCCACGAGCCACCGGATCAGCATTCCTGCCTAGAGCCAGTCAGCTCCAACCACAGCACTGTTCTATCTTCTCACCTAGCCCAGCTCCAGTGCTCTGAGCAGAGCACAGCTGGACCACCCCTCCCAGCACCAGAGATGGCTTTCCTGACCAAGCCACCCCATGCCCACACACAGAGTCAGGTTTCAGGAGCTGATCAGCAGCTGCAAGCTGGTTTTGTGAACTTTTCTTTTTCCTGGGATGAGTTCAAGGAGGATGCTTGGAAGGACAGGTCCCACCAGCCTGAGAGCTCCACAGGAATGCAGAAGCAGTCCCAGCTGATGGCCACCAACACCCAGGGGCTTTGGGCCAAATCCCGCAGGACAAGGACGCAGGAAGAGGTGGAAGAAGACATCAACAACCTGATCCCACCAACAACCTTCAACTGTTGGGAAACAAGACCTTCCAGCTCTGGTCCCTGCTCTCACGACTCCATTGCACAGACAAACCCTGAGCCCCTGCCAACAATTTTGGCAGATAAAGAGTTCCTTGGGTAGTTTGGGGCCAGACACTGGGGCCAGTGAGGAAAAGGCAGGGAAAAGGATGTTTTTTTAAATGTGGGCTGTGAGGGCAAAACAAACCCCACAGCTCATCCCCATGAGAAGGACCATGGACAAGCAGGTGAAACCACCAGGGAACCTGGTATCTCCTGGGGCTGCTCAGCCAGGGATGGTCAGTGGGACAACAAACCCTGTGCTGGCATCCAGCTGAGCAGGTGTGCTCAGGAAAAGGCTCCTGTCCCCAGGTGTCACCAGAATTTCACAGCTGGCAATTCCAGAATCCCTGGGATGGAAGGAGCAGGATTTGTCCTATGCCACCCACAGCCACGCCCACCCACGGCAGGAAGGAGGCCCTCGCCCAAGGGAGACTCTGGCAATGGTGATCCTGCTCTGTTCACCAACAGCCTGAGCCCCTCTCCTGCCCTTGTCACCCGTCCATGGCCAATGCTGTTCCCAGTACAAACATTCCACAGGGACCACTCCAGAAAATGGGATATGTTTCATATTTAAAACCCACCAGCATTTCCTAGAGGGGCAATTTTAAGATGCCCATGTCCTGCCCAGATACTCAGCTCCCAGGAGACTGCTCCTGCCAGCTCCAAGAGACATGTGGGATGATGGGTGCCATGCTGCGAGGCCGGAGCACCAGAACAAATCCCTGCAAGTCTCAAACCACTGGAGAGAGTCGGACACGCTGCCCAGTCGCTCCTACCACCTCCCAGACCCAAACCAACCTTCATCCCAAGGTGCCACTGCTCAGCTCCAAGCCAAAGCATCCCCACAGCCATCCTCCTTGCCCAGCATGGGAACCATCGGGATGCCCCAGGCTGGACCACAGAGGAGCTGCTCTCCTTTCGGGGTTCATTTGGCTCAGCCCACCTGTCACCAAAGCCCAGGAGCCCAGGGGACACAGGGCATTTGGAAGGGGCACATCTGAAAGAAACCAGCACGGCGGCTGGACACGGTCCCTTTGCCACTCCTGGAAAAGCCCTACCTTGGATTGGACTGCTCCAGGGCCATAATTTCCCTACTCCTCTGCCAAGGGAGATGCCAGGGGAGATATCAGAACAGCCCTGGTTTCCCAAGGTGCTGCCTCGCCCCTCCCGGCCCACAGAAGGATCACAAGCCACACAACCCCACTTCCCAATGGGACACTATGGCATAGTCCCACTGCCAACATCCATCCAAACTGGTGCAGGGCAGCTAAAGACACCCAAAGGGCACTCAGGCTTCAGCTCCCACAGGCAGAATTCCCAGCAGCTCAGCATCACCACTCAGCATTTAAAATAAGGTTATTATTCCTATTGGGTGTGTTTATGGCTCTTGAAATTCCACACCTGTTGGAAGCAGCGCTGGACCACACACAGCGGTTGCTGATGGAGTCATGGATGTCCATCCAGAGCCAGGACGGATGGATGTGTTATTCCCAGGGCTGGGGCATGGGCCATTCTTCTCCAACACCACTCCCAGGGGAAACTTTGAGGTAGAAACCCCCTTTATTTTGATTTTTATTCTGATTTTGACTTTAGTTTCATTCTCCCCACTCTCCCAAACCCCAGGCATTTACTCCAGGGCATGCACAAAACGCTGGCACAGGAGCTCATGAGGGCGAAGCAGCCACATTTCACCCACCCTGTTTTGCAGCAGACTGGTGGGGATTAAAAAAAATAAATAAATCATAATAACCAGCTGGGGGAAAAACACTCAAGTGTGTGATGCAACTGGCTCTGCTGTAGCGAGTGCCCTCGGATAACCCAGAGAGTTGCATCCCTCTGGCTCTTCCCTACCTCCACACACACCCACCTTGCTGCCTCATCAGCTTCAAGGGCTAAAGAAACCAGGTTCACCTGCTTTTTTTCCTTCTAAACTGATCCCCAAGTGGCCCTGCTCACCAGCAGCTCAAGAAGGAAGCATCCCTTCCACCCCAGAGCTGGGGTTTGGGTACCGGGAGCTGCCGGCAGCACAGGGAGGATGGAGCACTGAGTGAGGAGGTAAAGGGGGCTCCTGAAACAATCCAGGATGGAGCTGTGTGTCATTCCATGCATCCATTAGAGCAGAATCACAGGGCTGACACCACAGTCCTGCAGGGAAAGGGGATGGAAAACCCCCAGCCATCCATTCCCTGCCAGCATCCCCTCTGCCATGCGCCTGCTACCTGCACTTGATGGAATCATGCAGTAAAACAGAAAAGCCTTAAAACTTGGTGTTTATTCCCCAGAATCAGGAGGGTTGAGGGGGTTTTGGCACATCTCCCCCTCCCCCCCGCCTCCTTTTTCCAGAATGGCTTCCTGCCTTCCTGTAGCTTCCAGGGAAATAGTGGGTAACAACTCTCTTGAAATCCAGGGACACAGAAGGACAAGAGTGAAACCACATGAAGGTGTGAAATGAAAATGAGCCACCAGTTCCCTGCCCAACATCCACAATGGATCCCTGGATCTTCCCTGTTGGCCCCACAGATTACCCAACCATCTCTTAGTCAAGGTGAAGCTCCAGAGGGGCTTTGTCTCCCACAAGAATTTGGGAACCAGAAGCAAGCTGGCTTAAGTATCAGCCCTAGAATATAATAATAAAACCTCAATAAAATAATATAGCAATATAATACTATACATTAATGTCATAGAATGATAAAGAAAAATACTATATAATGGTATATAATTAATAAAATTATTACAAGGAATGGCTTCACCACTCTCTTCCCTAAAAAACATGGATTTTTTTCCTACTCAAGCTTTGTAATATCTTACTATAATAAAGCTTAAAGGGATTTTATCACTTTCCACCTCAGATCAGTGCTGAGGGCAGAGAAAACACGCTCTGCCACCTCCTGTTTTCCATAAAAATCAGTTTTCAAGAGAACCAGGGAAAAAAAACAAAGGGAAAACATGCTGAAAACCCAGTGGAGGCTCTGCCTGCTTTATGAAATGGTTGTCCCAGGCAAGGAAACATCTACAAAAAAATGATTCCCATCATCAGGCAGGGACCAAACTCTGTCCCAGCTGAATTTTCCAGACCCAGCAGCTTGGACCATGAGCCAGCCACAGTCCCCTGACCAGGCAGGGAAGGAAGTGGCTGTTGCATTTGGGATTGCTCATTATTCTATCTATTTTCTGGGTCTACTGGC
>JACBWW010000019.1:1523806-1556126 GCA_020086605.1 Lanius collurio | reverse complement strand
CCCCCATCATTCCAACCACTTTGCCCTGGAAACCACCACAGCCCAGCCCCCCCAAACCCTACTCTGCCCTGGAACCCACTGCACCCACCACCCCGGACTCCATCACCCCTGATCCTATTACCACAACCCCAGCACCCCCAAACTCTGCCCCAGAATTCACCACAGCCCCAACCCTTCAGGAATTCCTTCAGGGAGAGGAAAACGGTTCTGCTCAGGAACCAAAGTAAAGAAATAAATATAAAATAATTGTTTCTATCGATGTATTTATTTACAGAATTATTTCATTAATACCATTAAAACAAACAAACAAACAAACATGATCAATAATATAAATAATACATTTTTTATAATGCTGTTTTTGGAAAACAAGATTGTGCAAACCCTTCCCAACCCAGATCCAACCAGCCATCACTGCATGTGATCCCATTGTCAGAAGAGCTCCAGGAGATGCCGAGCCAGTGCTGGACACTCCAGCCATGTTCTCAGCCCACTGGTGGAAGGCTCCTGCAGCCTCTGGGGCTCTGCTGAAGGGTGTCCTCAGGTCACCAGGAGCTGGTGTCACCACCTGCCTGCACATTAAGTGATATTTTTCTATTTCCTTTTGAGAATAAAAGCCTAATCCTTACAGAAGTGCATCCAGGACATGACTGGAGAGTGAAATAAGGTGCAGAATAATCCTGGCTAGTTGGGTGACAAGTGGCCTTGTGCTCTTGGAAAAGAGCATTGTGTCCAGGGCCAGGTGTCCCTTCCTGTGCTTGGGGGGAGGTGAGGGGCAGTGATGTGAATTCCCCAGATTTTAAGGCAATTAAGGACACTTCAACCACCGCTCCCCCTGCCACTCCATCCCACTGCCAGTCTTCCCTGGCATACGGAGATGGATGGAGTAGGAATAGCGGTGACGGGTGCTCGATGCCATGCCTACAGCAAAAATAGATGTGGTTGGGTTGCGATGATGCAAAGCCAGAAGAATCCTTCTCCTCCGATTTCTCCGGCTTTGCTTTCAGCGCGGCTCCTGCCCAGCTGTCATTTGTCACCAGTGCTCACAACTCCTCCATCCCCAGCACATTTTTTTGGGGTGATTTTAGGCTGAAACGGTTATAAAGCCCTATTTAAAGATCTTCCCCTTGTTCAGGTCATTCCTGCCTCCTCAGGGATGAGCCATCAGCAGGAATGGGGCAGGGAGCTGCTGGTTCATTGTGTGAGGTCGCTGCCACTGGGAAGCAGCGGGAGAAACATGAGGTTTTGGGATTAATTAGTGCCCACGGGATGCAATACTCATTTACTGCTCCTCAATCCAGCCTTCTGCCGGAGCTGGATGTAACAGAGGAGTCTCCTGCAGTTACCTGCATGAGCTCATCTCTCCTTCCCCTGATTTTTGGCTTTGCAGAAAGTGTTCAACAAACTTCTGCAAATGCTTTCCCAACCCTACAGAGCGAATACTGTTCCCAGTTTTGGTGGATCTGTCTTGGTCCAGATGTGATGCTCAAGGGAAGTCTCTGCTTTGGGGAGGAAGATTTCAGAGCACTGGTACAAAACAGCTGGAGAGGCAGCAACCACATGGAAAAAATAGTCCTAAAAGTGGTGCAGGATCCAGCAGGAAAGGGAAAGCATCTTCCAAGGGCAGCCTTGTAGGAAAGATCATTCCTCCCTGGAAAGAGATGCTGGCATGGAATGAGTCTGGAATGAGGCAGCAGGAGTGATAAAATGAGCAAAAGGCCATGAGAGATTGAAGGAGGCTTTGTTTAGTCTGGAAAAGGACAGGATAACCTGCTGTGTTCGAAGGGCTGCCTTGAAAAAACAGGACAAACTAGGAAAAAAAAGAATGTTTGGTTGATTGGACAGAGAAGGAGATGCTGCTCTTCAGCTGGAGGTTTTGGGAGGAGGTCGGGCAAACATCTGTGACTACCAAATCCACGTTGGAGCCAGCCCAGGGGGTTCCTGAGTCTCCTCCAAGCTCAGGATCAACAGTCTGGCCCACAGCTTCGTTCTGTCCTGAGCCTTGGGTAAGTCCGTCTTGGAGCAGGCAGGCTGGGATCCATGAGTTTTCATCACCCTGTTCTGGCAGACTGGTCTTACTGGGACTTGCACTCAGGGCACTGGTTGGGCTCCTGCTAATGCAGCAGGCACCTGTGTTGGGATCTCTCCTTGGATCCCACATCCCCACAGGGCGTCAGGAACAGGACAGAGAAGGGACAGCAGGGGGAGGGAGGATCCTGCCTCTGTCCAGCATGGGTGTGGAGGCTCTAGAAGTTACCCCAGGATGCTGCAGTAATCCAGTGGGAAAAGGAAGAACCCGACTCACCTCTCTGACCTGCACGTTTTCCCTGAATCCTTAAGGATATTTTTCACTATTCATCAGGCAGAGAATCTCAGCAGAGCTTCATCCCACCCCTGCACTGTCAGGATTGGGAACACGGTGAGAAGGCAGCTGCTCCTTGCTCCATGGGGGACACACCTCTGGCTGCAGAGACTGCACAGGGGAGGTGGGGCCAAAACAAAGCCCCAAGTAACCCTGTCCTAAAAATGAACCCATTTTCTTCACGAAAGTTGGTTTGCTCTCCTTTGTTCTCCCAAGCGTGTGTCAGAGGTGACTCTGGGCTATGATGCAGCAGAGGGGGATTGGGACGGTGCTGCCGGAGCAGCTCCCACCTGCCCCTCACCACTCTGAGCAAGGCACAAGGCAGCTCCAGGCTGGGCAGATCCCAAATTTCCCTCATACGGTGGTGATGAACCGTCTGAAATGTGGTTTGTGGCTTTCAGAAATGTCCCAGCCAGAGATGGAGGTGAGGGAAGAGCATCAAGGACTGGCATGGAAGCAGCTCACCTTGGGAAGTGGGACTATCCCTCAGGGAGAGCAGAGCTGAGAAAATAATTCACAACTTGGTTGGAAAACATATCCATGCTTTTCAATCATTTTGCTCACCCTTTGATGGGACATGAGTGAAAATTAGGTTTCAGAAGCTTCCAAGGCTGTAACAGTTGGGAATGCCAAGGTGGAGGCACTGGCATGGCTGGATAATTAAATTAGTAAGCATCTGTGTTAATTACACCTGCACTGGAGCCAAGCACAAGTGAGACATTAATGATGGGAATGGTGGACAGGCACCAGTAACTCCTTCCCAACAGGCTCCAAGTTTTGCTGACTCTCCCAAGGTGATGTCAATGGTAATGGATCTCTGGGAACAAGGTGTGGAGCAAAGGGCAGGTGCCAGAGATGGGCACTATGGAGGGTCCTGTGGAACTGCAGGCTTCCTATCCAAGCAGGAAATTGAAAGGATCAGCTTCTCCCTGCTCCAGAGGAGCTCATCTCACGGAATTCCATGAAGAGGAGAGAGCTACTGCACTAGCTGTGCAAGGGGTGCCTGCGTGTACTGAATCCACGACTGCCCCGATACTGCGCAGTTCCTTCTAGCTCCACAGTCCCTCCAGGGCCCTTCCCCGTGTGCAGGGAAAGCCAGGAGATGTCACAAGGACAGGAGCATCTCCTGTACAGGGAGAGGCTCAAACTGCCCCAGAGGAAATTCCACCTGCACGTGTGGGGAGAGACCAGTGGCACAAAAAGCTCCCGGTTTCCTTTTTCCCCTCCACGTGCTTCCAAGGTTTTTATTTGTCCCCTGCTGACAGGAAAGCGGGTCAGGAAAGGGCACAGCCTGTCACATCCAGCCAGTAGATGCTGCTCTGGCAGAGAATCCCTTGCTTCCCTGGTGGGATCCATGCCGGGGGTCAGGCTATGTGCCCCGCTCCCATGGATCATTCCTGCCTCGCTGCTGGCAGAGCACCACACAACCAGCTGTGGGTTCCAGCACATCACAGCCCACAGGAGCCTGTCAGCCATGCCACAGAGCAACACTACACCCTGGGAGCATCAGAGCCCAGGCTGCTCCTGGACAGAGAGACCTTGGAATGATTCAGCAGCGGGAATGCTGGACAACAGCTCTCCCCAAGGCAGAGCTACAGCAGCTGCTTCCACCAACCTCAGGAGCAGCTTTAACAGGGATTGCGGGGTGCACCTCAGCAAGCTGCCTCACAGCCAACACCCAATGCCTCTGGCACCTTCGGAGGAATTTTCATCTGCATCTGAGTCCTACCAGCACCCCTGGTCCTCACAACGACATCGAGGGGCTGGGGTGTGTCCAGGGAAGGGAGCAGAGCTGGGGAAGGGGCTGGAGCACCAGGAGTGGCTGAGGGAGCTGGGAAAGGAGCTCAGCCTGGAGAAAAGGAGGCTCAGAGGGGACCGTGTGGCTCTGCACAATTCCCTGACAGGAGGGGGCAGCTGGGGGGGTCGGGCTCTGCTCCCAGGGAACAGGGACAGGAAGAGAGGGAGTGGCCTCAAGCTGGGCCAGGGGAGGCTCAGGCGGGACATCAGGGATTTCCTCATTGACAGGGTGGTGTGAAGCACTGGAAGAAGCTGCTGAGGGAGGTGGTGGAGTCCCCATCTCTGTAGGTATTTAAAAGCAAGTGGATGTGGTTCCTGTGGACATGGGTGAGTGGTGGCCTTGGCAGTGCTGAGGAGTGCTTGGACTCCATCTTACAGGGCTTTTCCAAACTAAATGATTCCATAATGCACCATGGCTTGCAATGCTCACACCGAGCATGAACTTGGCACAGGGATTTGGGACACTCTCAGCACAGGAGCCATGTGACACATTCCAAAAATTGTGTCACCACAAGCAACCAACTCAGCCCTGAATGGGCTGTTACTGCTCAGACAATTAAAAATAATTATTGCCATGGTCCTGTTGTCCACTCTGGACAGTAGAAGCAGGAAAGTTTAAACAAATACCTGGATAATTTGTAAATCCCTGAGACACCTGGTGTGCTGCTGTTGGCCACCTCCTCTCCAGGAAGCTGAAGCCCTGTTCCCTCAATCCCCTTCCTTTGCATGATAACACCACTCCTCTAACTTTGTTCTCTATGTCCATAGAAATCATCAGTTTTGAGTGTAGAAATTTCCATGATTTCCACAAAATCCCACATTCTCACCACAAACCAATGTGGAAAGCTCCTCCAACACAAGATTAAAAAATAACGGGCTCACGGATCCAAGTGCACAAAATTCACTACGTGGTATGACAGATACACCATGAAGCGTTGGCCCAAAATCTTTTAAATACAAGTAGCAACAGCTGAACACCCAAATGAGGGATTCAGCGCTGATTTCACAAGTGACAAATGGACTTGAGAAGCACCTCAAGTGCAATTTACTCGTGGGACACCTAAAGACTGGTTCTTCCTGGAAGGAATGGATAGCACTTGCCCTGAGATTACCTCTGTGTTTTTGTTTTCTTGACAAAAATAAGTAGGAAAAGAAAAAAAACAAACTTCTTTTTATTTTATTTTCTCACTTCCGGAAAGCATTTTACACAGGTTTGGATCTTGGGAATAACTTGGAATCAGTAGAAAAAACTAACTCAACAGTTTTTGTCTTTACAATAGAAACCTTTCAGGAGTCAAAATGGAGACTAAAAAAATACATGCAAAACATACTCCTTTCAAAACACAACCGCAAACAAAGCACCAAACTACACAAATATGCAGAATGAAACAGCATTGAACACCACAGAAGTTGTCTTCATAAAAGGTGTAAAAGTCACCTAATTCACTAGGCACTGTCACTTGGTTAAACAGAAGAGACAATAAAAAAATATTGTCCACAAACTTGCAATTTCAACTCAAAGGCTGTAGCTAGAAATTCCTCTATGTGTCATGCTTTAATAGCGACCTGAAAGACAAAAACCCAACAGTCAGACTTCAAGGGTTGAGAGAGTTCTGGCTAAATCCACTTCCTTATCCTCACACCTGCATCAAATCTGAGCCTGATGTCCTAGAAGTAACCAAACTCCCTAACTCCCTTTTTAACAGTTCTGGAGGAAGACACAGGATCTCAGCTCAAAACAAGGGCTGTTATCTCACTTGTTTGGCTGTTATCTCACTTGTTTTTTCCAAAAACTAAGTATTTGCTCTGTCAAGGTTGCCATTTGTTTAATGAAGAACTGAAGGTACTGTGGCTCAGTAAAATATCAACACCAAAGTCAATCTTAGCAGACAAAGAAGCTCAAAAGTTCAGGGAATGGGAAATTTACTTTTAAGAGGTGAACTCTGTGATTGGGCCAGGACCAGTTAAAACCAGGTTGGATGGGGCTTGGAGGAAGCTGGTCTATGGAAGGTGCTCCTGCCCATGGCAGGGGGTGGAATGGCATGAGTTTTAAGGTCCTCCCAACCCAAACAATTCCAGAAGTCCATGACTACTTACGAGGCGAGTAGGATCGGGATCTGGACCGGGATCTGTAGCCCCCTCGGCTGTAGTATGGGGAAGGTGACCTCCTCCTGTGACAGGGGTGACACAAACAATCCCTTTGTTAAAACCTGCACAGGTAAGTGGCAGCAGCTTTATGTGGCTGCCTCTAACCCCATCCTGGTCTCAGGAATGCAGCTGGGAAAGCGAACAAGCATGGAAGACCTGATCAACAGATTTCTACCGGGTAACAAAGCAAAGATTTGAATTCTCTTTTTTGTTACCAGGTTTTGTTACCAGTATTATTTTTGACTAACACAACAAATTTTGACTAATACAAGCTCTTGCACTCACAATCTGCTTTCATGTGAATTTAGTCTGAAGCCAGGAGCATCCCACACAAGCAGGGCAAGCCAAATCCACCTTCACTTTTAATCTGAATTATTTGTCCAAGGTGAAAATTTCCTGGACTTGCAGTCAGTGCTACAGCCAGGTACCCCCAGAGCCCTCCAATCCAGGCACTCCCAAGTTTTGTGTTTCCTTGCCTTGTTCCACTAATCCAGTACACACACCTGTAAAACTGATCCCTGTCCTGAACAGCTCTCCAGCCTCCTCCACCGCCGCCACCTCCTCCTCTGTGGAAACAAATGCAGAATGACTTTTAGGAATTTAAAAAATAAACAAAAAGTTCACTGTACAAAAAAACCACAAACATCATCAGAGTAACAAAATTATGCAAAGACAAGACCACTTTAGTTCCTACACTGGATGAGGCTGAATTACTTCATTTAATATTGATTTTTAAGCACTTATCTACCCAAAGAAAACCACTCAACTTATTATTTTCAAGTTGCAACATCAACTCACTATCATGAGGAAAAATATTGATTCCAAGGTGGAGGCAGTAAAAACCCTCCTACCCTGACACTTTAACATTTCAGAGCCACATTTAAACAAGAACTGTGATGTAACTTCTTACAAATAGAAACAACATCTTACAGCATTAGTATTGAGTGGTTGGACTGAATCTTTAGATTCAGATCAGCAAAGCTTTACCAGGAGACTAAATCAAGTTTAAAGTCTTCTGCAGTTGTTTTTGGGGGACTGCTTTTTTTAGAGGTTATTCCTTGACTCAAGACACTTTTTCAGGCAAAATTAAGCCTCCCACAGCAACAAGGAGAAATTGAAGTTTTAACAGGACAATTCCCATCTGACACTGCATTTCCCTTAAGGCTTTATTTTCACAGAGGGCTGGGAATGCAAAGGAATTGTTACCAATGTAATTTTTAGGGTGGAGTATACAACGCTCCACTGCATCTTGAACAATTCCCACTTTTCCTTCCTCAGGGAAGCACTCACAACATACCAACACTTCCCTCTCCCTCAACCAACCAGTGGCTGCAGGAGGGGAAAGTAGAAGACCACAACATTTTTCAAGTAGCCACACACAAGTCATTTGTGGCTCCATATTTATTCACAGAATCACAGAATGGTTTGGGTTGGAAGGGACCTTAAACACCATCCAGGCACAGCCCTGCCACAGGCAGGGGCACCTCCACTAGAGCAGGTCACTCTCACAGGCTCTCTCCTGACCCAATCACAACTGCTAACATGCACAAACCCCTGTCAGAGAAAAGGCACCACTTAAAACACTGAAGACTTGGGCCCATACCGTAACTTTAACACAGAATTCTGCAATTGCAGGAATGTTTGGTAGTGAAGACAGAAAAAAAAATCAACTCTTATCTTTGCGTTCAACTTAACAGTGTCCTAGAAATTTTGAGGATTTTGCAGGGGACAAGGATCTGCTGGAAAATGCAGGCAACAAATTTCTCTATCACCAAAACCAACTGCACCACCAACCATGTTTACATACACAACCAACCTGACAAGAGGCGTTAAAAAAGCCTTTTAATGCAGATGTCTGATACAGAATAGGTCATGCTCCAATCCCCAATTCCTTATTTTTGGCAATGAGGTGCTGTAATTATCAGCAGGAGATACTGGGGACTACTGAAATGTCCCACATTTTGTCTACTACACTGTGCTCAAAATGTAAGTTGACACCATAACACCAACTCAAATATTAATCTGCACCATTTCAGTGCTAACAGATAAACCAACCAAAGATTCTAAAATGAGGATCTAAAGAACACACTTTGTTTTTCAAAACTTAGTGCAGATTCAGAAAACATTTCGGACTAAGACAAGCCACAGGTTAAACCAATCCAACCAATTTGATTTGTACTGAGCAGTCATTTTGGGGAACATTTTACAGGAAGATTCCAGAATGACAGCGAGTGCAAAAATATTCTGGAACAGTTATCTAGGATGATCTGCCTAATGCTTGCACAGGTAGGTGAGAAATCAGAGTTTAAAAAGCAGTCAAATATTCCAAATATGCTCACCTGTATGACCTGCTGTAATAGTCACGGTCATCGTAGCCTCTGTCATATCCTCTGTCATAGTAATCTCGTCGCCGTGAGCTGCCACTGCAAGGAGTGGAGAAAATTGCATTTGCTAAGATACAAACATTAACTCTGTCTGCAGTCTGTTAAATTCACACTATTTAAACTGGGTTAAATTATTACTTCCCATCCTCACAGCTGGAAAACTGCAAGCACTCCTGTTTTCCCACCAGTGCAGGTAGGAACAAAAATACTTAAATAATTGCTTTTTAAATGCTTGAACTTTCTGTTATTTTCCTCAACCTTTATGAACCTCAACCTTTTGGTATTACAGGCACACGAGGAATTCTGTTTTGAGACAAGTCTTCATTCTCTTCTAACTCTGAAAAAGCTCCCCTTCAATCAACTTTTTGATTAAAAAAATCAGAAACCTGTAGTCTCAACATCATCATAACCACCAGTAAGTTTAAAGTCTTGGGAAACGAACTGGGGAATGACTTGGGAAAACAATTTACACACTGGTAACTGGCAGTCAAAAGTGTAGTGTGTGAACACAGCAAACTGCAAATCTCAAATATTAACTGAGCCACACAGCTGCTTGACCAGCATTAGTTCATTCATTCTTGAAAACCTGAGCTTGCAAAGGACATGAATATTTGAAGGTACATAGGAAAATTATTTAAAATAATTTAGAAATTGTCAAAGTATCTTCTAGATGATGTATGCATTACTACTGATGCTCATGTGTAGTATTTTCAGTGTACAGCACATAAACAAGGAAACACAACTTGTGCATTAATGCAAAAGCCCAAGAAACCAGGAAAATCACCCAGAATTAGGTCTCTCAGAGGGGACAGAGGAGTTTTTATAAAACAGTAAATCCTATTCTGTACTGGTTTGGGGGGAAAAAACACAACCAAAACCACAGATAAAACTTACTAAGTGGGTCTTCCCATATAGATGCCAGGGGTAGGTGTGTGAGGTCTTTTTGTTATGGAAAAGTCTACCCGGATCCTTCTTCCATCCAGCTCCATTCCATTGGCACGTTCCTTTGCCTAAGGAGCGACAGAAGAGCATTAGCTGTAGCTAAGAACTTTAGCAACAACACGAACTTCTAACCACTGCTTTTAAGTGTTAAAATGTCCTAAAATGGCACAGTTTGGAGGGAGGTCCAAGTGTCACACCTTACAGTGAATGTCATTTGTAAGACACTCAAGGCCACCTGGACTTAAGTGCCAGAACCACTGAAAAATGTGACTTCTGTGGCACTAAAATCCTGAAGGGACATCACTGAGCAATTTTTCCAGCGCCTCTGACATGATTAAGAGCAACCTTTGAACATGCTGATGTAGGGAGATGTAACTACTCCACCATAGAACATAAAGCACTTACAAGTTAAAAGAACACCACTAAGGTATTCAAATACATCCTTCAAACTACCGTAACCCTGAATATATTATCAGTCATAAATAAAAAGTAAAAAACCCAGAAAAATTGTGTTTTGGGTTTTTTTTTTTTGTCTGCCAAGTAACAGGACCTACACCCAAAGCTCCAACCCAACAGGGAAGCCTTCATGCCAGATGTGGAAAAGACTGGAGACTTTCAGGAGTGGAGTTTATGCAGAATATAAGCCTTGTTCCAGCCCATGAAGAGCAGCTCTACAAGGACTGGTATGAGTGTAGGATTCTCTGCTGAGTGACTACACAATTCCCCATTCATTCTGCAGCACTTGTAAGCCCAAATTCCATGATTATGAGATTCCAAGTATTTTTCAGGCTGTGAGTTTCCCCTGGCCATACTCTGTGACAGAATATACACCCCAAGATCTCAGAGCCCAGAAAACATGGCACACACCATGCACCCCAAACCTACTTCCTTGGCATCCTCAACGTTCTCAAAGTAGACGAATGCGAACCCTCGGGAACGCCGCGACTGCTGATCGTACACAATGGAAACGTCGGCAATGGGCCCATATTTGGAGAAAACCTCTCGTAGGTCTCGTTCTGTAGTGTACAGACTCAGCCCAAACACTCCAAGACAACAGTTTGGGTCAGGATTTGCCTAAAGGAAGAGACACAGGCAGATGTTAGAATGAAATTGGGTTTATTTGCAGTGCAAGGTATTTCTCAAGTTGTGATTGTCAGAGCTTCAAGATAAACAACAACAAAGTTGGGGCTGCGATTTGGGTCACCCACTAATAGATAGTAATGAATTAAACCTACAGAACATAAGCCTTCACAAAACCCCTTTGTGTTTCTCACAAAACAGAGACTGATTCCAGGATGCATCCAGGATCATGACTCATTCCTCACACACGTACCCTGTTTCCAATGTGACGTCTCCGAGTAGACATGGGGGAATGGCTGTGACTGTGCCGTCGCCGGTAGTCCCGACTGTACGACCTACTTCTGGATCTCCTGTGGGAGCGGGAACGGGAGCGGGACCTGGTGTAGTGTCTGCGAGAACTCCTCCTCGATCTAGACCTGAACAAAAGAACAGAAGAGTACAGTGTTGGGCTTGTTTGGGTGGTTAACATTTCAAAAATCCATCAGTCACAAAAAGATCAAATAATTGTTTTCCAAAATCCTGCAGTACATACTTCACCTACAATCCATTTACTCACTACTCTCTAGGACTGCGTGCTAAATCTTTACTATCAGATTACTGCAGATGCTCTCAGTGCATTCCTGCTGCAGCCCAAGAACTTCCACTTGATCCCAGTCAGCTCTTCCTTTAACAAAGCTAGCTTGGTGTGACACGCTAGTGCTTAGAATATTCATAGTGTTTAGGTAAAAACAAGTGGGGTGGCTTTCTTTTCACTTGTATCAGACAAAGGGAACAGTAAATATGCCTTAACACAAAGCATGCACCACTGAGGAGAGCACTCTTAGTGCAGCCTTGGGTGACACTGAAAAGCAAATGCACTCTTCAAAGTTTGGAAAATGCCCCTGAAACAGAGCTGAACACAATCTGAAGAAATCAAGCCCGAGCCGGCTCATTTACCTGCTGGTATTTCAGCAGTTATTCAGCACTGCTTGTTCATGAATATTTACATGTTTACACTCTTAAATGCATTTATGCAAAGGTACAACTGCTCACTAATCCTTTTTCCCTAAAAGTTTTTTCTTACATCACAAGCTCTGTGGACATGAGGGTCTGAAATTCTTCAATTCCTTCTCCCAAAGCCTCAGCCTTCTCAAGACAGGCAATTCTAGAGGAGAAGCTGGGCACTGACTGGGGCTACTACACCTGATCTTGATCTGCACTGAATAACCTGCATTCCACACCACTCCAAAGAAAAACCCCTGCAAGGCTAAGAAGTGCAACAAACAGGGTAACAGTCAATGGATCTGAGTCAGAAATTGCTGATTTTCAGGCTCTTGTGTCTTAAATATCCCCTTCCTCTAATTCCACAGCAGCACCACCACACTGGCATGAAGGAAGCCATGAACCGTAACTGCTTTTACTCCTGAGCATTTAACAGCTTCTTCCAGGACTTCTCACCAAGTGTTACCAGATTGCCAAACTATACAATCTATCTCCTCAAAAAACACCTTCAACCTCATCAGGAGTGAGCCAGAGAAGCTCAACTTAAAATGCATATTCATGTCCAGGAGAAATTAATACAGCATGTCCCATTACAGCAATTCTTACTATGTATTTATAAAGAAAACATTATTTTTGGCAACAAAATAAAAAAAAAATAAAAACAACAAAACACTTCCCTGAAGCTGGGAAAGCAGTAAAAAAGGACAGAAATTATAATATCAATTAAAAAAGAAGCTCTACACAGGCACACAGCCACATTTCAGCCACTGATATAGGGAAAAAAAAATTACGGCAAACACAGAACTGATATTTCAGGTACCAGAATGGTATCAGCCAAAGACAGCAGCTACAAACTTCAATAAAAGTAGATTTTAACATCAAGTATATCCACACCCCAACTGATAAAAACACCAGGACACAGGTTGGTTCCCAAATCAATGTTTAATTTATAAAGCTGATAACTCAAAAATACATTTGCAACAGAAACTACCAAGAAATATAGAAGTTATCACAGGGTTATTTCTCTGGGGAAAGCCAGAGTTAAATGATCTGCCTGTGACCACATCCCAATGAACAGAGCACTGAACAGAGATTAAAGTATGTCATTTCTAAATGTGCCTCGACACACTTCTGTCCAAATCTACCAATCAACACTAACTCTGGAATGTAATCCCATTATTTCCAGCCACAGGCATCTTCAAGATAGCTGTTAAATGCTCAGGAAGTCGTGGTAGTTACAAACAACTACTTTTTGGTCATCAAAAAGTAGAAAGTCAGTTGCCAGGGTATTATTTAAAGACTGTTTATTGCAAAAGTAAGATCTGCCAGGTCTCTCATCAATTCCACATATTGTATTTGCTTTTTCAGAATTGCATACAATCTGTGACTGCATTTTTATTTAGTATTGTGGTTATTCTGCAATTGGGAAACGTGATGCTTTAAAGAGTATGGAATCCCTGGAGTCATATGGATTAAGGGGCAGAAGGATACGCTGGGACAGTGCCCTGACTTTGTTGTTTCAATACTAAAAAGTTCCCCGGAGGTGGTTTGCAGCCTCCCTCCCCTGAGGTTTTCAAACCCCAACTGGATAAAGCCGTGACAGCAATCTCTGAGAGTCAGAGCTGAGTGCCCTGAGCAGGATCTGGGACTGGACCCTTCCTGAGCTGCTCCACTATCTCTGGCTGCTGGCACTTGCACAGGTCACTCCAATTCCACACTCTGATGGTACTACTCTAACAAGTAAATACTCATTTGAAACGTTTCTTCTTACACTTCAGGGACTGCCAGATGCATGGTATGACCCTTGTGACTGAGCCTGACTTAAACAAAAAAACCCATTCTTCTGCTGTCAAAGCTTCACAACTACCCTCCTTTCCACAAAAGCCTTTCACTTTGATTTTGCAAGATTTAACACATTATTTCATAGTATTTTCAATCGTGGGTGATTGCTGACAGCACAGTATCTTTATCCAGCCTGCCCCCAGGCTTTGGCAATTCATTGCTTGTTCACATCAAAAGTGTGTTGTGAACAGCTCACCTGGAAACCCCACTGCTGAAACTTTACTTTTTTAACCCTGAATGCCTACAAATGAGTAAAGAAATGATAAACACATTAATTTTTGTAGTCAGGAGTCAACTATCTACTCTTTTTAGAAGAATTCTGACCCTGCACACAGCTTGATTGGCAGGTGAGTATCAGGAGAGGTAATACAGTGCAAAAGGCAAGTGGAGGTTTTTGAGCTGCCACATGAATACAATAAGCAAGTTCTCAACAACTTTTCTGGAGAGCTTGCTGAGCAGTCTAATATTCAAAGCTTCCTACCTTGTTAATTTTCAAGTTAAATCAAACTATTTAAAATGTCAGACTGTGAAATTCACATTTATCTCTACTGCTTCTTTCCACTACTTCAGGAACATCACTGCTTCCAGTGAGGAAACATAATACACAAATGTGACTTAAAATGGGAAATGTGCTGATGCACCAAACTCTGTTAGTGCATAGAAAAACTAAGACCTAGAGTTCCTAGTACTCCATGCTCAGAGACAAGTCAACATCCCAAGAGATAAAAAGGCAGGCACTTCCTAAGTGCTGATGCAAGGACACAATCCTACATAGCTGACTTAACTGTTGGAAGAATCAGCAAAAATATCTAATTTGGCTTTCCCAATCCTGAAACCACACACGCCCCTTTGTATTCCATGTCCAGAGAAGATCCACTAACTCTGGAAACAGAACTGGCTAAGGTGGGCCACCTCTGACAATCACCTGACTTGTGAGGAGGAGGAAGAGGTAAAAGAAGGAAACTCACCTGGATTCAGACCTGGATCTAGATTTTGACCTGGAGCGCCTGGAATCCTCCTTAGAGCGAGATCTTGCAGGGGTGTGCCTCCCCGACTTGCCAGACCCATGAGCACTTCCGCTTCTGGAAGCAGAACGGGATTCCTGCACGCAGATATTGAAAGCCTAATTTGTACACAATTCCTTGTTCACCTACGGGCTGTAAACAAGCTCCAGTGAAATAAATGGTAAATATTCATAGCTATGTGTCCGGGCAGTTGGCATTAGCACTGCCTAGATTTTTAAGGAGTTTTTTTTTCCCTGGTAGACACTTCTTTACCCTGCATGTACTTTTGCTATTAAACAGATAATGCATGCATGTTTAGCAAAATATACAGGGACACATAAACAGACTAGTAATTACTTAGCGTAGTGCTTTCAGATTCCAGATTACTTCTTATCTTAACTTCATTTTTATTCCTTTTCTTCATTCTTCCGTTTCAAATTCTGACTTCTTTCATCTTCCCCACTTCACACAAATTGCTCAATATTCTACAAGTGGGACTTCTGGTCTGATAATTAGCATGCATTCACTTTCTTTTTTTTCAAATTTCAGCTTCACTTATTCCTGAGCTTCAAATAATTCTCATTTATAAAACTTGTCAAATGGCGACTTCCGCATTTTCCTTCTTCAACATTAACCTTAATAGAAAAAGAACAGGATGAAGAATATTTAAGAACTCCAGGATAAAATCTAGTGCCAAAACTGAAACTAGAAAAAAAAAGTGTTGTGGACTTTTACTACAAATGCAGTTCAAGAATTGAATCTACCAAAGCCCTATAATTTTATCAACAGGTTCAGTCAACTCAGTTTAACTTATCCCTAAGCAGCTGAATTTGCTATTTATGCCTGTATTTAATAGCAAGTGCAACTGGATCAACTGAGTATCTACTAAGGAATTGCAGCATCAGGAAACTCAAAATAATTTGCACTATCAGCCACACACTGAGACAAAATTAACAAGGAGTGACTCCAGTGAGGTCCTGCTGCGGCCACTGATGAACGTGCTTTTGAATGCAGAAAGCACAGTGTGGTTGGTCCTTCCATGAACTACAATTATCTGAATTTTGGGCCCCTCCTGCAGTTTGGCAGCCCCGGTGTGAAGGTTTAGCACACACCCCCAGCTGCCTGCACAAGTGGGATTACATGTGCAGGCTTTGTGCTTCTACAGAAATCTGAATTTCTCACCGACCAGAACTGTACTTGTGTGCTCCACACTCCAAACTGCTCTGGAGTAACACCCCACCTGCTCTGTTATTTACTGGCAATCTTCTCTGGCAGGGACATGACCTAATTAGCAGTTTCAATTTATGTATTTTTATTTTTAAATCAGTATAATGCTTGGCTTTAGTCATATACCTTAAACACCTGGACACACTAGAAAGTATTCTTCACTTCAAGATATTAAAAGAAAATTTAAAATTCAGCAGAATTATCCTTCTTTCTAAAAACAAGCCTAAATTTAGTGTAAATTCTGTTGCTCACTAATGACACTTGGTACCAGATTTCTCTCAAAAATCCCTTGTTTTATCTTTGTAACATCTGTGAACACTAACTTAATGAGAATCCACTAAGCATTCAGAAATTCATTTGCTAACCCGAAATTATGCTTCAACCACATCCATACAACTTCAACTGAATTTTACCTGTTTACAATTCCCTACCATACAGGGAAAGGAACATGACTTACAGGATAAAGCAGGTTTGCAATTCATTTCAAGAGCAACAGAAATAGCACAAAGTTGATCAAGGCCATATTCTTCATACAAATGTTTACAGTTTTGTTCTAAATTACAACTTCCCAAGTACTAACACTGCAAAGGGGAGGGGGAAATTAAGGAGCAATTTAAGTTATAATTAACTAATTTAACCTAAACCCATTACTACCTTTCAAAGGAAACATTCCACAGAGATGAGTTCTGAGTTAATATATTAATTTGTCATAAGAAGTCTTGGCATTTTAACAAAGTTAGAGAAAGCAAGCTTGAAGAAGGACTAAAACCCAAAGTAAGGCTGTTCTTCATTCTGAGAAAAATATTTCAATTCACAAAAGATAATCTGGGCCAAACAGAAGGAGCTGTGTCCAAATACAGGCGGTCTGAGACCAGAAAGAAAAGGAGCTGGGAGGATTTTGCCCACAAACAGACCCCAAACCCTTTTTCAGAGCTTTCAGAAGTCAAAAAGCTTAGAAGAAATGAGTAGAGAACAGGTAAGTCTTCATATACTTGGTACATTTTCCAGGCAATTTGTTGTATTGTGTTAAGGTTGATGCGCAATCTGGACACTGAGGAACTGAGCAGAAATTTGGGAAGAAAAAGTCCTTAACACAACTACCTACCTAAATCAAAACAATTAACTGCTCTGCACTTCACATTTCCCAGTCTTTAAACATGTACTTTGTTTTCCAGATCATCCTTCAATCCACCAAACTTTACAGGATTATGGCACTTCTTTATTCCAACCTTAGAGGAATTCAGTGCACCTCATCTGCTCTGGGTATCACCAGGACTGGTAAGAACCCCCAAAAGTACCAAGTTGCCCCTTTTCCACCCCAAGCCCCAAGGAAATCCTCCCTATCCAAAGTTCCAAGAACCAGGGACCTGCAGCACTGCAAATTTAATATACATCCTTGAGAGTTCACATCAGTCACGCCCACAGCACATTTCTCCCATCTGGTTTTGTTTCTCTTTATAATTTCTTTTCCTACTCCTTGCTCTTTCACTCTGTAAATTTTACGTTATTTAAAAATGCCAAAGTGTGCTCCTGACATAACATAGGGAAGGGATAAGAAACAACCTTCTTTACCCTGCCTATATTCCAGCACTGCTGGACAGCAGATCCAGACTGGTATTCACTAAACAATAACCATTTTTCACTTATAACATTAAGTTTATCAAATGTGAATTTAACCCCCATCTCCAGATCCCTTGGTCTTTAACAACAGTTCTTCCCCTTCATTGGGCGCTTCTGGAATTCACGTGGAATCCCAGAAGTCCAGGCTTGTGAATTCCAAATGGTTCTTTCCAGACCTTGAGCACGTTCAGACAAAGTGTAATTAATACTGCAGGGATGATTTTAACAGCTCTAAGGACATTCAGAGTGTTACAGCCATGTACTCTGAGCAGGGAATGTCCCAAGGCAGGATTATTTGGGAGGCAGTAGGTATAAAGGGTTCCATGGACAGAAGCAGCTGAAAAGCAGGTGACGGCCAGTTCTTTGCACTTCTGAGAGCCGAAGGCTTTTCCTCACAGAAACGGAAGTTACAAATTTCAACCAGTAATGTAAGATACAGAGAAAGAAAAGTATTAAGGTTTTACAATCTTAAATTCCTATGAAGTTCTGTATTTCTACTTGTTTTCCTAAGGAAAGGGGCAGCCTCACATGACATTATCAGATCTGCAGCCCCTTTTTTATTCAAGGTGTCACTGTGCTGACTCCGCATTCCCCAACCTCTCCATTCCGGAACAGTTGCCTCCCTCCCTTTCCCTGAGGGACACGAGATCACTGCTGGGGGAGCTGGGGATTCACTCTGAGGGAGAGCAGAACCATCCCTTTCCACAGGTTCCCAAACTCCACACAGAAAGAACACAGTGTGTTTTGAAAAAATCAGACCAGAACTTCCTCCCACCACCTCTGCCACTGACCCTGTGGGCTCCTCCAGTGCCCCAAGATGGCATGAAATTAATCCATCAGCAAAATCCAAATTATTTCCTGACAGGTTTGGGCACTGAATCAGATCCCCAAGAGGTCCCATCAAGTGCCAGCTGGTGAAGGAACAACACAGGGAATGGTCCATCCCTTTGGTGGCACTGAGTGATCAGCTCATCTCTAATCTCAAACAGGTTCCTCAGACCTCCTTCTCCCACAATTTAGTAACAAAAATCACACTTTTTTGAAAATACATGTATTAAAGACCTTGTAAGCAACCTGTAAATTGAGCATTTACACATTAAAAAAAAAAAATCAAACACCCCCCCCCCGACTCATGTACTGAACAGCTTCTGACCATATACTAAGCCACTGCTGTCATAATTAACGAACTCACAAGGCAGGACTCTTAATTTGGCCTTTAACTAGTCTTTTTCCAACCCCTCCATGCCTAAATCCCATGTGCTTCAGTGTGAACAATTTCAATGAAAACAAAATTAAGTTGGAAAACCATGGCATTGCAGCATAGTAACAGTATCTTAAATATATTCCAGTGTTTAAGTATTGGAAGCATTTCATAATTTATAGTTTCTTCAGTCAAGAAGTTTCTAGAGTTCGTCCCATTATGGAGCATGAAGCTGCAAAAGAAAATGCAAGTAGGGATTTTTTTCATCTTCTTACACCCCCCCCCTTTTAAAAAATGCCATAAGCCAGTGTAAATTTGTGCTGCTGCTTAAACCATCCCATTCCCAGCAAAAGCACCTGGAATTTCTTCTTCATCCCACAAACTGCCATGAGGACTCAATCATGTCAAGCCTGCAAACCAGTGCAGCTGGAAATGGAATAAAACAAGATCCAGCTGATTGAATTCCCAGATCTGACCGACAGAACACTACTAAGGAACAGAGCAGGAATATGTTTTCAGGAGCACTATTCCTGTTGGCAGCCTGCACTTGGGACAGCTTAAGACAGTTGTAGTCATATTCCAGATTTTTTATCCAAACACTCTACTCTGCAGAGACTCCAACTTGGAAAAGCAGAAAAGCCATTGACTCAGTAAAACATAAACCCTTAAGTAAGCAAAAAAACCTCATAAATAACACTGACAAGAGCAGAAAGAAAACAAATCCCTGTTCCAGTCTGGAATAGCAGATGGGTAGCTCTATCGTTTCAGCTTTACAATCACATCCATTTCAAACAACAGTCAGAAACGTTCAGACATAACTTATTTTAGGCACTGGCAAAGATTGCCTATAAATGCTTTAATGCATTTTTTAAAACTAAAAAAATAAAAAAGGAGCAGATAACCATTTCTGCCCCAATACCCTGCACGACTGTGTTCCACACAAAGACTTTGCTACTTTATTATTTCCACTCTTTCTGACTGAAAACACAACGCAGGTTATTGTGGCAAACTTTATTAAGAATTGGCTTCCAGTCCGACTTGCACAACAATTAAAGCAACTTTAAAAAAACTAACACACAAATAATCCACTTTGAGCAAAAAGAACTCCCTCACTAAAAATACGCCAGAGTGAATGAAGATATCAATCAAAGGTAACACTGCCGCTGGCACGAGTCTATTCCTTAATCCCTGTGTTTCACCATTCATTCCCATTTTTAGTCCCCTGGAGATCAAATTTTTCTAATCTCACCTACCTTGAAGTAGAAACACTCAGATATTACGGACTTGTATATTGGATTAATAAGATAAAACCATATTCTAAAAAAGACACTTCCCAGAATTATATAAAAATACTACGTTCTCTATTATTTCTTGCCCCCTCCCGTTTAAAACTTAGGAACTTATCACCTCCACAACTCCCTCCGATGCTGCTGCAAGATATTTGAATCATGCTGAAAAAAACCCCAAAACATAGTACTGACCCTAATTAAAGGCATCAAAGGTAAACAAGGTTGATCCACTAAATAAAAAAGCAACTACACATGTGCATCACAAACGTTAAGCTTAGCGAGTCATCTATTTCGGCATTAATAAAATGCCCATCCGGACAGTGAGATCTTGCCGAAAGGACGAGTCTTGAGAGCTATCTGCTGAAGGTTTCACAAAGCGAAGGGGTTGCCTCTGACTATCAAGTTTAAATTAGAAGAGAGCCCGAGCGACCCGGACGCCAGGCCCGAGGAGCAACTATTGTTACAGGCGAGAGAGAGCGAACAGCAGTCTAAATTAGAGAGCAACTGAAGAGTGGATTGCAAGGCGGCTCTGGAGAGAGGATAATAACAGGACTCCCCTTCCGCAGGGGTGGAATGGAGGACGAGGGGCCCCTCAGGGCTCGGGGCCGCCATTTTGTCCCTCCCGGGCGCGCGCGGTCCCGGCCCAAGATGGCGCCGGGCATCTCACGCGGGGAGCGGCCCCTCCGCCATTGCCCCCGCCGCGCCGCCTCACCCTCCTCTCCGCTTCTGCGGAGGCACCGCCATCCACGAAAGGCGACATGGGGGGACATGAGGGTACACGAGGGCACACGGGGGAATGCGGGGGCGCCGGCGCCACCCGAAGGAGATGGGGGTGTGTGAAAAGGGGGAGGGAAAGGGGCCCGGCCGCGCAGCACGCTCAGGCTCCGTGTATTACCCGCTCGCCGTAGTTTTGCTCCCCGCTGTCGCTCATCGTCCCGTGCCACCGCCGCCGCCCGAACCGGACACGACCGACCTCGGCGACAGCGCCGTCCGCGCGGGAAGTGACGAGACCGCGGGGCCGCGCGCGCGCGCTCGACGGGACACGCCCCCAGCGGGGACGCCTCTGGGGCGGAGGCCACGCCCACTCCCCCAAGCCCCTCCCCAAAGGGCCTCGTCCCCGAAGAAAAAGCCACGCCCTGAGTTGAGGCTGCTTGTGAGGCGAGACCGCGCCCTCGATAGGGCCACGCCTACACTGCCTCCCCAAACCCCGCCCCCTCAGCACCACCGCCCAGGGGGCGCCGGCCACGCCCCCGAGTTGAGGCCACGCCCCCGCGCGGGCACCCGTGAGGGGCAGCCCAAGGCTCCGCCCCCACGAAGCCCCGCCCCGCCGAGGCCCCGCCCTTCGCCCTTCAGGTGAGGTCCCGCCTCCGAGTCCCAGGTGAGGTCGTGGCCCTTGCCCTCCCCAGGCCGCGGAAACAGTTTAAAAATGTGATTGCGAGGGGCTTTTTTTTGAGTGTTAAAGCATTAGTTCAGAGCACGTGGGGAGGGAAGAGCGGCGTATTTCTTAGTCACCCACTCGAGGGCAGCAGAGCGTCGCTGAAATGGCAGGTTTTCCCCCGTCCTTGGCATTGTTTCTCCATAAAACACGTGCAACGAGGAGCGTCTCAAACACTTCTTCTCCATTGTATCTGTTTTATGTCACAAGCAGCACCAGTAATTACCAGCTGCCCCAAAGAGCCAGGGCTATGTAGGCATTAGCAAAGGACACCCACGCAGAGAGGACAACTCTGACTTAAAATACGTACCTGTGGTTTAACCAAAATACCAACTTCTTCAGTGCTTTTCAAACCACAGCACTGCACAGTGGTTGGAGTCAGGAGGCAGGAGGAGGCATTGCACCTGCTCAGCTCATCCCAATGAATCCCAGAATCATCTGGTTTAAAACGGACCTTAAAGCTCATCCATTTCCATTCCATGCCACAGGCAGGGACACCTTCCACTGTCCCAGGCTGCTCCAAGCCCCGTCCAACCTGGCCCTGGACACTGCCGGGGATGGGGCAGCTACAGCTTCTCTGGGCAACCTGTGCCAGGGCCTCAGCACCCTCACAGGGAACAATTTTTCCCTAATATCTAATCTAAACCAACTCTTTCTCAAATTGAAAGTGCACCTGTTACCCCAGAAGCTGCTGCTGCAGGACATAATCCTGCTCCAGAAGTGCTTCTGTAGCCATCTGACATCCCAGCAGTGACTATTTTTCTTCACTGAAATGCATTTCTCATGCACTGAGGGCTCGGTAATGTCCTGAATGCCCCATTGTGCTGTTAACAAGCAGCAAAGCACAGACCTGAACAGGTCGGTACCTCTTTTACATGGGATTTTTGGCTGCCAGGGGTATTCCTGGCACCATTCCCCACACAGACTGAAGAAGTGGCAGCAGCCGAGAATGCCAGGAGAGCAGGCTGGAGGCAAAGTGCAAAAGGAAGAGAGCAAATTGCTGATGGCTTCGCGGTGCATTCCCAGGTGATGACTACAGAGACATCCAGGGGGAACCCCAGCTCCATTTCCAAGCTAGAGGTTGTTTGGCTGCCTTCCCTCTCCCTGCCAGCCCCAGAACACGAAGGTGAATTTATCACCCAAAGAGGAAGGTGGGCAGTATTTTCACAGCTTTTGCTGGTTTAAAAATACCACGGGGGGGGTTATAACAATAGTTTAATCTCAATGCTTTGCTTGTGTTACAGTACAGTTACTGACACATTGATCCTGAGCTGGAAGGGACCCACAGGTATGATCCAGTCCAACTCCTGGCCCTGCACAGACAGCCCAGCAATTCCACCCTGTGCCTGAGAGCATTTTCCAAATGCTCCTGGAGCTCTGGCTGCCTTGGAGCCGTGCCCATTCCCTGAGGAGCCTGTTCAGTGCCCGACTGCCCTCTGGAGGAAGAATCTTTTCCTGATACCCAGCCTAACCCTCACCTGACATAGCTCAGGTCCGGTCTGTAGTCACAGAGAGCAGAGGTTGGAGCGGCCCATGGGAGGAAGCTGCAGCCCCTGATGAGCTCTGCCCTCAGCCTCCTCTTCTCCAGGCTGAACAGACCAAGTGACCTCAGCTTCTCCTACCTGTGTTGCAGGAAGTTTAATCGACATTTATTTTCCAGGCCTTGGTCTATATTTACAAATCTAGGCAGTGTGAAAAACACAGTTCACTTTCCTGTGAGAATTTAAAAGTTTAATGGAAAGACAATCAGATACACAGAAATAAGGCAAAGAGGTTGTGGCTGGGTGCCTCAGTGCTCAGCCAAGAGCATACCTGAGGCGTGGGGTAGTCTCCTTTTTATACAGTTTTTACTGTCTATTCTTTATGCATATTCAAACTTTTCCAGGAGCTGTTCTGCATAGCCACTCCTCAGGTCCACCTTTTTGGAGCATGTGCATTTCTTGGCCTTGTGGTTTTATTTCTCTTGATTTTTGGGCTTGGGTTTCTTAATTCCTCAGACAGTGAGGGTTGATAATGGCTTTGGGCCTCTTTATTCTTCACGCATAGTGTTGATAACAGTTTTGGGTCTCTTCATCCTTTATGTGGAGTGTTGGTAGTAGCCCTGGGCCTCTTTTATTCTTCAGAGTGTTGATAGTGGCTTTGGGCCCCATTCCCTGTCCACTTGGAGGTTATCTTACCCGTTCAGGTAGTTGAAACTTACTTGCTGAATTCTTGCTAAAAGAGAGAAAACTACATCTACACAGCAAAAGCATTTCTAACACTATTATTCATCTTAATGCCTGCAAAAAGCCAACAATACAATATGCATTTATAACAGCAGTACTTGACTCTAAGAGACTGTAAACCCCAAAACTCTGCCTACAACCCTCACTGCAGGGCAAGGCATTGCCTACCTCTCCTTAAGATCTTCCCTTTCACCAGTGGGACAAGAAGACACCAGCAGGGATAAATCATCTGGAATTTCCTAGGAATGTCGGTCTCTTCACTGTCCCAGTGGTGGCAGACACCCCAGTGCTCCTGAAAATACTCTGAGCAGGAGAACAGGGCATGGAGGAAAAGAAACAGCTGATCTGAGCATGCTTTGATCCTTTCCTTCACATTTAAATTTGGGTAACCACGAGTTAGGGAAGCCTCCCTGCCTTTAGGGAACACCTGAGCCTGCTGTGCTTGGCCTCTGCAGCAGTGACAAAGATGTGTGAGATGATCCCAAAGAGATTATCTCCCTGCTCCCAGCAGCACCCAGAGAGGCAGCCTTTTGTGCAGGGAGTGAAGCTGGATTGAAGAGACATTTTTATGTTTGTTTAGGCCACTTCCAGCTTGTATTCCAGTGTCAATCTGGATTTGGGAGCCTCCTGGCCATGGTCTCCACAGACATATACCTGCCAGAGTTTGTGAAACCCCTTGTGCAGTTCAATTAACAGTGTCACCTGTGCCTTGGACACTGTTTCCTACAGCATTGTCCCCAAGAAACTGACTGCTCATGGCTTCCACGGGTGCACTCTGTGCTGGGCAACAACCTGGCTGATGGCTGGGCACAGGGAATGGTGGGAATGGAGATTGGGCTGGGCACCACTGGGGAAACCCAGAGCTCAGTGCTAGGCACTGTTTAATATCTTTATCCATGATCTGGACAAGGGGATTGGGCACCCTCATTATGTTCATAGGTGACACCAAGCTGGGTGGGAGTGTGGAGGGCAGGAAGGCTCTGCAGAGGGATCTGGACAGGCTGGGTCTGTGGGCTAAGTGGGGTGAGGGTCAACAAGGCCAAGTGCCAGCTTCTACCCTTGGGTCACACCAGCCCCGTGCAGCTCCAGGTTGGGGACAGAGTGGCTGGAAAGCTGGAAAACACCCTGGAGGTGCTGGTGACAGCGGCTGGACACGAGCCCAGGTGTGCCCAGGTGGGCAAGAGGCCGATGGCCCCTGGGCTGTCCCAGCCATGGTGTGTCCAGCAGGCCCAGGGCAGTGACTGTCCCTCTGTGCTGGGACCTGTGAGGTACCTCGAGTGCTGTGTCCAGTTCTGGCCCTCACAGCAAGAGAAACATTGAGAGCTGGAGCATATCTGGGGAAGGGAACAGAGCTGGGGAAGGGGCTGGAGCACCAGGAGTGGCTGAGGGAGCTGGGAAAAGGAGCTCAGCCTGGAGAAAAGGAGGCTCAGAGGGGACCGTGTGGCTCTGCACAACTCCCTGACAGGAGGGGGCAGCTGGGGGGGTTGAGATTAGAAGAAACAGCCTCATCGTTATGGCTGAAATGCTAAAATAAGGAGCAAGTTCCACTACACCCAGTGCTCTGTAGAGACACCTGTTATCAGTTTCCTTTCCCAATAACACACATCCTGTGAATACATTTACATGGGAATTGGGATCCTGCTGATTTGCAAATCAAAGTAAAATATGATGTTTCTTTATGCAGAGCGTGTGATGCTGCGAGATGCACAGGAAAGAGCCTGAAGGAATCAGGATGATATATCCCTCCCTTATAAAGAGACCAAAAAACATGGGAAAAGGGCAGAACGTTAGAGTCAAGGTGGGCCAGGAAGCTCTCTCTTGCCTTCCTCCTTTCTGAGGGTTTAGTGAAGGGAGCCCAAACAGAGTGGGAGTTGTAGAGAATTTAACAAGGGTCTGGAGAAGGGCTCAAAGAGGCACAGGGAGCTGAACCAGCGCTTTTCTCCACCCAGCTCTGCCAAGGACAATGCTGCTTTTCAGCCAAGTTGTTTCACCTCTTAATCCTGTTCCTTCCTCACATCCCCCTTAGGAGGTCAGTGTCATGCAAGAACAAAGATTAAGTGACAATTAAGAATATTTAGTGAAGATTAAAGATTAGGAACAAAGAGTGAGTGAAAAATCATGAGTAGAAAATGTTTGTGGCAAGGAGCTGCTGTAACAGCTCTCAGAACAGCAATTTCCCTCTACCCAGTTATGTGTAATCCCCAAAATTCATCCCAAGTGGAGAAGAGTGGCTCATGCCTACACTGCTGAGGTCTCTGAGCTGCTCTAACTACATCCAAATCAACTCCTGGTGGAAACCTTCTGGCTGCTCCTCAGCTGAGCAAATGCTGAAGTCCATCCATAGGTCCTGCTAATCTGTGCTAATTGAGACTGAATTTTGATGTTAATCTTTTCATGGTTTTTTTTCAACAGATAACTACCCAAAGGGAAAAAAACCCATAAAAACAAAAGTGGGAATTACTTAAATTCCTGATTTCAAGTGCATCATGGAAGTTTCATCAATCCACTTGCACAGTTTCTTTTCAGGACCGATGGAATGAATCACCTGCTATATTTGCCATGTTTGCCACGTAAAAGGCAAACAGGGATGCTCACCCGGGGGTTGTGGCATTTGCCTGCTGACTTGCAGGCTGAAAAAGCCACATTTCTGGAAGTTATGGGAAGGAGTTTGTTTTCTCCAGCAGCACATGTGTGCGGCTGCAGAGCCAGCCTGGCAGCTCCCGCTCCCCTCCGCCTCTGCTCCCCTACACCACCCACACAGCACATGGACACACTTCCAGAGCAACAGGAACCAAATTATGGAGTGAGCCAGCTCAGGAATCATTAGTGAACGTTGGTGGCTCTGCTGCCAAGGGGGATGGACCATGCTCTCAAACAGCTTTTCCTTGGAGTGTGTGTAGCCCCTTTTCCATGTGAGCTCCCACTGCAGCCCTTCCTGGCTCTGTGCTGCCCAGAGTTCTTCCATGCCCAGAACCTGTACAGCTCTTTGCTGGAAGGGCATCAGAGAAATGATCCTGCTAGGAATAACCTTTATCCCCAAGTGCCAGCTCACCTTCCTGCTGAAAGAGCAGATGGAAATGAACAGAGCAGAACAGAATCATTTAGGCTGGAAAAATTAAGCCCACCCATAAACCTTACTCTGCTGAGTCCACAACTTGTTCCCTGGGAACAGAGTCTGACCCTCACCTGGCTGCCCTTTGCTGTCAGGGAGTTGTGGAGAGCCAGAAGTTTCCCCCTGAGTCTCTTTTTCTCCAGACTGAGCCCCTTTCCCATCTCCCTCAGCTGTTCCTGGTGCTTCAGCCTCTTCCCCAGCTCCATTCCCTTCTCTGGACTCACCTCAGCCCCTCAATACTCACTCTGTGCAGTTGGCTGTGAATTCCTTTTACTGTGGATGTCGGTCTTGGGAATTCGTACTTGTTGGGTGAGACAGATCTTGTCTGTTGGGAAATTCCTCATCCTGGTCAGGCCACTGGAGCTGTGCAGTCTCCCCAGGTGGCTTCAGGTGTGGCTGTGGTGTCTGTACAGCAGCTCTCTGATGATACAGGGCTAGTGCTGGTGTGGTCATAGGGGGACACCAGAGGGAGCAGGAACTTTCCTGGAAATCCTCTCCAAAGCTTTTTCCCCAAAACTTCTGCAGAAGCTCCTCTGTTAATTTGGCCCTGGAGTGCTCCTCTGCCTCCCTGGCACTGGAAGTGTCTGTAGACACAGATGTTCCTCTTGGCTGGCTCTTCAGAGGGACTAAAGAGGGGATATTTCCTAAACTGGAAAGTGACAGAGCCGGTGTGATGTATGTGCTTGTCTCCATCCATCATGATGGCATGATTATTTTGTTGGCTCTTTCCAAACCCTGGCATTTCCTGCCAACATCTAAATAGTGATCCCTCACCGTGTTCTGGACCCAGAGCAGTGACAGCTGCAGACAGGGAATGTCCCGTGGGTGGAAGAGCTGCTGTAGAGCTGCCATGAGCATCCTCAGAACTCCAGCATGGGCAAACCTGCCGTGACCCCACACTGCACCAGTTACAGGAACAACTCGTTGCTCAGAGATGAGACATTCTCAAACGCATGGAGCTTTTCCAAGGAAAACGAAAGGGCAGGGAGCAGAGCCCATCTCCCGGAGGAGCAGAGCCCATCTCCAGAACAGCTGACCACCTCTCTGGGATACCAGGAAGATAAAACTCTGGGATACCAGGAAGATAAAACTCTGAATGCCTCTCCCAAAGCCATGTTGCTCTTTCTATCCTGTTTAACAGCTTTTCTTAACCAGGATGGTGCTTGATAGGGATCAGCTTCTGGAACACCTAACGCTGCTGTTGGCAGAGTGGGGTTGCACCAGGAGAGGTGTCTCTAGTTGCCCTCCCAGCTGACAGGACTCAAGAGGATGTGTCCATACAGGCACTGCCATCTCCGTCTCCACAGAGTGTTAGTGAGATCTGATGTGACCAATGGAAGACAAAACCACTCCATGCAGGACCTGAAGTAATGTCAGGAAGCTGTGTTGGGGGGGAGATTTAGGTTAGATAATAGCAAAAGGTTCTTCCCCCATAGGGTAGTGGGGCACTGAACAGGCTCCCCAGGGAATGGGCATGGCCCCAAGGCTGCCAGAGCTCCAGGAGAGTTTGGACAACTCTCTCAGGCATAGGGTGGGATTGTTGGAGAGTCCTGTGCAAGGCCAGGAGTTGGACTCCATGATCCTTGTGGGTTCCTTCCAGCTTGGGATATTGTGTGAGTCTATGATTCCATGATAGCCGGCAGGGCAGACACACATCAGTGACAGCAACGAGCCTGGAGAGCATTGTGGAGGTGTGGCTGCTGCTGGCAGCAAGGGCAGTCATCACTATCACTGGCAGCTCCCAGCTCCTTCAAATTCCCTGTGTGTGACTCACACTCCAACAGCAATCCCACACCACATCCAGGTGGTTCAGTTCAGTAGTCAGGACACTCAGGGGGTTCCAACTTTTCCTCTGAGGCTGTTCTGGGAATCACAAGTGAGCTGTGAGACCTTGCACAAAGGAATCACAGATCACAGCAAATGTCCTGGTTGGAAATGAGAGGAAAAAAATACATACAAGGATTATGTGCAGGAAATGGCTCTCCTGGGCTCTCCATAATCTGTTAAACAGGTTCTAATAGGCTCATTTTATAAAACACTGATATGGAGCTGGAAAGGAAATGTGAGGCTACTACAGATCTGACTGAAGGTACTTCAGATATGAGCCCAAGTGTGCAAAGAGCTTTTTGCTCTCTGGCTCCCACAGACTCAAAAAGTGACCACAACCCATCACTAGGAATTAGGGTGGGGCCTCATCAGGGCTGTGGGGAGATGTGACCCCTGCTCTGGAACACTGAAAGATCTGTTAGTGGCACTGCAGGGCTGTGAGCAGGATGTGGATGTGCCACAGATTGTAGGTGATCCTGTGCAGCCTGGAGAGGCCACATGGTCCCAGGCCTCAGAAGCTCTCCTGTTCTTCTCTCCATGTGCTTCACAAGCCTAAATGCATTATTTAACTGCTCTCTTTTTAAAAGACTAGGGCAGAGGTTTGCCTGAGATGGTTATTGCTACTACTTGCAGAATTAAACTGGGGATTAAAATAGATTTTATTTAATTAACCTGAATGAAATAAATGTTTGTGTCAGATTCAGTCTCAGGAGAGGTGTCAGAGCAGACAGTGCTGGTTAAACTGAATGACCTGTGCTTTTTCCGGTGGGATGAGCACAAAAATCTCTCTGTGGCATCTAGAGATGATTCCTTAATCTCCTTAACCTGTCTCGGGGACACACTTGGCTGCCAACAGGGCAGGGCTGGGGCTGGGATTGCAGAGCTGTGTGGTTGGAATCATGCTTGGGTGTTTCCATGTTCCAGTGGAAGTGAAAGTAGCCTGGGATTTGGTGAACAAAAGTACCACAAAGGCATGGATATTGCTGTTCCTCAGGTCCTGCTGCTGCCCTCAGCGACACGTGGCCCAAGTACCCAGATCCAAGTTTCCTCATGCCAGCTGGCCTGTGGGCAGCTGCATGCAGAAAACCTAAGAATTCCAAGAATTGCTCCATCTGCCTCCAAGTGCTTGCGTATCCAGCTCTAAAATCCTCATACGCCACCTGTGTCCTGGCTGTCTGTGGGAGTGATGGCAGCTAAGCGCTGAGATAGAGAGAGGGAAGCGCTCTGGGATTACCTGCCTAACCTGCTTATCCCACATTTTTCCTGAAAAGTGCATGTCCATTGATCCCAATAAATGCATCCCTCGGCCCTTCCCTTATCCAGAAGTGTGGCAATCAGGAGGGAAGGCAGTTCAGTGCCACCCATCTCTTCCCACACAAGGCCATCACCATCACCACAAACAAGGCTTCACTTCTGCATGTTCCATAGAATCATGGAATCATGGAGGCTGGAAAAGCCCTCTAACATCGAGTCCAACCATTAACCCGGCACCACCATGTTCACCACTGGCTCATAGCTGGAGCAGTGCGGCCAGCAGGCCCAGGGTTGTGCCTGTCCCCTGTGCTGGCACTGCTGAGCCTCCACAAGTGCTGTGTCCAATTCTGGGTCCCTCAGTTCAGGAATGACTCTCTGGAGTGAGTCCAGAGAAGGGAACAGAACTGAAGATGTGTCTGAAGTGACAGGAGTGGCTGAGGGAGCTGGGAAAGGGGCTCAGCCTGGAGAAAAGGAGGCTCAGTTATGGCTCTGCACAATTCCCTGACAGGAGAGGGCAGCGGGGTGTGGAGGGGGGAGGGTTGGGGCTGGGCTCTGCTCCCAGGAAACAGGGACAGGACAGGAGGAAACGGCCTCAAGATGTGCCAGGGGAGGTTCAGGTTGGACATCAAGGAGGAATAAAGGGTGGGTGGGCCTTGGAAGGGGCTGCCCAGGGAGGTTTGGAGTCCTCATCCCTGCAGGTGTCCCAGCAAGGCCTGGACATAGCACTCAGTGACCTGGGCTGGGTGACAAGGTAGGACGCGATGATCTTGGAGGTACTTTCCAACCGTAATGATTCTGGGATTTTGTAAATTATGTCCCTAAGTGTAACATCCACGCACCTGAACCCTTCCTTTTGCAGCAGCACCCAAACACCCACACAACCAAACATGGACTACCCAATCTCCATCCTGCTGTTGTTTCTGTTGCTGAATAAGGTGGAAACACAGAGAACAAAGCTGGGAAGCATTGCATTAATCCCTTTTGTTTGGGCACACCACTTCTCCAGACCTTTTTATTCCAGCTCTCCCGTTCCACCTGCTGCTGTTACACCCCTGAAGACACAAACTGGAGGTTTTTCTACACCACATCATGAGGTGGTGTAGAAGCCCAGCAGTCCAGGAGAGGATTCCTGAAGGACTTAGGCTCTGTAAAAATGAGTCCTACACCACTTGACTCCCAAGGCTGGTTCAAAGGTGTGTGTTAGTTTTCTTATTGCCCCATGGGATAAGAGGAGTAAGAAACTGTAGTGCTGTATTAGTCATTCTTGAGAGAGTCATTAACTCTTACTTGTATGAAACATATTTTTCAAGGGCTGAACTATGACCTGTTGGAATGTTTAGGAACTAACTGAGAAGATATGCCAGGGATGTGGATGGGGAGCAGGCAGGGATGGGTGACAGACCATAAATTATATATTTATTACAGAAAATTTAGACATATTTTATTTATGCACACTTCATACATATATAGATAGAGGGATATATGGGAGTGTATATGTAAAGTCAGATTTAAAATTACACACTCATGTGTTATTCCAAGCGGAAATGGGTTCAAACTGAAGGAGTAGGTTTAGATTAGATATGAGAAAAAAAAATCTTCCCTGTGAGGGTGGTGAGGCCCTGGCACAGGTTGTCCAGAGAAGCTGTGACTGCCCCAGCCCTGGACGTGTTCAAGGCCAGGCTGGACGGGGCTTGGAGCAACCTGGGCTACTGGAAGGTGTCCCTGCCCATGGCAAGGAATGGAACAGGACGGGCTTTAAGGTCCCATCCAACCCAAACCATTCCACGATTCCACGATTTTCACATAAATATACACCCACAAAGGCGTAGCTCTGTGTACAAACCATCCTCTAACAAGATATAATTAAATTGCTAATAAGATTTATCCGTAAATACGAATAACCACCTCAACCCGCGCCCGTTGCGCAGCGCGCTCGGACGTGCGGTGCCCGACGGTTGTGGCGGTGCCCGGGGGCTGCGGCGGTGCCCGGGGGCTGCGGCGGTGCCCGGGGGCTGCGGCGGTGCCCGGGGGCTGCGGCGGTGCCCGGCCCACGGAGGGGCGGGGAGAAGAGGAGGCGAATCCAGCCCCGGAGCCGCCCCGGCCGGGCGGGGCCTGAGGCCGCGGGTCCCGCCCTTGCAGCCGCGGCCCGGCCCGGCCCGGCCCGGCATGAGGCTGAGCCGTGCGGCCGTGCTGGCACAGGCCAAGGCGGCCGCGCTCGACGGCGTCCGCCGCCTCAACTGCTGGTGGGCGTGGGGACAGGCAGGGACGGGCCGGGGGACAGGGACTGAGGGGGGTACAGGGAGGGGTGAGGAAGGAGGACAGGCTCGGATGAGGCTGAGGGTACAGTAATGGAGGGAGGGCGGGGATGGAGAGGGGACAGGCAGGGCTGGGGGTGGGAGCACAGGCAGGGATCGAGAGAGAGGAAGGGCAGGGATGGTTGAGGGGTGGCAGGCCAGGATGGGGAGGGGACAGGCAGGGCTAAGGCTGGGGACCCAGGCAGAGATGGAGAGGGGGTTCAGACGGGCCTGGGGAGGGGAGACAAGGATGGAGGGGGGGCAGGAAGGGCTGGGGCAGATTCCTCCTCACACTTGGT
>JACBWW010000019.1:1484680-1523453 GCA_020086605.1 Lanius collurio | reverse complement strand
CCCTGTGCTCCTTGAGAAAATATTCCCTGTTTTGGCAAGTGATAAAACTCCTTAGAATTGTTGCTCCTGAAGTTCTATTCCACAGTTTGGACAGGGATCTTCTTGGCCTCTGTATGTGGCCTGTTTCCAAAATGCTTGTTGAAATATTTCATGGATTTCTTTGAGCTTCTCCTTTCCATAATACACCCAACTTTCACCTATCCTGGGGATCCCATGGAGCCAATGCTCTGCAAATTCAAGCCGTTTAACTTGGGAATCTTACATGAGTTCTCCTTGGGTGGGTCTGAGGAGCTGCTATAGAAAAGGGGGCAGGTTTGGGGGGAGCAGAGGCTCTTTGTCATCCTCAGCAGAGTGGAGCAATGGCTCTTTGAATTCTTCCCTCTGTTGGCAAAGATGAAGTGCCTCAAACCATGGGCTGGGGTGAGGCTGTTGCAGGAAAGAGGGACTGGGAAGTGCTGTGCTCCCTGCTGGCTGGGGCAGCGATGGGCTCTGACCGTGTCTCCGCAGCGTGAATGGCATTTCGGACCTCGAGCCGCTGCACCAGTGCCAGAACCTGAGCGAGCTGTACCTGAGGAAAAACAACATCTCGAGCCTGGATGAGCTGTTCTACCTGAAGGCGCTGCCACGGCTGCGGGTGCTGTGGCTGGCAGAGAACCCCTGCTGCGGGCCCGACCCCCACCGCTACCGCATGACGGTGCTGCGCAACCTGCCCAGCCTGCAGAAGCTCGACAACCAGGGTGGGCTTTGGTCACCTGCAACAGCCCCGGGCCAGGGGCACCTGGAAAACGGGGATGTGTTGGCTCCTCTCAAAGGCGTCCTTCGAGTTTTCCTAGAGTCAGGAGGTGGTAGGGGTTGGTTAGATTTAGTGCTTCTAAGCTGTTTTCTCTCTTTGTCTTCTCTTCCCCTTTCTCTTCCCTTTTCCTATCTGCCTCCTCTTCCTCCTTCCCCTTTTTGCTTCTCCATCCCTATCCCCATCCACATCTGCATCTCCTACCAGTTCCCTTCCCTTCCCTTCCCTGCCCTGCCCTGCCCTGCCTTTTCCTATCCCTTCCCCACTGTAGCAGGAATGAGTGCCTCATTATAGTTCAGACTGTACCACTAATTAGTGGTTTTTAGTGCTCTCTCTTTGCTGTGGCCAGACAAAGGTTCTATAACTGGATCTGCTGCTGTAGAAAAGCTTCTCTGTTTTTTTTTTCCCATCCGGTAGCAGCAATTTGGTGGCTTTTGGAGCCTTCTCCAGAGACAAGAAACAGCAAAGCATGTTTGCATCCCTCCCTGATACCCTTCTCACTTTGAGAGGCTGGCGATTGCTTCCAGCATTCTCCTGCACAGGTATCACTGCAGGACGAGGGTGAAAGCAAAATGACGGACAATTTTTGGACCAAACCGCTTGGGAACAGCTCTGCAGCAGCAGAACCTGCCCCGTGAGAGATGCTCTTCCCCTGGGCTGCTGCAGATCATAGCAACAGGTGTTTGTTGTGGCCTTTGCAGCTGTGACAGAGGAAGAGCTGTCGCAGGCCCTGGTGGATGGTGTGGAGATCACGGGCCCCCCAGCCCGGAGGAGCGTGGAGAACGGCTGGTCCGAGTTGTCTGCGTGCAGCGCTGCTGGAGCCACGCCGGAGCCCGCGAGTGAGCTGCTCAGCTGCAGCCTGGAGGACACAAAGTGAGGGCTGGGGAGCTGCCAGCCTTTCTGTTTCTGCGTTTCTGGGCTGAACTCGTGTGTAGCAGGAAAGGGCCCTGACATTCCAGGGGTCAGGCCTGCAGCCGGTGCAGGCCTGTCCCACTTACTGCACTGAGCTGTGCTGGTTCAGTGGCACTGCTGGGGCTGGTTCTGTGTCTGCCAAACAGGTTCTGCTGTGGGGGGTGACTCAAGTTCACCAGCTGCATGTGCAGTGAGGGATGGATCCTCTCTCATCTGGGAGCTCCAGTCCATTTCCTAGAGTCCTCTAGCTGGATATTTATTCCTTGCATGGTTGCCTGTGATGAGGAAGGATTGGCCTGGCAGAGGAAGGTTCTCCCAGCCGGTCATAATAACATTTGCTTTTCCTCCCTTTTTTTAGCAAAACTCAGGAGGAGCTTGATATGAAGCCTGTTCCCAGGGATAAATATTCCTCCTTTTCCCCTCAAGAGACAGATTGCAGCCACAAGAGGAGAGTGAGTATCTTTTAAAGACCAAATTGCTTTTCTTTGTATGTGAGGCTGAGCCCCAGCATTGAAGGATGTGAAGAACATGGGATTACCCCCAGAGGAGGGGAACAGAGCTGATACCAGGGCTGGAAGAAATGTCCAGGAGCAGCTGAGGGCTCTGGGTTTGTCTGATTTTGAGAGGAGGATGAGGGGTGACCTCATTTCCCTCTGCAGCTTCCTTAGGAGGGGATGTGGGAAGGGAGGTGCTGAGCTCTTCTACCTGAGATCCAGCAATAGGAGACATGGAAAAGGTTCAGACTGGACATTAGGAAGTGTTTATTTAGCAGGAGGAGGGTCAAACATTGGGAAGGGGCTGCTGAACAGGAAGCTTAGGTGGTTCCTCAGCCCCCTCTATGATGTAGCCTTGGATGAACCCAGATTTTGGTGGTTAGCTGGGAATTGCTGAGTGCTGGAATCGTTGCCATCTCGTCAATCAGCAGAGCAAGATCTAACCCACACTGCCTCACTCTGCCTTAGCTGCCTACAGCAGCACCACAGGCTCTGACCATTAAAAAAGGGGGAAATAGCCTCGCCATTGCAGGTTGGATGTTGGGCAAAAGATTCTCCCTAGAAGGACAGTTATTTAGGCTGTGGAATCTCTCCCTGGAGTTCTTCAAGACATGGTTTGACAGAACCACGATCTGGTGTTAGCAGTGGTCCTGCGGTGGTAGCAGGGCTGGAGACCTTCAAGGGTCCCTTGCAGAGAGCACCAGCTCTCCTCATTCCTCAGAGCAGCAGGCTTCTGTCCTTTCCCATCCTACACACACTGGGGAGTGAGTGCAGCCACTCCTGAATGTGCCTTTCCTTACAGAAGCCAGGCTGGAGCGTGGCTGGCAGCCAGAGCCGTGTGGGCAGGGCTGGGTTTGTCCTGCATTCCAGCCTCGTCATGCGCCGCATGCAGCCTCTGCCTGTGTTTGCCCCGAGGGCTCGGCTGTTAGTCCCGCTCCCATGGCTGCAGGTGGCTGTTCCAAACTGCTGCCAGTGGTGGTGGTGGTGGTGGTGGAAGAGTTCCTAGAAAGAGCAGGGAAAACCGAGTGTCCTTGTCCTGGCTGGCTGGTACAAAGCAGTGTCTGCCTTGTCCTGACAGAACAATGTCCTGAATGCCATCCTGCTTCTCATGAAGGAACTGGACACAGAGGGGCTGGAGATCATCCAGCAGACTGTGGCGAGGAGGCTCCAGGCCTTCCAGAAGAAGGAGTTGCAGGAGGAGTGACAATGCCCACCCCCATTCCAGCCTCCCTGGAACCCCAGCCCCTGGCACTGTCCTGCCCACACATCACTGGCTGTATCCAAAGCCTTGGTGCTCCCCACTCTGCTTCCCGTGCGAGGGGCTGGGATGAGATGCTCCTTCTCTGGGGATTTCCTGCTTGTGCAGCAGGCTGCCACTGTATCCAGTGTGGCTGGGGCTCTCGGATGGGAGCTGCAGGCAGATCAGCAGAGCAGAAGGGAACAAGGCTGCAGCCAGAGGTGCTGTGTGATCCAAGGGGGAGCAGAGCCTGCTGATGGCTGGGAAGGTAGGTCTCTGACCCTCATCCAGCCTGGAGTGCACAGCACCTCTGAGGGCACTTTGTACCACAGAGATTTGCTTTGGTGAAGTCTGACAGGCATTTCCTGAGATCATCACCAAGAACTGCCTGGTGCAGGTGGTGAAGGTCAATGGCCAGTTATTAATTTATCTGCCAGCTCTTGGCTGACTTCCTCAGGTCCTTGCTGGTGCACGCAGCACCTACTGTGGTGGTCAGGCAGCCCAAAGGAAAGCTCGGAGCAGCCCAAAGGAAAGCTCAGAGCAGATAGGTGAACTAGAAATGACTCCCACATCCAGAGTGCTCAGCTGTCCTCTCACTCCAACATTCCCTGCAGGCATTAGAGCAGCTTAAGGAAACACCCCAGTTGAAAGGCCCTGAGCGTTGCTGCCTGCTTTGCACATACATCAGAGGTGGCTGTTGCTCTTGAACTGATAAAACTGCATTTACCAAGTTTTATAGAGCTGTTAAATACAAACTAAACTGTTGTGACATACCAAATAAACCCAATTATCCCTCAAGGCTGTGTAAGTGGTGGCTGGAGTTCAGCAAAGGCCTGGCTGGGGGCACTGCTCCATTACCTCTGGTTCAGGGAGTGCATTATGAGCCCTGCGGAGCAGAAGGAGGGCTGGGAGCCCTGCGCCTTCCCGCTTCACTGCACCTCTGTAACGGTGAGCCTGCTCTCAGCTCTGCTTTGCAGGGGCACTGGGCTGTCTGGGAACCTTCTTGCAACTGCAGCAAAGGCAGGGAGCAAAAGAGGTGGTGAGGAAAGGTCAATGTAGAGCCACCTGGGTGGGATGATGGCCCCAAGATATGGGACACAAGCCCTCCGTGCCTCCCAGCACTGCACTGGCGATGTGGCCTTTCCGTGGCCCCCCTGTTCCTGTTTGTGCAGTGTCCAGGCTGTACTGCCAGGAAGGAATGCTCCTCAGGGATGGTGACAGCCCTGTGTCCACAAGCCTGTTTGCCTGACCTTGGTGGGAAGGGACACAGTTTGACCCTCTTCACTCGGTGGGGGGAGATTTGCTGATGCCTTTAACTCCTCGAATGACCTTCGTTCTTGCCTTCTGCGTTGAACCCAGCTGCAGTTGTGTGATTTATGATGTCCCAGACTTCCTTTGACAGCCAGGGCCTGGGAGACTCACCCCCCAGCTTTTCTGGGATACAAGTGACCAAAGGAAGTGTCCATCAGGACTTGTTGGTCATGGGTCTGGTGCAGTAATCACCGTGCCCTTGAGGCCACACTGACACAATTCCTGAAGAAATTGGGCTGCTCACTGCCTGTGTGCTGTGCTCGTCATCCTTGGCTGCTGCTGGTGTTGCCCTCGGAGCTCCCAACTGCTCCTTGCAGCATCCCAGCAAACCCTAGCAGGACCCCGGCCCCTCTGGGCCCTGGCAGCCTGCCTTGAGCTGCAGGATGCTCCTGGAGGCTTGCTCTGCCCTCTTTTCGGAGTGGGCTCAATGTGCCAGGAAGTCTGGGAGCACAGTCACATCCCCTCCTGCTCATCCTGGGAATGCAAGTGCCTGTCCATTTTCTCCCAGAAATTTGGCCCTCCAAGTACTTTTTTTGGTGGAATGAGGTATGAGGGCTGCAGTGACTCATGTCCCTCAACGTGCTGCTGGTCTGAGCCTGGAGGCACCCTTGTCCCCATTCACACCCTAAACCTGGCTGCTGCAGAGCTGTGCTGCTGACAGATTTTCCACGTGACCTGCTCTCACTCTGCCCTGCCTCAGCCGGGAATATCGAGCGGTGAATGCAGATGATTCCCAGCTGTGGAAAATGCCAGTGCCTGTGCAGAGCCACTTCCCTTCAAACCATCCTCAGGGATTCTGAGAGCTGATGGTGAGGCAGGTTTGAGGCCCATGGCTGAGGGAAGGAGGGAAGGAGTGGGCTGGAGGTCCCCCAAAGTGCAGTGGCACATGGGATAGTGTAAGAGCCCAATCCCACCCAGGAAATGGAGCTCCAGGAGAAGCCAAGTCTCTGCCTGGGATCTCCTGAGCAGATATTCATTCAAGAGCAGCAATGCTGCCTCCATCACCAAGGTCTGCTACTTCAGGTGTCCAGGGAAGAAACAATAGTTATCATCTTCTTCCAGAGCCTAAAATGTGTCCAATTAGGGGGAAAGCACTGAAATCATGGGATCATGGAATAGTTTTGGGTGGGAAGGGACCTGAAAGCCCATCTCATTCCAGCTCTCCCATGGGCAGGGACACCTTCCACTATCCCAGGTTGCTCCAAACCCCCATCCAACCTGGCCTTCCAAGGGATCCAGGGATGCAGGGGCAGCCACAGCTTTTCTGGGCAACGTGTGCCAAGGTCTCCCCACCCTCACAGCCAAGAATTTCTTCCCAATATCCCATCTAACACTGCGGCAGTGTTTTGGCTTGTCACTCCAGGTGTTTGTCCAAAGTCCTTCTCCAGCTTCCTTGTTGGCTCCTTCAGGCACTGGAAGGCCACAATGAGGTCACCCCAAAGCTTCTCCTCTCCAGGCTGAACGATCCCAGCTCTCCCAGCCTTTCCTCCCAGCAGAGCTGCTCCATCCCTCTGCTCATCCTGGTGCCTCCTCTGGGCTCTCTCCAGCAGCTCCACGTCCTCCCTGTGCTGGGCCCCAGGGCTGGGGCAGCTCTGCAGGTGAGGTCTCACCTGAGTGGGCAGAGGGGCACAATCCCAATCCCTTCCCTGCTGCCCATGCTGGGGCTCAGCCCAGCACGGGGTGGGCTGTGGGATGGGGCATGGCCAGCCCTCACCACCTGCGTCCCCAAGTCCTTCTCCAGGGGCTGCTCCATCTGCTCATCCGCAGCCTGGATTGACCCCGGGAGTTGCCCTGACCCAGGGGCAGCACCTGCACTTGGTGCTGTTAAACCTCATGAGACTCCCATGGGTCACTTCTGGAGCTCGTCCAGGGCCCTCCAGGAGTGTCACTGCACCCCCAGCCTGGTGGCACCTGCAAAACTGCTGAGGGTGCCTCGATCCCTCTGGCTGTGGCACTGATGCAGAGACTGAATATCCCTGGGCCCACTGCCGACCCCTGGGACACCACTGGGCACTGATGGCCATTGGGACCCTGAGCCACTGACCCGCTGGCTGTGACCATCCAGCCAATTCCTTGTCCATCTAACAGGCCACCTGTGGAATCCAGCTCTCTCCAATGCAGAGAGAAGGATGTTGGGTGGGATTGTGTCCAGCCTTGATAGAAATGCGGATAAATGGCATCCATAACCCTTCCCTTGTCCACTGCGGGAGTCACCCCATCAGACGTGGTCAGGGGGAGCTTTCACTTGGGGACAGCTCCATGGGGAGGACAAAATAACAGCATGTTTGACCCCAAAGACTGTGATGCATTCTGGTGCTGACGCTGGCCTGGAGGCTGGAGCCGTCAGCCGACAGCCCCAGGAGGGACATGGCCTGGGAAAGGGGCTCCCTGTGACCATCTGGCACAGCCCGAGCGCGCGGAGCTTGGCCAGGCCGGCACACTTGGCTGACACCCTGAGAAACTGCCTCACAAACAAGTACAGCACCACCCTAAAGCACTTGGGGGCTTCCCTTGAAGGTGGGAACCCAGTGATGTTTCTCTGGAATCTCGAAGCAATTGCGAAAGGATGCTGACCTTGCACTCACCATGACCCGGCAGGGAGCAGAAGCTGCCTGTGGGTCTCACTCTCCCAGGCTTTGAGGATGCACAAAACCAGGAAACTTCTTGGCCCGGCATTAACCCGGCTTGGGAAAACCATCAAGCTTTGCTTGTTCCCCCACCCCGCCCCTATCCTGCCGCCCATCCCCCCCGCAATGACCACTCCAGAAGGCAGGTTTGGCTCCAGCAGGTTTTATCTCTAGAGGAGAGGAGCAGCGCCGTGGGCAGTGTGGGATCTGGGGCTCACGGAGCAGCGGTGAGGTGACGGACACGGTGCCCGTGGCCACACGGTGATGGTCGCAGCCAAGCATCATGCAAGGGGACAGGGGCTTGCCAGGATCCCTGTGCTCAGCCCTCGAGACCCCCACGGGGGATGGAGCTTCACCGGGGCTCAGGGGAACCCAGAAGCCCCCGGAACCAGCTCCGACCTGCTCTGGGATGGCTCTGCATCCTTCTCACTCCCCTCCCGCACACGGGGCAGGTGACTACAAGCAGCAGCAGTTGGCTCAGGCGGTCAAGCCGCTAAATAAGGACTCAAAAATACCCCATCATTAAATAATAATAAACTATTAAGGGAAGATTAAGGGTCTGGGCTGTGCAGCTGGGTTCAAGCAACTCTTCTGCATCTGCACAGGGACCAGACCCCGCAGCAGTGATTCGGGGCAGGATTGTGCCTTTCTGGGAGCCAGCACCAGGCTCTGCCTGCTGTAAGGGGTTGATGGCAAAGCTACAGGGCTACTGAGAACAGAGGGGAAACAGTGCTCCCCCAGCAGCATGTGGGCATGGAGAGGACACGGCGGGGGCTATGGGTCGGGCTGGTGGGACTAGAAGCCCTTCTCGATGCTGAGGGTGCGGCGGGTGACGTGCTCCATCTGCCCCGAGATGTACTCGGTGAGGCTGATCTGGTAGTTGGCAAGCATCTTCAGCATCAGCCGCAGGTTCAGCCACCACTGCTCCTGGGGCAGCCTGTGCCTGTGCAGGGGGACACAGCTCTAGAGGGGACATCTTGGGAAGGTTCCCCTGGGAGATGGTGAACTGCTGGGGCATGAGGACTTACTCAAAATCCGTGACTTTCTTGAGCTCTGTCACGGGGCTGAAGGCCACCACCTTCTTCCGCAGCCCGATGACACAGGCAGTGTCTCCAGAGTTGGCAAACACACGCCCTGGGAGGAGGACACTTCACCTCGCTGGGGGCCAAGCCTGGAAGCCTGGAGTAGCAGCCACCAGCCTCCCTCTCCCTCCATGGGAACCCCAGTCCTCAGCTCACCCTTGCTGTAGACTTGCTGCAGCTTCTCCGACATCCACAGCACCGCCTTCACTCCCAGCTTGGTCCCGTAGTTCCGGTCAAAGGGGGTCGGGGCTCCCCCCTGGGGACAAAGAAATGGGGATGTCAGGCCTGCCCAGCTCTCAGGGCCAGTGTGGCCCATGTCACCCTGTCCCCTGTACCTGCTGGAGGTGGCCCAGGACGTTGATCCTGCAGTCGAAGATGCCTTTGCCCTCGGAGGAGTAAAGGTTGTAGAGGAACTCGGTGGTGTAGTGCTCATGGCACTTCTCGTTGCTGGGGGGCAGAGGGAAGGGCTTGGGGGGCTGCTCCTTCCTCTGGCATCCCCAGGGTGTTGTCCCCCTTTGTTTCCCATAACACCTTTTTTGTACTGTTTTGTTCTCCCCGAGTCCCAGAGCCCCGGCCTGTGTCTCTTGGAGGACCCTGAGGCTGGGGTGGGACAGTGTCCCCATGGCCAAGCGTGTGCCCACTGTGCCAAACCTCTGCCCAGGAACCTCTCTGGCCATGGGAAGGGCTCAGCTCTGACCTTGCTCCCTGCCACGGGGCTGGGGTTTGCAGTGACTGTCCCCAGGGGACCCCAACTCACCGCAGCACCAGCCCCCTCTGGATATCTGTCTTCATTTTGTCGGTCAAGTGCTCCACGTTGGCCTGCAAGATAAACATGGGGATGCCGGCAGCCATCCCGCAGCCCTCCAGTCCTGACACCAACCCAGCACAGGCTCCCACAGCTCCTGCCCTGCTCCTTCCCCAGTTTTCCTTCTCATTTTAGCCAGAGAGCTGCTCCTACCCACTCACCTTTAAGTCATGGATAGTGAAGGGGTCTTCATAGACGTAGGCAGCATCGGCGCCCACGGCGATGCCGGTGACCGTGGACAGGTACCCGCAGTAACCCCCCATGGTCTCCACAATGAACACGCGGCGCTTGGTGCCCGATGCCGACTGCTTGATGCGGTCGCAGCTCTGTGCCCAAAGAAGGGGAGGTCACACCAGGGAAAGCCACATTTGCTTCCCCGGCATGGGACATCGGCCACTCCAAGATATGATGGAAGGTGGTGGGGCAGGGTGGTCCCATGAGTGGTCCCCATTCATGTCCCTCACCTCCATGGCAGCGTTGACGGCCGTGTCAGAGCCCAGGCTGAAGTCGGTGCCGGGCACGTTGTTGCTGATGGTGGCAGGGATGACGCACATGACGATGCAGAGCTCCTCGTACTGCCCACGCGCCTCCACCAGCTGCAGCACCCCCTCGTACGCCTGCAAGTGGCCAAGGGATTGGGAAATGCTGCCCCTGCAGCTGGATCCACATACCAGAAAGATTCCTTTGGGACATCCACAGCCACCCCAGCCCCCACTGAACCGAGGATTCTGCCACACCTCAAAGCCCCCGATGACCAGCAGCCCCTGGATGTTGAATTTGCGCACATTCTCCACGATCTTCTCCATGCAAGTCTTGGGCAGCGTCCTGTGGTGGGGAAGGGGATGCAGACAGTGGGGTGAGGATGGCAGGGACACCTCTCCCCTATGGCCCCCTCCTCAGGGCCACACTCACCGCTTGGTGCCCAGCATGGAGCCACCGCGGCCCAGCCATCCCGCCACGTCGTGCCAGCCCACCTCGCGGACCTGCAGGCACCAGTGCCGGGTTAGGGGTGGGAAGAGCCCCCTCCACCACCCTTGAAGCCCAGCCCCATCCCCTGGGACATTCCAGGCTCACCGTCCCCTTACCTGCCCCTTGGCCAGGCCCTCGAAGCCGTCGCTCACCACATAGATGGTGTGTCCCTGGCAGATGCCGATGCGCACAGCTGAGCGCACAGCAGCGTTCATGCCGGCGGCTGGTGCTCCCACATTCAGGATGGCCATGCTGAAGGGGCTCTGCGGGGACAGGGAAGGGAACAGAAAATCCCTGTGTGTCCCCAAGGTGGCAATGGTGTGCCCTGCTGCTCCCCATCACCTCTCACCTTCTCCTGAGCTGGCTTCTGGTGTGCCAGCAGCTTGTAGATGTTCCAGTTGTTCTCAAAGCTCCTGCAATAGCATGGTGACATGTCTGCAAGGCATGTCTGGGAGAAGGGGGAGTCTCTCCAGTGCCCCTGGAGTATGACTGGGGACAGCCTTCTGGATGCAGGAGCCAACAGCTTCCCCACAAGGAGAAGCCCCCATCCAAGAGGGATGTCTCCCCCAAGCCTGGTTCCTGCTCCTCACCTTCCACGGAGCTGGATGGCCTCCTCAAACCTCTTCTCATCCATGGCCTTCTGCACATCCTTTGTCTTGGGCCAGGAGAAAGATGCAGAACCGTGACACCCACATTCACAGGCAGAGTGGGACCCCCACCCAAATTCCCTGGTACTCACCACCTGGACACACTCCATGAGTGGCAGCCGCACTGACTGGTTCCCAGAGAGGCTGACCACGCAGGCTGGGGTGTCCGGTGTGGCCTCCAGCAACGCCATCACCGCCTCCATCCCCATCTTGCTGCTCTGCAAAGGGACAGGGGCACCTTTGACACTGGTGGGGCACCTTTGACACTGAGGCCACCAGTCTCAGCCGGGTGGGATGCTCAGGGATGCTCCCATAGGCTTGGAAACCACATGGCTGCTGATTCACTGCTGGAAAGCCGATGGTTTTATTTAAAAATCCATGATATTTGGAGTAAATGAGGAGAAATAGGTGCACAGCTCTACCCAGCACAGCGAGGCTGAGCCCATCTGAGCCTCACCCTGGCCGGCAAATCCTTTCCTTTGGGCAGAGGGATGGCAGGAGCAGGCTTCCCCCTCTCTGTGTCCTCCCCTTGACCTACCAGCACACGGTCAAAGGCAGACGGGGTCCCTCCGCGCTGCACGTGCCCAAGGACAGTGACCCGTGTGTCGAAGCCCAGGCGTTGCACCACCAGCTGTGGAGAAGAGGGGACATCGTGCTGGGGACCCACCAGTGTCCGTGGGTGCCAGGGCGGTGCCAGGGCAGTCGCTTACATCCTTCACGTAGTTGGAGGAGATGGGTTTGCCGCTGCGGTCGATGGCACCCTCGGCGATGATGATGATGTTGAGCCGTGAGCCCCGGCTGCGTGTCTGGCACGAGAGGAGGATAAAGGGCCACCACGGCTCAGCCAGAACTCACCGTGGGCCACGTGTGAGCGCCCTCCCCTCCCCACCATCCATGCTGCCCCAGGGGTGGCTCAGGTCACGGACAGCCGAGCCCCTGAGCCAGCGCTGCCCCTGGCACGCGAGGGCTGGATTTGCGCTCGGCTGAGTGCCCCGGTTCACAGGGACAATGGCGGCAGCTCCCGAAGCTTCGCAGGGGCAGGGCACCGGCTGCAGGGCTCAGCCCGGGCCCCTGCGGGGACTCCCCAGGGGGAACAGGGGATGGGATGCTAGGAACTCCCCCTCACCTCCCCAAGCCTCTCGCACATGAGGTCCTCCCAGCCATCCTCCGGAGGGGATTCAGGGATGAAGAGCCAGTCAGCGCCTGAGGCCAAGCCAGACACCAGCGCCAGGTACCTGGGGGGACACGGCGGTGGCAACACCGACCCCGGAATGTGGCATCCCGTCCCACTGATGGGCTTCCCCACCCACGGGGGCTTACCCGCAGTGGCGACCCATCACCTCCAGCACGAATGTCCGCTGGTGGCTGCAAGGACATGGGTGGGAAGAGAAGGAGGTGGGTGGGTGTGATGGCCAGGGCAGTGCAGCCCCCAGCCCCCGGCCCCATCCCGCTCACCTCTGTGCTGTGGTGGTGATGGCGTCGATGACCTCCATGATGCGGTGCAGCGCCGAGTCAGTGCCGATGGTCATGTCGGTGCCACAGAAGTCGTTGTCGATGGAGCCCACCAGCCCCACGATGTTCAGGCGGCAGTTCTCCCGCGCCACCTCCTCGCTGATCTGCCCTGGGGAGGGTCACAGCACCACACTGGTTCTTTCAGGGCACTCATGTCCCCACCATCGTGGGGTCACAGCACAGCCCTCCTTGGGGTCACAGCACTGGGGTGACCCTCCGGACCTCACCACCCTCCAACACCTTCATCTACACCCCTGGGGGTTGGGAGGGGCTCACCCACCATCTCGGACCAGCTCCTCCAGCAGCCCAGCCCATTCGGAACGGAAGATGTCAGCGCCGGTGAGGCTGCCATCGCCGCCGATGACGCACAGGTTGGTGATGCCGTGCTCCACCAGGTTGCGAGCGGCCCGGAGCCGGCCCGCGCGCGTGGTGAAGGCCTTGCAGCGGGCGCTGCCGATCACCGTCCCACCCTGGGGACAGAACGGGGCACACGGCTCAACACGCACATTTGGGGGTCTGGGATCTGGGGTCCCACGGCCCCATGGTGATCCTCACCAGCTGGATGATGTTGGAGACGCTGAGCCAGTTGGCTTGTTTGATGTTGTCACCCCCCTCCACCAGCCCCTCGTAGCCCTGCAGAGAAGCAGAGGGTGGAGGTGAGGGGTACCCCAGCACAGGGGGGTGGATCCCCCCAACCATGATGGGGAGCAGGGGGGTACCCCAACCTCATAGATGAGGAAGACCTTGGCTCCCACGTATATCCCCATGCGGGTGACAGCACGGACGGCAGCGTTCATGCCTGGAAAAGTGATATGAGAGCTGGAGTATTCCCATGGGATCCTGAGTTTTGCACGGGATGGAATCCTACAGGTGACCCCGAGGTGTCCCCTCGAGCAGGGGGAACCTCATGGCACCCTGCACCCCACAGGGAATGGGATCCTATAGGTGACCCTGAGGCGTCCCCTTGAATGGGCGGGGAGCCACGTGGGCTGAGACCGGGGAAACTCAGCGCACAGCTGGGCCTGTGGACGAGAAACTGCCCGGGAGCGAGTTGCTTCTCCCGGGGCGAGGGGGGGGGGGCGGGGGGGGGGAGGGCGACGGGGACAGGGACGGACACACCCCCTCCGTGGTCTCCCCCGGTGGGGCCCCTGCCCTCCCACGGCGACGGCCCGAGGCTGACGGGGACGGGGAAGCGGCGGGGGTGGGGGGCACACGGGAGAGGGGGTCCCCATCCGCCCGCCCCGGGGAGGAGCGCGGGCCGCGGACTCCGGCCCCGAGGGGTCGCAGGCACGGACACGCGGGGAGGCCGCGGGCCCGGCCGAGCCCCCCGCCCCGCCCCGCCGGGCGCACCTTGCGCGTCGCCGCCGCTGGTGAGCACGGCGATGGCCATCCCGGCCCCCGCCATCCGCAGCCGCTCTAGCTCCGCCGCCGCCATCGCTGCGCTCCCGGCACCGGCGCCGCCGCTGCGGACACGCCCCGGGACACGCACGGACCGCGGACACGCCCCGGGACACGCCCCGACCGAGGGGACACGCCCCGGGGCACGCCCCGCCCGCCGCCGCGGCGCGGCAGAGCAGGTGACACGTCGCGCCGTGTCGCGACATGGCGCGCCATATCGTGCCTGTCGGTGTGCGCATGCCCCGCCATCCCCGAGCGCGCCATCCTGCGTGAGGTCCGTCACAGAGTCCTGGAGGAATTGGCTGATGGAGCTGGCCAGCCGCTCGCCAGGATATTTGAAGGGTCTTGGCTGTCCGGTCAAGTCCCAGGTGACTGGGAAAAAGGAATCCTTGTCCCCATCTTTAAAAAGAGAGGAAAGGAGGAGCCTGGGAACCGGACCTACCGGCCCGTCAGCCTCCCCTCTATGCCTGGGAAGATCAGAGGCCAGACCCTCCTGGAAGCTCTGCTGAGGACTGGAGGTGGTTCGGGACAGCCAGCACAGCTGCACCAAGGGCAAGTCCTGCCTGACCAGCCCCCTGACCACGTCTGATGGGGTGACTCCCGCAGTGGACAAGGGAAGGGTTATGGATGCCATTTATCCGCATTTCTATCAAGGCTGGACACAATCCCACCCAACATCCTTCTCTCTGCATTGGAGAGAGCTGGATTCCACAGGTGGACTGTTAGATGGACAAGGAATTGGCTGGATGGTCACAGCCAGCGGGTCAGTGGCTCAGGGTCCCAATGGCCATCAGTGCCCAGTGGTGTCCCAGGGGTCGGCAGTGGGCCCAGGGATATTCAGTCTCTGCATCAGTGCCACAGCCAGAGGGATCGAGGCACCCTCAGCAGTTTTGCAGGTGCCACCAGGCTGGGGGTGCAGTGACACTCCTGGAGGGCCCTGGACGAGCTCCAGAAGTGACCCATGGGAGTCTCATGAGGTTTAACAGCACCAAGTGCAGGTGCTGCCCCTGGGTCGGGGCAACTCCCGGGGTCAATCCAGGCTGCGGATGAGCAGATGGAGCAGCCCCTGGAGAAGGACTTGGGGACGCAGGTGGTGAGGGCTGGCCATGCCCTATCCCACAACCCACCCCGTGCTGGGCTGAGCCCCAGCATGGGCAGCAGGGAAGGGATTGGGATTGTGCCCCTCTGCCCACTCAGGTGAGACCTCACCTGCAGAGCTGCCCCAGCCCTGGGGCCCAGCACAGGGAGGACGTGGAGCTGCTGGAGAGAGCCCAGAGGAGGCACCAGGATGAGCAGAGGGATGGAGCAGCTCTGCTGGGAGAAAAGGCTGGGAGAGCTGGGATCGTTCAGCCTGGAGAGGAGAAGCTTTGGGGTGACCTCATTGTGGCCTTCCATCCTTCCATTGAAGGAGCCAACATGGAAGCTGGGAAGAGACTATTTACAAGGGCCTGGACAGAGGGGAATGGCTTCAAAGTGCCACAAGGCAGTGTTAGATGGGATATTGGGAAGAAATTCTTGGCTGTGAGGGTGGGGAGGCCCTGGCACAGGGTGCCCAGAGAAGCTGTTCCCATCCCTGGAAGTGTCCAAGACCAGGTTGGATGGGGGCTTGGAGCAACCTGGGATAGTGGAAGGTGTCCCTGCCCATGGGAGGGGTGGAATGAGATGAGCTTTCAGGTCCCTTCCCACTCAAAACCACTCCAGAACAGTATTCCATGCCATAGCACGCTGTGGGATGCTATTATGTGCCACCCCAGGCTGTGCCATGCTCTGCCAATGAGACGAGCTGGGGCTTTTACTAGAAATTCCACATTTTAAAATTTTTAATTTATAATTATTTTAGGCATAATTAAAAAACACCTAAAGATACCTGTGGAGGAAGCCCTGTAGTGGATTTCTCACTCCTTCTGCCCAGCTCAGCTACCCAGAGTGTCACCCCTTTCCAGGGAGAGGGGTCCTGTTGCTGGGTGCCCTTTCCACACCAGGCGGGTGCAGCGCAGTGATGGGAGGCTGCTCCTTCCAATCCTCCCCAATCCCTGGGAATGGTCCCCATCACCGTGTCCCCCTGGTCTCCCACATCCCCCAGGAGAGGGGGACGGGGCCCTTCCCAACCAAGGGATGGAGAAACTGAGTCAGGTTCTGGCTGCTCGCCCAATACCATCTGTGCCGGGGGCAGCTCGGAGCCTCATCCTGCGTCCTCAGGCGCCGCGGGGCCCGGAATATCCGGCAGGGAAGGGGTGCGGGTGGCTCGGGTTAAGGAAATGGGAGAGACCTGGCCGGAGTCCCACTCTCCTCCTCCCACAGCCCCACCTCCCCGGCCCACTTAACATCCCATGGGCCAGTCGTGGGGCCACCAGCGCGTCCCCAGCGCGGTGTCCGTGGCCACGATGCTGCTGCTGCTGCTGCTGCTCTGCGGGGCCCTGGGCTGCGGGGCGGAGCAGGCGGGTGAGGCAGGGACGCGGCGGTGGTCAGGGACGCTGGGGTTGGCGTGGGGGCACACGGGGCTCACGGCGGGTGACGGGCGGTGGGTGATGTCCCGCGTCTCCCGCAGCCCCGCTCGCCTTCAGCATGCTCCAGCTGACCCGCGTCTACAGGGGCAATTCCATGTTCCGGGGGAACGCCAGCCTGAACGGGCAGCTCAGCCACCTCCTGGACGAGGATAATATCACCCAGGTGCTCCCGCTGGAACCTCCGGACGCCTGGGCCCGGCGGCAGAAAGACGTGATCGCCTACTTGAAGAACTTCAGGCAGTTGGTGCAGCTCTTCAACAAGGAGAGACCCATCAACTGTGAGTGGTACCCGGGGCACAGGGGCGGGCCCCCAGGGAAGGGGAGCCTCTCCTGCGCTGCCAGGGCACTGGGGTGGTTCTCCAGGGACAGATGGGCAAAGGGATGGGGTCATGTCCATGTGCAAGACCACCCTGTGGGCAAAGGGAGCCCTTCTGTGGGGCCGGGAATTTCTTACCCTGGGAACGGGATGGTGCTCTACCTGTTGCTGCTTCTCAGGAAAAGAGCTGGGGGCTGCAGCCTGTGGGGTGGGGAGGTGTAGGAAACCTTCCTGCTCTCTGCCTGCATCCCACCTGGATTCCACTTGCACCCTGCCTGCATCCTGCTTGCTTTCTGGCTGTTCCCTGCCTGCATCCGGCAGCTTGTGGAAGCTCTGGGACGCTGCTGGCGATGGCTTCGTGCTCTTGCCCGCTCGGCTCCATTAACCCTGTCACCTCTGCTGCTCCTGCCCAGGGTGTGCTTTCCTTTCCTTTCCCTGGTTACCCCCAAACCGGTTTTGCCCCAGTCCCACATTCCTGCACCCTTGGGGAGCCCGGTGTCACCGCGGGGTCTCTGGCATGACCCGCCCCGCCGCTGCCGGTGTCCCTGTGCTCCATCCGCGAGAGCCGCGAGCAGCTCTGTGCCCAAAACCTCCCTCTCTGTAAAACCGGAGCTGTGCCGTGCAGAGATAAGGGAGGGAAAATAACTCTGGTCTCTGGAAAAGTCACTGCCACGACCAAACCGAGGAGAAGCGAAGCTGTGGGTGGGTTGGGTGGTGCGAGGCTGAGGCTGTGCAAACTCAGTGCCCAGTGAGGGCCACGGGGTGCTGGGGGTGGGAGCGTGGTGACCCTGTCCCCTCCCTCTGTCCCCGCAGTCACCCAGCACCTGTGCTGCCACCTCGGCTGCCGCCTCTTCCCCAATGGCACAGCCCAGGGCTTCTACGAGGTGACCCTCAACAGGACGGCGTTCCTCAGCTTCCACGTCTCCAACGCCACCTGGGAGCGGCGCTGGCCCGGCGAGCTCCCGGTGGCTGCCTTCGCCCAGGCACAGCTGATGAAATACCCCATAACCACGCAGGACCTGCAGTATTTCCTCAACACCACCTGTGTCAGCATCCTGCAGGCTCAGAGCGCCAGGACAGGTCCGTGGTGGGGCCGGGGCCGGGGACAGGGACACGGTGGCGTGGCCCAGTCATCACCTCCGTCCCTCTGACCTCTTGCAGGAAAAGTCAGCGGCCGATCGCGCACTCCGCTGGTGCTGGGGCTGATCCTGGGGAGCCTCGCCCTGCTGGGCATGGCCCTGGGCATCTTCCTGTGCACAGGAGGGAGCTGCTAGTGTGGGCAGCTGGCCCGTGTCACGCCATGGACAGAGGGGACGGAGCTGTCATCTTCCCGTGCATCCATCACCACCCTGCGGAGGCACGGGACAGACCCATCATCTCCCTGTGGAGTCAGGGGATGAATCCATCATCTTCCCAAGGATCCAGCAACTCTCTGTGGATTCATCATCACCCTGGGGAGGCAGGGCCTGGATCCATCATCCCTGCACAGAGACAGAGGATGGATCCATCATTCCCCTGTGAAGGCAGGGACCAAGGCCATCCCTCATGAGGGATGCACGTCCCCAGTGCCACAGACTTTGCTCCCCAAGGACAGCAGTGGCTTCCCAGTCCTGTCCCAGCTGCACTGACCTCTCCAGCAGCCCCTAGCCCTGTGGATGATCCTGATGCCAGGCAATGCACTGAGACTCCACACAGAAACATTGGGCATGGATGGAAACATGGTGGGGAGGGATGTTGGGGGGAAAGCAGCAGGAGAAACAGCCATGGAATGGTTAAAGGGATGCTGTTAAACCCTCATTTATCCCTGTTCCAGTGGGGATGGAGGGAGGATGTCACACTTTGTGTAATAAAACCACCCTTCAGCTCCCACCACACCTCTGGCTGCTCTCATTCCCCTTGGCAGCACTGATGTGGGGCTGTGGATCCATCCTGGGCCATGGCTGCTGGTGCTGGGTGACCTCGTTGGTGTCGCCAGCCCCTGTGCCAGACCTTGGGTTGTGTGCTAAGTTTTCCAGGCCTCTGGAAAGATGCTGGTGGTGTTTGCAGGAGGGTCTTGCACCTCCTGAGCTCATTCCAACCTTCTCCTAGCTTTGGTTTGACTCAATTAAGTCATTTTCCCAACGTTTTTCATTTCCTCGCTCAGTGTGAGATGCTGAGGTCAAGCACACACAGCTGTGAGGGCACAGTTTTGCTTTTCCACTGTCCAAATCTGTGCTAAAAACTCTTTGACTGTTTAAACTTTTATTGCATCGATAAGAAACCCTTGGCCACGTTTCCCTTTCACCCAGAAGAGGATTTTGAGCTTTCCTGCTCATCTCCACTGCTGTGGCAGCAGGAAGGGCTGGGGATGAGCCAGGAGCTGGCTGGGGACAGCACAGGAGAGAGACTTTCCTGGATTAGCTTCCAGCTCTTTCCTTTCTAAACACCCTGCGAGCAAGACAGGGTGGGATGAGGGAAGATGGGAAAAGAGATGAGGGACAGAAAGGATGGGAAGATGACCTTAGGGGTTGTCCTCACGGAGGGATGGAGGAAGAGGCCTGCAAAGCCCACATCTCATCACCCTGGCCCCCAGCCACCCCCGGAGCAGCCCCCGCCTCCCCTGGGCTCCTGGGGCAGGGGCTGGGGCACTCCCCACCCTTGGCAGGCTCCAAGAGGCCAGAGAATCCAAAAGAACACAGATGAGGCACGGGAACGTCATCGCTCAGCCCTCGGAGCAGCGCCCTTGGCAGGAGCTGTGCTGTGGGCCGAGCGCTCCGTGTCCGTGCTGCTGGCACCCAGGGACACCAGGGCAGTGCTGAAGGTCCCACGTGCTGCATTTGCTCCCCACAAAGGGGTTCAATCCCTTCCAGCTGTGAGAAACCGCTGCATTCCCAGCCCTGCTTTGGCTTTCGGGCTTGGGGCATCTCTGCTACCTGCAGATGTTGCACCGTGGTCCCCAAGACCTGGAGTGGTTCCTGTTCCCAGTCCCCCTTTCCTGGGGTGCAGCTCCTTTTTCTGGCTGGGATAGCTGAGCATGGATGCTGTGGGATCCCCACAGCTGTGATGGAGCGGGGATGGCATCCAGGACAGAGCCAGGCAGGAGACACTGGGGAGAGGCCTGGAACAGCGGAGCTTGTTTTGCTTTTTTCTGCAGTAATGTGTCATCTTTTGGACAGAGGAGAATGTCTGAGCCTCTCCACCTCAAGCAGCTCTGGAAAATCCCTTTTCCTGCCCTCAAGCCCCCTGTGACTGGAGAACGCTCCAGAACAGAGCTGACTCTGCTGCTGCTCTCAAGTTTCCACAAGGGGCTGGGGCAGTAGGGATCCCCCAAAAGTGCAGGACCCTGAGGAACAGCTTCATCTCCATCGGTGTCCATGGGAAACACTCCCAAACCTGGCACCTCCATCCCAAGGCACCTTCCTGGCAGTGACCGACTCTGACCTGGACGTGCTGGCCAACAGCAGAGGGGTTATGGTGGAAACATCCACATCCAGCACATCGTAGCCTCAAAATTTCTCTTCCTCATCCCAAACATCCCAATTTGTTGCCCCAACATTTCTCTTCCTCACCCCAAAACTCTCAAGTGCCTCATCGTGGGGCCACCGAGGCCTAGCTGGGTGTGGCAGCTGGGGACATGTGGCCTGGCTGCCCCAGAACTGGGAGCTGGGCTCCCGTTCCACCACGGCTTGGACATGGAGCAGCTTCCTGGCAGCCACATGCATGGCTCATTCTTCCCCAAGTTTGGCCACTCTTCTGCCCCGGACCACAGCTCGGGACAGGAGCCAGCACGTATTCCATCAGTGAGGGGTGGTTTTCATTTTCTCCTCCTCGGATTTTTGGGTTCTGCAGGAGGGTGAACAAACCCACACGGAAACCTCTGGCAGCTTCAAACAGCTCCCAGAGTGCCCCATCCCGGTTATCTGCAAGGATTGCTGGGCAAGGCTTTGTTCTCCATGCATGATTTCCCTCAGCCCACTCCCCTATGGCTGTCTTGGATAAGGGCTGAGGTAAGATGCCCAAGCCTCGATCCTTGCTCCAGTGAGGTAATGCCCATGTGCCAGGAACCAGCCCTTTGCCTCAATGCTATGGGGAACTTGGATGAGGTGGGCAGGCCGCCCTGTTCCCTTTGGGACATCATCTCCCTCTGGAAGGCTGACATCTCCATCCATGTCCTTTGGGAGCTGCTGTGGCCCAGGACAAAGGGCTGGATGGCTCCAGAAGCTGCCCCAAACCAGTGATAGGCTCTGGTGCCTGCTGGGGTGGGAGGGGGAAAAAAAATGGGGCTGATGGGATCCATCTGGAAGGAAGCGGGATTATCCCTGTAAACACCTCTTACGCACTCGGAGCCTGCACTGGTGTCATTGTGGCTTTTCAGGACTAAACAAACCTCGTCCTTCCAAATTCCCGGAGGTCACAGCCACAGATGTTTTAATTCCTGCCCTTGGGACACACTTGTTAACCCCAGGGGATGCATTGGGGTGAGGGGGATGGAGGCTGGGATCTGCTTCCTAGCAGCCTCCTGCTCCCACGTGGAAGTGAGCAGCTCCCTGGTAAAGCCTCCCAGCACAGGGAAGGGCCGTGCTGGCCAGTCCTCCTCGCAGGACGGCCCCTGCCCAGCGCTGCCCCCTTCCCTTCCCACTCACCTCCCAGGTCAGCTGCAGGAAACAGGAGGAGAGAGCTGGCTGCAGGCCAGGAGCAGGGATATGGGGCAGGCAGGATGAAGGCAGCAGGTACCACCCATCCCACACCTCTGCCCTGCCCCAGAGGGCTGCCCTCTCCCTGCGGAATGCTCCGGAGCTCCTGCAGTGCAGGTGAACAGGGATGGGGGCTGCTGGCTGGGAATCACAGGAAGGATTCCAGCAAGGAATCAACCCTTCACCTTCCCTTCCCAGCCAGACTCCCACTCCAAACCCACGTGTGCTCAGAGCAGCCTTCTCCTGGCACCAGCTCCTTCTCCCTCCTTCCTCCACTGCCCAGCCCTGGGGCAGAAATCCTCATTCCGAGAGAGATAAGGACATGAAAAAACAAGGTTTTACTTTGGAAAAACCCACGCTTGCTTGCACTGAGCTTGCAGAGAAGTTTCCCTGGAAAAATGGCTCTTCAGGAACACTTCCACCCACTTCCCAGAGTTGGGAGCAGCCTTTGGTGTGACTGAAGCCATTGGGAGCAAAGCCCTCCTCTCAAGACCCCCATACCAAGGGCTGAAACTCCTTGGAGCAGCCCCAAAACGTCACCCTCCAGTCTGGGATGGGGAATATGGCTCTGGGAGCAGCCAGCCCAGGCTGCAGAGGGACAGAAGACACGGACAAGGCTGCAGGGCGTGATGGAAATGTGGATCTGAGCCCTGTACTCCCTCCCATCATCAATCTGCTATGGAATCCTCATCCCATCTGCTCCTTTCCCTCCCCTGGGATGGGAAGGATGCAGCCAAAGGGTGGGAACACAGCGCTGGTGGAGGTGATGACATCTAAAAGCCAGCCTGTGCTGAGGCCCTGAAGGAACACACACAGCTCCTGCAGGTGCTGAAAACCATTCCCTTCAGGAATAAACCGGGACCCTGTTCCAGCCAGGCCTTCCCAAGGCAGCACAGACGTCTGGAAGTGCATTCCGAGGACAAGCGTTTTCCTAGAAGAATTGAACAACATGCCTACATCTGAACCCTCCACAATCCTCACTGTTCCAAGGATTTAGATTAAAAGAGGCACAGGAAATTTGGGTTTATTTGGTCCAGTTTGGGAACGGCACTGCTTAGAAAGGACTGGAAATTCAAGCTGTGCCTTACAGAACTCCCAGCCTGGAGGTCCACGGTCAGGATTACATTTTGGTGCCAGACCAAGATGTGAACACCTAAACCTCGTGGGAAGAATTCCTATGGATAAAGGAGTTCATGTGTGCCATGACTCATTCCCACCAGCTCTGTAGCACCAGAGAAGGGGACAGAGGATGCCATGGACACTGAGCATCCTCCACACCCCCAGCTCGTGGGGGACAAATATTTCCACAAGATCCTAGAAAAAGCCCAGCGTGAGTGGGCCAGAAGCAAAACCAGTGGAAATGTTTGAGCAAGCACTGCTGTTGCTGCTGGGCAAAAGCATGGAAGCCCTGGAAGCTTTGTCTGGAGGTGGGAAAGGTGTTGGACACCAGCTCTAAACACACCCCAGAGCAGGGGGGAAAGGGTGGAAGGAAGCAGGGATGCTTGGTTGGAATTTGGGGCTTCTTTTCCTGTTTCTCTCCTTGCTGCTGTGCAAGCCAGGGCTCTGCGGCCATTGTTGTGTTCTCCGAAGAGTCCGGCCCCACAATGCAATAAAAACAAACCACAGGAAGGAAAGGAATTAGCAGGGAAAGGAAAAGCAGCAGTGGGAACAAGGACTCAGGCCCAAAACAAACCCACTGGCTGCTGCTGGGGGTGCACGTAGGAAAGGTTACACCTTCCCCTGTGGGAGAACTTGGAACTTAGGGGTGAAATCCTGGCTTTTTGGGTTTATTGCTGCAGGTGAGCAGGGTTGCAAGGAGCTGGAGTAAGAGGAAACAGCCCCATGCACAGAGATATGGGAAGGAATTTCTTTGGAATCTGTTTCCTAGAAACTTGAACTAAAAGGGAGCAGAGGCAGAGCTGCCTGCAGCACCGGGAGAGACCGGGCATCGTGGGCAGAGGGAGCAGCCCCAGCTGGGATCACCACGTTATCCTTGTGGATCCTGAGGAGAAGCAGAGAGCAAGGGTTTGGCATTGTGGGTTTGTCTCAGCTGCTCCCCAAGCCCCTGCTGTGCTCTGCCAAGGCAAATGTACACAGGATCCAACAGGAAATCTTCCCAGGGCTGCTGCTTCCCCTGCGTCACTCCCACTGGAGCTGCAGGGGTGGGTGGGACTTGCTGGACCGAGGGCAGCATGGACACAGGGGCTGTGCCCACCTCAAGTTGCTTCTAGCTCCCAAGGAAGGAAAACAGAATAAACTGAAAACAAAACCACCTCGAGGCTGCATCAGCTCCCCAGCAAACACTTCCCTGTAGGCAAACCAGAGCCCATCCGCTTTCCAAAGAGGGAATGCGAGTAGGAGAAGCTGCACTGCACAGCCCCCAAGATCCCTGAAGGAACTGGAAGGAGCATAGAGCCAGGTGGGGTTGGGCTCTTCTTGCAGGAAACAAGTGACAGGACAAGAGGAAACGGCCTCGAGTTGCTCCAGGGGAGTTTTAGATTGGATCTGACAGAAAATTCCTTCCCAGAAAGGGCTGTCCAGCCCTGGCACAGCTGCCCAGGGCAGTGGTGGAGTCCTCATTCCCAGAGAGGTTTAACACATGTGTGGTTGTGGCACCTGGGGACATGGGACATTGGAGGGCCTCAGTAGTGCTGGAGGAAGGGTTGGACTCAAACTGAGAGGGCTTTTCCAACCTTACTGATTCCATGATTTCTGTTGCTGCCCGGCACAGGGAAGCCCAAGTCTGTCCCAGAAACACATCACCAGGGAGGTTTTGCCATTCCAACTCCAACAAACACTTTATTCCCATCAGCCTCACCCGTCCTCACAGAGGACAGAGCGCAGGAGCGGAGGGAGCTTTTCCAGACTGGTTCCATGTGGGGGCAACGAGGGACAACCAAGGCCAAAAGGAGCCATTCCCAAATTCCACCATGACCAAGGAGTCTTTGCTAAGCTGGTGCAACTTCAAATTTCAAACCAAGTGTTTACCTTTGGGACTTGGTAGTTAAGAGAGCCCACAGAGGCCTTGAGAGACTCTTTTCCCTACCAATTGTGCGGCCTAACACAGCCCAATGCACTCCCAACAGCATCATTATTCCTGCCCCAAAACCAGACTCTGAACTCAGAGGGGAAGGAAGGGGAGGAAGGGCTGGGATTAAAAATATCCCCCCAAAACAACAGGAATTTGGAAGAAATTTACACGAAGGACGTAAAAAGCAGGAGCAGCTATGAAAGTAGGTTGAGATGGCCAAGAAAAGTCACATCAAAATATATTTAAAAACCAGAAATTCCAATCTGTGTGGAATTTAAAACTCCTTTTCCCCACCTATGTTTTCCTGCTCAAGGAATCTCTGTTGTTCCAGGACGTGGAACATGATAGGCAGCACCAGTTATGTCCTGAAAAAGTATTTCCCCAAACTCTGAGCACTTCCATAATTTACAAACCAAAAATGAGCTAAACCTCAACCATTGCCCCCCTCCCTCTTCCCCCTTCTACAGTGGGCAGGAGAAAAGACTGCAAACAAATCTGACTTTGCATTTCCAGGGAAGTCCAATTTTTCCACATGTCAGTATCCCTGCAATCCGTTGTAGACCTTCTGCACTGATCCTTGTTTCAACAGCTGCTTGAGACCTGCAAGGGAAGGGAGAGTGTCACATGCAGAGCACAGTAAAGAGGTCGGGATGACTCTTCCAACACTTCTTCCCCATTCCTGAAATCCCGTACACTAAGCATTCCAAGCAACCGGCAGTTCAAGGATCTGTGGCATCCAGTTCTTACCAAACAGGCTAAAAGAGTGAGTCAGCCCTTAAATCCATAATAGCTCATCTCCTGGGGTCGGCAGGACAGGGCAGGGCTGGCAGGTCTCCACTGCTGCTTAAAGGGCAAGTCCACACAGAGCAGGGGAAGCAGAGTGGCAAGGATGGATGTGTCACTGTTTTTCCAAAGATTAGAGGGAGTCCCCTCTGATTAACTCAGCCTGGTCCTGCCCTGGGACCCCTCAGGACATGGCTCAGAGCAGCCTCAGAAACCAGAGCCCAAAACAGGACCCAGACTAGAGGGAAACTCCCAACACTGTGGGTAACTTCCAAATAGCCTTCACTAAAAGAGGGACATTGAGGGGCTGGAGTGTGCCCAGAGAAGGGAGCAGAGCTGGCAAAGGGGCTGGAGCACCAGGAGCGGCTGAGGGAGCTGGGAAAGGGGCTGAGGATGGAGAAAAGGAGGCTCCGGGGGATATCTTGTGGCTCTGCACAACTCCCTGACAGGAGGGGGCAGCCAGGTGAGGGTCGGGCTCTGCTCATGGGAACAAGGGAAGAGAGGAAATGGCTTCAAGTTGCTCCAGGGGTGGTTTAGATCGACTATCAGTAATGAAACCAACCAATTTACTTGTACAGAAGAAAATTCCAACCTTTCAGGCATGCAAATCCTTCAGGAAATCCTGCTAAAAACCAGTTTGTCTCCCTGCAACCCTTGTCCTGCTTGTCTATCCTTAAACCCTTCTGGCTACACATTCTACTGTCCTTGAAAACCAGTGATGGGATGCACAAGGGTCACAGTAGCTGTGTTAAAATACTGGAAAACTGTCCTGGAAGTAGCAACTCGAAGCAGGACATCTCTCTTCCAGGCAAGAACTTCTCATGCTCCTTGTCTGATGGCCAGAGATTCCTGAACTCTTATCAGGAACAACAGGACAAAATGAACCCCTGTCCAGGAGCTGCTCATTACTGGGAACAGGTCATTCTCCAAGGCAAATTCCGTTCCTCTCCTGCATCCAGAGGAGGCTCCAAGTCACTTCCCAGCTGGTGGGTGAGAGGATGTGGCTCCTGGATGTCTGGTTCTTAGAAAGGAAGGCTGTAGCTTTTAACAGGTGTGCTCCAGGAAGCCTGGAGAAAGTGGGATCAGCACCTCATTTCCTGGCACCTCCCACACCTCTGGCAACTGCCTAAAGGACACCCTCAGTAGTGCACAGGATATTTCAACATGTATCCGAGGTTTAATCAGGAATTCCAACCAGGAATCCCACCAATTGGTGCTACTACACTTCAGGCAGCTTTTACTGGAGCCTGAAGTCAATTTTTCCTTTGAAATGTTGCTGCTACCGACAAGAAGTGACAGGTTAGAGCACAGAGGGAGAGGCAGCTCTGATCAACAGCAATCAATTCCCACTGCAGGAAAGAAGGGATATTATTTCTGTGACTCCAAAGCTCGGGGTGGTGCTCTCAGAGCCAGGGTATCTTCTGACAGCCCCAGGAGCTGGACATGTGGTCAGGAGATAAGAAATGAGGGCCACTGCCAACAATAAGGAAAAAAGGGATGTTTTGAATTCTGAAGCCTACAGTTTTCCATTCAGTGTGTACACTGAACTGCTGCCTCACACAGGGATAGACCTATTCCCTCATAATCGCGGATGTTAGGAGACACCCAGCACACAGAAAGGCATCTGACTGCCTACTCAGTCACCTTCCCCTGGGAAATGTGGAATTGCTTTAGGAGAGAGAGAAACACCCAAGGCCCCGTGCCTGGACACACTCATGCCAGTGCCATCATTGCTCTGTTCCCAGATATCCCTAGAGGTGTGTGAGCAATTCTGCCAAAAACAGGGAGGCTTCTGTCACTGCTCCTTGCCCAATGTCCTCTAAACTGCCAGGAGCAACAGCTGGAATAACCTCACATCTGTTTCAGAGCTGCTGTTCCCTGATGGAGCTTCTGGGAGGGCAGCAGAGCCTGGACTGAGAATTCACAGTGACATGGTCATTCCCTGCGCAACACTTGTGGAACAAGAGGGAAAACCCAGAGATAAAACCACAAACCAGCACCACTCTAAGCCCAGCCCAGAGGAACAGACCTCCCAGCCCAAACAACTGCAGGAAGAGCCACAGGACATCTGGAGCTACAGCCACCAACTGGATTGCACATGGCAGCTGGCACAGTGTGGCCAAGGGCACCAGCAAGTGCCAAGGGTGGAATAAAACCCACTCAGGGCTTGGCTTCCCACTACAAACTTGAGGAGGCCAGGAAATCCACTAAAAGAAGTGAATTCAGGATTCAGAAGAAGCCCTGGAAGAAGCTCTGGGGATGAGGATTTCCTGAAGAACTGCACTGGTACATGCCAGGAATATCTTTGTCCTGTGGCAGAGAATGAGGCCCTTGATTCCTACTCTGATACAGAGCAGCTGGAGCTGCTGTGAGGCACAGCAGAGGCTGCTGGAGCAAGGAATTCCCAGCTAGGAGTATAGGATTTACCCTCCTGGCCATTTCAGGATTCCTACATGGTTCATCAGGTTTCCATCTGAGCACTGAAGATGAGCAGCAGATCTCTCCTAGAGGGTGGAAGGAGTTGTGGGAGGAACAATTCTTCTCCTGCAGCAGCGTGACATTCCTTACCCTTGGAAGCAGAGGGATTTCCACAGGTCTTGCCTCCAAGAAAGTAGCAGCAGGGGCTGAAAAACCCTTTGTGATCCCATTCCAGCTGAGGCAAAGCAGGCAGAGGCTAAGCCCAGCAAGGCTGTGGGGTCAGACAGATGGGCAGCTCCAAAACAAAGCACCTGCAAACTTGCCAAGATCTACATTCCAGCAGCAGCACATCCCAACCTCAGCCACAACCGCAGCAGCCAAAGCTTCCTTGCTTCCGAGGGAAGTGGGAGTTAATCACAGGCCATCAGCCAACTGTGTTATGTTGGACAAGGGGCACAGGGACAGCACAGCCCCTCCTGACTGCTCCAGCCCCTGGATGAGCTGTGCCAGCTTCAGGTGGGCTCTGGACACGCACCTTCCCGCTGCTCGGGCGTCAGCTGCTCCTTGGGGAACTCCACGTCGAAGGTGATTATTAGGGAGCCTTTGATGTTATTGTTATCAAAGTTTGGAAGACCTTCTCCCTTCTTCCACAGTTTGGCTCCGGGTTTTGTGGTTTTATCCCGGGCAATGTGAACCTGAGGGGAAAAGGAATTTGAGAACACTATTGGTGTTACAGAATCAGGATGCCAGGTTCATTGTGGTTGGAAAAGATTTTCAAGATCATTGAGTCCAAGCTGTGACTGATCCCCACTTAAACAACCAGAACAGAACATTGAGGGCCACATCCAGATATTCTTTGGGCACCTCCAGGGATGGGGACTTCACCACCTTCCTGGACAGTCCATGCTCTGTGTGTGCACCCCAGCACTCCAACACTCTTTCCAACCCACTGGAAAGCTCCAACTGGCATTGATTCCTTGCCAAAACCAGTGATATCCGTTGGCTCCAGGCAGTTTTACTGGACACGTGCCAGGACTAACACCACCCACTGCTGGGACAGCGTGGAAGTGAGACACACACTGTGCACCACTCGTAGAGAGCCCATTTTGGCTCCTTGCGAATTAGCCTGGAATGCTCCAGCAGAGGGAATTCTGTAGATAACCAGACCCTGAGCGAGCCAAGCCTCAGCACAGAGCTGCAGGTGAATTTGGGGTACACACAACACCCTGGGCCTCACCTTGTGCCCATCCAGGTGGGCAATATCCATCTCAAAGCCTGTCAGTGCCTCGACCAGCGAGATTGTCACGTTTGTGTACAAATCATCTCCTCTCCTTTCAAACACTGGGTGCCTGTGGAAATAAGAGCCATTGAACTTTTCTCCTTCCCCAAAGGGGAAACAGGTCCTCGAGCTTCTTTCCTTCTGTTTGGGAGGTTGGAGAAATCATAAATAGGAGGGGAAGTGAGGAATGAATCCAATTTAGTCTCATTTTCCTGTGTAAGATATGCACTGATAAATGCCTTTTCTATTTCTAGGGCACTGAGTGATGAGGTGTGGCAAGAAGCCCTGACTCACAGAGCAATTTTTTCAGTAGTGCATTTCCTTACAATAGGGAGATTGTGTTCTAGGAAAAACGAGATATTTCATCTGAATCACACATGGTGAATTCAAGCCAAAAAAATTAAGATACTTTGATAACTCCACTTTTGCAGCATCAAATCCAGCTCCTCCAGCACCACGAAGGTTGAGCATCCTGCACAGTCTTGAGTGCCAGGCCTGCACCTGCCCTGCTGAAAGGCAAGCTTCACCTAGCTAAGCAAGAGCCTAACTAAGCCAGAGACTTACTTAAGAACTTTTATTCGGAAGCGCAGATCTCCTGGCTCCCCATCCACATGGGGCTCACCTGTGGGGGAGAAAGGAAAGCTTTGTTTAAAGGAAACAGTTAGGAACAAGTGGGGAGACAAGCAGGATATGACAGACTCGCAGCTCACAAGTCAAAGGAAGAAAAAGCAACTAATTGATCTTTGGATGACTGAAATTCTGCTTAAACATATCCTAAAGAGCTTAGGACTTTCTGAGTGTTGCCTCAGCAAGGTCACATCTCTGCTGTTCTGGAAGAGCTGTCTGCATGTTAATGTCCTTTAGTCACTGAAGGGCTCCATCTCCTTGGGCAGAGGGGACCCCTTCACATGCTCAGGCCTGGAACAAATGCTCCTCCTCAAGCGTTAGGGGAAACATCAGATCTAGAGCTGGTTTCGTGCATGTCTCCACTCCCAGTTTCTGGATTGCAGCACATGCAGAGGACACAGCACTTCCAACCACACGGGGTTGTGGGCCCTGCCAGTGCCAGAGAACCATGGAAGAGGAGCAGCTCCCAGCTGAGCACACACTCACCTTCCCCGATGAAGGGATACTCCATGCCATCCCTCACCCCCGGCTCTATCTCCACCTCCAGAGTCCGCTCCTCATTCACCAGCCTGAAAACAGGAAGAGCAACTCGGCACTCAGTTTTCCACTTTATTTATTTATTCCAACTTCACCTCAACTTTTAATTTGTGTTATCGAGGTGAGCAGGACACCCCCACAAGCTCACACCCATGCTCTCCTTGCTCACTTCTAAACCTAGAGGGTCAGGGCTGCCTTTTGAGTAAGCTGAGACTCAGGGAGTAGAGAAGGTGAAGTTAAAAGCTCCCAAATGCACCATCAGCATCAGGGTGTGTGACTACAGCATGGCATTCCATATCCAGTTGTTGCCAGCTGTGCGCTTCCCGTTCAGATTTAGCTGGGAAACTTCCCCTGCAGTGAGACTGCACAAGGAATACAAGGCTGGAAGAAGAAATTGGGGAGCTCTACACCCAACAGAGGTGGCCGTCTCTGCTGGAATAAAGAGTGGCTCCCTGGAAATGAGAAGCTGGCGTTTAAGCCTTCCCGAAGTCGCCGGTTCTTCCAGGGAATACAGGCGCGTTTCCCCACCTAGCGGTGGGTTTGGGAATAAACATCCCTACATTACTACATAAAATCACGGAATTTATGGTTCTGTGGAGCAGGAAAAGAGCACCAAACTCACTTAACGTTGGGACATTCATCACAAACAACTTCCTGAGTCATCTGGAAGCGCCCAGGCCCCAGCTGGGTGGTTCTCATCTCCTGCCTGCAGTTGCATTTCCGTTTGCCAGGTGCCTGTCTTGCCACTGGCTTGTTCCTGACAACCTGCAGGGAAGAGGGAGAGGTTGATGCCAGCGTGCCTGGGTCTCCACAAGGGTCTGGATTTCTCTGAGCAGAGAATGAGTTTGGGTTGGAAGGGACCTACAAGATCATCTGATTCCTGCCCCATGCCATGGGCAGGGGCACGTTGTTGTGTGGTACTGCCACAGTAGCTCCAAATGTGGCCTCAGCAAAACACCGACAAGTTTTCACCTTGTGATCACACATCAAACACCAGAAAAGCTCCCTCTGACACCACTATTTGCCATTCTCTTTCCTTTTCCACACTTTTCCACACAGGAAAGGTAACACTAGGATGGAACACCCCATGCTTTGGTCATGACACTTCCTTGTCCCACACAACAGGGAAATTATCTGGAGTTCCCCCAACAGCCACAACATGAAATCAACCCGTGGAAAGCCAACATACAGACAGGAGGAACTGTCAGCACCAGAGATGGAGCTCGCTTAAAAGAAGGTAATAATTTTCCACATGCTCTTCTCAGTTATATTATCTGGAAACTTGCAGTTTGGCCACAGAAGGAGACTGAATAATCCTCACCGTAGTTTTGCAAGAATTGCAAAGTGAATTTGAAGCTTATGAACAGCCCCTCAAATATCCCTAAATTCTACAGAGGGACAATTTCCACCTCTTCCAACTGGGCTGATGCACTAATCAAGCTGAGCTGGTGACTGACAGCCAATAAATCAGAGTTATCACACTTTATGGAGACACTGCCATATGCAAAAGGTGAATAAATGTGTGGTTTCTTCAGTAAACTACAGGAAACAGCACCACAACATCCTGCACTGCCAAACACAGAAAAGGAGCATCTATTTCAGCTCTATTTTTTGGGAGAAGATATTCTGAGCTTTGGACAGGCACCTCAAACCTGGGAACACTTGGAAACACCGAGACAAGTGAACGTACTTCTACAAAGTTTCCTGAATACACCTCCTCCAGGGTGACCTCCAGGTCCACGATGATGTCACTTCCTCGGGGAATATTCCTGTCTTGCTGGCGAGGGTTTCCTCCAAACATGAAGCCAAAGTCCCCAAAGAAGCTGGAGTTAAGCACATTGATTAGGTCAGGAAGGAAATCTGGGTAAATGCTTCTACTCCACTACAGAACAGCCTCCTCAAAGTCCTAGAGCTCCAGGTTAAACCCAGGAACCTCATTTTGCTCCTGCAGAACACAACTAAAGCCTTTAAACAAAGCAGCCACTTTGGAAGAGTTTTCTGCACTAAAGAAAACGAGATTTGGAGCAGAACACTCGATATGTGACCTCTCCACACTGCACTGCTGCTCAGCTGCCACCACCACAAGGTATAAATGCTGAGTAGCACTGCAACTCACTGCTAGCAAGTTGGTTTTCAGTAGTTTGAGGACAACAAGGATGAGGAAAATGCCCTAGGAATCCTGCATACTGCCCCTCAGAACAGAGCAGAGCAGCAGTGCAAGTCCCCACCCAGGATTACAGAAGCTGAGCAACTTCTGGAATTATTTTAGGAAACTTATGCAAGGGGCAGAAAATCAGGTTGTGTCCAAGCAATGTGCAAGTGCCTTTGGTTTTTAATGCTCCAAATTCTACAGGTGCCGTGTAAATAACCACAGCATTGCTTTGCAGAAGAAGTGTCCCCAAAGTGATGCGTGACAACAGATTAAACCCCAATCACACATAGCTAACCTGAGAAAGTTTCCACATGTTTGAAGCAGCTGCTGCACCTGAAAAAATCACCCACAGTGCCCAGAGGTGCCCACGTGGGAAGTCTCCACTGGTTCCTGCTTGCAGCAAGGAGTAGTGCACACCAAAACTGGTAATTGCATGTGGGATACCCACTGGAAATGTATTCCTTCAAATTCTCAACTCGCACATCAGCAACTCTGGGCCAGGTAAAAACTCCATCAAAGGGGTGCTGGAGCATCACAGAATCAAAGCAGCAGCTGTAGGACAGCCCAAAGGGATTAAACCTCCTTACTGGGAGAAGATGTCTCCGTGGGAGCTCTGGTGCCCATCCTTCAGGCCCTCTTCTCCATAGGCATCGTACTGCTTCCTCTTCTCCTCGTCCGACAGCACCTGAAAAAGGCAGGGATGTAGGAAAGGCTTTCGCCTGGAGCTGAGGTGTTGGACAAGGCTCTGAAGGCCTCCAGCACTTTTCACTGGGGATACCACAGGAGCCCTGCTCACTGTGCTGTCTAGAAAAGTGAAGCCTATAATAAGCAGGTTTCGTTCATTAAAAAAAGCAGGAGCAGCACAGAAAATGTAAACACTGAGTTTATCTTAAATATTAAAAAAGAAACAGAAGGAATAACTCAAATCCTAAAAAGCAGGACATGCTGAAACAAGTAATCACATACCACCACCCCTGTGTCTCAGCCATGACTTTTAAGACTGTAAAGCATCATTCTATTTCCTGAGTTTTGATCTTTGTTCTTTTCCTGCCTCAGAGATCCAGACGTCTCTGGTCACATTTAGTCTTCCTTGCCCTTCCTCTCCCACTGATCATATTTGGAAAGGCCAGAGCTGCCAGGCTGGATTTCAGAAGGCTGGACAGGAGTGGGAACAGGTGGAGAAGTGACTCAACAGGTGGAAAACCAGCTAAAAGATGAAAACCAGCTGAAATTTGGGGTGTTTGGAGAAGCTATGGCTGCCCCATCCCTGGAAGTGTCCAGGACCAGTTTGGATGGGGCTTGGAGCCTCCTGGGCTCCAAGTGGAAAGTGTCCCTGCCCATGGCAGGGGACTGGATGAGCTTTAAGGTCCCTCCCAAGTCAGACTGAGATTCTGTGGAATTATAACCACTGATAAATGCCAGCAACAGGGAAAAAAAAAAATCAGTGCTGACTCCACTATTTTCACCCAGAAGCTAAAGGTTCAGCTCTCCCTTTGCCACCTGAGATTCCCATGGAAACTCCTCCCAAATCCAACCTGAGACTCATGACTCTTTGTAGATGAGTCTCAGCTCCCTCTCCTGGGATCAATCTCCTTCCTAATTGAAACAGCTGAATTCAGACCACGCCACTCCGGGCTGGAATCACTGAGCCCATGAAAATGAAGAGACTGAGCAGGTTCATTAACCTACTTTCCCCTCAGTTTTTTGGGAAAGCTTTGCCATAATCAGCTACCCAGACCCTGAGCAGCAGTGCTGTTAACAGAGGCTTTATGGTGAGGAAAATTCTGGTTTAGGTTATAAGGGACACCAAATTCTGGCTCCATTTTGCCCAAAACAACCAAATCAACTCACTGTACCCACAGCTAATTCAGAAGAAGGATTCCTAACCTGTCCTGGCTAAACACAGATAAAGACCTTGCAGGGAGGGCATCAAAAGCTTCCTCCAAACCCCCCACACATCAATACTGGATTTCTGATTTGATTTTACAACCATTTTTTCACCCAGCTTTTAAACAAAAAGAATAATCTCAACTGCTGGCAAAGATTTAAATCAAGTGGAACTCGAGGAAGAGGCAGAGAAATCCTTTCCCAGCATGAAGTGCCAACAAGATCCCAGCTCACAGAAGCAGCAAGATGCAGTTCCACATGCATCAATCCTGAGGTACTGCAAATGACAGGGAATTATTTTTATCCACAAAAAATTTCTTTACGTTTGTTTTCCCTCTAATAATTAAGCCAGTAGATTTAAGTCGGAACTAAAAAAGGGTCCCAGCTCTGAGACAAAACTAAAGTGAAAAGTTTTCTTTCTTCACACACAGAAATAAACTCCAGCTGGCTCTCTCACTTCCTCATTTGAGGAATATTTGCATATTTGAGGAGCACCAGGGATGGAAGCAGAAGCCAGGCTACAAACCCTTTCCCCTGCAGCTGGATTCTTCCCAAAGGACCCCAACCTCCCCCGCAAAGGGCAAGTCACTGCCAGGAATTTTTGCTAATGGAATTTTTCAGCACCTCAGGGTCTCTGTGCTGCAGAGGGGAGAGCAGGAGCAGATGGAGTCCAACAGTGACAGAAGGAGGACAGGAAACAGGGAAGAAACAGCCTGCATTAGGAAAGCAGGCTTTGACTTCAAACCTTTGGGCAAGACAATAATCTGGATTTGATTTATTTAGTGCACTGTACTATTAGTGTGAGGCATCATTTGCATGCCACAACATTATCATGGAATAACAGGAATCCTCCTGTGACCCCACAATTACTTTTCTCACTTAATATCCTCTAAGCCCAAGGCCAGCACCTTTCACTTCCCATCAGCTCAATCACAGCCAGGCCCTACGCACACTTGGAGCTGCTGGCACCTCCACTTGTCCCTTGAGGAACTGCTAATAAATTCCAAACAACTTTAAGCTGGTACCTCAGCTTCCTCCTGGCTGAGAGAGTTGAGGTTTGGATTGTTCTCTGGCAGGAGGAACTCTCCAAGCAACCTGGTATCCTCTCTATCTCTGTTTTTCATTTGGGAGAGTGTCTGGAATTGGATGTATTACCAGGGGTAGGAGGGAATTTGGTGTAGTAATAGGGGGAAGATGGAAATTGATGAGAAGGAAGAAAGGGAATTTGATGTGGAAGGTGTCCCTGCCCACGGGAAGGGGATGGAATGCAGTCATCTTTAAGTCCCTTCCAACTTAAAACATCCTGGGATTGTGTGATAATAAAAGGTGTAGGATAGAATTCAATATATTAACAAGGGGAAGATGGAATTTGACATGGTAACAGGGGAAGGCTGGATTCCAGCTGCACTTTACGGATGAGCCTCTACATTTCCTACAAACCTCCTTTCCCATCCCCTGAATGTTACAGGATGAATCCTCACGAGTCTCAATGGCCAAGCTCCAGCCCGTTTTACTGCGAGCCCCATCCACCCTTCGCAGCCCGGGCAGGACATTCTCGGCTCCCGGCCTCACCTCGTAGGCAGCGCCCAGGTCCTGGAACTTCTCTTGCGCCCTGGGGTCGTCGGGGTTCCTGTCGGGATGGAGCTGCAGCGCCAGTTTGCGATAGGCCTTCTTGATGTCCTTGATGGAGGCGCCGCGGGACACCCCCAGGATCTTGTAGAAGTCTCTCCTGCCGTGAGGGGAGAGAGGAGGTGAGGGAAGGGAGAGGGGAACGGGGAGAAGGTGAAGGAGAGAAGGGGAGGGAGAGGGGAAGGGGAGGGAGGGGGCAATGGGAGTGAGACGGGAAAGGAAAAGGGCGAGGGGAAAGAGGTGAGGGGAAACAGGAGAGAGGAAAGCGATGAGGGGAAGGGAGCGGGGTCCCGCCAGCGCCGCGGCCGCCGACCCTGAGTAGGGGGAAGGCCCGGTGCTGAGGCGGAACACCCCCCAGGCCCGCGGGCGCGGCCCGGCGCACTCACCCTGCGGCGGCCTCTCCGCAGAGGCAGAGCAGGAGGAGGCAGAGGCGGCCGATCCAGGCGGGGGCCATGGCGGGCCCGGCCCTGCCGGCTGAGGGGGAGCGGCGGGAGCGGCGCGTCCAGGCGGCTCCGCAGCGCCCCGGCTCCGGCGGTCGCCGCCAGCCAATGGGAGCGCGGGGTGTTCCCCGCCGGCCAATGGGAGCGCGCCGCTGTGAGCCGACAGCCAATGGGCTGCTCACACTTCACCGCCGCCGGCCAATCGCCTGCCGGAGCGTCGCGGCCGTGAGCGCCCGCCACGCCCCACCATTCCTCCAGGGTGACTTCCTTCCGAAGAGCCAATCAGCGAGAGCATTGCTTATCCCCGCCCCCACGCTGGTAGCCGCAGCCAATGGGCAGTGGCTCCCGGGGGGAGGGAAGGGCCGTCTCTATGGTGCCCGCGGCGGAACCCGGAAGTGGCTGCGGCGATGGCAGCAGCGGGGTCGGTGCGCCTGTGGGTGCGCACGGAGCCGTTCCTGGTGGGAGCGCTGCCGGTCCCGCCGCCCGCCCGCCTCAACCCGCACTACCTACGCAAGGCGGCCGCCTACGCCCGCGCGCGGGCGGACCAGGGCTGCTTCCCGCGGCTGCGCTGGCCCTGCTGGCGGCACATCGCCTGCGGGAAGCTGCAGCTGAGCCGCGAGATCGCCTGGCTCTACTTCGAGCTCTTCCGCGGCCTCCTCGGGCCTGCCCCGCCCCTCCGCCTGCGCTGGGCCGAGGCTGAGGCGGCCTGCGCCAGCGCCGAGGAGCTGGAGCGGGAGCGGAGCAAGGCAAGAGCCCTGACCTGGCCTAAGGCAGCGGGAGCCCGGCCTAAAGGGGACTTCGGCCCGGCCTGACTCTTCTGTGTCTCTCCCGTGCTCTCCAGCTCTCCGTGGACACTCTCCAGTTCCTGCTCTTCCTGTACGTCCAGCAGCTCCACAAGGTTTCTCTGCGGAGGTCTCTGCTCGGGGACGAGTGGCCCAGCCCCAGGAGCAAGTCTCCCAGACTGACCGGGAAATCGGCCGGCGGGAATAAGGTACTCGTGCTTGTGGGATTCTCCGCTTGCAGGAGCTTATTCGCTGTGGGGAACTGACTTGAAGGGGGTTGGAAAGGGGCAGGTTTGTTCTTGGGAGGGTTTCACCTGAGGCAAAGGGTCCAGTTGTAGAATTCTTCTTCTGTAGTAAACGAAGTGAAGTTGGTGTGTTCTCTGCAGCTTACAAAAAGGTTTTTTACAGTTTTCCATGAGGCTTTCCTGGAGTCTAAAGCCGACTGAAAATTCCTTGAGAGTCTTGGCAAGTCTCCTTTTAAGAAGCAACAGCCTCTTTGCTTAATTAGTCAAGCAGGGAGCTTTCCTCATGCTGATGATCCAGTGTGGGGTTTTGGATGCCAGGGTGTTCCCTGGCATCATCTTCTGTTTCTGAGAGGGCAGTTGTTGGTTGTTCAGCTGTAGATCAGCCACGTGGAAAGGCTGTTTCATTTTAAAATAATGCCAGGTAATTAGGAAGGAGGGAGTTGGATGTGTCCCTGTGTGGGAGAATGGATTACACAGTTTGCAGCCCTCTGTAAGGCCATGCAAACCTCTGGAATTCTGGCACGGACGTGCTGCTGTGAGCAGGATGAGCTGGTGAAATTGGGCAAGCTGGATTCATTAAAAATAGGAGCTGGATAACTTTATGTTGAGCCATTGAACAAAGGTGTAATCACAGCCGTGTGTTCCTTCAGCAAAACTCAGCTTTGTTAAGCTCTGCCAGAATTCCAGTCTCCTGCTTTTTGTTTTTTTGGGTTGGAGCCCTTTAGAGTTTGAAGTAAGAGTTGTTTCAGCGGTTTTGATTTATTGGTGCACTTGCTGGGGAGAAATGACCCTCTGCCTCTCATCCTGGAAGGTGGCACTGGATCCTGGCTGCGGGTCTGGCCCAGCTTCAGAGATTTTCCAGTGGAGCAGCTCCAGGACCTTGATATCAGTTATTGATTTGTTTCTTGCCTTCCAGGGCCAGCAGCAGCGGCCTGGATTTGTCTAGGGTTTTAGGAGAGCCTGGTGCTGCTCTCTAGAAGGAAATACTTGGTATTGGTGCTGGGATGAAATGTTTTGAGTTTTTGGGGGGAGGAGTCTCTCCAATTTGGAAGAGTAGAGCAGCAGGAGCGAGCACCGTGTCTGACAGGATTTCCATCTTTTAGAAGGATTCTAAGCAAGGATTTGTGTAGGTGATGTCCATGGAGCTTCTCAGCTCCCAGAACTCACCCCCTTTGTGTGTTTTCCTGCCCCTCCCCCAGAACTGGAATGACCAGGAGCACCTCGCCTTTGTGCAGAGTCACCTGTTGGAGATGTTGGAACTGCTGCTGGAGCCGGAGCAGCTCTCGGCCTCATCCCATTCCAGCTGCAGCAGCCTGGTGTCCTACGAAGCCGTGTGTGCCCTCAGCTTCCTGCTCGAGGGCACTGTCAGCAATTCCCGCACGGTGTGGCCCCTCCACGAGCTGGCCCTCAGGCAGCCCTGCCATGGCTACAACGGGTATTCCAAGGTGGCCAGAGCCTTCTCCCTGCCCAGGCTGGAGCGCTGGCTGCGCTCCTCCCTCAGCGCCAATCCCTTGGGAATGACGGTCTGCCTCAAGGCTGGGAAGAAGCTCGCATGGGCACAGCAAGGTGGGCAAAACTGCTGGGGAGTTGGTCTTAGAAAGGCAGGGATGTGGAGGGGAATGGGGGTCTGGGGGCAATGGGGATGTGGGGGAAATTGGGAGGGATGTGGGGAGCTGAGAAGCT
>JACBWW010000019.1:1435178-1484281 GCA_020086605.1 Lanius collurio | reverse complement strand
GGGGGGGGGATGGAGATGTGGGGGGGAATAGGAATACATGGGCAAAATAGAAATATGTAGAAATACACAAAAATACAACAAATAGAAATACGGAAGAATAGAAACAGAAGTATACGGAAAGGTAGAAATGTATAGAAATATACAGAAATACAGAAAAATCAAAAAATAGAAATTTAGGAAGTTAGAACTACAGAAATGAATTTAGAAATACAGAAAAATAAATACAGATACATAGTATAAATAAAATTTAGGAAAAAAACCAACCCAGAAATGGGAACTCGGCTCCTGTTGCTGACCAAGGGTCTGGCAGTGGGGTGGGACCTGGTCTAGGTTTCCTTGTCTCCAGTCCAGCCCCTCTTGTTCAGGGACATGGCTGTGGAGCCAAGGCACTTTGCCCCTTAGGATAAGGAATTTGACTCCAGGTTTTGTCTCCCTGGTGCAGGATCCCAAGAGGGGCAGTGGGTTAGGGAGGAAGGGCTTAAGGACTGTGTCCTAGAGGGAGCATTTCCCTTTTTAAAATCCACAGTTCCTGCTTAGAATTTGCCCTCAGGATCTTCCTGCTAAGCTGAGTCTTGTGTTCAGGAACAGGCTTGTGGAACTGGAGATTCCTTGCTTGGGACCAGCTGGAGCTTGTGGGAGGCTTTGGCTGCTCCTAAGTAATCTTGAAGTGATTTTGATCCTTCAGTGTCTCTCAGTTTCTGCAATTTCTGGTGCCTCATGCTGTTGACCTGCCCAGGAGGCATCGGGGGTGGTGTGACTGGTGTGATGAGTACCATCCTTGAACTTTGAGACTGATTATTTTCCCGAGGGATTGCTGGACCCTGAACTTCTGTGGGCTTTGTTTTGCAGTGGAAGGAACAACCAGGAGAGCCAAGATTGCCTGCAGTGCCCGGGTGGTGCCCGAGGTGTCCCCCATGGTGATCATGAGCCAGGTGTACAGGCAGACCCTGGCCAAGAGCTCAGACACTCTGGTGGGGGCTCACATCAGAATACATCGCTGCAATGAGTCCTTCATTTACCTCCTGTCCCCTCTGCGGTGAGTTTGGGTTCTCTGGGGACACAGCTGGATTCCTGACTGACCATGAGTGTGTCCTGGGCACCAGGAGGCCAATGAGATCCTGGGGGCCATTAGGAAGAGCATTCCCCGTAGGTCAGGGAGTGATCCTGCCCCTCTACTCAGCTCTGTGAGGCACATCTGGGATGCTGTGTCCAGCTCTGGGCTCCTCAGGAGAGACAAGGAGCTCCTGAGAGGGTCCTGTGGAGTGTACAGAGATGAGGAAGGGACTGGATCATCTTCCTGGCAAGGAAAGGCTGGGGGAGCTGGGGCTGGTTAGTCTGGAGAAGACAAGACTGAGAGGGGATCCCATCAATCTGTACAGAGCTGTCCAGGGCGTGCCAGAGGGTGGTGCCAGGCTTTGTTCAGAGGTGCCAGTGACAGGATAAGGAGCAGTGGCTATAAACTAAAACACAACAAGTTTCACCTCAGTGTGAGGAAGAACTTCCTTCCGTGGAGAGTGGCAGAGCAGTGCAACAGCTGCTGAGGGAGGATGTGGAGGCTCCCCTCTGTGGAGACATTCCAAACCCACCTGGACATTTTCTTGCATCACCTGCTGCAGGTGACCCTGCCTTGGACTAGATGGAGGTTCCTTCCAGCCCTCATGGTTCTATGGTTCTTTGGCAGATCTGTGACCATCGAGAAGTGCCGGAATAGCACCTTTGTCCTGGGCCCCGTGGAGATGTCAGTCCACGTCCAGAGCTGTGACAACATCAAGGTCATTGTGGTTTGCCATCGCTTGTCCCTTTCATCCACTACTGGCTGTACTTTCCACACTCTCACACCCACGCAGCCCCTCATCCTCTCGGGGAACCGGGCAATCAGCTTTGCCCCTTTCCACACCCATTATCCCATGCTGGAAGACCACATGGCTCAGGTGGGCTTGGCCACTCTGCCAAACTACTGGGACAGCCCCATGCTGGTGTGCAGGGACAGCGGTGACACGAGCGTCTTCCGGCTCCTGCCCCCCTCGGACTTCTACACCTTTGTGATTCCCTTTGAGATGGAAGGAGACACCACGGAGACACCAGGGGGGCTTCCCCAGGAGTACCGGGAGGCGCTGAGCCAGCGGGAACAGAAGGTCCAGGTGTGGCAGCGCATGGTGAAGGAGGCAGGGCTGAGCAGGTGAGTGCCCCCCAGGACATGGACAGAGAGGGTTGTTTGATGGGGTTCCACAGAAATCCTTGAAGAGTAGGTTGGGTTGTGCGAGCCATGTCTTGCAGGCCAGTCCTAGAGCATTAGGCTTTAGCTATCTTGGGATTCTGCTTAATAAAGTGGGAAGAGTAGTGCTCACAGGCATAGCTCAGAGTTGTAGAATCCCAAAATGCTTTGGGTTGGAAGGGACCTTAAAGCTCATCCTGTTCCACCCCCTGACATGGAACACCTTTCACTATCCCACTTTACTCCAAGCCTTGTCCAGCCTGGCCTTGGACGCTTCCAGGGATCCGGGGGCAGCCACAGCTTCTCTGGGCACCCTGTGCCAGGTCCTCAGCACCCTCACAGGAAAGAATTTCTTCCCAATATCCCATCTAACCCTGCCCTGTGGCAGTGGGAAGCCATTTCCCGTGTCATGTCGCTCCAGTCCCTTCTCCAAAGTCGCTCTCCAGCTCTCCTGGAGCCCCTTTAGGCCCTGGAAGGGACTCTGAGCTCTTCCTGGAGCCTTCTCTTCTCCATGTGAACCCCCCCAGCTCTCCCAACCTGGCTCCAGAGCAGAGGGGCTCCAGCCCCTGGAACACCTCCATGGCCTCCTCTGGATTCCAACAGCTCCACATCCTTGTTACACTGGGTAGCCCAGAGCTGGAGGCATCTCTGCAGGTGGGGCCTCACCAAGTGGAGCCCAAGCTGCTCTGAAGGAGATGCTGTCTCATGGTTGTGTTTTCCCTGCTTGTGGGACTCCAGGAAAAGCATTCCCAGCTACTGCCAAGGTGAAGGATCCACCCTGGCAGAGGATTGGGCCAGGCTGGGTGTGCACCGTGAGCTGCCTGGGGTCCCTTTTAGCCCAGCCTTCACCCTGGGATTGAACCTGTGAGTGACCACCCCAGCCCTTGTTGAGGGGAGCTGGGAATGGGCATGTGGATCATTGCAGCATATCACCTTTTTCTTAGAGGAGGGGTGCTCCATCCCTCTGATCACCTTCATGGTCTCCTCTGGAGCTGATTTCCTGCTTTTCCCAGGACAGAATGGGGTCAGCACATCAAATGAGGAATGGGTTCAAAGCAAACCCAAGCAGTAGCTTTTAAATTCCTCTGCAGCAGGTCACATGGAATCCTCTGCCCAGCTTCCTTGGCAAGCACAGAATGGGGATAAAACCCCATTTCAAATATCCCTCTGTAAAGACTGGACGAGAACAAGTTTTGTTCCCTAAACTGTCCTTAATCTGGGGAGATTTTCTTTCTGTTCTGTATCGGTTGATGTCTGGCAAAGGGGTGTGTGACTGGGTGCTGATAGAAGTGATCTTGGAGGAGTTTATTCTGTGGGAATCATGGAATAGGAAATCATTCCTGTCAAGACTTCCCATTGTACCAGGCTGAGGAGTTGTGGCTCATTTGAAGGTTCCTTGTTTTGGAGGAGCTCCCTGGGCTTCCCATGTTCCTTCCTGAGATCTAGGTTCTCTGTGCTGAGCACAGAAAGTGCCATTTGAAAAAGCTCTGGTCTGGGAGAGGGAAAGGATTCCAGGGTGGGATTTTGCTACAGGAGGAGGGTGGCAGAGCAGTCGTGATCCAGAAGTGGGGACAGAAAACCTTCCCAACTCCCAGCCCTGAGTCTTCAGGGGCAGCAGAGAGGGAAGAGACTTCGGCCGTTGTGCTGGAGTCATCTGTTGTGTCTGTCAGCCTCACCCACAGTGGTTCCTGCTCCAGCTGTTGTTCTCCCAGGGCTGCTGCTTCCCACTGCAGTTTTGGGAAGGTATTTGGCCTTATCAGAACCTCCCTGTGAAAGAAGTGGAGGAAATAGGGAGGATGTGCTTAGATTTGCCATCGTCTGCCACTGTCACAGGAGGCAAGAGCTCGCTGCTTATTCCATAAGAGGGGGAAAACTCTGGCAAGTTTAGAAGCTTGTAGAAAAGAAACTGGGCAGCTGACAGTGGAAAATGTCTGTTGTCTCCTGCAGGCAGGGAAACAAGAAGGGAGACAAGTAGGAAGCTTAGAGCAAACAGGATATCAGGCTTGTAGAAAGAGAGAAGCTGCTGTGCTCAAGTGGGGAGGTGAAAGAGTGTTAGAAATAAGAAGACATCTTTCAAGAAGTTGAAGTTGTCTGATTGGGGAAAGTGGGGCAAAAAAAGAATGTAAATCCTTCCAGGCTGAAAGTAAAACCCCCGTAAGACAGGACCAAGAAGACAGCTTGAGGAACAACTTGCAAAAGCATAAAATCCTGTTTATTCATTTTCTGAGCGTATCAGACAGAAAGTCTTTCAGGGTCAGTAGCAGATCAAGGCAGAGAAAAAGCTCTTGGAGAAGATAAATCCATAAGGGAAGAAAGAAGTGACTGCCTTTGTGTTCACTGGGGAGGAATTTGGGTTAGTTTGTGTCCCAGAACCCTGTTTTTTGGGGAATGGCTCAAATGAAAGAGAACATACAGACAGCAGCCTAAACTTGAAAAAAGGATGTGTATACGTGGGACAAAACTGAATAGAATGGCCTGGAATGGAAGGGACCTTAAAAACCCAACCAGATTCCATCCCCCGCCATGGGCAGGGACATGTTCCACTAGCCCAGGTTGCTGCAAGCCCCCTCCAACCTGGCCTTGGACACTGCTAGGGGTGGGGCAACCTGTCCTGGGGCCTCAGCATCCTCACAGGGAAGAATTTTTTCCCAATATCCCATCTAACCCTGTCCTCTGGCAGTGGGAAGACATTCCCCCTTGTGCTGTCACTTCAGGCTCCTGGAGAGTCTCTCTCCATGTTTGTTGTAGCTCCTTCAGGTACTGGAAGGCCACAGTGAGGTCACCCTGAAGCTTCTCTTCTCCAGGCTGAACAATCCCAGATCTCCCAGCTTTTTCTTAGAGGAGGGATGCTTCATCCCTCTGATCACCTTCATGCTCTCCTCTGGAGCTGGTTTGGAGATGCTTTTGGGCATCTTCCCAGTGCCAGTTAGCCTGAGCTGAGTGGCCCACTCTGTTACTGTTGAGATGGCCAAAAACACCCCAAAAGTTCAAAATGAGCAATGGGAATGATGTGAGGAGTGTTTATAGGTGCCTTTTTTCCCTGATCTCCATCCTCTCGGGTGCTGTCAGAACAGAATTTCATGTCCTTAGTGCTTGAGCACTGGTTGCTAATCTTAGTTTTCTCCCTTTTCAGGCAGTTTTTCAGCTGTGCTCTGAGGGGAAAGTGGAGGCAGCCCTGGAACAGGGTGGTAGTGGTGGTAGGATGGGGAATTTTGTATGACTTCTCCAACTCCACCAGATTCTGCCTGTAGGGTTTATTATCATCACATTCACTTGGTAATAACCTTCTCTGGTTGTCCCTGCAAGGTTCAGGAACCGAGTCTGGCTCTTTCTGATACATCTGGAGGCTTGTTCAGATAGTGAAGAGGTGGTAGATGTATAATACTGTGAATAAAAGTGATTTTTCCATATTTCCCTGCTGATGTTTCTGTTTCAGGGATCAGAGGAAACAGTTCCGGACGTTGGTGGAAAACAAATTCTATGAGTGGCTGGTTCAGACAGGGAACCAGCAGCAGCTGGACAGCCTGGTCCCTCCTGCTGTGGGCTCCAAGCAGGCAGCAGGATAACATTCCTGGGCAGGAGAATACTCCTGGGCAGCAAAAGGAAGGGGAGGTGAGTAAAAGGCCTCCTTTTCTTGCTTCTTCTCTCTCCCCAAGAACTGTCCCATGTTTGTGTGCACAGCCAAGGCAGAAGTAGGAAAAGTAGGAGTCTTTTGAGTGAATGTTCTCCCAAGAGCCTGGCATTTGGGTTTAGTTCTTATTTTTCTGTCAAAACCCCTTTTCAGCTGACATCTGTGTCCTCGGCACTGCCTTGTTGTCAAGTTTGATTTGTTGGAGGCATCTGTAAAGGATAAAAGGTATAAAACTGATTGGAATAGCTGCTCTTCCAAAGAAACTCTGTGTATTGATGTCTACCCATCTCAGTTTTTGCTGAAGAGGATTGAGTGAGCCTCACTCAGTGAGGCTTGGAGTAATTCTTTCAATGAGACTTTGGATAATTCTCACTCTTCCCAAGCCGAAGTGATTTAGGAGCTGGAGACCTGCCCTTCTTGTGCTCTTCTGCCATGGCATGTTTCAAACCATTAGAAAGTTGTTTTATTTTTGATTTAGCCTTTGAATTCCTTTTTCTTTGCTGGTGTTGGAAGTAAAATTGACTCCTTTTATTCTGTTCCAGAGCTTTGGGAACAGGCAGTGATCCACTCAGCCCAGTTTTCAATAAGACTTTGTGGCCATCCCACCTGTGCCCACTGGATCCCACACCCAATTGCCCAGCTGCCTTGGGATTCCCTCACATTCCTGCCTTCCTAGGAATGTGCTGTAGCCATCCTGTTGGTGACTGAGAAGTGCCTAGCACTGGAGGAAGATGAAATGTGCCTTCTTGCAGAGCTGTCACTGCAGTTGGTGTCCATGGTGAGCAGGTATCCAGCATACCAGGTTTCCTGGGACAAAGCTGGGTGCAGGCTCTGGGCATCACCTGCATCCTCATGGTACAAACCAGCTGTGCTGTTTTTATAAATGTGAAAAAGAAATGTTTAAATTTTTTATGAATTAAATCCAACAGCTTTTTTTTTTTTAAATATGAATGTAGCACTTTTGTGAAGATGAATTTTTGTATATGGTTGCATTGTTTTGACAAATGTCAATAAACCAGAGTTGTTGGATAAACCTGGCATGTGTCCTAGGGAAGGGGTTTTACCTGTACAGTTGGTCCCAGAGGGACACAGCATCTTTTATCTTAATGAAATGTGAACCTGTCAGAGGGACAACGTGCTAATTTTTAAGGAAAATGGGGCAAAAAAAGGATGTAAGTCCTCCTAGACTGAAAGTCAAACTCCTGTAAACTTCAGCCATGGAACTGAAGGTTTGGAAGGCTGTCCTGGCACGAGGTTTTGGTACAAGCCCTATTCCTATCTCTCATAATTTTCATAAAGATTATCGGCTTTAATAAGCACCAGTCTCATGTGCTGGTGGGATGTGTTTTGGGGAGATGTGCTCATAGCTGAGCACCTAAATAAGCTTGGAAAATAGGCAAAGGCATTGCATGCATGAGTGGAGGCAGCAGCTGGTGGTGCCTTGGGAAGAGCCATCCAAGCTGAGAGCAAGGGGAAGGCACAGTGCTCTGGAGTGCACAGCCTCAGAATTCCTCTGAAGGTCTCCCTTGGCTCCTGAGCAGGCAGGTGAGGTGAGTTTCTTATATTTATTCTATTTATGTAAGATGGGTTTATTACATTTAACCAACCTCTAAGGAAGGATGTGCGAAGTGACCACAGCTTTGGGCTGTGAGCCCGCTGACAGAACCCAGCTTGTGCTTGAACTCTGATTTTCAGGAATTAAAAACTAAATCAATCCAAGTGGCCTCAGCGAGAGCGACAGCTCTGGGTGATTCAAGGCTCCTAAAATGGGAAGAGGAGTAGCTGCTGAGCGTGTGTGCCTCAGGCTCTCCCATCTGCCTGCATTTACAGAGCTGCTGTTGCGAGAGTGCTTGTCCTGACAGATTTGAAAGAGGGGCTGCGTGTTTCGGGCACTGCTGTGCCAAATTCGTGTCCCTTTGTCTCACTAAGCCTTTGGGCTGGGGCACTGAATAGCTGCAGAGGTGGTTTTTCATAATGCACTGGCGGGGGGGGGGGCTGTGGAAGCCAGAGATCCTCAGCATCCCTGCTCTGAGGGCTGGAGTGTGGCCCGAGGGAAAACTCCTCTGCTCCAACCTCAGGTGCTGAGCTGAGAGTTTGGAGTTGAATTTGTGCCACTTGCAGAGAAGATCAGAAATCTGAGAATTGCTTGATGTGTGAAATCACTCACTTTGTCGGGAGGTGGCCACACATCCTTCTTTTCCTCTGTGTCAGGAGGTGTTTGGAGCAGTGTGGCTCCAGCTGAGGGTGTCCCAGGAAAATCTGCAGCCTCTTTGCTGCACAGATGTTTCCATTGAGAGCTTTCAGTGCAGTGCTGGTCTTTGCAAGCCTCTGGTGTCTGCCCTGAGCACTTGTTTATCGTTCCTTGACTGCATCCATCACTGCACCGGAACATTCCCTGATAAATACCGTGTGCCCTCCTTACAAATGGGGTGGGTCTCTAAGAGCCAGCAAGGATTCCTTCTTGTTTAACAAGCTTGGAAGGGAGGGAGAAGCCAAATTACCCCCCATCCTCCCAGACTTGGCAGGGGGCTGCGTGTTTTGAGTGCATTTGGCAGAGTTTTGGTGTTCTGACTCAGCAAATGGTAACAAAGGGAGGATGGCGAAGCCTTCCTTTATTCCATAATCCTGTTTGCTTTTCTGGAAATCGGCTATAGCCTCAGAATCACTGACTCAATTTTTGGATCCTATTCTCATGACAAAGCGGCTGTCTGGTTTAAAACAAGCCCGTTATAAAAAGGGCACCTCGGATCCTGGCTGTTTGTAACAGCTGCTGACGTTCCTCCGGCACAGGGGAGCTTGGCTGGAACGGAAAATGTCCAGAGCTGGAACCAAGGTAAGTTTATTTGCAGTGTATTCATGATTTTGGCTAAAAGTGCAGAATTTAGCAGGGATGAATTGTGGCAAAACTTTGTTTTCTTTGTTCTGCTGACAGCTTCCCCCTCTGTCAGCATGTGGGCAGGGGGAGATGCTTGAAATCCCTCCTCACGTGGAGGGAAGCTGGAGCTGAGCCTTCCCAAGGCTTTTCCCAGATTTTGGCTGGTTCCTCTAGGTGTGGCTCTGCCAGAGGCTTGAGTCAACCGCAGTGACTGGTGAGGGGACATTTTGGAATGATTCTAAATCAGCAGGACCTGATGCCTTGTAAAGAGGGGGTGGAGGGGGCCATGCCAACAGGGAATCACTGCACTTGCAGAGCAGAGTCTCATGGAAGGCTCCCTTGGAGCCTTGGCAGAGCCTGGCTCCCAGCACCAGCGGAGCCGCCACATCCCATGGTGGAGCAGAGAACGTGCTGAACAGGAGGGCTCCTGGGCAATGGCCGTAGCGCCACAGGGAGTGGTGTTCCCTCAGGGATGCACAGCGGCCTTGGGATGCGCTGCAATCAGCAGGGACAAACTGAAATTGGAGGTGGAGCTAGGTTGGGAAGCTTAACTTCAGCTGGAGTGACATCTCAGGTGGGGATCCAGCTCCTCAGGCTTGGGTGTAGGAGAGCTGAGCTGGCTGGCTCCACAGAACTGCTACTGGGGCTGGGACCGGGCAGGGAGAAACAGCTGGGAAAGGAAAGGAGAGCTAGGACTTGGGCCAGTGTCCCCTGTGGAATGTCAAACACCTGTTAGGAGGCTGTGGGAAGAGCTTCATCTGAGTTTTACTTTTGGGCTGGGTTCCTTTCAGCCCAAGGAGACGGTGAGACCCAAGAGGGTTTGGAAGCACAGTGGGTTTGGAGGCACTGGGCAGTGCTGTGGAAGATCTGATCTTGGCTTTTCTGTGTCCTTTGGCTCTGTGGCTCTCAGTGGTTGGGCTGTTGGTCTAGGAAGCTGAGGAGGGTGTACTGGTGGCTCCTGGGGTGCACACTTTCTGTACATGTGCCTAAAAAAGGTGCTGGGGAATTGCAGCTGCTCCATCCTTGAGTCTCTTCTCAGCTTGGAATACCTTGAGCACATTCTGCCTTCCCCCTGCCGTGAGCTGTGTGTCCCTTGGAGTGTGCTAAGGGGAATTCATGGAGTATGTGCTGCTGAGGGGCAGCAGGATGGCCAGGAGGAGTTATCTCCTATTTCTCTATGCATAGCACATTCCAGGGAGAAGAAAAGGGCAAAGTAGGGAATTCTACACCATTTCTCACAACCCCAGCAAGCGATCTGCCCTGGAAAGGGATCACTGCTGACAGAGGAGGCACTACTGGATATTTTTAATGGGTTTTTTTCTAGCTAAACTGCTGTTGAAAAGAAATGTGTGATAACTCAGGTGAGGTGACCAAAGCAAGAGTTTTACAGTCTTGCAAGGAAGATCAGCTCTGGCAAATGTGGTATGTGCCTGGTAACCCCTGAAAGGCGAGGTTTGGGCAGGGAGAGGTTAACGGGTGATTTCTGGGAGCAGAGGTCCTGGAAGTTTTGGCTGAAGGAAGGTGGTTTCCCTGCAAGTGAGAGGGGACAGAAACAAGGCTGCAAATCAGGAATTGAAATCTGTGATTCACTTATAGTTATTCTAGGGGTAGAAACATCAACCTGCTCTGTTGGTGCCTGAATCCATGCAGGAAAGCTGGGAACCAAAGGTCTGAAATGAGCTGAGGGTGTGTCTGAAGGGCCGTGCCCAGGTGGGCAGGATCCCTTAAATTCTGGGATTAAACCACGGAACAGCACATTGGTTGGACACAGGTCTGTAGGAACAGCCATATCCTTAACATGCCTTTGGATTTCTTTGGCTTTGGGGTTTTATAAGTGCAGAGGAAATGCCTCCCTGGAAACATCAGGTAGCTTTGCCAGGCTCCGGTTTTATTGTGTTAGGCTGGTTGTAAGAGGAACATCACTGAATCCCAGAATGGTTCGAATGGGAAAGGACCTTAAAGCCCATCCAGTTCCACCCCCTTCCATGGGCAGGACCACCTTTCACTATCCCAGGTTGCTCCAAGCCCTGTCTAATCTGGCCTTGAACTCCTCCAAGGATCCCTGTGCCCAGAAAGCAGATCCCCATTGGGCAGAATTCATTATCAGCCATGTTGGACACTCCCTGTGGGGACGGGAATGGGACAGGATAAGAGCTTGGGGACAGAGGTTGGAGAGAGGGATCAGCCATCCCAGCAGAGGATAATGCTGAGCCAGGAAGAGATGAATCCCTGCAGAGGGTTTTCCAGGGATGCTGTGGCTTCCTTGACCACTGGCTTCAAGAGGAGGGTGACTGCTGACTGCCAAACCCAGCGAGCAGAGCTTTCGGTGTTGCCTTTGGGTCAGGCCAGCAGATTTTTTGGGCGATACCTTTAGGGACAATGATCCAGAAGTAGGATCAGGAAAAGGCAGTGGGTTGTGGCCAGGAAGAGCTGGTCAACGTGGTTAACTGCCCAAGAGTGGGAAAACAGGAACTGGGCATTTCAGTGCTCTCCTTTCACAGCTTTTATTCACTACTGGAAAGGTTGGAGTGATTCCCAGCTCTCCATTGCGTGAAGGTGGGAAGAGCTTGCTCAGGATGTTGGGGGATAGGTAGTTTTGTGTGCTTTGTGATCAGTCCTTGAAATTAAGAGGAAAATAGCATTATCCTAATAAATGTCCAGGCCACAAAATCAAGAGCATGAATCCTCTGGCATGATCAGTCTGGCTCCCCAGATCCCTTGGTCAGGCTGGTGGGACACACTGACCAACCAGCTCCAGCAAAGGTCTGGCCAATTTAATTTTTAGCACAAAACAAATGATTAAAAATAAAAAATGAGTGACTTGTCATGGATTTGGGTTGAAACACTGGCAATGGATGATTTTTTAAGAGCAGGGAGGTTACGTTGATACCAGTAGCCACAGCACTGTAGGTGAAGTACAGCAGGTGGTGGTGGTGTATCTTAATAGTTAAACTATGGAAAAAAACATGGGAAAAAATGGATTGTGCAACACAGCATGTTGGGTGTGGCCAGAAGGATTCTCTCTAGAGCATCTGGTGTTGTGAGCAAGCAAGGGATGCAATCAAGATAGACACGATGGTTTGGGAATCTTCTTGGACAGAGCAACTCTTGATGAGTAATTGTCACCTGGGAGGAGCTGAAAATGGGGCTGGAGAAAGGATTGGTCTGGTCTAGGGCTTGGCAATATTTCCATGAGGGGATTTTTGAGGAAAACTGGGTCTCTTCTCCAGGGCTGGCTGGGTGGGTGATGCCTTGGGTGGGAGGAATGGGAATTGCTCTTCAGCTCCCAAGGTCATTTCAAGCCAGGTTGTGATCAAGCAGGATAAAGTGCTTTGGGGTCAGCAGCCCAGCTACAGAGCAGCTCTTGGGAAAGAAATGATCATGAATTCGTCAGAGGTGTCATGAACTTGCAGCAACTAAAGCAGAACAAGCCAACTGCAAATACAATCCTTGGATGTCCATAAAACTGCTACCCACCATGCACATGGAATGCTCTCTTAGTTTCTCCTGCCATGAGCAAAGCTTGTGTGATGTCCAGCTTTGGGCAGTGAGTTTTGAGAAAGGGAGTTTTGGGTTGTTCAAATGGGAACAAGGATGGGCTGGAAGACGAGTCAGGAAGAAAGAGACTTCTCCACCCCTTTATCAGTAAAGATCTCTCTGCAAACACTTGGTAAGCCAATATAAAGGAGATCATGGAATTGTAAAGGCTGGAAAGGCCTTCTAAAGGTATCAAGTCCAACTGCTAAGCCACTGCTGCTAGACCCACCCATGTCCCTGGAAATCTGCTTTGTACATTCCATTGACTTCTCACAGCTCCTCGGCCATAATTTAGTAACTCCTGATCTAGAGAAGGTGGGAGGGAAGTGTTCTGATAGTGCTTTGCTGGAAAAAGGACAGGGACTTTTCCAAGAGAGTGTTGGGTTGGACTGGGACAAAACAAGGGTCCAGGAAGGGCAGAACACTGGTGGCAGCTGGAGGCATTGGGGCTGGACTGGTGAATTGACTGCAGTTGGTGCTGTTCCATGGCTGGACTTGATGATTTCTGGTATCTTAAGGGCTCTGCTTTCAGATATTTCCTGCCATGGTATGGCTGGAATACAGAGACCTGTGCTGGATGAGGAACCTCCCCACTCTTCCCCCTCTGCTCATTTCAGGTCACCTTCTATGAAGACAAGAACTTCCTCGGCCGTTACTACGAGTGTGACAACGACTGCCCCGATTTCCACACCTACCTGAGCCGCTGCAACTCCATCCGTGTGGATGGAGGCACCTGGGTGGCCTACGAGAGGCCCAACTATGCTGGGAACATGTACGTGCTGACCCACGGGGAGTATCCCGACTACCACCACTGGATGGGCCTCAACGACCGCCTGGGCTCCTGCAAGTACATCCAGATCGTAGGTGTCACCCCTTCCCAGGGCACGCCTTCACTCCCACCTGTCGTGGATGGGCTTCAAATGGTCAAACATGGTGCCCACCTTCCTGGGGAGCCTCAGAGGGGGTGGCTGCAGGGGATTTGTTCCCACTGTCCTGCTCTGGGAACAGCAAGGTGTTTGGTGAGAGAGGAAGGTGAATCTCTCCCACTCTGGATTGCAGTGGGAAAAGGCTGATCCCTCCAAGCGTGGGTGGGTTTCCATAGGAACAGCAGTGTTGTTTCATCAGTGTGTTCCTTTAGGGATTTCGATGTCCAGGCAGGTTGCTCCAAAGTTTGCCTCCTGCCTTTCCCCTGGTGTGTAACCAACTGATCCAACAGGCTAAAGGCCCTTAACAGTGGGATGTAGACTTTGCAGGAACATTTGGAATGAGGGCAGTCTCCTCTCCAGCAAGCCAGGACTCCCTTCTGACGCAGGGAACTGAATCTGTGTCATCAAACCCCTCTGGGCATGGAGACACCAACCCCAGGAGCAGCCTTGGAGTGCCCAGAAACAGAAGGGGTGCCTGGAGCCCTCCTTGGCCGTGCTTGGAGCAGCCTGGTGCCTCCTGGTAATAGGAGAGCACAGGGGGTGTGCTCATCCCCTCCTAACTGATGATGGGTAGACAGGAACAGAGGGAAAGATCCTTTTGGGAAGCCTGTGGGGAGCAGCATCCTTTAAAACTGGGATTGTGGCTGAAGTGCTGCTGCTGAGGTTTTGTCAGTGGTGGGGCAGACACCGGTGATCTGTGGATTGCTGACTTGGAGCACTTCTGTGAATTCCTACTGCATGGAGCAGATCTCACAGATGACAACACATTTTGCTTTTCTGCCTGGGAGTCTAATGCCCCTCTGAGCCTGTTCTGGCTTTGAGCTGGGTCTAAATCCCTTGGCACAGGGCACGGAAAGTTTCCAGCCCATTCAGAGCACTGATCTGGCTTAAGACATGGAGCCAAAACACGTGTGGCATGTAAGAGCAGCACAGCTTCCCCCACCAGGATGGAATGTGGAAGCCTTATCCTGCATATCCACCTGGTACCTGGCTTTCCCTCCTGCCCTGGGGAGACCCCAAGACCTCGCAGAGCTTGACTGGGGCTGGCAAGGAGGGAGCGGGCTGGGGAGGAGGGGGAAGAGGTGTCCAGGCAGCTGCAGATTAAACGCTGCCGCGGTGCCTTCAGGCAAGGAGCGCTTCCAATCCCGGTGGGAAGCAGCGCTGCCTCTGCAGCAACATGGCCCCGCTGGGGTCAGCAGCTCATTAAACTCCTCTCTGCCCGGAGGAGCAGGGACTGGAGGGGGTCTGGCTCTCTGATGCTCACATGGAGCAGCTGAGGGGTTCAAACCCTCCTGGGATGGCGAGCCTGGCACTGCTGACTGAGCCTTATCCCTGCCTTCCTCCCCATGGAGTGGTGGGGTTTGAGCTGGAGCTGCTCTGCTCCAGCTCAGTTCTTCTGTACCCTTTTCTCATGTGATACTCTGTTAAAATTCAGCCCAGCTGCTTCTCCCTGTGCTTTTGGGGGCTGATGTGAGATTTCAGCCCTGTCCTGGTGTGCTGGGGATGGTTGGTACCTGGTTTGAGTCTGGCTGTGCTCAGACTCTGCCCCTATGTCAGAGCTGGGACATGTCAGTGCCTCCATCTGATGCTCTGGTTGCCAGTGGAGTCACACAGAGAAGCTGTGGCTGCCTCACCCCTGAAAGTGTCCAAGGCCAGGTTGGATGGGGTTTGGAGCAACCTGGGATAGAGGGAAGTGTCCCTGCCCATGGCAGGGAGATAGAAGTGGATGATCTTTAAATCCCTTCCAACCCAAACCATTCCATGACTGTGATTTTCTCTCCTTTTTTTTTTTTTTTTTCCTTCTAGCCAAGTGGAGGCCGAGGCCACATCCAGGTGTTTGAGAAGGGAGATTTTGGCGGGCAGATGTTCGAAGCCACCGAAGACTGCCCCTCCATCATGGAGGAGTGGCACATGCGTGAGGTGCACGCCTGCAGGGTGCTGGAGGGTGTCTGGGTGTTCTATGAGCACCCCAACTACCGGGGCCGGCAGTACGTGCTGCCCAAGGGGGAGTACCGCAAGCCCGTGGAGTGGGGCGCGGCCAGCCCCGCCGTCCAGTCCTTCCGCAGCATCTCCGAGTGAGCCAGCCCCGTGGCTGGGCTGCCACAACCCCCCCAATAAAGCAACTGAGTCGCTCAGCTCCGCCTCCTCCTGCTTATTCCCGGGATTTGCGTGCGGGTTGTTCTCCCTCGGGGGAGCTGGGGTGGAGCGGAGCCTTCTCGGAGCAGAACGGCCCCCGCCAGCCCCAAGTGGGTCCTTGTCACCCACTTCCTATGTCCTGCCCTCTGTGACACTGCCCCTTTAGGAAAAGGCCATCTCAAAGCTGGAGCTTGTGCTCCGGGGTTTGGCCAGCCCGGTGGAGCAGTGGGACCACATATCCCTGGATTCCAGTCTTCAGTGGTGGCTGTGGGTGGCTCGGTCTGTCATGTCCCTGTGGAGTCCCTGCCTGCTCTGTTGCTGCTCCGTGGTGGCTTGGGGGAAGAGATGAGGTTTTCATCAGTGCCTCAGGTCCTCCTGGAGACCCTGAGCAGGCAGCAGGTGCCCTGTAGTGGAGGAGTTTGTCCTTCTCGTGATGCATGGGAGCAACAGGACTGGGAAAATGTGAAGATCCCCGATGGAGCAGGAGGGGGACAGCCATAATATCCATGGGGAATGCTGGGGGCCTTGGCAGCCCAGTGTGTCAGTTACAGGATATCCCCTGTAGCTGTGAGCCAGGGGATTCAGCTGCCTAAACTGGGGCTGGGCACCACATGGAGCCAGGCAGCTGGAAGCAGGAGAACAGGTTGGATGTGGGATAGAGGCAGCAAATGCCTCTGGGAGCTACCCTGCTGTGGGAGGTGGCTGCTGAGTGATCCTGAAGGGCAGGACGAGCTCCCTGGACACTGGAAGTGTGCAGGGAGCAGAGGGGACTCCACCAGGAACATGCCAGTTTGCCACCAGGAACATCTCATCTTGCTCAATGCTGCCAGATGTCAGGCAGGTCCTAGGCACTCAGGAATTGTTGGGATACCTCTTCCCCTATAGCAACAAGGAATAACTGATGGCTGGGCACTCTTCCCCTGGGAACCCTGGGGACCTGCAGCCTGTCTGCACGCGGAGCCGAGGGGCTTTGGGATAATGATGCTGGATGTGGCAGCAGAGCCCTCCCAGCCACAGTCCCTGCCTGTTGATGTATGAGGTTATTACGGAGCAGGTAAGTGGCGCTCGTCAGACCACAGAGCTGCCACCTCCCAGGACAGCTGCTGCTGGTGGGGAATGGGAAGGGGCTGCCAAGAGGGGCAGCTCCAGCCCCCTGGACTTCCCCCAGCGCAAAGCTGAGCTGAAGTCGCCTTCCTATTCTTCTTCTTCCTTCTCCTCCTTCCCCTTCTTCCTCCTCTGGCTGTTGCCCCTCTCCCTTAGCCACATGCCCCAATCCAGCCCTTCCCTGCAAAGGGTGATGCATCTTCACCCACTTCTGTCCCTCCTCCACTCCTCTCAGCAGGATGCAGATGATCCAGGAACACTTGGCTGGGTTTCACTGTATTTTTCCCCATTATATTTCTCCAAGACCAACTTGCCCCCAGCTCCAGCTTCTCTTTTCCCCCTGGCTCCTTGCTAAGCTCTCCGAGGACAGCAGCTTGAGCACAGCCTGGCTCCTGCTTTTTCTGACAGTGAGTCTGTTACTGTCACTGTTGTGGATGGAAAATCTCCTGTGGGCAGGTGAGCCCCACCCAGTGCATTTCCAGCCATCTCCCACCCTGATTTTGGGGAATGTCCCCCTGTCCCCATCCCACATGCCCTGCCCTGGGTGGCTTTGGGATGCTCCAGCTCTGTGGCTGCTGGTGTGCATCCACCCTGGAGCATTGGAGAAGCCAGCCCTGGATCTGGTTTGCCCTCAAGGTAACATTTTCCCATGTCCTTCCCTTTTGCTGATGATCTCCCCACTTAAAAAACCCAATTATCCCAAGTCTTGCCCCCTTCTCCTTGTCCTCCAGGCTCTTGCCCTTGGGTGAATGTTGTGTCCTCAACGTTTGCGACCGACACAAATAACAATAAACTGCTACTTGGGTGAGGTTTTTTTTATCATTAGCTTTTATTTTATTGTTGTTCCAGATGACTTTCCACTGTAGGCTCCCTGGCCACGGCAGCACACGGAGCAGGGCGCCCGTGGAGATGAGCGGGGAGTGCAGCAATCCAAGCCCAGCCATGCTGATGCTGGTTTTTCCTTGACAGCTAATTTCCATTTCCCAGTATCAGGGGGTCTGCTCCAGTAATTGGCATGCAGATTGTGTCCGGTGGGCCTGTTAGACACGAGCAGAGGCTCTGCTGCTTGGAATAAACCAACCCCAGGCTGATGGATGGGGTGTAAGGAGGTCATGGAGAGAGAGAATATCCAGATGCCCGCATGAACACACCTACAAAATTCCCCATTCCATGCCCTCCCCCATCCCTACTTTCTTTATCCTAATCTATCACATTTCATTGAGACAAATCCTGCTCCATTTCCCTCTCTTTCTCTTTTTCCCTCTAAGGGAAATGTGATGGAACCTGCTCCTGGATTTAATGAGGAGATGGTGCAGTGTAGCAGGAATTAAAGTGGTGCCATGCTTCATTAGCAGGTGGGCATCACATGGAGCAGGCCCAGATGTTAATTACACTTTGGGAATTAATTGGTGTAAAGCATTCCTCTCCTCCGTAATCCGGTGGATGTGTGAGGACTTCTGGAAGCAGAGACCTGCAGGCAGGTGTCTGCCTGTCCCCCCTCAGCCTGCCCAGTGCCGGCCATGACTGAGGGGTACTGGCTGGCTTGGAAATCTTGAAGTCACCTTCATTTCCATCCCCTTGCTGCCCAAGGACCTGGTGTAATTTTTCCCTCTTTTCCTTCCTGTGCCATTCTCCTCCAAAATTTTTCCCCAGCAGCTGGGGAAAGCAGGTCTGGATGGGATGGGGCAATGGTGGGAGGTGGGTCTGTGTTGAAGGACATCCCCCTCAGAGCTGGTCATCCCCAGTGGATTCCAGGGCTTCCTGGTCCTTTGTCCTGCTCCTTGACCCATCCTTGCCAGCCCATCCCTTCCCTCCAGCTGTAGGGGCAGACAGGGGAACCTCAATCTGCCCCAGCAACACTTCTGCTGCTGAAATCTCCCCAGTTTTCCAAGGCAAATGATCTCCAGTTTCTTCCCTTTTCCACATTGGCTTCAGCCTGATGAAAAGCAAAAGCTGCTGAAAAGCTGAGGGAGCGTTATTCTGCCAGAGGACAGAAATGATATGCTTGTAAATGAAGAATATTCCTCTGAATGCTGACAATTTGTTCCTTTCCTGAGCTGGCTGGTGGTGGCTCAGTGGGGCATAGATGTTTCTGCGATGGAACAGCACATCTGTGGGATCTGGCCTGGAATTTGCTGCACAGCCCCAGTGGGACACTCAAACTCAGTTCTGACCCCCCCCCCCCCCCCCCCCCAAATTGCTCCCCAAGGCGCTGCTGATGCTCCTTGGTCTCAAGGTGTCAGCATCTTGATGCACCTTTGTTCTGCCACAAAGATCACTCCCGAATGACAGCCACTGTCCCTGCCCTCCCCTCCCATCCCTGGGAGGGCTCAAAAGGGTGTGGCACTGAGGGACGGAGATACGGCAAGCCAGAGCAATTCAAGGCCACTTTGGTAGGAGTTAATGAAAAATAATGTTTTCAACACTCAAAAATTAATGATTTTGGGGTTGGATGGAGAGAGAAGAGGAGGCGTTTAACCTTCTCATTTGAACATTCTTGAGTTTAGGTCTTGGTTTTTGATTTAGGGGTAGGCTTGGCAGTGCTGGGGGAACAGTTGGTGATCTTAGGGGACTTTTCCAACCTAAACAATTCCACGATTCTGTGATTTCACAATTCCATGATTCTGTGATTTGGTGATTCTGTGATTCCACGATTCTATGGTTTATGATTCTGTGCTTCCATGATTCTGTGACTCAGAGCAGCACTTCATTGCCATCTGGCTCCCTTGGAGCCCGCCACTTCAGATCCTGCATTTCCCACTGTCTCCTCACTGAATCCCAAATCCCTGAATCAGGGGTTCAAGCTCCACCTCAACCCCTGCCTGGCCACTCTGAAGGTCCTCCCCAGTGACTGCAGCCCCCACTTTGGTTTTGGCAAAAACACTTCCCAGGTGTTGTTTTTTCCTCTGTTTTATATGCGACCCACCCTGTGCGTTCCCTGCTGGCCCCAGCTGAGCTGTGGCTCCAGGATGCTCCTTCCATCCTGATCTGAGCCTGTGGGGAAAGTCTGGCCCCAATCTGGGCGGAGATCTTTGGAGCTGGTTTGTATCTCTTACACACAGACTTTCTGGAGGGTCCATCCGTGCCTGGCCGCTGTAACACACGTCCTGTCACCCAGATGTGCTGGGCTGGCCGTGCCCGTGAGCAGTGCCATGAGAGGGAGCTGCCTTTTTAGGATGTATGTACGGTCTTGAGGGATTTTGGCACGCCGAATGGGGCTCTGAGATCCCCCAGAACTGCAGAGGGAAAGGGGAGGAGAGGGCAGGAGAGCAGAGAAGAGGGAGAGGGCACTCCCAGGGCGCCATCCCTGCCTTTGCCAGAGCCCAGCAGAGGGCAATAGAAGCAAATGGAAGAGACAAGACCTTGCGAGGGATGTGAGACAGGAACAGATTTCAAGGCAGAGCGACCAGGAAGAGGAGGGATGTGCAAGAGGGTGTAAGGGCAGAGCGATGTGCAAGAGCCGGGAATGTGTGCCCGGAGCGCTGTGCAGGGAGCAGGGCTGGGGAGATGCTCAAGGAGGTCGGAGCAAAACAGAGTAATTCAAGGTTATTTTGGTAGGAGTTAAAGCAAATGGACGCTTTCCTAACTCCTAAATTCATTGCTTTGGGGTTGGATGGAGAATGAAAGGAAAATATTTAACCATTTTGTTTAGACTTTCTGGATTTTAGGTCAGTTTTTACGAAAAGCACTGCCTGGCTGAGTGCTTCCAGTGGATGATGCTGGGAGGAAAGGCTTTGAGAATTCCCAGCCCCCCTTGTGTTCCACCTGGAGGGACGGCAGGAGGGATATGCTGGGCTGGGGCTGGCATTGCCCACGGGCTCCCTTCCTCCCTGCAGAGGGAAAACCACTGCAGGCTGTGGGGGGGAAGCAGCAGGGAAGAGTTGGGAGCAGCATCCCCTTCCACCTTCCTGCTGCTGGGCCAGCTGGGCCAGAGCTTGGGCAGAAGCCTCCTCTCCTGCTCTCCGTTACTGCTCCCTGCACGCTCCTGCCTGGCGAGGCAGGTATTCCCAGCTGGATTTCCTACATATCCAGGTCACCTTCTTACGGTTTTTTAGCCCCCTTTTTTTTTTTTTTTTTTTCCCAAACCCTTTGGAGTCGCACAAGGATGTTTAACAAGGAAAGATTTCCGTGGCAGGAGTGTGATCCTACAGCTGCCCTCACAGCTGGGACAAGGCATCTGCAGAGACACAGCCGGGAAGTCTCTCCTGGCAAGACTCCCGCCGGAGACCTGGTCTTTTTTTGGGGGGGGGTGGGGGGGTGGAGGGGCGGGAAACAACAATTATTTCAAAAGGAAGGGTGAAATCCCTGTGGCTGGGAGCTGCAGGTGTCAGTGAACAGGCAGAATCCTGCCTGGATGCAGGATGCCCAGGAGGGACGGACACCCCAGAAGGCAGCTGAGGGGGGTTCTTTGGGCAGAGCCCCACCACGGTGCTGCTGCTGCGGGGTGCGACCTTAGGAAAAAAGGAGGTTTTTTGGGGGAGCCTGGCGTAGGCTTTTTGTTGAGCTGCTGCTGCTGCTTAGAGGCTGGGCTCTGGTCTTAGAGGAGAGGAGGGAAGTGTCGTCCCCACCTTCCTCTGCGGAGCCCCCCAGCCGCCTCATTAAACCCGTCCTTGCCGAGCCGAGCGCGGTGCGATCTCCCCATCTCAGCGTTATCTCCCGATCTGCCTCCTCTCCCGCCACGCTTCCAGATGCTCCTTATCTCCTCTCACCTTCCCGGAGAGCCAGCATGCTGGGGGCAGGGCCGGCTGCCCACATTCCCCACCCGTGATCTCCCCGGCTCTTATCAGGCTCCGTGAGTTCTGATCGAGCCCCTGTCTCAAAGTCAAAAGGATTTTGCGGCGGGGCGAGCGCGCCCAAGGTCGGGCGGTGGCGAGGAGGCTGCGGGGACCCCGCTCTCCCCCTGCGCCCCGCTCTTCCCCATTCCCCGGGTAGCGCCTCTCCCCATTTACTCTCCAACATTATCAATTACATTTGGATTATTATTCCTCATTCAAGCCCAAGTGAGGCGCAGACAGCTATTTCCTAATGGGGGAACGTTACAGGCAACTTATTAACGAACAATGCGTCATTAAGGGGGGAGAGCTTCAAAGGCTCCTAAATGCATTTCAAAGGACACAATGCGGAGCGGATCCTGCCGCCGCATATCTGGGGGACATGGGCGAAATTTGTGACAAGGAATAGACCGGGCCCAATGTAATTAACTAATTCTCGATCAAAGGGGTTTTAGAACTGAATGGTCAGGGAATTCAATTATGGGTTTCCTAATGAACCACTTTGTGCCAAGGCAGGGGGACGTTTTCTTCTGGAAAAGCAGGGCTGAGGATCAGGGCTAGGATTTCCAGGGAGGCTTGGGAGAGATGCACCAGAGAGCTCCTCTCGGGTGGATTTGGCGTGAGGGGACCGAGATCATGGAGTCATGGAATCCCAGAATGGTCTGGGGAGGAAGGGACCTTAAAACTCACCCCATTCCAACGTGCTGTGGGCAGGGGCACCTTCCACTGGGCTGGGTTGCAGCGAGCTCCAGCTGCCACCATCCAGGCCCTCTGTGATGGCCATCTGTCCTAGACATGTCCTTGTGGTGGGACGTGTTCCCCCTCCCTCTGATTTTGGGCACATCCACAGCTCTTTGGAGCCAGAGCTGCTGGAAGGGGCTGTGGGATGCAGCAGGACAGCTGTGCCAGGGTTGACATCTCCTGATCCCCTCCCTGGAAAACCTGGGCAAGGGAGATTTCCTCCTCTGCTGCCTGAATCCAGCCTCTGGCAAAAATAGCACGGTTTTCTGCTCATGAAAGGAGCATCTTCTAGTCTTCCACTAGTTTTCTCTTATTATAGAAAGTTGATTTGCTCACTTTACAAAGGGAAATGTATTATGAATTTTCCCTTCATTCTCCTCCTTTTTTTTGCCCCGTTTAACAACCGATTTGTGTGTTGCATGAAAGTTACACAGTTCTTTAGATGCGTTTGCTATTTTATTTTCTTTCATTCAAAAATATGTCAGTAATCTTTTTGTTAACATGAAAGATAAAGGATTAGTAATGCAAGATGCAGTTTTCTTGTAACCTTCTTGAAAGCAGACTATAGTTTCTTATCTGGCTCTAACATTCATTTTCCTGAAATGAAAAAAAAAAAAAAGAAAAAAGGACTTCTTAAAATGAAATAAACTATATTTGATTCAGACGAGCAGCTCCAGCAAAGGAATTTATTGCAGCTGGCAGAATGGAGCAGCTGCACTGAAGTCGTTCTGCCGCAGCACTGGGGACCTTCCCAAGAAACAGTGCACACGGATCTTTGGGTGCCTGGGAAATGCTGCAGAGAAGAGAAACCTCGGTAGAATCATGGAATCGTGGAGAGGTTTAGCTTGGAAAAGGCCAGTGAGATCACTGAGCCCAGCTGCTCCCCCAGCACTGCCTAGGCCACCTTTAAACCATGTCCCCAAGTGCCTTATCCACACGATTTTAAATCCCTCCCGGGATGGGGACTCCACCACTGCCCTGGGCTGGACAGCCCTTCCCATGAAGAACCTTTCCCGATATCCAACCTGAACCTCCCATGATTCAGCTTGAAACTATTTCTTCTTGTCCTATCAAGAGCAAACCTTGTGTTGACACATCGTAGCTTCTCCCAAGATGTCCCTGTGCAGCTGACTTCGGCAGACACCACGTTTGCCTTGGGGACATTCAGGATGTCCCAGGCTGGAGATGGGCCACCATTTCCTGGGCTTGGTTCTCACTGCAGATGCATGGAGAAGCTGCCAGGGAAGATGTGGCTGCCCCTGGATCCCTGGAAGTGTCCAAGTCCAGGTTGGACGGGGCTTGGAGCAACCTGGTCTGGTGGAAGATGTCCCTGCCCATGGCAGGGGGTGGAATGGGATGAAATTTAAATCCTTTCACACTGAAACCATTCCATGATTCTCTGATTCCACAATCTTCCACTCTCAGCTCATGAGCAAACAGGGATTTGCAGGATTTCCATTTCCTGGGAATTTATTTGGGCAGCTCTGGGTCTCCATGAGGTCCCACCTTGCATCACCTCACCTGCCTCAGCTCCTGTTCTCCCTACCAGGTGGGGACAGGGCTCCTGCTTTGGGCTGTGCAGGCTGGTGGTGGCAGCCAGGGAGGAAAGGACATGGAAAAACACCAAGGGGGGGAAAAAGAGATGTGGGAACAATGCAAGGGACTACCAGGGACCAGCAGGTGTTTGAGAAGAAAACAGCTTAATTTTTGTGCAATGGTTTGGGTTAGAAGGGACTTCAGAGATCATCTCACTCCAAATTTGATGGAGTTGATTTCTTTGTACAGACAGAGGATGAAAGCAAACTCGGGGTGAGCAGGCTGCTGGTTTTCACAACACCAACATCCTCCATCCTGTAAAACCAGGACAGCAGACAGGGAATGCCACAAGCCAGGAGGAGAAGGGATCCATGTGGGCAGTTCGGGATGTTGCCCTGCCCTGCCCACTCTGCTGCTGTGCCAGCCAGCCTCTCCCACCAACCTGACAGCTCCTCAGGAATTAAATCCTTCTATAAACTGCTGGATTTCTGTGGCAATCAGCTAATGGGTGCTCAGCATCTAAACAAGGTATTTCCCTGCCCATCAGGTGGATTTGGTTATTATTGAGTTGGCCTGACAAGGAGCCAGCATTTACAACTTTGTTTATAACCTGGTTTGCAGGCTATACTTTGTTTGGGTCCAGAGAAACGTGATATTTTCTATTGCAGAGGGGAATGATGATTTCTGCCCCACACAATGTGGATTGCAGAGCTTAATAATTAAATAAAATAGAGAAAAGCATCATCCTGTGGGCTGAAATTTTTGCCTCCAGTGTTTCATGGGGCTCTTGTCCTGTGCTCACAGATCCATGGTTTCATTTGAGGGAAAAGTGTGTTTTCATATCAAAGGAGCCCCCCTGCACTGACCCAGGCTTCCCTTCCCCCTCTCTGCCCCGGCACACATGTTATTTTAATATTTCATATATTTCATAAGCTTTTATGCTTCTAAAAGAGAAGTGAATTTGTGGAGAGTTGAGCTCTCCAGAGCTGTACTTCAGAGCTGGGAAGTAATTCAGGGTGAAGCCTGTATTAATCTCAGGTGAGAGAGATATTTAAATTCAGGCTACCAGTGTGAATATAAAATGGGGATCTCTTTACAAAAATTTCAAATTGTAATATGCAAAGCTTAAAGAAAAGAAACCCCAAGGGAACAGCTTTCTTCTAGAACATTTTGTTCCAACCATCATCTCTTTACCTTTATTTTTTTATTTAAGAAACCCTCCCTTTGCCATTTTGTATTTTTAAATTAAATCTTTCAGTTTTTAAAATGAAATTCTTTATTGCTGGGAGATGGTGATGGGGAAGGGGGAGCAGGATGTAAGTGCCTGGCTGTGAAAAATGGTGCATGGACCCAAATTTTAACTGGCACAGACAGAACAGTGACCAGTGGGAAAATCATTTCCTGTTTAGTTGGTCCAAGGAATGTAAGGCCACCTCACCACTTGGGGGATGCTGCCTGAATCCTGTTTTTGGAGAGAAGTCTCTGCTTGGATGGAGGAGAGAGGCAGCACAACCATGTCTTTGCATCCTCCTCTGCCAGCACTGGGGAGCACTGGGATGAGCTGGTCCATCCCACCAGCCTTCTCTTTCTCCACAGATAAACTTCAGAACAGATTTATCATTGATCGTGGCCAGTGGCCGCATTCTCTGAATGCATTTTGGTAGGATGGGGATCACCTGCAGGTGTCTGTGCCGGGCATATTGAGCCAGAATATCCCAAATCCCATGGTACCATTGCTGGGAGAGCCCTGTATTTGCATCCGTGGCAAACACCTCGGGCTGCAATGAGCTCCCAGGTCAGGAGAACTGGTGACAGATGACATGCTATTATCAGCTCTGCCAATTAATTAAATTATACATTATGCTTATGAGAGTGATGTACCGAGCCACTCTAGATTAAGTGTCGCAATTAAGTCTTTAATTTCTATTTAATAAGTAAGTTATTATATGTTAATGAAAGATCAATTAGTTGCTAACAGAGCATTGATCCAGGTACAATGAGTGTGTCAGGGAAACATCAGGGCTGACATGGAAGGGGCTGGGGGATTTGGTGCATGACATGTGTACAATTAGGATTTTAATAAAGACAAACTGGTGTGGGCAGGGGGCACCCAGGTGGGCTTGGGATATTGCTCCATGTGTGAAACCTGTGTGAAATATCCCAGGCTGGCAGGGCTGGGACAACCAGGACAGACCCAGTCGTAGAATCTCAGAATGGTTTTGGTTGGGACTTTAAAACTCATCCCATCCTACCCCCTGCCATGGGCAGGGACACCTTCCACCATTCCAGGGTGCTCCAAACTCCATCCAGCCTGGTCTGGAACACTTCCAGGGACAGGGAAGCCACAGATTCTCTGGGTAGCCTTTTCCAGGTCCTCTCCACCCAAACAGCCAGGAATACCTTCCCAAGATCACATCTAACCCTCTGGCAGCAAGAAGCCATTCCCCTTGGCCTGTCACTCCAGATCCTTGTCCAATATCCCTCTCCAGCTCTCCTGGAGCTCCTTTGGGCACTGGAAGGGACTCTGAGGTCTCCCTGGAGCCTTCTCTTCTCCAGGTGAACACCCCCAGCTCTTTCTCCTGTGGTGTCAGCAACAGCATGGGATGGACCTTCCAGGACCACAAGAAGGACCGTCCACCAGAACGGTCTCCAAACCAGTTGTTTCTGCTGCTTCCTGCTCTATAATCTGTTCATCAGGGTGTTTTTCCATGTGCCTGATGCACCTCCCGCCAGGACCCCCTTCCTCCCCGATCCCCGCTTATTCCCACTGTGAAATTTTGGGTGAGGGCAGAGAGGTAGGGAGCCCTCGTATGAGCTTCCAGCGGGAGAGGAGGGAAGCGCTGGGCTCCAGCGGCCCCAGGATTCCAGCTGAATATGGATGACATCATTATACGGGTTATCCTTTCAGCAACAGCGAGCCGGGTTTTAAAGTAGCGACCTACAGCATACAAATGATGGGTTTAAAGGAAATAAAAAAAGAGGTGATTTGAATAGCAGACATTTAGAGAAGAAAAGCTTTCCTCCCCCCCCTCCCCCGCCTTTCCATTTCTAATATCTTCCGACGGGGCAGGCGCTGTGCATTCGAAAAGAAATTAAAACACTCCTTCTAAATACACTCCAGGCAGTAACAATGACAAAGTTAAGAAGGTTACAAGACTTAGTTGTCCCAGCAACATGTCATCAAGTTGGAATGAGCAGGAAACACAGATAACAGGGAGAAAGGGGGGGGGGGGGGAGGAGAGGAATAAAACCACAGGAGGAAAAATGCCAAGAGATTGAGGAAGAAAAGGGAAACCCCTTTTTATTTGCTGTTTCGTTAGGATGAATCTGATTTTATAGTCTCTAAAAGAGGCTAAAATATAATCTCCTTTTGTGTAATGTGTGTGTTAGGAAAATGTGTCATCAGCAATTCTTCTGTACATTCCAGCAATAGTCAGAAAATTAGCAGGGATATTCAGAGTAGGTTACAAAGAAAAACAAACACAAGACTCACATTGCCTGCCTGAGCTGTCATTTGAGAGTGTTTCCAATCTTTTATTCACCTTTTTGACTTTTCCTAATGGTTTGTCTCTGCTGCAGCAGCAGAGCTTGGGGTTTCCAAAAGAAGGCAAAGCAGAGGAGGAGGTTTGGGATGTGGCTGTAACTGGCTGGAGAGCCCAGGGCTCTCCTGGTTCTCCCAGCACTGAGGGTTTTTGTGCTCGACGCTGTACGTTGGTGTAGGGAGAAAGCACATGTGGTGCAACACCTGGCAGAGGACAGAGAAATGGAGGAGAATGAGAAACCAGAGGCTCATCTGAGCCATAACCCCAAATCTGGTCACACATGGGCTGGTTATCCCCATTCCAGGTGCCAACCTGGTACTGAGGTAATGTGGCACATCCACCCCAGCTGGCTTCCATACAGGTGCAATTCCAAGTGTCACGGGAGCCCACAGCTTTTGGTGGATGTGTCTCCAAAGCCTCGTGGTGCTCACCAGTGCCCACCACTGCCAGGTGTGTTGGTTTTGGGCTCCCCAGAAGGACACATGTTCACTTCATGTCGACATCTCCCCCTGGAAGTGTCCAAGGCCAGGTTGGATGGGGCTTGGAGCAACCTGGGCTAGTGGAACATGTCCCTGCCCATGGCGGGGGGTGGGATGAGGTGGGCTTTGATGTCCCTTCCAACCCAAACCATTCCATGATTCTCTGATTCCATGATATTGATGCAGGAGGTTTGGGTGGTGCTTCCTCTGCTCCCAGATGGAGTGCACTGGGGAAGCTAGCAGCTTATTTGGTTTGCAAGGGGATGATGATACTGAGAGAAGTGGGTCTGAACTGGGAGAAACTTCAGCTGGCTGCAGTAATCAGTTCCTGATGGCAGAGTAGGGGGGCTGGGGAGGAGCCCCTCCACTATCCCCCAGATTCAGCCCTCCCTGGAGAGGAGCACAGTTTGTGCTGGCATGGGGACTGAGGAGAGGATAAAACACCAGGATGAGTACCTAAACTCGACTGAGTACCCCAATTCTATGCACTACTTTTAAAAACTGTGACCCATCTTTTTTGTGTGTGTTACCCCGAAACTCACAACACCCCCAAGTCCCTCAGTTACATCTGAAACCTCATGCTGTGACTTGCCTTGCTCCACGCTGAGTATTTTTAGTGCTCACATGTGACCTATAACCACCCAAAATGATACTGATCTCTGAAAACAATCTCTCCTCTCTCCTTCCCATCTGTTTCTTCCACAAATATTTATTTGTTGTGCCTTTTAAAAAATTTTTTTAATTGTCTCTTGCTGTGGCTTCTTGTAGCGGATTATATTTTACAGCAAGTCTTGGTTTAGTTAATTGATGGGGAGCTTTGCCTGTGAGGATTCTGTAATCCTTGGCATTTTATCTTTGCAATAATTGCTGTGTTTGTGATTATTTCAAAGGACTCAGGGAAAGCAGACAACAAGAAAACAGCTCATCCACTCCTCTTTTGCAACTTGTCCAGGCACCTGGGTGGGCTCCTCCTCTGCAATATGTTCCCTGTGCAGCAGAGAAGAAAAAACAGGGTTAGGACCTGGGGACCCAGAGCAGGGACAGCAATGTCATGAGATCACTGAGGGCTTTGGTGACATGGTGGCACTGAGGACTGGGAGTCATCTTTTGTCATAAAAAGCTGCCTTTTTGGTAAAAAGGGTTTCATCAGGGTGTTGGTCTCTTCTCCCAGAGAGAAGTGACATGACAGGAAGAAAAGGCCTCAATTTGCACCAGGGGAGGTTTGGGAAAAACTCGTCACCAGAAGTGTTGTCCAGCCCTGGCGTATTAGCCCAGAGCAGTGGTGGAGTTCCCACCAATCCTGGAGGGATTTAGAAGCCATGTGGATGTGGCACTTGGGGACAGGGGTCAGTGGTGGCTGTGGCAGAGGTGAAGGAACAGTTGGACACGATGATCTGAGAGGGCTTTTCCAACTTTAGTGATTCCATGATTCAATGATTGATACTTTTCTGGCTTTGGACCAGCTGTGAGCCCCTTGGATCTGAAGGAGGGAATGGTGGGGACATGCCACATGGAGGACACAGGGTGCACAGCCACACTTGTGTTTGCCATGGGACTTGGGGTGTGAGGCCATGTTGGTGTTTGCTGTGGGACGTCAGGAACGGGAACACGTTGGTATTCACCAGGGAATGTTGGCCACTGATAGTGGCCTTGGGGCCAAACTGGAACTCACCGTGGGACACTGGGGATGAAACCACACTGGTGGGTGCTGTGTGATGCCATGTGTGAGGCCACACTGATGGGTGATCAGACACGAGGCCACACGGGCATTTTCATGGGATGCTGGGCATGAGACCAAGCTGGCCTTGGCCATGAGACATTGGACATGAAGCCACAGTGGTGCTGGCAGTGGGACATTGAGGATGAAACCACGCTGGCGTTGGCCATAGGACATTGGACACAAGGGCCACATTGTTGTTGGCCATGGGACCTTGGACTTGAGTGTTGGGTGTGAGGCCACTGGTCTTTGCTGTGAGACAATTGGACCCAAGACCACATTGGTGTTGGCTGTGGGGTGTTGAGGATGAAACCATGCTGGCCATAAGGACACTGGCGCTGGCTGTGGGACATTGGACACAAGGCCACAGTGGTGGCCATGGGACACTGGGGATGAAACCACATTGGTGATGACCCTGGGACACTGGCCATGAGGCCGCGTTGGCGTTTGTGTGTCACACTGGCCACGCTGGTGTCGTTTGCCAGCTGGCCGCTGGAGGCTGCTGCTGTCTTTGTAGTCATCGGCTGCTGCCTGCGGTCCGGAGCACCCAGGGAACTCTGCCTGGCCAGCACAGCTGGACAGGAGGCTGAGGCTCCTGGTTCTCCTCCAGCAGCCCGAGGCTGAGCTGGGAAACATCCTCCACCCTCTGTCCTTCATAGCAAGGAGAGCAAGAAGCTGGGGAGGGATGCTGGTCTCCTGGGAAGGAAGAGGCATTTCTGTGCAATGCTTTGAAGCAGGATGATCTTCCAACTTCTCAGCGCCCAGGTGTGTTTTTTTATAAGAAATACAGACTTTGCCAATCCTCTCTGCACATTTTTATAGATTTGGAAGCTGTTTAAAAGGGTGCCAGTGTTGGTATTGTGGACTGCCCTGGCATAAAGCCAGAGCCTTGAGTGTGCTGATGCTTCTCAACTGCCCTGAGCAGGTTCACCTGGGAACCTGCCCCACACACACTCAGCTGCCCATGGGCTCAGGAACTCCATTTAAGCCCAGACATGGGTATTTGCTCCTGGTGTAGGTCCTGCTGCAGCTGTGTTTGTCTTCACTCTTGCCTTTCTCCTGGGTAAGCCTGGAATGTCTGTTGTGTTTGGCTTGTCTTTGCCCCATCTTTTGAGAGGTCTCTTGAGATGGGCCTCAGACTGGTCCAGCCCCTCGAGTCAAGGGCTGCTAGTGGAGCCTGTTGCCAGCACTGGATGGGCTTTGTGGTGTTGAGGGGCTGTGCCATGGTTGGTGAGGGCACTGATTGTGCTGGTTTGGCTCTCAGCTCATCCCACCTTGGACAGCAGTAGAGCTTCCTGCTGTGTGGTACAGATGCAGCCTCACTTGGAATGACCCTGCTGTGTGTGACTTGCTGGTTGTCAACCTTTCCACTATTTTGAAATTCATGGATGAAAAACATAATTCAGATGGAACATACTCTGAAAGTAACTAAGTTTAAAGCTTGGGTGTGAAGCAAATTCCGAGCTGGACATCCTACCATAAAATCATGAAATGGTTTGGGTTGGAAGGGACCTTAAAAATCATCCCATTCTATTCCACCCCCCAGCCATGGGCAGGGACATTTTCCACTAGCCCAGGCTGCTCCAAGTCCCATCCAACCTGGCCTTGGACATTGCTAGGGATGGGGCAGCCACAGCTTCTCTGGGCACGGTGTGCCAGGGCCTGCTCACCCTCACAGGGAGGTATTCCTTCCTAATATCCTATCTAAATACCTCTTACTTAGTTTAGACAGTGGAGAGACCTGATTTCTCTCATGGACGTGGCTTCACTCATGCTTTCATGATCTGTCTGCTTTTTGTGAAGGCACCATGCAAAATGTGGTGCTTCTGGTGGCATCTCATGGGGAGCAGAGGCCATTTGAGTTCTGTGGCGTTGTCTGGAGAAAGACGAAGAGAATGATGTGCTGTTTTTTAAGAGCTTCCATGGATTTGGTGAGTGCAGAGCAGGCAAATGATAAAAATCCCAGAACGAGTTTCAGCCATAGAGGAAAAAATGTCCTGAGAAGATTCTGTAGCTTGTCAAGGTGCTGGGAATGTACATTACCTGCTTAGCTCTTGGGATAGTGGGAGGCACAGTTTCCCTGAAAGATGGCAGTACACACTACATTTAAGAAAAACACGTCCACACTTCTCCCTGCTATAACTGGAGTTTTGTTGACTTCATTTGAATCGATTCTCTGGGCTTCTCTTTTTTTTTTTTTTTTTTTTTTCCTATTATAATTTGCTCAAGCCTTTGGAATACACAGGAAAACTCCTGAATTTACTCAGGTCTCATGACTCCCAATGAAATGCTTTCAGTGTGTGGGGTCTGCCATGCTCCAGCAATCACAGGTGATGTTTCTCACCTTCTCTGGGTGTCCTGACAGTCGTCTCAAGCTCAGCCTCTGCATCATCTTTGTGTGATGTGCATCGGCTCTTTCATGCCCTTGTCTGGGTGTGGAGGTGGCTGCGAGCAGGAGGGGGCAGTGGGATATGGAGTCTCTCCCAAACCCTCTGCGAGGCAGAACTGTGCAGGATTGAGAGCTCAGGGCACAGGAGGGAGCCTTCATCAGCCCGAGGAGACTGGATTAGCTCCTGGAGATGCTTAGGGGGTCATTGCTCTCCTGCTGCTGCTTCATAAACATGTTCCTGGTGCTAAATCTGGGGAAGTGTCATGATTGCAGGAGTGGAGCTCAGTTTGATCAGTTCCTAAGCCTGGTTGCTGAATTCTTGTGTTTTCCTAAACCTGTAAAGGCTGGAATTGCTCATGACACTCCTGAGTTGAAGACCTGCCCAATATCTGGGCAGCTGTGCATTAAAATCAGCTTCTGTCCCTGGAAGAAAGGAATATCAGGGTTATCTTTGGGACTTAATCCTCAGGATCACCTCCCTGTAATGGTGGTACCAGGGAAAGAGGTTGAGTCAATTGCTGGGCACAGATCCTACAGCTCTGCATGAGACCAGCAGACAGAGACTGGAAACCCCCTCCAAGATCACTGAGTCCACCCATTGGCTCTGGCAAGGAAAACCAGGCTTGCTTGAAGCTCCTGGGTGCCTCAGTCCAGAGTCTTGTCAACATAGTCTAGGAATCAACCTCCAAAACTCAGGCATTTGGGTGCTGAAGGGTGAAATGAGTGCTGAAATACTGAGGCTGGATTTGGGAGAAAGGGAGATGTTTTTCCTCATGAGGAAGGCTGGTATTTGAATGGAGAGGAGGGCCTTGGAAAGTAAATCCACCAGGCAAGTGGGAGAACAGCTGATAAGGAGCTGCAGGGTCTGAGGCCATGCTCCTGGCACACAGGAATGGCTGCACATTCCTTCTCCAGCTCCTCAGCTTGCAGGTCCCATGTGATGAGCAGAGGTCTCCAAGGTCATTGATTTCAATCCCTCCTGCTCAACTGCAGATGGATCCCAGAGGCCACTGTGGCCTCTCTCATGTCCTCAGACTTGTTTCCAATACCTGCAGCAAATCTGTGATGCCCTGAGGTCTCTGTGCAGGGGTGGCCACTGCCTGAGATTCTGGCTTTGCTCCCCAAGCTGATCCCAACTCGGAGGTGACCAGGGAGGGATTTTATGAGTAAAAACTAAATAGCCCAGTGCAATCAGTTCTGAGAAAGACTAATTGTGACCCAGAGGTAGGGGAGGCTCGTGTGGCAGCTCTACCAAGGTCATGAGGCTCATCCCATTCCAGCACCTCCCTGCTGATAACACCGTAACAGAACCACTCCCAGTAAGAAAAACCTGGCATTTGAGGCAGCTTCTTTTCTGGCAGAGCAGAGGTGTTTTTTATTCCACAGGGAGAGAAATTTATATGCAAAATGATGGATTACAATTGACTCCTTGCCTTTAGGCATGTAGAGAGCTAAAAGAGGTTGAGAATGCAGCGGGAGGAAGGTGCGGAGAGCTGTGGCCAAAGTGAGACAGCACTGCAGGAGCAGGTTTACAACACCTTTGTACCCCAAAGGTAGGGGAATTCGGGATCTCTTCTGAGGCAAGGAGACTCTAGGAAGGGAGCAGATTGACAATGGAGAGCAGGACATGTTCCTTTGTGTGTATTTAAGGTGCTGGCTCTGATGACCCTGGATGGTCAGCCCAGATCTGTGCTGGGTCTTCTGGAAAAATTCCTGGGCTACCTTTGTGAGCTACTGTTCTGCTGAGCCAGGCGTGAGGGGATGGCATCTACTAGATCCTAACAGTATTCTTAGTGTTCCTCAAATCCCTTTTGTCTTGGACTGTAAAGGGGAAAATGTAATGCATTCCCTGGGAAAGCCTTGCAGTGCCAGCCCTGTCCCTGACCCGGCTCTTTGTGCACAGAACTTGCTGCTGGGAGTCCTTAATATTTGTGCTGCTTCCTCTTCCCAGGGTTTGGATCTGGCACGAGGGGTGTGAGCCATTTCCTGAGAGCCTCAAGCATTTGGGCAGCATTTCCATCCTCTGGCTGCCAAGGTTTCCCTCCTGCCTGGGGAAGCAGCAGGAGCACTCTAGAAATGACGGAGACGGGAACGCTGCAGTTTGGAAGTGGCAGCACTGAGGGAAGAAACTGTCTTTCCCTTCATCCACGGAGTCAATCCTTGATCACCTCCTGTTTTTCATATGTTGGGGAAGGCAGGGAGCAGGGAGGGAAATCTCATTAAAGACCTTGCTGTTGGGAATGGCTGGGTAGCTCATTAGAGTGGGCAAAATGACTCGTTTCCTCTCTGTAGGTTTTTTTTTCCCAGGAACTCCGTGGAGGGAAGGAGTTCATTTAAAAACAAATATTCACAGCAGTGTGCCTGCAGGACACGCAGCTCCAGCACGGGATTCAATCCCAGCACCCAGGGAAGAGCTCAGCGCTCATTCCCGAAAGGAAAACCTCATTAGGCACATTTGGCTTTTTTTTGGGTGCTGCTTGATTTGCCATGTCTCAAATCATGGGGATGGGTCTCCTGTGCTGGAAATCGTGGAAAGCAAGGGGAGGGAGAGGTGGACTGGGGGGTGACTGTCCTTTCGCAGCACCCCACCCCATGCCTGGCGCACAGTCGCACGCGCGGCCGCTGCCGTAGCTCTGCGCTCCTGCCAAGAGAAACTTGGGAAGGGGGGAGAGCCAGGCAGAGACAGCAAGCACACTTATCAAGTGGCTTGGACCGTAGCCGATTTGAAATATTACTAACCTTGCATTTTCAAATTTGATGCACAACAACCAAGATGCTAATACTTTCCTTAGTTTAGAAAAAAAAATCCTTTCACCCATCTCTTCTAGCCGAAGATTAGGAGAGAAGCTTTAAGAAGATTTAAAAAAAAAAAAAATCAACTTCTGAGCAGCGGAAAAAATGGTTTGTGATTCAGGGGCTCCGGGCAATTCATCATGGAAATTGGGTTTCTTAGCCGACATCATGTGAATCCTTTCGGCCCTGTCAACTTTTTAATACATTACATTGAGAATGTAAATCGTGTTGGTGAGGGGGAAAGAAGAGGGGGAAAAAAAAAAGAGAGAAAAAAGAGAGCTGCTTCATTTTGGGTTTAGAGGGGAGGCAGCTTGAGGCCTGTAATTCATATTAACTAAATAATAATACTAAAAAAAATCCCTCTCTAAATCTACAGATATGGATATACACCTAGGGAGGGAGGGGGGAGGGAAGTGAATGAGACAGCCCAAAATTGAAACCATTTTATCCTTTTGAAGGGTGAGTATTTGAGAGGGGTTTGTTATGGATTTATTTTTATTTTCTTTATTATTTTTTTATTTGGGTTTATTTTATCCCTTTCTCAGCTTGAGCTCGTTCTTCCATCAAAGAGAAGAGCAAAATGAATGTTTTGGAGGTGGAGGAAGATGGAGGAAACAGAAAAGGGAAAAGCTGCAGCAATGCCTGGGATCTTTTTGGAGTTGGGTGGATTTTTTTGCTCACATCCAGGTAATTTGGATTAACTCTTTCATGGGCGGTGGAAGCTCATGCTAATTTTCTGACATTTTAGAGGGCGTGAAAATAAAGCTCTTGATGGGGAGTAGCAGGTAGTGCTGTGGGATCCCTGAGCCTGGGCTTCATGGAATTGCAAACACGAACCTCTCGGTGCATTTACTCCCTGAAAATGTCCTTTGGGAGGTTCACTGTGAGCTAAATGGAGCACAAAGGCTCCACATAAATCCCTGGATAGGGCTTAGCTGCTGTATGGGCTCCCAGCTGGCTGGGAACTGGGGAGGTTTCACCAGGCATGTTCTCGTTCTAGCTGGTGGCTTCTCCTGTGCCTTGAAATGTTCCCAGCACTAAAAAGTGGGATTGATCATCGAGGAGAGGCAGGGAAAACACAGAGTCTCCAGCCTTGCAGGGGAAATAACTTTATTTTTTCTCATTGGATGGTGCTACAAGGAGATTGAGATTTATTTATTACCAGTCATAAAATAATTCAGGGTGCAAGGGACTTCTGTGGGGCTGTACATGGGTACATGCTCAGGCTTCTGCATCCCAAATCTCTCTGCTCAAGGGCAACTCAGGAGGAAGACAGGGAGAGAGGTGGAAAGATGTGTCAGGAGGGATTATAACAAATAGGACAAAGAATTGATTGGTTTCAACACAAATTATGAGCATCAAGGTAATCGTATGAGAATCGAGTTATGAAGAAGGCTCCTTCAGTACCCTCAGAGAGGGAAAAATGGCTGGAAGTATGAATTGTAGCTGGGGAACATCTAGAAAAAACAGGGAGTCAAGCTTGTTTGTGCTGCTAAAGACTTCTTGGAAAGCATCTGAACAGATAAAACCCCTCTCAGAAAAGCCAGACGGATGTTCCTCCTCTGGAATGCAGCTGCCAGTTTTGGATGCCTGCCACAGGCAGAGGGTGGTGGGGAGTGGAAAGGGCTGGAGCACAAGGGCTGAACTCCTGGCTTGGGGGTCTGAGAGTGGCTTTGAGCTGATAACAAAATGTGCTTTGCCAGAAGTGTCTGCCCTGCAAAGTGGCACCCAAGTGGAGTGTTGGAGGTGGCACCAGTGTGCCACACACAGCACTAGGCTGGGGGTGTTTCCCGTGGGGTTGGGTAGATCCAGCACACAAAAAATCTGTCACCAAACTGCTATGTGGGGAGGCAGTTCCTTGAAAAGGGTCCTTAGTGGCTATTTGGGGGGCTAATCAGGTGAGTCCAACACTTCCCAGCTGCCCCATCCAACACTTCATCCCTCTCCCTTTTTTTCCCAGCCATAACAGGAAGGATTGAGAACTTCCCACCTCTCCCATGGTTTATCACTGGTGCCTTCCTTGCTTGGTACCTGTGAAAATCTTGAAAGAATGATGTAAAGCTGAAGGTGTTCCCTTTACTTGTGCCTTATTAACTGCAGTTTAACTAGTGTTGTACAAACAAATATAAACCCTAAATGCTTCTGTTAGGGTTTAACAGTCCTGAATTTTATTCCTCCTTTGACTGCTGGAGTTGGGTGCTACTCCTCACTCCAGACTGACAGCAAACACCAATCCTGCCCTTTTTCCTGGAGACATTTGCAGGTAAATTTGTGGACACACTATGCAAATCCAGGGAGTTGATATTAATAATGCACAAGCAAGGGGCTGGCTGTTATTTTTATGCATAGGAATATTCCTGTGTGTGACTTTGAATTCCACAGTCAAGCAGCTGATGTCATCGATGCATTACTTAGTCTGAGGCTGGGTACAGCATTTCCAGAGGGGTTTTTGGGCCTGGTGTCCTTCAGAAATAATTATTTTCCCTTTTTCCTGCTCCCAGGCCTGTACTTCTGCACAGCTGCAGTTGGAAAACAGCCCTTCTCCTGTCTGGTTTCCATTTTGGAATTGCACCCATAGCCAGAACCTAATCCTGGATGCCTCCAACTCCTGCCGAGAGCTTGGTCTGCTCCAACTTTAGAAGGCTCTGGAAGGGTGAAACCAACAATCTGAGGGAGTAGATTCCAAAATACTGGAGTTCATTCATATGATGATGTTCAGGGACTTTTGAACCCACTTCCCTGCAAGGGTGGAGAGGCCTTGGCACAGGGTGCCCACAGAAGCTGTGGCTGCCCCATCTCTGGAAGTGTCCAAGGCCAGGTTGGACAGGGCTTGGAGCAGCCTGGGACAGTGGAAGGTGTCTCTGCCCATGGCAGGGAGTGGTGTGAGATGAACTTTAAGGTCCCTTCCAACCCAAACCATTCCTAGGATGGAAACGTCTTTGATGGGGTCACCTCTGAGGGTCTGAAGAAAGGATTTTCTGCCTCCCTTTGGGGGTCAGGAGGGACAAATCTCAGGCCACAAGAGACCCTTACCAATCAGTGAAGATTGTGTGGACAATTCCCTGCTCTAGCTCGGACATATCATCCCCTCATTCTCCACAACCTGGGTGCCTCTAACCTCAACACCTGCAATCCTACAGCAATCTCCCTCAAGAGGAGCTTCCAGAGCCTTTGCATCCTCACAGATGAACGTGCACATTCCCAAGTCCTTCTCGGAAAGCCTTAGGCAGGTTACTTGGTTGATTTTTTTTTCCCTCGGGTGCTTCAATCCTCAATTGCCACTTGCTGGGATGGTGGGAATGAGTTGTTGAGGCTGTCAGGGCTGCGCAGCGCATAATGAAGTGCACACACGTACATCTATACATTCATACGTGGGCAGGCTTATGTTGTGATGCTGTAATACAGCTTAATTAGGACATCACTCAGGCATCTGGGACTATGCCTAAGCTGGAGATTTTTTTATTTTGGTTTTCTCATTTAGGTTTTAGTCAGATTCCCAAGTGAAATAAACAAAAGGCTAATTGCTTTTGGATTTTAATTACCACTGCAATACCTGGGTTTATTGTATGAATTGTGTTTTATAGGTGGTGAAAGGACACCGCCAGCGAGTGACAGATTCTCAGCTGACAACAGCGCTGTTCAAACCAAAGGAATTCTTTGCAGTGGGATCCAAAGGACAGCACATTCATTTGCTAAACTCCTAATTTTTTTTTTGTTGTGGAATGTAACTTCAAGCCTTGGCTGACTTTTAAACATGATATAATTAAGCACGCCTGAAAATACATTTAAAAAACCCAGAGAGACAAAAGTAGAAGTTCTTTATAATCCACAGTGTTAAGTCTCTTCAACATTCTTTGGATAGTTACACTGCTGCTTTAGTTGGGGGTGACACAGCACAGTCCTAATACATAATCCCAAGTGGCTCTTCTCACAGTGACTCACGCAGTTACCAGAGCTGTTTGGTGCCTATCTGGTTATCTTTAATACCTTGATCCATACATATCCTATAAGCTTTGCCAGGTGGGTTATTCCACTGATTTTCAAGACTACAAAATAGGCAAATCCTCATTCTACACCTATTTATTAATCCTAAAAGTATTTGACATATTTTTTTTTTCTACCCAGCTGTATTTCCTTGTCCATGATATTCTAATGGAACAATTGCAGAAGAAAAAAATCCTTCCTTGAACTGCTCCTAAATTTTTTTTTTTTTGACAAGCTGGAAGCTCCAGATTTCCATTTTCATTGGTAGTGAAAGGAAATAGCAGCAGTCAGATAATATATTTCAAGTGTATTTATTCCAAATACGTTGGGAGTAATGTTGAGTCCTACATGTATTTTTATATAACAAGCCTTGCACATCTGTAAAAACAAGGAAACTCACCTGAACAACTTTGAGCTTTGTCCTTCAGAGTGAGAAGAAATAAGAGGTGAGGAAGTGAATTCATAGTTGAATGAACCATCAAATCCTGAGAGCCTTTAGGCAGAAGCAGAGTGTGGATTTGATAGGAATCCTGATATTTTTGAACCTATGAGTAGGAGGTTTGTGGAAGGACAAAGCATCTTCTGTGTTGAGACCTCTTTGGATGTGTCCTCATAGATAAGTTAATTATAATTTTGGAAGGATTTAAGGTTCACCTGCAGGGAATTCAGTAAAAGGGCCATACAGATTTGAAGCATAGTGGTTGCTTTCAGCAGAGGTCTAAATGGAAGTCTGTTAGAAAGTCTTGCAAACCAAATTTTCTCAGAAATCAGGGGATGTAACAATGCAAATTAAACTGTGTTTCTTTGGAGGTCCTGTGCTGAAAGTTTAATGAGTCATAGAATTAAGGGTTTGGGTTGGAAGGGCTCTTAAAAGACCGTCCCATTCCACCCCCTGCCATGGACAGGGACACCTTCCACTAGGCCAGGTTGCTCCAAGCCCTGTCCAACCTGGCCTTGGACATTGCCAGCGATCCAGGGGCAGCCACAGCATCTGTGGGCACCCTGTGCCAGGGCCTCAGCACCCAGAATTTCTTCCCAATAGCCCATCTGACCCTGCCCTCTGGCAGTGGGAAGCCATTCCCCTTTGTCCTGCCACTCCAGGCCCTTGGAAATATTCTCTCTCCTTACTTCTTGTCAGCTCCTTCAGGCACTGGAAAGCCACAATTAGGTCATCCTGAAGCTTCTCTTCTCCAGGTGGAACAATCCCAAGTCTCTCAGCCTTTCACCTGCTTTTGTTTCAAGACTGGAAATGAGAGCGCAGTCGGGCCTGTTCAAGGAAGGGTTTGCTCACACCATTGTGCAGCTCCAGCTGATGCCTTTCTCTTTCAGCTCAGGGTTTTAACTCTTTGAGAGAGGCTGTAGAAATCTCCTCATCTTTGTTGCCTTGACTGTTTGTCCCAGAAAAGGGGACAAACCTTGGTTGTCCCAGTCTTCTGGGTTAGGCTCCCACATCAGAAGGAATTTCCGAGTGGAAAAGCTTATCAGGCGTTGGAAGAGGCTGCTCAGGGAGTCTCCAATCCTGGAAGTGTCAAAGGAACGCCTGCATGTGGCACTCAGTTCTCTGGGCTGGTGGCAAGGTGGAGATCAGACACAGGTTGGACTTGATGATCTTGGAGGTCTTTTCCAACCTTGGTGATCCTGTGGTGAGAGAGGAAGGATTTGCATTTTGCTGGGGTTATTAAAACTGCGTGGGATTTATAATTATTGCTCAGTTTTTACACTGGGGACATGATCCAAAGCCTTGGTTGGTCTTGGCTCTGCTGTGTCAGGAGTGAGATGTTCCTCTCCATCTCTTCTCCCTTGTGTCTCCCAATGCTCCCAGCAATGGTGCTGTGTCCCATCAGGAACCGTGGTGGAATTCACTAATTCCTAAATGATGCCATAATTACCACGTGGTGAGGTTTATTCCTTTGGCAAAATGGCTCTTTTATGATATCACGTTCTGGATTCTCTCTGACCAAGGGAAATGTGAGAGCTGGCACAGTTTGTGTCAAGTGGATGAACTCAGAGGCTAAAACACCCTTGAGATGACCCTTGAGATGGAGAGTCTTGGATAAGCAGGAATGATGGAGTGGGATGTTCTGGAGCTACTTGGTGAATCAAGAGGGAAAAGCAGCGACTGTATTAGTGCTGTTTAATTAAGTCACAAGGAAACAGAGAGTCAAATTTCAGGTGTTAAGGACAAAATGAAACAGCAATTATTTTGAACACATTTTGAGAAGTTGTTTTTTGTTGAGGGTTTACCTCAACAAGGATGGAGTTGTTCTGAGGCAGAATTAGAAGAAATTCTGAACTGTTGAAAACATCACTACTCCAAGTGTTCCAGCTTTCAGCAGAGCTTAAGGGAAGGCTAAAAGGATCTATTTGACAAGACAAAGATTGTTGCTATCAATACAGATGGAAAGCATTTACAGTGTTCTTATACAGGCAATGTATGGGCTGGTAGGGGCCAGTGAGACTAATCCAAATTATATCTCAGGCTTTTGGTATTCCTGCACAGAATTTTTAACAAAAAGGAAACATTGCTATGGGGAAAAAAGGTCTCCCCTAAAAACCATTTGGTGAAATCTTCTTGTAATTTGAAGAAAGAGAAAATATTTTAATGAGAAGGCTGGAACCTGCTGGGTTACTGCTGTCAACCTTTCTGGCTGGAGGGGAAAAATGGGTTTATAGAATTCATCTAGGCTGTATGAATTGGTAAAATGCATTGATTGATCCAAAACCAAACAGTGCATTTTCAATGCCATCAAATACAAGATCAAATACCAAGAAATATTAGGAAACACTGATGGGCTCCAGGAGGTTTTAATTTAGATATATCTATCTAAAAGGAGGAAATTTGAAGGGTTTTTTGTGTCCTTCCTTTTGCTATCCCCAGGCACGGAGGGTTTTGTGACACCTGGAGCAAATAAGGGATATTATCTCCACAAAGGGAGCTGGGATGATCCTTGTTGGGAGGCAGGACTCCGATGTGGTCTTCACACACTATGAGAGGGCACAAATGTATCAAAAGCTGTGGGTTCAGCAAACACCTGCAAATGAGATGGAGTCAGGAGAACAAAAGGAAGCTCTAGAGGGTAATTTTAGTGTGGTATCTCAATGTCAACACCTGCACCAGGTACTAGAGGGATCTTTGCTCTAATAGACCCAGCACTTCCCACTGAACTCTTAGAACAGAGAGCTCCTAACGGGAGCACTTGATTGGGCTGAAGTGTGATAAATTCCCAAGGAAAATAAGATGCTGACAGTGAGAGCAATTAACTGCTGGAGCAGCCTCTCCTGAATCCCTCAGGACTGTTTGCCTCTTAATTCACAACAAAAGGGCTCTCTGAAAGCTTCCCTCCCGTTCAGCCACTGCCATGGAACAGGCTCCAAGTGTCTGAAGGAAGTGGAAATCCTTCTGTTGCTACACTTGGGAGTTGAAACTCCTCATGGCCAGCACAGACTTCTCCAGGCTTGGCCCCCACTCACTCCAGGTAGTGCATTCAGGCACAAACCCACGCTCGTCTTCACAAATGCCTTTGGCACAGCTGCTTCCCTGGAACCAGGAAGGAAAACCCCATGAAGCCAGGGTGATTTAATGCAAAAGGACTTCCCAGGTCCTAGACCCACCAGAATTCCCAGGTACAAGATGCTCCTGTTGCATTTTAGAGTGGGTTATGACACAAGTGGGCTGTAATGCCTGACTGGCCCTGGGAGTGTGAACACTCTGGGTTCCTTATTGGGATTGGAATCTTGTCTCCAGCCAGGAGAAGATACACCCAGCCATGGGAAGTCATACTATTCCAACACCACTTCTACCCTCACTGTGCCTCAACCTGGCTTTGAGACAGGTGTTTTAAGTTCCTTTTCTAAAATTGGAGGGGTTTCCTGCCTTTGGGATGAATTCTGCTGAAGATAATAAAAGCAGATTTAACTTTCTGACCTTAATCCATCGGTCTCTTCCTGGCAGCTGGAGCGGGCTGTATCCAGGAGCTGGCAGAACAAAACAGGCACAAGGTATGACAGGTGCTAAGAACGAGGTGTCTCTATACGATAACAACTTGTCTCTTTACAATTATTTCATTCCCATTTTGCCCTCTCTCATCTCCTCTTTTACATTTATTTTGCTTTTTCTCTTCCTACTTCTCCCAGTCTTGTTTTCCCTTCTCTCTGTTCTGTCTTGCATGTATCAGCCTTTCCTGCCACAAATCAACCCTATTAGAAGCTCCAAAGGGATTCTTTCCAACGGCCTCCCTTTGTGAACTCTGCCTTTTTTTTCTTTTTAATCTGCAGTGTTCCACATTACATTGCCATTGATTTAATAGACCACCATGAATTTTACTGCCTGTCAAACAACAGCACAATTATTTTGAATTCTATTGTGGCAGAGCTTGACACCCAGCTCTGGATCACCTTACACTTTTCACCCTTGCTAGAGTGCACTTGAAAATCTGGTATAATGTTATGTGTGATTCCAGGATGGTATTTTGTGGCATTGTTTTAATTCAGCATTTCAGGGATTGAATGATTTGGCAGTCGATGGAGAAAGACTCCTGCTTAGCTGAACCTGGAAATGACACATGGAATGTGGAAATTATTACAGGGTGTTAAAAACCCAAACCAATTCCCTTCTTCCCTCTGGCCGCTCCTAGCCCTGAATAAATGAGATGGGAAGAAGATCCATCGTAACTGTTGGCTCGGTGGTCATGGGCTGATCCCAAAAGCTTCCCAAGCAGGATACTGAGTCCTCTCTTGCTGGGCATTAATGGGTTGCTCTGTGTGGAAAAGAGGCTGGGTCCATGTGCTTGGAGAGGCAAAAAGTGTGGAGTACTTTGAGAGCTGATGCTTGCACTCACTGGTGTGCAGCAGATTTCTTACATGGAATGGGTGGATTACAGCTGTAGCCAAATAAAGAAAGGACTGGTTCATTCAGGATGAATCAACCCTTTGTACCCCTGTTTAAAGAGCTCTTTCTATCATCTTGCACTCCCAGGATAAATTGTTTTCCTGATGACAAGGATAACAGGTTGGGTCTGTGATGTCCCAGGGGCTGCACATGCAGAAAAACTCCAACTCTGACACTGAATATATTAAGGAATTATATCCTGTGAATGTATTAAGGAATAGAAACAGGTTTATTGGTGAAAGTTTGGACTCAGAAGAATAAATGACTTACCAAGGGCAAGAGCGAGTCTGAGCTGTGCCTGGAACCTGTTTCCAGCATCTTAAAGTTTTATTCCAAGATGCTTTCCTATCCCTGCTGAACATGGTCCTTCCCACAAAGAAATGCTCTCCTCGGGGTCCAAGGCAGATGGATTTGGATTGTGAGTGATCACAGAAAGCTGTTTTGATAAGCCAGATTGATTATGGGCTTTTCCTTCTGCAGAACTTCCCTTGTTCCCAAGAGAGCTCCTGGTTGTGTTAAGGGTGTGATGCCAGTGTGTGGGGATGCTCATCCTTTCCCACCCCTGAGTTAGGGCTTTGGGACAGGTTTGCTCCACCTGTTCTTTGCAATGGAGAAGGTTTATTGTCTCCTCTCAGGAAGCTAGTGGATGATACATCTCGCTGGTCTCTGTCACACACAGGGCTCAAATTTGTCCTGTTACAGACAAAATTTGTCCTGTTTTTGGCTCAGGGTGGGAAATTCATGGGCTGCATAAATCTCCCAGGGAACTTGTGCAAAATGTGGTGACTCTGCAGTGCATATGCTGGGAACCTAGCAGAGCAGGCAGGTCTCTGTGCTTAATGGCCTGGGCAGAAGTAGGATTGAGCCCAGGTCCCAAAAATTTAAAGTTTAAAAGGGCCAGCACCCTCCTTCCCCAGCATTGTGACAAATATGCCTTGTGATCCATTGTGGAGATCCCAGTCAGCCAGAATAATTAGGTGGCAACTCAATTTATTGCCTGCAGCCCTCTAAAGCTCAGGAAGTGCTCTTTCAGCCCTCAGCTAGTATTTAATCAACGTATCATAACTTTTATTAAACCTAAATGCAATGCTCCTGTGATACTAGATTTAAAGTGCGCCTGAAAACCAGGGCTGCTTTTGTTTGATTTACATATCACAGCATCATGCAAAATGGGACCAGGGTGACAAGGAGCCTGCATTACAGGCTCAGGAGGCTGCAGAGAATTTTGTCCTGCTCTGACACCTCTGATACATCTCCAGGCACCAGGATGGTGGGAGGGGGGTTGGAACCTTCGAGGCTCTTAATTATAGATGAAGAAATTGAGTTGCAGTGACGGTGGCTTCACCTGAGCATTGAAGGCCACCTCTGGGCCCTTGCAGAGGTGTCTCCTGCAGGTCCATGGGCAGGGAAAACTGCTCACCCCCTTCCCAGGAAGAAGAAAAACGCTGTGTCCATACTCTGAGCTCTCTTGGGTATCCCATGACACCTCCCTGGGAACATTGTCGAGGGCCATGGTGGACTCACCATCCCTGGAGGGATTGAAAAGCTGTGTGGATGTGTCACTTGAGGACATGGGTCAGTGGGGCCTTGGCAGTGCTGGAGGAATGGTTGGACTCTGATCCTGGAGGTCTTTTCCAACCCAAAGAATTCTATGATTTGGACACCTCCTTTGCCCTCCCACATCCTGGTCCAGTCTCCCCAGTGCTCTTCAAAAAGGATGCCCTCCCTCAGTCCCCTGCACCTGCACATGGGCAGAGAAGCTCTGCTTGTACCTCCCTGCTGAGCTGCCTTTGCCAGCTTCTGAGCTGGGCAATTCTGGAGGCATCGGGGTCCAAATGCACAGGACAGGCAGTTGCAGGTTGGCTTGACCAATTTGTGCCCAAATCACACCGGTTCCTGCCTTGGCCAAAAAACCCTCTGTAACTGGTGCCACAAACTTGCCTGGGCTGAGCAATGGGACACCTGTGTCCAGTAGAGATGGATGGGGAGGGTGAGGGAGTGGGAATCACAGCCTCGTTTCTGACTCCACAAGATTCCCAGGAGGTTTGCCAGGAACTGTAAAACTTTGGCAAGTGTTGGAGACTGGCTTAAAATGCTAAAGACAATATTTAAACCCCATGGAAATTCTAAAACAAGGGTGTTATTAAAGTGGCATTAAGGACAAAGGAGTTGCTAATATCTACAAGAAAAGGGAGAATTAAGAATGTTTGGGTTTAAAATAGCATTAGGATATTAGCTGAAACCTAGAAATAAGGTTTATCTGTAAAACATTGTCTCCGAGAAGGTTTCAATTCATGGAAGAGATAATAACTTGATTTCAGACATCTCATAACACGTTCCCTTGTGCCAGGGTCATCCCGGAGCGGGGAGGGCAGGGTGCTGTGTTTTAGTCTGAATTATAAAAGCCACTCAAGTGGCAAGGGACAGGATTAAATCCCAGCATAAATACCCTTTGGAAAGAATATGAATCCTTGTGCCTCAAGGGAAAAGCCAAATTCAAGTGAGAATAGGAAAATTTTGAAAGGAAAATCTCCATTTTGAACAGGGAATTGTTAACCATGGAAAAACTTTGTTATTGCCTGGCTGGTTTCTAACCAGGGAAGGCATAGAGGAGCTATTTTTTAATCTCAAAAAGTAGATTTTCAAAGCATAGTCTTTCCTACTCATTGTGTTCTGAATGTGAGTTACTTATGAATATTTTCACAGTCATCAGATACTTTCTTTCTCTTTGTGGGTTTTTTTGTTTTGTTTTGTTTTGTTTTTTAACATTGATGTAGTGGTAAAATTAGGAACTTGAGCAGGATGGAGATGTATTCTAGCCTTGCCTGGAGGCTGATCTAGTCCTTGGCCATAATTTAGTTTGTAAAGCACAAAAGCTGTTGGTCCCAGGGCGTTGCCATGGCCTGCAGGTCAAGAGAAGGGATATTTCTTCAACAGTGGGAGAGCACATCTGGAATACTGTGGGCAGTTTGGGCACCCCAGTACAAAAGATGCTGCCAAACTGGAGCAAGATCAGTGGCGACCAATAAAATGGTTGTGGGGTTGGAGCCCAGGACAAATGGAAGGTGCTGGGACAGGGACAGAGGGCTGGGAGAATTTCATTCTTTGGAGATATTCACTATCTGTCATTTTCCTCTTTGAGGTTGATAGAATCCCAGAATGGTTTGGGTTGGAAGGGACCTTAAAGCTCACCCATTTCACCCCCTGCCATGGGCAGGGACACCTTCCACTGTCCCAGGCTTCTCCAAGCCCCTATGTCCAACCTGGCCTGGAACACTTCCAGGGATCCAGGGGCAGCCACAGCTTCTGTGGGCACGCTGTGCCAGGGCCTCCCCACCCTCCCAGGGAACAATTTCTCCCCAGTATCCAATCTGCAACTGCCTCATTCAGGTTCCTCCACATGCTGAGAGCTCCAACCTGCCTTCAGGGCCTCACATGGCTCTTTGCACTGTGGTCTTCATGCTGAGGTTGCTGAAGTGGCTGGTGGAGACCCAGTTGGACCAGGACCAGTGTCTGGTTCTCCATGAATCAGGAGACACCTGGCAGCTGGAAAAGCGATGAAGAGCCAGACAGGGACAGGTTCAGCTCTCAGCCAGAGCCTTGCAGTGGGAGGATGGTTGTCATGTGCAGAAAGCAGCAAAGTTTGGATGAAGCTGTTGGAATTTGTGTACACCCAGAACATTTTTTGTGTCTGAAGCTGCCTGACTCCACTGGAAAGCTATGGAGCAGAGAGAGACTGTGTTGTTTATCTTCTCTGAATCCATTGCAGGCTCCATAAAGATTCAAGAGACTTTCTTGCTGGTTGTCCATGGGGACTAAGACATCTCTTTATATATAAAGATAAGATGAAGTTCTCTCCCTGCCTGGGGCAGGTTAGAGATGGAAGGGAACCAAAGCATCCTTGAGGCTTGTCTAAAATACCCAGTGGAGAAGCTCCCTGTGGCTCAGGCAGAAGGTCTGGAGGCAAACAGGCAGTGCAAGGTCATTCCTGCATCCCACGGCTGTCCCCTAGTCAGTTGGAAGTTGAGTATCTCTGGCAAATGCTTTTGTCATGAAATGTATTCCTTAGCACACAGATGATTCCTAAACTAAGCTATAATTATTGGTGGAGCTGGCAGTGGTGCCCACAATTCAGGTTGCCAAACATTTCCCATTAAAAGATTCTCTTTCCCAATGCTAAATCCTTGCCAACATGGAACAGTTCAGGCTGAAATTTTCAGTTGCAGGCCGTTGGCTTGGGCTAGGCTTTGTGTACATTAATATGTGTGTGTGCATGTGAGGAAGCAGGACGGAAATGGAGTTTAACCAGATCCAAGAGTGTGATATGGGGAAAAGGCATTGTTTTATAGTTATTTAAGGGAAGAAAAATCCAACACCCACTTTGTTGGGAAATTCTGGCCCTTTCATGCTTCATTTTTATTTTCACAGGGACTTGAAATTTGGCTTTGGGACCGATATATGACTTTTAACTCCTTCAAACTCCCTGGTTTTGGCCAAGTCAGATACCTCTGCAGATGTGCTGAGAGGAGAAGGTTTGCCCTGAAGTTTGGAGCTTGTGCAGCTCATGGCTTCCGGAGGGAAGGAGGATTCCTCCTTCCCAGGGCAGGTTGGCAGCCTGGTATGTAGTTTGGCCCTGGAATAATGAGAATGCAGTGTGGATTTCCTACATCTGAAGCATTTCTCACAGGATAGGGAGGAAAATGCACTGATTGTGGGGGATAAGGCATTTCTGAGCAGAGGTGGGAGGGGAGTACAGAATGGATCATCCAAGGAGACAAATGGGGAAAGGGTGACTGTCTATATATGAGGTGTATAACTCCATGGAAGGCCTTACATCCCAACTGCTCATCCCAACTGCTTGCAGGACCAGTCCATAGCCCTTTGTGCCCACATCTCCCCTGGGATCAGAGGTGGGTTGAGGTGAGAGTCCTGAGAGTGGGAACTTTTGGGAACCATTATTACAAACATCATTTTTACCCTGTCTCCAAGGCTGGGGAGACCTTCCCTCTGAATCTTTTCTATCCCATCAAATCATGCCAAATGTGCTGATCTGTTTTGGCTGCACTCTCAAAAATTATTCCCAGCTAGAACTCCTGGTTTAGGTGTTTTGGTTTGGTTCAGCTCTGCAAACAAAAGCACTTTGTTGGAAGTGATTGGGTTTCAAGCAGTGCAGGATCTGGACATGGTGCAAGCGCAGGTGAAGCAGCTAAAACTTAGAAGAATATCCAGGAGCTGCTGATGGAAGGACCAGTGTTGAGTGTGCGGGGTAAGGCGCAGACCCCCTGCAAAAAACTGTTTGAATCTAAGTCAGGAGCATCAGGTACACGAGGAGGGGAAATGAAATCAAGCTTTATGAGCATCTCTAGAGCATCCATTTGTCTACACCTCACCTTGTTTGTGTGTGTAATCCCACCTATGCTGCTGTGTATCCATAGGGAGATTCATGCTGGTAGAGAGTTCCCTGATGGAATGGTTCTGTCTGGGGAACACCTTCGGTATGTGTAGGTCTGCAGCTCCTTTGGCTCTGATTTGTATCAATTTAAGATTTCCTTCTCTGCTCCACCCTCATGAGACCCCACCTGGAGTGCTATGTCCAGGTTTGGGGTCCTCAGCACAGAAAAGATGTGGAGCTGTTGGAGCAAGTCCAGAGGAGGCCATGAAGATGCTCCAGGGGCTGTAGCAGCTCTGGAGCCAGGTTGGGAGAGCTGGGGGTGTCCAGCCTAGAAAAGTGAGGGCTCTGGGAAGATCTTAGAGCCCCTTCCAGTGCCTAAAGGAGCTTATAAAAAAGAGGTGGAGAGACTTTTTACATGGGCAGATTGCAATAGAACAATGAGGAGG